>CAWUFW010003224.1:1200000-1889723 GCA_963921515.1 Calotriton arnoldi | reverse complement strand
TTTTTTATTGATTTTCACAACTCCTTGTACATATAATAATCATTATACTTCGAAAGTGACATAAAATATAAAAGTAACACATTAATCTGTTACATAATACATACCAATGAGCCAATTACTAACCATAAATAAATCATAATGACAAAACCGTAATCACAATAAGAAAAAGAACAATACACAAAAGATCCCCGTGTCTAAAATTGAAATATATCTGTAATACAAATCATGGAAACTGTTAGCAATCTAGATAGTGTGTGGCATAGATATTCATGTGGATTCAGCAGCAGTTGATTCTTGCTGAGCTGTAGTACGTAGATATGTTACTAATGGCTCCCAAATGTCATTTGGCCTCGAGGTCGGCGGTAGTTCCTCCGCATATAGGACTAGGTTTTCTCTACAGTGTGATAAATCCTTCAGCCACAATTCCACTGAAGGGCTCAGTGTACTTTCCCACACCATCGCCACCCTTCTCTTAGCAACAAGCAGTGCCACTCTCGTTAGCTTTCCCACAGCACCTTTTATAGTAGGAACCAGCCCCAACAAACATATTTGCGGAGTGCACGGCAACGTGATCCCAATGATCTTTGATAACGTAGCCACCACAGCTGCCCAATACTCCGCCACACGCCCACAAGACCAGGCAAAGTGCCAGAAGTCCGCTCCCATAGCCCCACATCGTTTACAGGCGTCTGTATCCCGGAGCCCATACTTAAAAAGTTTACATGGAGTGTAGTAGACCTGGTGTAAATATTTAAAATGTATAATTCGGAGATTTCCATTAGACGTGAGAGCACCAGTAAGTTGGCAGCAGATCTCCCACTCCTTTCGAGTGAGAGGTGGGTCGAGTGTTTCGTTCCAGGTGTCAAGGCTCTTATCATTGTGGAAAGGCCTATCTTCCCTAGCAGCGTGATACAACTTACTGACCAGCCTGTGTCGAGACGGGGCAATGAGAAGTGTGCGAAGTGCTAATGCCTCGGGCGGCTCTGTGGGGAAAGTGGGGTAGTGAAGCTGCAACGCCTTTTTTAATCTATACATGTAAAAATTAAACAGGGGTGTCTTATTCTGAATGTAGTCCATATCCGTGACGGTCAAGAAAGTGCCCTCTGGATATAAATCTTGCATCGTGGATATGCCCACTTGCTCTAGTGTTCGCAGTGCTCCCTGCTCATGGGTTACCGAGACACTCGAGTGGTGAGCCACTGGCAGAAGCGGGGAGTATAATGGGAGCTTCCCTGCCTCACGTCCCAGCGCCTGCCAAGCAGTAACCGTGGATGTAATGGTGTTGAATGTGAAGCGGGAGGAAGGTCTATGACTATGTGTCAGCAATGAGCGCAATGGGATAGGATGGGCATCCCAGTGTTCTACCGCTATGTGTGGGACAAATGCATGCGGGGAGAACCAGAAATGCGCGTATTGGGCCTGTGCACATATATAATAAAGATAAAAATCTGGGACGTTGAAACCCCCGTGTTTGTAGTCCAATGTGAGAGTCCTCCAACTCACACACGCCTGTCGGCCACCCCAGATTAGACGAAGCAGTAACGTCCGTATTTGTTTAAAAAATCGTTGCGTCAGTTGCAGTGGTATATTATTAAAAAAATATAAAAATTTGGGTAGTACCACCATTTTGACCAGGGCAATGCGGTCTGCGAGCGAAAGAGGGAGTTTTATCCATCTGTCCACTTGTTGTTCTAACAGTGCTGTAGCTGACCCATAATTCTCGCGAATAACCACCTCTGGCTTGCGATGAATCCACACCCCCAGATATTTTACCGACTCTGTGGTCCACACCAGGGGGAATTCGAGATCATGCGGAAGTGTGCACTCCGTCAGTGACATCACCACCGACTTGGACCAATTAATGTTTAGGCCCGAAAACCGGGCAAAGCGGATGTATTCACGAAGAACAGGCTCTAGATGGATGCGAGGCTCGCGTATGAACAGCAACATATCATCTGCGTAGAGAGATATAATGAGTGGTCTATGGAAGAAATTAAGCGCCGCACATTTATGAGATTGTCTTATTATACAGGCTAAAGGCTCCAACGTCAGAGCAAATAGCAGTGGTGAGAGAGGGCATCCCTGCCGAGTGCCCCTGGTTATTTGTATTGGGTCCGACGTATATCCCTCCACCCGCACTCGCGCCACCGGCCTAGCATACAGCAGTCGCACCCAGTTAACGAAAAGGGGTGAAAAGCCCATTCTCTGTAAAACATAGAAAAGATAGCCCCACTCTATAGAGTCAAATGCCTTGGCAGCGTCAAGCATGATCGCCGCCGCCGGCAATTCAGGGTTAAGAGTGTGGAGTGTGGCAAATAGCGTACGCAGGTTATGGGAGGTCGAACGCTCTGGAATGAAGCCTGACTGGTCAGGCAGAACCAGTGATTGCATGAGCGGCTGGAGACGGGTAGCTAGGATCTTCGCCAATATTTTTACATCTATATTGATGAGTGACAGAGGTCTGTAAGATTCGCAATTAGAGGGGGTTTATCCTTTTTGAGTAGTGTTATAATCAGTGCCTCTCGAAGTGTTGGTGGCAGTTTACCCAGGTCATACGCTTCAGCGTACATTTCTAATAAATAAGGGGAGAGTTCTTCAATATAGGTTTTATAAAACTCACTCGTGAAGCCATCGGGACCCGGCGCTTTTTTATTCGGTAGTGTTTTTATCGCCATGTGGATATCTTCCACCGTGATCGGTCGATTTAAAAGTCCCTCTGCCCATCCGATAGCCATGCAATGGCTACCTGTGAGAGGTACTCATCGAGCTCCGCTACATCGGTCTCCCCCTGGGATGTGTATAATGTCTCATAATATTGCCGAAATTGGTTGGCGATATCTGGCGTGCTGTGATAATCTTGGCCGGCCTCGTCTGTAACTTTAGTGATTGTCTCCCTTTCCAGTCGGTGTTTAATCTTGTTGGCTAGCTGGTGTCCTGGTCTGCCACCCTCACCATATGCTCGCGCCCTGTACCGCTTAGATATGTATCTCATCTCTTCCTCAGCCAAATTCGCATGTTTGCTGGTGGCCTCTTTAATGGCAGCCAGGGTCGATCCGCAGGGCATCGTCTCATACTCCCGCTCTAGTTTTTTTAGCTCAATCTCAAGTTTTGTCAATTGCCCTCTTAAGTCTTTCAAAATACCAGCGGCTGTACCGATACATGTGCCTCGAATAGTGGCTTTGAATCCCTCCCACAGTACCCCCGCGCTGTCACCTGATCCCTTATTATGCTCGAAGTACTGCGCTATGGCGTCCCGAATCGTTTCCATGTAAGTCGGATCCAGCAGCGCTTCAGGCCTGAAGCGCCATGTAAAGGCCCTAGGGACAGTGCGCGGGATGGTTAGGACGAGGCGAACAGGGCAATGATCCGACAGTGTTCGCGGTAATCCGGCTACGTCGGCCACCCAGCCCGATGCCTCGTTGCTCACCAGCCAGTAATCAAGGCGGGACCAACTGCCATGTGCGGTGGATATGTGCGTGCCTTCCCGCGTGTCAGGATTTCTATGTCGCCAAATATCTAGTAGTCCCAAGTTTTCCATACCATCTTTAATCGCACGCGCTGCCCCGGGGGAGTGCCCCTCTCTGCCACTAGATTTATCTTT
The DNA here is from genome assembly GCA_963921515.1 of Calotriton arnoldi. Classification (NCBI taxonomy): domain Eukaryota; kingdom Metazoa; phylum Chordata; class Amphibia; order Caudata; family Salamandridae; genus Calotriton; species Calotriton arnoldi. The sequence continues at coordinate 1,886,122 of CAWUFW010003224.1, read as the reverse complement.
AGAGGGATCCAAGTGTGTATTGAGGTCCCCGCCCCAGAGAACAGTGGCGTCTGGCAATGCGCGGATATCAGCTAAAATGCGCTCGTACAGTATAGGGTCATCATAGTTAGGACCATAGGTGTTGACAATAGTGACAAGTGTGCCTAACAGCTTCCCGTGTAAAATAGCATAGCGTCCCTTTGTGTCAGTGCTAGTATGTATCACAGTGAATGGAAGACCCCTTTTGATTAGGATGAGGACACCTCGGCTATAAGAAGAGTACGAGGATGCAAGACGACATCCCGCCCAACGGCTCCCCACTAACTTATCTGTTGTTGGCGTAAGATGTGTTTCCTGTATAAGGGCAATACCAATACCATGGCGATCCAAGTGCGCCAGGACCTGACGAATCTTTCTTGGGGAGTTTAGCCCCGTACATTCCATGTTAGACAGGAGACAGACATTACATTACTATGTATAGTTGCAGCAAGGTATATTTATGGGGCGCACAGCCCATGGCATTGAGTGTTATCCACCTAGAGAATCCCGTACTGTTATATTTGGTGGTATGGATATAACTGCCACAGTTAGCTAAACTAAAAACAACGTTAGTCACAGGAACGCTCTCTACCTTTCCCTGCCACCCCCTGTACCCCCCACCCACTTTAGCAACCCCAACCTGCCAAAGCCTTCCCGAACCTCCCAACATACCTCCCAAGTGTGAAACCCTGGGAGAAACCAATAGCGGGGATCACCCATAAGGGGGCGCTTGAGCACAGTAACCCTCCCAACAAGACCAGGAGGTGGCCAAGTCTGCATTATGACACCCACACATTAAAGGTTACCGCATTTTTTAGAAGAAGTGCACAATAGAAAAATTGGACATCAGCGCTTCCCGCGCACGACAAATAGTACTATCATTATAACAATAAGAACATTTGAGTGATGCGGTTCAATTATTAACACATTGTTATGGGATATCATTTTGACATTGCAATCAAAGAACAGTCTTGCATGCCAATCTTACTCAATCATCAAACTTTAGAACATTTCGTGCATATAATACGCCCTATTCTTCTACCGTTAATACACTGCCTCCCTCGGCAGCTGGGCCCGTATCCGCAGATGTAGAGCCGCTGTGTCGTGTGATGTTTTTCGCAAAAGTCATCGCAGCCTTCGGGCATGTGAAAATCTTGTACTTCCCTTTGTCCTCTACACGTAGTCTTGCGGGGTACAACATTGCGTACGGTATTTTCGCCGCTATGAGGACTTTTTTAACTTGCTGATACTCTCTCCGAGCCTCTTGAACCGCCATCGTGAAATCAGGATAGAAGGCCAGATTGTTCCCTTGATGTATGAGGGAACCTTTTTCCCTTGCCAAACGTAGTACAGTGTCCCGGTCTCTACAATTCAGTAGGCGGGCAATGACAGGGCGCGGAGGCGCTCCCGGGGGCGGGCGAGTTGCCAGCGAGCGGTGTGCACGTTCTACTATTAAGACTGGCGAAAGTTGTTCTGCCCCAAAGAGCTCACGTAGAAGGTTCTCCACATATGTTTCCATTCTTCCTGTATTTGTGGATTCTGGCAGGCCCATAATGCGCACGTTGTTCCGGCGCGATCTTGCTTCCAAATCTTCATTACGGGCCTGTATGACTGCCAGCACTTTCTTCAAGGATGCTGTTCTCCCAGCAACCTGTTGCAGACCGTCCTCCGTGTCCGATATGCGGGTCTCTGCCTCACTCAGCCGCTGCGCATGCTTATCCAACTTCGCGGACATATGGTCCATACGTAGATTCAGATGATCAATCTTACCATCTATGGTCTGAAGGCTTGCCTGTACCGCAAGGAGAGTCCGATCAATGTTGGTGAGTTGAGTGGTTGGAGTGTCCGCCTCAGAGTCAGAGGCTGTATGCTGAGGAGCCCGACTCGACTTTCGTGGCTCAAATGTGAGTCTTGGCTGACCTCGTTCTGATTTCCCCATGTCGCCCACACAGCCAACCTCGGCCGGAGCAAAGCCCGGGCGGAGGAGGATAGGAGGGGACAAGACTGGTTTTGTTTCTTGCCGTCGATCAATATGGTTCAAGTGGCTCACCAAATGTCAAAAGGGTGGAGATGTCTCTGCGAGCGTAGCACTCCGCTCCCACCAGCGTATCGCCAGCACCCAAACAGCAGCAACGTAGTGTAGTCCCGCCAGTCAGACCACTAGGGTCACCTGTGTGGAAACCAGGTCAGCAGGGACAGTACGGGCCAGCACCCAGCCAGATGAGTGCTCCAACCGCTTAATGTAGGAGGCAATTCAGCACCAGTGAGCCGCCAGACCCCAAGAGCAAAAGCAGCAAATCTTACAGACCCCAACGAGGTAAGGGCCCGGGTCTCACCACCATGCCAGGCCTCAGCTGCACTGTCGCAGGAGGAGGAGCGCCCCTCCACGCATCAACCGTGGCACAGCTCCCTTGCAGGACGTCGTCCCCGGTAACTAGTCATAATATCGAGAAAAAAAATATCGACTGGACAGAATATAGAGTTTTTTATATAGAATGGACAGACTATCGAATTGCAAAAATATAGTGGTGCAGAATATCGAAATTCAGGTAAGAAATATAGGGGCCCATTACGATGGCGGGCGGAAGCACTACCGCCGTGCTGGCGGATGCAAAAACCACCAGTTACCGCCGGCACGCAGCAGTCCACACGCCCGCCCAATTACGATGCGAAAAGCAGGCCAAACACCGCCGGCAAGCCAGCAACACCGTCCGCCATCAAAGTGCGCCCGCACACGTAGCGGCGCAGCACAACTGACACACACCGTCCGACGAAACACGTCCCGCCCGGCGCATAAATTACGATGCCGCAAACAAACGGCTCCCACGGCAAAGAGACACCGCACGTGAAAGAGAGGCGGAAACCCGGACGCAGAGCACGGACAACGAAGAAGCGGCACCCCAGGCATGAATCCAGCACTGCAGGCCCTTCCCATGCTTCTGCTGATGCACCACCAAGGACGCAACGTACCGCGGAGACGCAGGTAGGCACACACACAACAAGTGCACGCAAACAGCGCACACAGTGCAAGGGCGGATAAAGCGGACAACCCCCCACCAGCGCGTGCACACTACACATCCACCATTGCATCCACATATGACACACAGGCCAAATCCTAACATCGCGGAACACATGTGTACACACCACCTGGGACTAGGAACCAACCACCCCGTCACGGCCCCAAAGCGCCGATGACGCCGCCACACATGCGCACAACGCAGAGGCCAACCGCAGCGCCATGCATGCGTCGCACAGACACAGGGACACAACCAAGCAGCACACACACCAGCCCCACCCCGAACGCACATGACACGTGACAGGCCGGCCACAGACATGTCCCCAACGCCCAATTCACGGACAACACCCAACGCCACACAACCGACGCACACATGTCAGTGAAGTCACGCAACAGCAGGACACACCCCAGTGTAACAAACATGGCGAAGCACACAGCGGCGGCAACACCAACTAGGAGAAGCAGGGCCCCTTCGGGAAGAGGAACGCCAGTACCACACTGAAAAACCCATACCACCCTGCACATATGAACAAGACACATGAAACGGAACACCAAAGAGCCCGGGGACCGACAACAGGTGGCCCAAGAATTACATCCACACACAAGGCCCAACGCAGAGCGGAAAGGCAGCCTGCCGCCCACACAAGGGAGAGCAGACAGCACTGAATGACCTTCCATTCCAACACCGAAACCACAGCCCTACGACAGAAGCCGGTGAATACAGCCATTGTCCAAGAATAGACCAACACAGGCATGCCGAGGAGACCGACCACACGGCAGATAGCGCATATCACAGAAGCACACAACGGACGGGGAAGAAAGAAGAAAACACTCCCCCATGTCGGCCACATGCAAGTTAATTGGAAGGAGTCACACAGCACCGACCTTGAACTGTCTGAGAAGCATGTGGGAAGAGGGCCCGTGTCCTCCAAACAAGCCAACAGAACACAAGTCCTGTCTCCCCACGACTACACAGAGCTCACAGCAACCCCGGAGCGTGCACATTGCAGACTGCACACACAGCCGGAGCACGCCACCTCTACGAACCGCTGCGAAATGGCAACCGCAACACACCTACCCAACTACGCCGAAGAGCTCAAGCTGTACCAAACCAGCACGATACATACATTGGGATGCGATCTCCTGTCCCTGCTGAACGTAAGTTACCGACTGACTTACCGCATCACATTGTTCAGCTGCGTCATGCCCGTCTTCTACTGTCGGAGGTGTCCCTACCAGCATCCCGTCGAGATATGCCTCTCCAACCCGGCATGTCTGAAGGCGGACCTGCTACCACTACTCCTCCCTCTGGACGCACACGACAGGGCCTGCTCTGCCTATGGGGGCATGGCGTATGTGGCCAACATCGCACGCGCACTGAAATGGAACCACTGTGCCTCCACACGACGGATCATCGAGAACAGCTACATCGAATGTCACCCAGCATGCCCCATCATGGTCCTCCAAGGGACAACCTACGAACAACACCTTGACAGCCACCATCCGCTTCATTGGCTGGCAAACATGTACACCACCAATGACATGGAAGCCCTGCTGGACGGCATCGCATACCTGTCAACCTGTAAATACGTCGGACCACAACGCAGGTTCCCCGAGTGACCTATGAAGTCCAACCCCGCACCCATGCTCAGCTTCCGCACGGACTGGCCAGTCACCACCACAACAGCCATACCAAACGACCGGCAACTGTAACCACACCATCAACGACATCGCCATGACATCGGATATGACCGGGACATGCACACTGTTCCCCATCACATCCAGGAACACCGCATGCATCGTGGGAGGCAGTGGCATGGGCTCTGTGCATCGCACCCACATGGACGGAACTGCACGAACAACCAGGACACGACATGGATCCAGCGCCCATGGACACACACACCGCTCAGTGGACATGAATAGGTCGCCTGGAGTCTGTGGGTGCTGCACCCCTCCCACCCCCGCCCCGGGAATCCCATACCAGGACCTTTGCATGGACGACAAGTGCATACAACAACAACACGACCCCAGTGACTGTGACATGTCCAGTAACCACCACAGTGCAACAACAAGTGGCACGCCGCTGCATGCACGCAAGCACATGCCCTGATGTCATCTCACATGCACGCGTGCATGAGGAACAACCGCAGCAAACCTGTCACATGGAACTGAGATGGACTGTGCCCATGATGCCGAGCGGTCTGGTAGGCTACATGTATACCGTCTGTGTCAAAGTCCGCAGCTCCGCAGCCATACGAAAATGTACATTAGCACAGCCTTGGCCAAGCAGATGTAACCCCACACCCTATCCCATTTGTAATCATGCTCAGTATATCCTCAACATGTATCCCGCTGCCAGTAGTGTCCACTATACTGCATCACAGAGGACAGAAGACTCAATATAATGTTTGAAACCAGAACTGTCTCCGCTGACTCATTTCACAAGTACGAATGAGAGAGGATGAGAGTATGTGAAGTACACGGCAGTCGTGACATGACCATGTAGTCCACTGGTATTGGATGTCAACGCAAATGAGTAGCACTACTGTGGAAGACACACATGTGTCGTGTGAAGTCGTATGGACGCAGTGCTCAGGTGGGTGGGTGCGACGGGTAGATGCGCACATGCCAAGTTGGAGCACGCCGTGTTGGGAGGGGTCATGAACAGTACACCACCGCTTCCTGGGCATTGTGAGAGGACACCTGTCGGGGGAGTGAACACGTGTGTGCACAGCAGCCGGGCACACGTACAAAGCGGTACCAGGCGCACCGAATGCCCACCCTCTGTGGACAAGCTGGATCCTGTTGTGCGCCCGCCATGCCCCTTGACAAGGCACACACAGCCCCAGTCGACCAGGTGTAACCCCAACATAGTCAATCCACACAGGCGATACAGGGCACGGGATGGCAGTGGAGCATGGTGTGTGAGAGGTCTCCTCGCGCTCCTCCTGGTCATATCACGCAGGCAATAGAACCTCAACGTCCAGCATGGCAAAAAGTCAAATGGAAGTGTAGGGGGACGCACCACAGCACGAGCAGCACTGACGTCACGGGAGGTGGCTCGCACCATCCCATCCATTGCCCATCATACCAACCACGCCACATGCCATTGCGACTAAGTGCAAGCGCGTGCGCCACCACCCCTGAGCCCTCCCCAGAGAGGCCAAAGAGTGAATGTGTGGGCCATCAGCCACAGACGGACGCGGCATGGCCGCAAGGGCAGCCACAGCCACTGGGTGTCGCAGGTGGCGGATCCGGAAGGCGAAGACTGTGATGCATAGTCCATGCAGGCCGGGTCTCCATTTGGGGCACCACGCAGGTGGACGGCGTCCCGCCACACATCATACCCTGAGACAGCCCACTCGTGCAACTGGACCCACACATGCACTCCTTGCCCTCTCTGGTGCGAGCTTGGGGCTGCCTGTGCAAGCGCTAGCCTCGCAGGTGAGCATGCATATTGGGGGGCGAGGGGAGGACATGAGGGCTGGGGCGAAGATGACTGTATCACTGTCAGTTAGTACAAGGGATGACCCAGATGTGGAAAGGAAGAGACGTGTCCCGTGTGTACTGCAACTAGTCGCCAATCCAACTACCCCCCATGTCCGGAATGTAAGCCCGCACCTAGGCCCGCCCATCCGCCACATCGAACATACCACCAGCACGACAACCTTCCCATTCGAAACACTGACTGGGGGTGGCGACCAGTGAACAATCATGTGTAGCCTACCCACGCGTACATGTGGGCCCTCCATGATCCATGTCACCTGCGGCAAAGACATGACATGCGCAATGAGGGAAGTGAGGAGAGCTGTCCGCCCCACGCGCAGAAGGTGCATCAGCTCCACAGACCCAGCAGCGAGTCCAGCAGGGGTCACATGTGCAGGGGCAGCTGTGCCTGGTGTGAAGGCACATGCATATGGACAGCACATCGACCAATGTGTAGTCTGCCCACATCCACAGTCCATCATCATGCGGACATAGGAATTGAACACAGGGCAACACATCTTAGCTGGTGCACCCACCGTGACCAACAATGCGCAATCATCGACGTACCCGCCCTGTGCATGGCCCCCACCCAACGGAGGCACATCCAGTGCCACCATCCCACACACACAAGCCTTCCACGGAACATGCTGTGTCCAATGGTCAGTACAGAGTCAGCGCCCATCTGGTGGATCCTGAACAGGAGACACATGCACACACATGCCAGCTCCCACTATGTACGACTGCCACCTGGCACGTGCAATGTAACCTCTCACCTGTGACGTGTGACTGCAAGCACACAGCCGTCTTGGCATGGGGCTGTCAATGTGGACACCAGTCAATGTTTCGGGAGGTGTGATCCGTACAGTGCTGTACATAGGGTGCAGTGCTGACACCTACTACTGTCTCATATCCCCTCGTGCCACAGGTCCCACTTGTATTGGCCGCTCAGCCCGTGCCCACATCGTCGTCGTCGTGTGCCATACTCATCCAGCCTCGGAAGCAGTTCCATGCTCAGCAGACACTCATGTTGCCGTGGCGTTGCCGCTTGACGAATATGCAGTCAGTCCCCATCAGCACGCCCCGCAAGTCATTGGGGCCTAGATCCCCATGTGCATGCACATGGCAGTGGTATGTCTCACTTGCCATTGCCATTGTTGGGAGACCTGTGTAAGTGTATTGTGGCCGTGCCGTCCCAGCTTGACAGCTGGGCTGTGGCCCATGTGCTTGCTCAGTCATGTCAGTGATGTGTATGCGAAATTGCTATGTGCCGTGTTGCTTTGACATGTGTCCTCTGCCATTTAACCCAGGCGGAGACCGAACATTGACCGCCCATACCAATTGCTGGCGGACATGGACGAGACAGAGGTAATCAGGAAGTTTCGGCTGGACAGGCCAACTCTGCATTGACTGTGTGCCATGTTAGAGCCCCATCTCCGTCCCCGCAGGGTGTATCCGACTGCTGTCACCCCCACGGCTAAGGTGATGGCCGCCATGCATTTCTTCGCCACTGGGTCATTCCAGCACACAGTGGGCATTGGAGGAGGGATGTCCCAGCCCATGTTCAGCAAGGTGCTGAGGGATGTACTGGCAGCCATGATGCTGTACCGGAACAGGTACATCCGCTTCCCCAGGGCTCGTGAATTGGCGGCAGTGAAGGGTGCATTCTATGCCCTTGGCAGAATCCCACACGTCGTGGGAGCCATTGACTGCACTCATGTTGGCCTTGTTCCACCACAGGCCACTGAGCACCTGTACCGCAACAGGAAGCACACGCACTCCCTGAATGTGCAAGTGGTGTGCCTTGCGGACATGGTGATCACCCACGTGTGTGCAAAGTTTCCAGGCTCGGCCCATGACGCACACATAATGCGCAACAGCATCTTGCCACGACTGATGGCCAATCTGCAACAGGATCGTGGCTGTATTGTCGGTGAGTATGTGGAGTGGTGTAGCGTGCTGGTTGTGCGATGCTGTCCCCTGTCCAGTTGGAATAGCAACGGTTCTCTGTGTCCCTCACACCCAGGTGACTCTGCGTATCCGAATGGGGCATGGCTGCTCAGTCCATTGAGGAATCCTCGCACCCCAGCAGACGATCGATACAATGAGGCACATGGGAGGACCAGACGTGTGGTCGAGCGTACCTTTGGCCTCCTCAAGTCCAGGTTCAGGTGCCTGGACCGCACCGGGGGTGCACTGGCGTACTCCCCACAGAAGGTGTGCCAGATAGTGGTGGCGTGCTGCATGCTGCACAATCTGGCCATTCGGAAGCAGATCCCCCTCATTGTGGATGACGGAGATCAACCAGGGCCCCAGCCCGCAGACCAGGACAGCTCGAGTGAGGTGGACAGCGGAGAGGAGGAAGCTGGGAATGTGCGCCAGCAGCTCATCGCCCGCTACTTCACTTGACGGTGAGTGTCCATGTACGACGGATGATGTGTCTGTATCTATGCAGGTGTGTGTGTGCTGTGTCAGGGTGGCCGTATGTTCACTGCGTGCAGTGTGTCAACGCTCCATGGCCAGGGTAGTATGCCACTGTTGGTGACTGTGGCATTGTGCCCTATTGCTCTGTGCGATGTGTGTACATTGCTTGTAGTTGTTGACATGTACTGTGTGATGGGTGTGTGACACACTCATTGAATGTGCTCCTGTTCTGTCTCCCACCCCTAGGTCCCTACAGGCCCTCCGGATTCCATTTCCATGCCACGCATCAGGTGCCTTTCCGCCCAAGGTGGCCGTTGTATTCCGTACAATAAAGACACAGGGCACAAACAGCAGTTAGTGAAAAAGGTGCATTTATTACAAACTGTGACATGTGATTGTGTGTAAGGTGATGACAAAAGTGGTGCGTGCAGTGACAATGAGCTGTCGGTCATGGCTGCGTGATGATCAGGGTGTACCCACTGGTTCTATGTCCATAGTCCAACACACACATGCCATCCAGATGGCTGTGTGGAGTGGGATCGTAGAGCAAGTCAATGCAGTGGCTGGTCAAGGAAGGCTGGCGGAAGGCTGGCTGGCTGCCTCACTTGCGACTGGAGCGTGCGAAGTCCTCCCGGGAGATCTGTTTCCTCTTCGGACGGCCCCTTCCACGTTTGGGAGGGGGTGTGTGGTGGCGACCTGCTGGTGGTGGGTGAGGTGTGCTCACTGGCTGTGGACGCAGGGGAAGTGGACACTGCTGCCCGAGCCTGCGCCCTAGCAGGTGGTGGCGGAGGTGGTGTTGCTGGCCTTGCCTGTGACCCCACCGCCACCACCAGCTGGCCCATGAGGTCCACGAGTTGGTCCATACGGGACACGAATTGGCCCATATGGGCGTCCATGGACCTCAGCACCCCCAGCACCTCCCGCGTGTCAGTAGCAGACCTGGCCCATTGTCCTTGGGCCTCTTCATAGGCCCCAAGGACTCTGGCCATTTGAGGCAGGGCATGGCTCCCAGGGGAGGCTGGCGTTTCCCTGACCCTGCTCCTCCTACCAGTCCTGCTGCCACCGGCCTGCCCACTAGCCACATTGCTCACCACGGTCCTCGCTGTGGCTCCCAGGGTGGATCCAGTCGGCCGGGCCACCACCTGCGCTGGGGCTGGTGCCAGCGAAGACGTGGTGGTGGTGGAGGCGGTGGTGGTCGGTGCGGCGATGGTGGCGGTTGCGGCAGTGGTAGTGGCCGCAATGACCGTGGGTGTGGCCGCAACGACAGTGGCAGCAGGGGACTGGGACTGTTCAGCATCCCTGGATGATGGGTTGGTGGGTAGGAGGGGTCCTGGGGAGCGGCTGGGCCCTGCCACGCCAGATGGGCCAGCTTGGTGGTCCGTGTCCGAAGAGGTGGACAGATCCTCCAGATCCGTGTGTCCTCGTTGGGGGCTTGTAGGCTGGCTGTGCTGGCTGCTGTCTCCATCCCCAGCGTCCAGCAGTTCGTCACCTGTGGAGAGAATGAGATTTGTTATTGTGTTGCACCTGGCGAAGTATGTATTAGTCGTCTGACATTGGCAGTTCGTGCAATCTCGTACATGGGTTTCCCGGAGGCGAGTGTGTGGCTGTGGCATCTGTAGCTGTGTGTGCTAGGCAATGGGACTGTGTGCTGTGCACATGTGGCATGGGACGGATTGGCCATGCCGATGGGTGTGTTGCTTTGCCCCTACTCATTGTGACTCTGGTGTATGCGGGCTCCTGGCCCATCCTGGGTCTGGTTTGTACTTTGCTTTTGGAGTTCAAATGGAACGCTTAGGAACGCATATGGCAACATGGGGGCCATGCCCCAGATTCGCATTTGGGAGGGAATATGCTTTTGGGGTTCAAATGGAACGCTTAGGAACGCATATGGCAACATGGGGGCCATGCCCCAGATTCGCATTTGGGAGGGAATATGCTTTTGGGGTTCAAATGGAACGCTTAGGAACGCATATGGCAACATGGGGGCCATGCCCCAGATTCGCATTTGGGAGGGTATATGCTTTTGGGGTACATGCTGTGAGCCATGGGTGCCGAACGTGACATGTGTTGTGGCAGCATGACAGTGCATGGTCTGAGGTGTGTGCATGCCTGACATGCCCTGCATATTTGCTGTCTGTTGTGGTTACTGGACATGGCATTGGACGCATCGTTATGAGTGAGTGATAGTTGTGTGCCAGCCAACGTATTGCAGTTGTCCCATCTCCTTGGTGTGCGTGCTGCCCTGTGCCATGTGCATCACTGCAGTGCTCGGGGGGTGTGGCCCATGTTGTGTGTTGTTGCTCACAGTGTGTCGTGCGCTTAATTGACTTCTGGCACATGGTTGGGCATGGGCATGTGTCTTAGCGTGACTGCTGTATGTGTGGCAGCTGTGCGGATGACATGCCTTTCATGAGACTGGGGCTGACGGATGGGATGGATGGTATGTTGTATGTGCATGGTGTGTCTGTGTGTTTGATGGGTTCAGTGGTGTTCGTGTGCATTTCTGTTGTTCCGCTCTGTTGCGTCTAGTGTTGTTTGTCTTACATAGGCGTAGTTGTGGGGTGTGTGGTTGACAGGCAGTAGGGGCTACATGGACAGGACTTCAATGGTGTTTCGGTTGTGTGTGATGAGTTGCACAGTGGCTGCCGTGTGGGACTATATTCAGTGTGGCTTGTGCATGCAGACGTGGCTCCTTGGGTGTTGCTATGTCTGTGATGGGTCATGTGGGGTGTGAGTCTGCTGTTCATGTCCGTGTGCACATTGTTCACTTGTTCGTGACGGTGGGCGGTGCTGCGTGTTCGTGTGCTACGTGACATGTCCCATGTGTTGGTGGTGTTATGGTCCTCATGCCTCCAGTAATCCAGCCCTGTCCAGTTTCCCACCTGCAAGTTGTTCGTGCGTGCACTGTACTGGATGCCACATGGCTCTTAGCGGGGGTGCTCCATGTTGCAGGTCTGTGGGGGTGGGGGGTGTAGTGGGTCGTGGGGGTGGCTGTACACCCACTGACACCGATTGCTGTGGACCGTGATGTCTGCCTTTCGGCTGTCGTTGTGCACTGCGGTGGCTGACACGTGGGTGTGGGGTGTGGGGGATGCTCCTCCTTGCTGTGCTGTGGGACTGGGGACTGGTGTGTGTTGTACTTGGGCTGTCCCCCTCCGACCCACTGCACTTTGTGTTCCTGCCACTTACCTGTTACTTGTCGGTTGGTGCAGCTGTGCCTGACACATGGGTGTGGGGAGTGCTCCACCTTGCTGGTCTGTGGGAGTGGGGGCCTGGTGGGTGTTGTACTTCAGCTGTCCCCCTCCGACCCACTGCACTTTGTGTTCCTGCCACTTACCTGTTACTTGTCGGTTGGTGCAGCTGTGCCTGACACATGGGTGTGGGGAGTGCTCCACCTTGCTGGTCTGTGGGAGTGGGGGCCTGGTGGGTGTTGTACTTCAGCTGTCCCCCTCCGACCCACTGCACTTCGTGTTCCTGCCACTTACCTGTTACTTGTCGGTTAGTGCAGCTGTGGCGGACACATGGGTGTGGTGGGTGCTCGTTGTGGCGCTTCTGGCATATTTGGGGACCTGTTGGTGGTTACGTGGCTGGCTTAGTGTACACATGTCCCCACGCATCTTACAGTTGTTCGGTTTGGCCTGTGTGTGGTAGTGTCTGTTGCATGTGCGTGTGATGTGTTGTGTATTGTGTGCTGGACATGGGGGTGTTTGTCCCTGGGAGCTGTGGCATGGTGGTTGCGCATGTGTGTACATAGCGGTGTGCTGGTATACATTAGTTTGTACTTACCAGCCTCCACTCCCCCTGCTAATCCGGCGAGGATCTCCGGATGGATTACGACTCGCACCTTCTCCTCCCACGCTTTGAAGGTCTTAAAGAGCGCGGGATTCCCTCCGCCAGTGACGGCAGCCAGCTCTGTTTTTGCCCTCCTTCTTCTTGACCAGGCTCTTTACGTCATTCCAACGTTTGTTTATCTCGGTTCTGTTCCTGGGCAGGGTCCCGACTGCATTGACCTGGTCTACGATCCGGGTCCACATTCTGTTTCTGGTGGCTAGTGGTGTGTGCTGGACCATGTTCCCATAGATTTGTGGGTACACCTTGATGATCTCGTCGACCATGACCGTCAGCTCCATGGGCGTGAACTTGGGCATCCTTTGTGGTGCCATGGTGTTTGTGGTGCTGGTGCGGTGTGTGTTGTGTAATGTGCAGGGGGTTTGTGGTGCCGGTGTTTGGTGGTGGTGGTGGTTGTGATGTGTGCGTTTCTGTGGTGTGCTGCTGTCCTTGCTGTGTCACTGTGTCCTCTCCTCTCCTCTCTGGTTTGCAATGTAGCAAGGGGTTGTGGTCTGTGGGAGTGCTGCTTTTGTACTCACCTATGTGGGTGTGTCCTCATGGTCTGTTGTTTTCAGGTGTGTTGTGTCTGGGGTTCTGGCCTTTGTATTTTTTGTTTGTCCGGGGGGTGTTTTCGGGATGTGTACTGTGCTTGTGTATTTGTGCGTGCCTTGCTGTGTGGACTTGTTGGCCATGTTGTGTGCTATTGGTTTTGTGTGCGGATGGTTTCTGTGCAGGTACGTGGGCGCCATGGCTTCTGCCGTGTCGATTCTCATCGGCGTTGTTTGCGCTGGCGGGCGGTATATTTGTTGTTTTTCCGCGCTCATGGCGGTGCGATCGTAATTTCACGTGCGGTGTGTCGGCCGTGTGGGCGGGCGGTTTTGTGTTGTCGTGCGTGTTTCCGTCCGTGGCGGGCGGTTTGACTCCGACTCGGACGATGGCGGGCGGTATTTTGTATGATTTTTCGCCGATGGCGGTTTTCAGTTTGTGTACTCATAATGGCGTGGTCGGTGTTCAGGCGGTGTGTGCGGGCGGATTTTTGCCGCTTCCATGCCTGGCGGATTTTTTTACGCCGGGTATCGTAATGTGCCCCATAGATTTTAATAATATCGAAGTTAGTAATATCGACAGTCATAATATAGTTGTTAAAAATATCGAATTTTTTTATAGTGTTTTAAGTGTTAGTATATGTGTTAAAAGTATGTATTATTTTTGTAATGTATGTTTGAATTTTTTTAAAGTAAAGAATTTCATGTTATTTAACTTTTGCGTAATTTAATTCCGTAGCGGGTTGTGGGTTTTAGGGGAATAGGGTGGGAAGTAATTTAATTATAGTAAATTAAATATTAATTTTTAGGAATTATTAATTATTTTTAATTTAATTTTGCGTTTTAGTTCTGTAGCGGGTTGTGGGTTTACAGGGGAATGGGGTGGGAAGTAATTTAAATGTAATTAAGTAAATATTTATTTTTATTTATTGGTATTGATAATTAATTTATTGTTAATTAATTATTAATTGGTAATTAATTTTTATTAATTGGTAATTAATTTGTATTAATTGATAATTATATTAATTGTATTCATTTATTATTCGGAGCGGGTTGTGGGTTTATAGGGGAATAGGGTGGGAAGTAATTTAATTGTAAATATGTAATACTTTATTTTTATTTATTGGTATTGATAAATAATTTATTGTTAATTAATTATTAATTGGTAATTAATTTTTATTAATTGGTAATTAATTTTTATTAATTGATAATTATATTAATTGTATTAATTTATTATTTGGAGGGGTTGTGTGTTTATAGGGGAATAGGGTGGGAAGTAATTTAATTGTAATTAAGTAATTATTGAAATTATTTTTGTGTATTGATAATTAATTTACTGTTAATTAATTATTAATTGGTATTTTTTTATTACGTATTAATTTTTGGTATTGAAAATTAATTAGTTGTTAATTAATTATTAATAGGTAATTAATTTTTAATAAATAATATTTATTGGTATTTATAATTAATTAATTATTACATATGTTGTAATTGGTAATTAATTTTAATTAATTTTTTATTGGTATTGATAATTACTTTTTTTAAATTTAAATATTAAATCATTACTTTCCCTACTGTTGCACTCACTGGAGTGGGAATAGTAGTTTTTACCCTCCCGCTATCCTACGCTTTCCCTACTGTTGCACTCTCTGGAGTGGGAATAGTAATTTTTACCCCTACGCTATCCAACGCTTTCCCTACTGTTGCACTCTCTGGAGTGGGAATAGTAATTTTTACCCCTACGCTATCCAACGCTTTTCCTACTGTTGCACTCACTGGAGTGGGAATAGTAATTTTTACCCCTACGCTATCCAACGCTTTCCCTACTGTTGCACTCTCTGGAGTGGGAATAGTAATTTTACCCCTACGCTATCCAACGCTTTCCCTACTGTTGCACTCTCTGGAGTGGGAATAGTAATTTTTACCCCTACGCTATCCAACGCTTTCCCTACTGTTACACTCACTGGAGTGGGAATAGTAAATTTTACCCTCCCGCTATCCTACGCTAAAAATATTGAATATTTGTTATTAATATTACGTTAATTTATATATGTATTAAAAAATAAAAATGCATGTTTTTTTTATTTAACTTACATTAATTATTTATTAATATTAAGGTTATTTAAGTATTTTTAAGTATGTTTTAGTTAATTATATTTATTATTTTGTTAATTTTACATTACTTTTAAGACATTTAAAAAATTCGATATTTTGACTATATTTTTTACAACGATATTTTGGATTCGATATTTTTGTACTTACCTGTTTGTAGATAGGAATTCGATATTCTGGCATTCTATATTTTTACCTCGATATTTTGGCAGGTCGATATTTTGCTCCTCGATATTCTGTCAGTGATCCGTCGTCCCCACAGCAAAGCCAGATCGCAGCCAGGCCTTCCACAGTGCAGCGCACCACTGGACCTTCACACCGATTCACCGCTGTCAACGTCCGCCCGCCAGCGCAGGGCGCCGCCGCTCCCACAGGCCGCTACAGACGCAGGTAAGCGATGGGAGGCCTCACGCACACCCAGCCTCAGCGCAGCAACAAGGTGGGGCCGCCTCTCTTGCACCGGCGAGCCGCCCGCCTACCCCACAGGGACGGATCCGGGCAGCCCCGTTGGCTCCGGACTAACGCCGCAGTCGGCGGGAGGCAGTTCCGCTTCCCCCTCTCCCGCCCCAGAGAGCCGCGAGGAACACTAGACAGGGGCGGCCTACTCCCTCACTTACGCTTCCTACTGTGACGGGAGCTTACCGGCCCTCAGCCCAAGTCCTGCAGCTCTTCCGGGCAAGACGTAGCAGCGCCGTGCCCCTCGCACGACCGCAGTTCAGTGCCAGCACCCACCGCGGCCCGCACCAGTCCTTACCGCAGAGGCCGACCGCAGCTCGCCACGTTGCCGACGCAGGCCCAGGACTTCTTCAGCCGCCGTTCCGCCGTCTGGTCTGTTCCGACGTCCGCAGCCTCAGCCCAGTTGTGCCGTACACCTTCCCAATGGGATAGATTGCCGAATACGCTGTATTCGAGGGCGGATGTTCAGGATAATTGAAGGATAATGAACTTGGCCGACGGAGCTGCTCTATCAAGCGGCCATCTTGCCTTGCGCCCTCTAGCGCCCCCCAAGCGTGAAATCATTTCCTGGACAATTTTATTTACATCAAACTAAACATTGTAAGTATATTCACTGAAATGTAACTGTATTTAATAAATATGTGGTATTTATTATATTAAAAATTTTGTTTTTTTAATTTTCCCTAGCATAAAACAAAACAACATGACTGAAGGTGCAGAATTTGTAATGTCACAAAAAAATAAAATGTTATTATGTTATATGGGGTATGTCTATACACAGGAGAAACAAACTGGCCTTAAAGTGTTTTGGAAGTGTAGCAAATACTACTCTAACAAATGCTATGGAAGAGCTACTACTCATGAAACTACTGTTCTTTCTGTAAAAGAACATAATCACCCCCAAACATAACAGAGATTGAGGTTAGAGATGCTCTTGAAAGTATAAAAGAAGCAAGCACTAGTACTGATAAACCAACTACCCAAATACTAAAAGAGCAACTATTAAAAGTACCTCAACATGCATCAGGACAATTACCGTCCATAGCTTCTTTAAAAAGAACTATTGCCAGACAAAAAAAAGCAACTACAAGTACCATACCTGCCCCTAAAACGTTTGCAGAAGTAGTTATTCCACCAGAATTAAGCATTACTCACACTAAAGAACCATTTATATTTTTTGATAACAAATGCCCAGATAAAAGAATAATTATGTTTGCTACTGCAAACAATTTAGGGGCCGATTCCGATCTCGGCCGGTAGGGCTCCGAATCGGTTTCGGCATAACCGGATCCGATTCGGAGCCCTATTTCCCGACCGATTTGTACGCGCGTCCGGACGAGCGAGTACGATGCGAAATCGCCGACCGACTCGTTCGGGCGTCCCAACCGCTCCGACCGACTCGTTCCCGGGTCTAACCGCACCGACCGACTCGCTCGGACACGACTCGCACCGCGCAATGGAGACGTTCCCCGGCCGGGTAAGTACGATGCGCGCCGCGAGCAGTCCGACCGACACGCGCCGTCCGGCTCGAAAGAGCAGTCGGAGCCGTACTTCGGGGGTCCGTGTCGGACCCCCCTGTACGCGTAGCCGCGCGAGTCGCACACAGGGGGGACCCATGGGTCCCCCCTACCTGTGCGTGTACGGCGCGAGTCGCTTCGCCGCGTACCCGCTGTAGGGGGCGCCCTTGTTCGCCTCGCACCCATTGAGGCAATGGGAGCCCGCGTACGCGTTGTACGACCGGGTCCCATTGACTTCAATGGGAGTCCGACCGACTCGAGTACGATAGCATACGGACGCATCGTACTCGTTCGGTCGGGCTGCACGGGTCCGATTCGGTCGGAAATCTCTCCGGGTCCGGCTCGGTCGGAGAGATTTCCGGCCCGAATCGGAATCGGCCCCTTAGTTAAATTACAGCAATGTGACACCTGGATGATGGATGGAACTTTCAAAGTCTGTCCAAAACCATTTTACCAGCTGTACACAGTGCATGGATTGTACCAACATTCAAATATTCCATTCATCTATGCCCTATTACCAAATAAACAGCAAACTACCTACATAGATATACTCACTAAAATAAAAGAAGAAAGCAATAATTATTTTCCTTCAAAAATAATTATTGATTTTGAAATAGCCATGATAAATGCTATACTGAAAAATTATCCACACACAGCAATCCAGGGTTGCTATTATCATTTTAATCAGAGTCTCTGGAGACATCTACAAAAATCAACCCTTAGGTGTCCATTACGATACCGGGCGGAATAAAATCCGCCATCTACCATAGCGGTAAAAAACCGCCCGCCTACACCGTCTGAATACCGACCGAGCAATCACGATGTCGCGAAGCGAACACCGCCCGCGGCGAAAAAAACACACAAAATACCGCCCGTCTATGTCCGAGTCGAAGTCCATCCGTCCGCCACGGACGCAAACCCGCACGACAACCCAAAACCGCCCGCCCTGACTACCGAGACACCGGCAGTGAAATTAGGATCTTCCCGACATGAGCGCGGCAAATCCACAAATACACCGCCCGCCATCGTAAACAACAGTGATGAAAATGGACACGCCGGAAGCCCTGGCGGCCACGTCCCTGCACAGAAACCATCCGCGGACCAAAGAAACACACAACATGGCCAACAAGTCCACACAGCAAGCCACGCCCAAATACCCAAACACAGTACACATCCCGAAAACACATCCCCCTGGACAAACAAATAAACTACAAATCCCAGAACACCAGCCACAACACACCTGAAAACAACAGCACATCATGACACACCCACATAGGTAAGTACAAATGCAGCCCCTTCACAGACCACAATCCCTTGCAACACTACAAACTGAGGACGAGAGCACAGAACACAGCGAGACAGAAAGGACAGGAGCACACCACAGACACGCACCCATCACCACCACCACCACCACCAAACACCGGCCCCACAAACCCCCTGCACATCACACACCACACACACACACCGCACCAGCACCACAAACACAAAACCACACACCAAGGCAGCACAGAGAATGCCCAAGTTCACTTCCACTGAGCTGACGGTCATGGTCAACGAGATCATCAAGGTGCACCCACAAATCTATGGGAACCAGGTCCAACAGACACCACTAGCCACCAGAAACCGGTTGTGGAGCAGGATCGTAGACCAGGTCAATGCAGTCGGGAACGTGCCACGCAACAGAGCCGAAATCACCAAGAGGTGGCACGACATGAAAAGAGTGGTCAAAAAGAAGGAGGCCAAGAATCGGCAGCTGGCTGACAGGACTGGCGGAGGAAATCCCGCGCTATTTAAGACCTTCAAGGCGTGGGAGGAGAAGGTGCGAGGCATCCTACATCCGGAGAGTCTCACCGGAATACCAGGGGGAGTGGAGGCTGGTAAGTACAAACAAATGTATACCAGCACACAGCTATGTACTCACATGCACTACCACTATGCCATAGCTCCGAGGGACAAACACCCCCATGTCTAGTACACAATACACAAACAAGACATCACTCACACATGCAACAGACTAACTAACAAAACCATGGGGGCATGTGTACAGTCAGCCAGCACCGCAACTCCCACCAGGTCCCCTTGTACTCCTGATGCGCCAGAAGGAGCACTCCCCACACCCACACACATGTGTCAGCCATAGCTGCACTAACCGACAAGTAACAGGTAAGTAGCCGGAACACAAAGTCAGTGGGTCGGAGGGGGGACAGCTGAAGTACAACACCCACCAGGCCCCTAGTCCTACAGCGCAGCAAGGTGGAGCACAGCCCACACCCATGTGTCAGCCACTGCAGCTGCACTAACCTACAAGCCAACAGGTAAGATAGCCGGAACACAAAGTCAGTGGGTTTCTGTGGGTGGTACAGCCGATCAGCACAACACCCAACACGGCCCCTAGTCCCACAGACGCAGCAAGGTGGAGCACCCCTCCCTCCCAGTACCATATGGCATCCATTGCATTGCGCCCTCCAAACCAACAAGTAGGTAGAGTACTGTACAGGGCGGGGTGTCTGTAGGCATGAGGACAGTATTACGACTAACATTTGGGACATGTCACGTAGCAGAGGAACACGCAGCACTGCTCCCTGTCATAATCATGTGACCAATGTGCACACGGACATGTATTACAGAGTCATAGCCCACATGAGCCATCACAAATACAGCAACACCCATGGAGCCACGTCTGCATGCACAAGTCCCACTGGAGTACTGACCCACACGGCGGGCACTGTGCCACTCATCACACACATCAGCAACACCATCGAAGTCCTGTCCATGTAGTCGTTACTGCCTGTTCCCCACACAACGTACAACATCGCCCATGTAAGTCTAACCTGTCTAGAACTAACAGTGTGGAACCCCAGTAATGCACATAAACACCACTGGACCCATGAAACACACAGCCACACAATGCACATCCAACATACCATCCATCTCATCTGTCAGCCCCAGTGTCATGAAAGGTATGTCATCGGAACAGCTGGCCCTCATACAGTAGTTCTGCAAAGATACCTGCCCATCACAAATAATGTGTCTGCAGTGACTGAAGCGCACATCACACTGATTTACAACATACATAATATAGTCAACACCCCAAGAGCACTGCATTGCTGCACATGGCCGAGGGTAGCACGCACACCAAGGAATTGGCCCATCTGCAATACGTCGTGTGGCACACAACCATCACTCACTCACTACAATGCTTGCAGTGTAATGTCCATAAATGATAACAGTGAGCAGATATGCTGGGGATGTCAGACATACACACACCTTTGTCTCTGCACTGTCATGTTGCCAAAACACATGTCCCGTTCTGCACCCATATGTCACAGTATGTACCCCAAAACCATATTTCACCTCAAAAGCGTTGAGGGGCTGTACCCCTTTTGCCATCTGCGTTTCTAAGCGTTCCATTTGAACCCCAAAACCATATTTCACCTCAAAAGCGTTGAGGGGGCTGTACCCCTTCTGCCATCTGCGTTTCTAAGCGTTCCATTTGAACCCCAAAACCATATTTCACCTCAAAGCGTTGAGGGGGCTGTACCCCTTTTGCCATCTGCATTTCTAAGCGTTCCATTTGAACCCCAAAACCATATTTCACCTCAAAAGCGTTGAGGGGGCTGTACCCCCTTTTGCCATCTGCGTTACTAAGCGTTCCATTTGAAGCCCAAAACCATATTTCACCTCAAAAGCGTCGATGGGTCTGGAGCCCGCATACACCCAAGCCACAAAATGTAGTACAGCAACACACACTGATTGTCATTGCTAATCCGTCCCATGCCACATGAACACAACACACAGTTCCATTGCCTTGCCCACGCATACACACATCGTACATCCACACACACGCCACTGGGAAACCTGTGCACGACAGTGCACGAACTGTGAATGTCAGACAACCAATACAAACTTTGCAAGGTGCAACACAATAACCTATCTCATTCTCCCCACAGGTGCCGAACAGCTGGATGCTGGAGAGGGAGACAGCAGCCAGCACAGCCAGTCCGCAAGCCCCCGACCCGGACTCACGGATGTAGAAGACCTGGACACCTCTTCGGACGAGGACCACCGAGCAGGCCCGTCTGGAGTGGCAGGGCCCAACCGCTCCCCAGGGCCCCTCCTACCCACCAACACATCACCCAGGGCTGCTGACCAGTCACAGACCCCTGCTGCCACGGTCGTTGCGGCCACCACCACCGCCGCAACAACCACCACCACCACGCCATCCCTGGCCACAGCACCTGCGCAAGGGGTGGCACGCCCGTCGTGCTCGACCCTGGGAGCCAGACAGAGGACCGTGGTGACCAATGTGGCGAGTGGGCAGGTCGGTGGCAGCAGTACTGGTGGGAGGAGCAGGGTCAGGCCAACGCCATCTGAGCCTGGGAGCCAAGCCCTGCCGCAAATCTCAAGAGTCCTTGGGGCCTATGAAGAGGCCCAAGGACAATGGGCCAGGTCGTCTGCCGACACGCGGGAGGTCCTTGGGGTGTTGAGGTCCATGGACGCCCATATGGGCCAATTCGTGACCCGTATGGACCAACTTGTGGACCTCATGGGCCAGCTGGTGGTGGTGGGGAGGGCCCAAGCAAGGCCAGCCACACCACCGCCGCCACCACGTGCTGTGGCGCAGGGTCGTGCAACACCTAGTTCCCCTGCGTCCACAGCGAGTGAGCAGTCCTCAGCCACCACCAGCAGCCCACCAACACAACCCCCCTACCAAACGTGGAAGGGGCCGTCCGAAGAGGAAACAGGTGTCCAGAGAGGACTACGCACGCTCCAAACGCCAGTGAGTCAGCCAGCCACCCTGACCACCTACTGCACTGACTTTGACTACGATCCTACCCCACACTGCCATGTGAATGGCATGTGTCTGTTGGACTGTGGACATAGAACTTCATGGGTACACCTTGACCATCACGCAGCCATGTCCGTCAACTCATTGTCACAGCATGCACCACTTCTGTCATCACCTTGCACACAATCACATGTCACCGCTGTAAATAAATACACCTTGATCACAATCTGCTTCATGTGCCCTGGGTTTAATCAACGATGTGCAACCGCCACCATGAGCAGGAATGCCTCTGCTGTGTGGCATGTAGATAGGCCAGGAGATGTTGTAGGGACCTAGGGGTGAAAATCAGAACAAGAGTCCATTCAATTAGTGTGTCACACACCCATCACACAGTACTTGTCACCAACTACAAGCAATGTACACACATCTCACAGAGCAACGGGGCACAATGCCACAGCCACTGTCAGTGGCATACTACCCTGGACATGGACCATTGCCACACAGCACTCAGTGAACAAAAGGCCTCCGTCACAATGCACACATACACCTGCACAACTACAGCTACATCAGCCGTCGTACATGGTCACTCACCGTCAAGTGAAGTAGCGGGCGATGAGCTGCTGACGCACATTCACAGCTTCCTCCTCTCCACTGTCCTCGTCACTGGACCCGTCCTGGTCTGCAGGCGGGGGCCCGGGCTGATCACCGTCATCCACTATTAGGGGGATCTGCTTGCAAATAGCCAGATTGTGCAGCATGCAGCAACTATCTGGCACACCTTCTGTGGGGAGTACGCCAGTGCACCCCCTGTGCGGTCCAGGCATCTGAATCTGGACTTCAGGAGGCCAAAAGTCCGCTCCACCACACGTCTGGCCCTGCCATGTGCCTCATTGTAGCGGACATCAGCTGGTGTCCGAGGATGACGTAATGGGCTGAGCAGCCAAGGCCCATTCGGATAAGCAGAGTCACCTGGGTGTGAGGAATACCGAGATTAGTTGCAATTCCAACTGTCCCCAAGACAGCATCGCACACCAGGCACGCTACACGAGTACACATACTCACCAACAATCCAAGCACGGTCCGGTTGCAGATTGGTCATCAGACGTGGTAGGATGCTGTTGCGCATGATGTGCGAGTCATGGGCCGATCCTGGAAACGTCGCACACACGTGTGTAATGACCATGTCCGCAAGGCACACCACTTGCACATTCAGGGAGTGGAAGTGCTTCCGATTCCTATATATGTGCTCCATGGCCTGTGGTGCTACAAGGCCAACATGGGTGCAATCAATTGCACCAACAACGTGGGGGATCCGTCCAAGGGCATAGAAAGCACCCTTCACTGCCGCCAATTCACGAGCCCTGGGGAATCGGATGTACCGGTTCCTGTACAGCATCATAGCTGACAGTACATCCCGTAGCACCATGCTGAACATGGGCTGGGACATCCCACTTCCACTGCCCACTGTGTGTTGGAATGACCCAGTGGCGAAGAAATGCAGTGCAGCCATCACCTTAGCCGTGGGGTAAATGCAGTTGGATACACCCTGCGAGGACGGAGGTGGGGTTCCAACAAGGCACATAGGCAATGCAGGGTGGGTCGGTCCAGACGGAATTTCCGGATTACCTCCACGTCCTCCATGTCTGCCAGCAATTGGTAGGGGCGATGTATGTTTGGTCTCCTCCTAGGAAAGATGGAAGTGGACATATGTCAAAGCAACACGCCACATGGCATTTTCACAAACACAAAACAAAAATGACTGACCAAGCAATTGAATCACAGAACAGCTGACAAGTAGGGACAGCACAGCCACAATACACTTACACAGGTCCCCTTACCAATAGCAATGAGCAGTGACACAAACCATTGCTATGAGCATGCACATGGGGATTTAGGCCTTAATAACTTGTAAGGCATGACGATGATATCAGACTGCATATTTGGGAAGCGGCAACACCACGGCAATATAACTAGCTGCTGTGCCTGACACAGCTTCCGAGGCTGGGTGAGTATGGCACACACCAACAACGCAATGGACACAGGCTGAGCGGCAAAAACAAGTGGGTCCTGTTGCACGAGGGGATATGAGACAGTCATTGATGTCCCTACTTCACCCTATGTACAGCACTGTACGGATCACACCTCCAAAACACATTGACAGGTGTACACATTGACAGCTCCATGACAACACAGCTGTGTGATTGCAAATACACATCACAAGTGACACGTAACGTAGCACGTGCCAAGTGGGAGATGTGCATAGTGAAAGATGGCATGTGTGTGCATATGCATGTCCCATGCTCCCATGCCAATGTGTACATGATGATGTGCCAACAGACATGTGGAGGCTGAGCACTGGCCGTCCCTGCCCATGCGCACAGCATGTTGTGGCCCTGTCCAGTGTGGACCTGCTCCCACACACAAGTCATGGCCACACCTGCAGATGCATTGCGCACATCATACTGTGTAGTGCACATGGCATCAGCGGACTGTACCCGCCATGGGCCAGGCCCTTACGGCCAACTCCAATGGCCCTCGCGGTTGCACCCTGCGTGTCCCGCAATGGAGGAAAGCGTCACGGGCCAGCTGGAAGAAGGCCATCGTCTGCAATTTAAGCAGGCAGACACGGTACACCAATTGCAGCGGCTTGGACCCACTGAAACTGCCCCAGGGGGCTATATGACTGTGGGAGTGAGACCGGCATTACCACAGCTACCAGGGACTGCAGCCTGGCATCCCTCAACAACACCTGCTGCTGCCACCTGTCCACCTTAACGTCGATGACGCTGAAGATATGTCCAGGTCCACTCACCAGCGAGGAGCTGGAGATCCTGGATTCCGAGCTCCACGCACACTGCACATGGCTATCCCTTGCAAAAGTTGTGTGTGTGAGACAACCACAGTGTGTGTGGGAGTGCATGTGGGGGACACACATGTCGTTGATCCGCAGCACCATGAGTCAGAGCCTGTGGGGTTCCAACATGCACTGCTCACCATGCTTACTGCAGGTGGCAGGGGTATGTGAGCTCCCGGGCGCTTTGCCATGTCTGTCCCTCCCGAGTGGTGGTACATGGCAACTTCATGTCAGACATCCAGTGACACAGCCAATTGGCAATGCAGGTCTCAGAGCACTTGTTGCTCGTGAGAATGGCAGGCTGGGGCCATGCTGCCCTTCTCAGTCCCAGCAGGCCTGGGCTGCACATTGACTGCACAATGCCAGTAGGTGACAACACAGACTGCCCAGTGGGTTACATGTGTCTTCTGTTCAGGACCCTCCGGAAAAGCGCTAACTCAGCACTGTCGATTGGACACACCATGCCTCGTGATAGGGATGTGTGTGAGAGATAGTGGCACAGAATGTGACCTCCATTGCGAGGTGGGCCATGCACAGGGCGAGTATGTTGATGGTTGCGCAGTGTTGGACACAGTGGGTACACCCACACAGATGTGTTGCCTTGTGATCTTTGTGTAGATCCACCTGACAATGGACAGTAGATGTGGACAGGCTACACATTGCTCGATGTGCTGTCAACCTGCATGTGAATGGGTTGGACAGATACTGTGTACACACTCCCAGCAGCATGCATTCACGTTGTGGTGTACACATGCTGTTAGGCCATGTCCGATTACTTCCTGGCTCTGTTGCACGTCTCGGAGTATTTGGGATGGGTCAGCAGCATGCCACTGTGATTGGTGGATGTGTGTGATGTTGAGAAGTGCATTAGTGACATTCCAAGCCTCCTGTGCACCATCCCTGCAGTTGGAATTCCTCCAGCCCAAGGACTTGTGAGGAGCCATTGCTACCAAGTTGATGCCTTTGTGTGTGTGTGACCGCCAGTGCAGCCAATTCCACAAAGGGTGTGACGGCATCTGCCGGATGGGCCACTACGTGGCGTTGACGGATCGGGGGATGCCCCCTCTTATTGTCAGGTTAGCACGGCGCTGCATTTCACCAGCAATGGTCTGCATCTTGACAGTCACACGGCCTGTGCCGGATGCACGTTTGTTGGGGCATCAGCAGCAAGCAAGTTTACAGTCTTGTGGGATGGTGTCTTTTGCTGTGAGAGGCAGCATGTGTCCACAGCCTACCCATGATCTGGGTAATGTGATGTTTGTTTTGTGATGCAGTGTGTAGTAACTGTAGTCTGTGCTGTGTGCATCTGACATGCATATGCTAGTCCTGAGGCTGAAGATGCAATTAGGGCACTCTGCATTCCCAATGCACTCGGAGTCGTAGCCCTCAGGTACAACCTGTAGTAGGCTGGAGTGGCTATTCACATGTATGTTAGGGGCACTGTGCCTACTCTGATATCGGTCGGACATATGTGTGCGATGCCTCACCTCATGTCTCTGGTACTTGCACATCCGGCACACCGTGCAACAACAGTTGTGCTCGTGTGAACGACAGGTGGATGGCATGGGCTCATGGCCATTGTGGGCTGTCAGGTTGCAGTCTGTGTGAGTAGTTTCCCATTCTGCTCCATGCAGGTATGTCTTTGGCCTAATTACATAGTGGTCATCCTTGCCACCATCAGGATAGTGGTTGTGCACAACGCGAGTTGGGGCTATGGTCGCAGGGTGACACAGGCCGTGTGTAGTGCGATGTGCACTACATTCGTGGCACTAATTCGCGGATTCCTTTCCTGTACGCCAGCCATTGGGTGTTGATTGTGGTGGCTGTATACTATTGCACAGGTATCGTGCAACATGTGGATTTGGGTATGTTCTGTGCTGCTTCCCTTGCACATGTCTGTGTCATTGATGCCAGATGAGTGGGACCACCTCGCTCTCTCTCATGTGGCATCTCCCCTGGGTGCTGAGGGACAGGGGACGCTCAACAGTGGGGTGGCTTCGGATGTAGCAGCTGCACAGCTGCTGAGTGAGACAGTTGTGACCTGCACCTCGGAGGGGCTAGACGTGTGCTGAATGAATCACAGGCCCAGTGGGCAATTTCGGCGTTATCTGAGGACTGAGGTGATGCATCTATGTTGTATGACACAGGGGACGTGGACTCTGGGTCTTCTTCAGCCACGCGGAGGCCAATGACCGCGCTCCCATCCACTTCCACTGGTGCAACACATGTCGGCACAGGGATGAAGGATATGGTGTCCATCACACCAGGCACAGCTGCCCCTGCACATGTGACCCCTGCTGCCCCAGTGCTGGGTCTGTTGAGCTGATGCGCCATCTGTGCGTGGGGCAGACAGCTCTCCTCACTTACGTCATTGCCCATGACATCACTTAGCCGCAGGAGACATGGATGATGGAGGGCCCACATGTACGCGTGGGTGGACTACACCAGACCGTCCAATGGTTGTCACCCCCAGTGAAGGTGTGCCTTCAACTGCGCCAATCTCAGACTGACATTCCTGACCCTTTCCCCACCCCCTGGGGAGTGGCACATCTGACGGCAGCAGTGCACGAGTCCTAAATCGGAGGAGTGGGGGACGCTGACGTCCCGACCGGATGTGACATGTTGGAAGGTGGCTTGCACCGTCAGACTTATGGCCTCCCTCGCTCACCCCAATATGCGTTTGCATCTGAGAAGCCAGCGCGTGCACAGGCAGCTCCGAGCTCGCACCAGAGAGGCCAAAGAGTGTATGTGTGGGTCCATTTGAACGAGTTGTCTGTCTCGCGGTATAATCAGTGGCGGGACGCCGTCCACCTGCGTGGTACCCCGACTCGAGACCTGGACAACATTGACAAAGCATGACAGGCTCCGCAGTCCGGATACACCACCTGCAACACACAGAGGCTGTAGCTGCCCTAGCGGCCCAGGCCGCGTCCAACTGGAGCAAATGGACCCACACATTCACTCTTTGACCTCTCTGGGGCGAGCTTGGAGCTGCTTGTGCACGCGCTGGCTTCTCTGTTGCAATGGCATGTAACGTGTGTGGGGAAATAGGCAATGAGTGCGATGGTGCGAGCCACCTTCCGTGACGTCACTCCCGGGCGCGATGTGTGCGTCCCCCCACTACTTATATTTGACTTGTGCCATGCTGCACAATGAGGATGTGTTGCCTGCGTGATGTGACCAGGAGGAGCGCGCCATGACCTCTCACCCACCATGCTCCACTGCCATCCCGTGCCCTGGATAGGCCGTGCAGGTGGACGATGTTGGGGGTACACCTGGTCGACAGGGGATGTGCGTGCCTTGGCAAGGGCCTGGCGGACGCACAGCAGTATCCAGCATGTCCACAGAGGGTGGGCTGACGTCTACACCTGATGCAGCATCTTTCGTGTGGCCGCCTGTTGTGCACACACGTGTTCACATTCATCCCCAGACAGGTGGTCTTTACAAATGCCCAAGACAGCGGTAATCTAGTGCTCCCGAATCCTCCCAACACAGTGTGTTTCAACATTGCATGTGCGCACCTACCCGTCACACCCACCCACCTGGGCCAAGCGTAACTCCCGCTTCACATGACACGTGTGTCTTCCACAGTTGTGCTACTCTCTCAGGGCCGGACCTGCAACTGTCCCATAGCACACACACAGCACCGAGTCGTACTGGCATCCTGTTAGATTGGTAGGCACACTCACACATCTCCTTCTGACACAGTGGTGGCTGTGATGGATTTTGTGACTGCCATGGCAGTGTTGGCTGGCCATGGCAGGGCACACTGACACACATTGCATCCGCGGCACTACGTGTCACTACTCGGCACATCGAACTGGGCACTGTCCCTGGGGTTGATGAGTTATGCCGCCTGTCGATGTAATCTGTGACTGGATGCTGTTGTTCCTATAGTCGGTTGTATCTGTGTAGTTGATGATTGCAGTTGTTGCAGTGTGTGCTTGGTTAAGTGGGGCACATGCCGTGTATGTGACCTCAGCAATTGCAATGTCTGGTCTCACATTCCAATGTGTTGTACACGTGGCAGGGACTTCACTTCTTTCAGACTCTGCTACTTGTGTGTGTGATGAATCTGCTTTTCTGTGCAACGGATTGACTGCAAGTATTTGGTGTTATTTCTGGGTAAATGTATCCGTGTCATGTTTGCGTGCATGCAATGCACAGGGTGTGAGTCTAGCCACAGGTGGACTGGCAGCATGCGCTGAGTATGCGGGCATGTGTGAGCTTACTTGCTGTGTGGCCAGCGGTGTAGGTGTATGTTAGTCTTGTGATGTGCATTGTGCCTGGGGACATGGCCTACTCTCAATGTGTGCATTTGGGAGGTGGTGGTGGGTGGTGTGGGTGGTGTGAGTTTGGGGTGGCGATGGTGTGTGTGTGTGTTGTGGCCATGTCGACTACACACATATGTTTCCCAGGCCCATGGTGGATGTTTGTAACCGTGTTGAGGTCTGTGTATATGATGAGATGTGTGTGTTGTATGTTGCACGGAATGCAGTGTGTGGGTGTGTCCTTGCAGTTCAGGATGACTCCTACTTGTTATGGTTCAGACGTTGTGTGTGTGCAGGGTGTGTCACTGTCAACATTGTGCCTAATTCAATTGTGCATGTCAGATTTTCTGCAGTACTTACTCATTGTGCAGTGCTGCCCACCCAAACTGATGTCGTGTGTGTGTTTTGACAGGCATTGCTGTGGCATGCTTTTGCGTGGCTCCTACTTTTGGTTGCTGAGTGTGTAGTCAGACTGTGTGGGAAATTGTAGACATGTGTAGGACTGTACTTTGTATTGACCAGGCCGTCAGTGTTGATGTGATGATCTTTCGGGCACCTTCAGAGTCTGACAAGTCCTGCTCCAGGAGCTGTGGTATTGCACTGTGGCCACTGTTGCGGCTACTCATTTGCGTTGACATCCAATGACAGTGGACTACATGGTCATCTCACGACTGTCGTGTACTTCACACACTCTCATCCTCTCTCATTCGTACTTGTGTTTGTGAAATGATTCAGCGGAGTCACATTTTTGCTTCAAGCCATGTATTTGGACTTACGTCCTCTGTGATGCAATATAGTGGACACTACTGGCAGCGAAATGCATGTGGAGGATCTACTTAGCATGATTACACATACAAAAGGGGTTAGGGGTAGATGTGATTAGTTGTTGACTGTGGAATGAGGGCTTCAGAGTCACAACTGCCTTGCCCTTGCTATGCTAATGTACATTTGCTAGTTACTGAGGAGCTCTCGACTTTGACACAGACAGTCATCATTTTGCCTACGAGACAGCTTGACATCATAGGTACAGTACATCTCAGTTCCATGGTACAGGTTTACTACAGTAGTTACTCCGACACACGTGCGTGAGGGGTGACATCAGAGCATGAGCCTACGTGCATGCGATACCAAAGGGGATGATGGACGGAGCGTTAGAGCAAATCAAACACTCACCCCCAGTCAACTGATCTGGGTTTAATCCATCATCATTCTTTAGCTCACTCCACCACCCCAGTTCAGACATGGCCATATGCAAATCAGTCTGACCCTGTGCCTCATGGGAACAGTCCAGCCCGAACTGCCAAGCCATGTCTTCCCTGGACCGGAAACAAGCATCCTGGGACCGGTTTCGGGTTCAAAACCCTCATCAGCCAGGCTATCTTGAATCCAGTGGCAAAGTGAGCAAGGGACCCACGTCTGGGCATACCCTGCCAACTTAGGGCGAACAAAGCGATACCAAAGGAGATGATGGACGGAGCGTTAGAGCAAATCAAACACTCACCCCCAGTCAACTGATCTGGGTTTAATCCATCATCATTCTTTAGCTCACTCCACCACCCCAGTTCAGACATGGCCATATGCAAATCAGTCTGACCCTGTGCCTCATGGGAACAGTCCAGCCCGAACTGCCAAGCCCTAAGTTGGCAGGGTATGCCCAGACGTGGGTCCCTTGCTCACTTTGCCACTGGATTCAAGATAGCCTGGCTGATGAGGGTTTTGAACCCGA
Organism: Calotriton arnoldi; assembly: GCA_963921515.1. Lineage (NCBI taxonomy): Eukaryota > Metazoa > Chordata > Amphibia > Caudata > Salamandridae > Calotriton > Calotriton arnoldi. The sequence continues at coordinate 1,855,083 of CAWUFW010003224.1, read as the reverse complement.
AACCGGTCCCAGGATGCTTGTTTCCGGTCCAGGGAAGACATGGCTTGGCAGTTCGGGCTGGACTGTTCCCATGAGGCACAGGGTCAGACTGATTTGCATATGGCCATGTCTGAACTGGGGTGGTGGAGTGAGCTAAAGAATGATGATGGATTAAACCCAGATCAGTTGACTGGGGGTGAGTGTTTGATTTGCTCTAGCGCTCCGTCCATCATCCCCTTTGGTATCGCTTGTTCGCCCTAAGTTGGCAGGGTATGCCCAGACGTGGGTCCCTTGCTCACTTTGCCACTGGATTCAAGATAGCCTGGCTGATGAGGGTTTTGAACCCGAAACCGGTCCCAGGATGCTTGTTTCCGGTCCAGGGAAGATATGGCTTGGCAGTTCGGGCTGGACTGTTCCCATGAGGCACAGGGTCAGACTGATTTGCATATGGCCATGTCTGAACTGGGGTGGTGGAGTGAGCTAAAGAATGATGATGGATTAAACCCAGATCAGTTGACTGGGGTGAGTGTTTGATTTGCTCTAGCGCTCCGTCCATCATCCCCTTTGGTATCGCTTTGTTCGCCCTAAGTTGGCAGGGTATGCCCAGACGTGGGTCCCTTGCTCACTTTGCCACTGGATTCAAGATAGCCTGGCTGATGAGGGTTTTGAACCCGAAACCGGTCCCAGGATGCTTGTTTCCGGTCCAGGGAAGACATGGCTTGGCAGTTCGGGCTGGACTGTTCCCATGAGGCACAGGGTCAGACTGATTTGCATATGGCCATGTCTGAACTGGGGTGGTGGAGTGAGCTAAAGAATGATGATGGATTAAACCCAGATCAGTTGACTGGGGGTGAGTGTTTGATTTGCTCTAGCGCTCCGTCCATCATCCCCTTTGGTATCGCTACGTGCATGCAGCAGCGTGTCACTAGTTGTTGCAATGTGGTGGCTACTGAACATGTCACATTCACTGGGGTCATGTTGTTGGGGGATGCATTTGTTGTCCATGCAAAAGTCCTGGCACGGAATTACAGACAAAGGTGAGGTGACAGTTCTCACGTGATACAGCTGACAGATTAGTGTGCACTGACCGGTGCATATGTTCATGTGCGCAGGATACATATTATAGCATAGTTGTTCGTGCAGTATTGTCCATGTGGTTACTGTACACAAGTCCCATACCTCTGCCTCCCCCTGTTCATGCAGAGATATTGGATGTGGTGAGGAACAGAGAGAATGTCCCGAAAATGTCCGATGTCATGGCAGTGGAGTTGATAGTGTGGTGTTTGTTGCAGGTTGTATGGTATAGTTGTTGTACAGGTAACTGCCCAGTCCGTGCGAAAGCCAAGCATAGGTACGGTGTTGAACATCATTGTTCAATTGGGGGTATTGCGTCGGGGCCCGACGAATTGACAGGTTGTCAGGTATGCGACAATTTCCAGCAGGGCTTCCATGGCATTGGTGTTGTACATGGATGCCATCCAATGAAGCGGATGGTGGCTGTCAATGTGTTCATCGTAAGTTGTCCCTTGTAGGAGCCTGATGGGACATGTTGGATGACAGTCGATGAAACTGTGATCCAGAATCCGTTGTGTGGAGGCACACATGTCCCATTGCAGTGTGTGTCCGGTTGCAGCCACATACGCCATGCCCCCATAGACTGAACAGATCCTGTCGTGTGCGTCCAGGGGGGCGAACAGTTGTACCAGGTCCGCCATTGGACATGCCGGGTTGGAGAGACATAAATCCACAGGACAGTGGAAGGGACACCTCCGACAGTAGAAGACGGGGATGACGCAGCTGAACATTGCGATGCGGTAAGTTACTCGGTAACTTACGTTCAGCATGGCCAGGTTTTCACAGCCCACTATCTGTAGCAGGCTGTCCATGTAGAGCTGCATCTGTCCGGCGTAGTTGGGTAGGTGTGGTGCGACTGCCATTTTGCTACAGGGCGATGTGATGGCGTGCTCCAGCCGGCTGTGCAGTCAGCAGAGTGCACCCTCCGACGATGCTGTGAAATCTGGAATAGTCGTACGGAGGCAGGGATTGGGTTATAGTAGCTTGTGCGGAGGACACAGGTCCTCATCCCACATGCTTCTATGAATGGTCAAGGTCAGTGGTGTCTGACTCCTTCCAGATTACTTGCATGTGAACCACATGGAGGAGTGGTCTTATTTTTTTTGTGGTCAGAACTTTCTTTCATGTTGTGCGCTATCTGCACATTGGACGGTTTCCTCGGCATGCCTCTGTTTGGCTTGTTGTTGGGACAATGGCTGTATTCTCCGGCTTGTTTTGTCGAAATGTGGTTTCAGAGTGGGAATGGAAGGCCATTCAGTGCTATCTGCTTTCCCGTGTGTGGGCGGCACGCTGCGTTTCCGCTATACGTTGGGCCTTGTGTGTGTGTGTTGTAATTGGTAACACCTGTTGTCAGGCACCCGGGTTTTTTCATGTTACGTATTGCATGTATTGGTTTTGGGTGCAGGATGGTATTAGTATTTTTGTATGGTACTGGCGTGCCTTTTGTGGACGAGGTACATATTCTGCGGCGTGATGTCGCAGCCGCTGTGTGCTTCGCCATGTTATGCACACAAGGGTATGTCCTATTTTGGCGTGACGTCACTGCCCTGTTCGGTACACTTGTGTGGCGTCATGTTGGCACCTGTGAGTTGCCGGTTGGGGACATGACTGATGCAGGAATGCCACGTGACATGTGCGTTCAGGGTGGGGCTGGTGTGTGGTGTGTGTAGTTGTGTGCCTGTGTTATTTGTGTGCGGACCATGCATGGCGCTGTAGTTGGCCTCTGCGTTGTGCGCATGTGTAGCTGCGTCATGGCCGGTGCGCTGCGTTGCCGTGACGGGGACGTCAGTTCCTGGTCCCGGGTAGTGTGTGCCCGGTTGTTGCGAGTTGTTTCATTTTGCCCGGTGTGACATTTGTGGGTGCAGTGGTGGATGTGTCCTGTCCACACAGGGGTGTCCATGTACATTTTTTCCGCCCTTGCACTGTGTGCGGAGTTTGCGTGCCCTTGTTGTGTGTCTGCCTAACTGCGTCGCCGCGGCGCGTTGACTCCTAGGTGCTGCATCAGGTACAGCATGAGGATGGCCTGGAGTGCAGGATTCATGTCGGGGTGGGCCGCTTTTTTGGTGTCCGTACTCGAGCGGTCGAGTTTCCGCATTGGTATCTCGTGCGGTGTCTCTTAGCCGGGGGAGCTGTTTGTTTGCGGCATCGTAATTTGTACGCCGGGCGGTACGTGATTTCGTCGGACGGTGTGCCTCCATTGGCTGGCGCCGCTACGTATACGGGCGCACTTTGATGGCGGGCTGCGTCGCGGGCTTACGGGCGGTGTTTGGCTGATTTTACACATCCTAATTGGGCGGGCGTGTGGGCCGCGGCGGCCGGACGGTAACTGGTGGTTTTTGCCTCCGACAGCACAGCGGTAGTGCTTCCGCCCGACATCCTAATGGGCCCCTAAGTGTACAATATGCTACAGACAGTACTTTCGCCTACCAAATTAAAAAGCTAATAGCACTAGCATATGTACCTGTAACTGATGTAGCAGAGCACTACAATATTCTAATAGAGAGCCCCTATTACAAAAGGAACAAAGACAAAATAAGCCCACTACTAGACTACTTTGAGGATACCTGGGTGGGAAGACTGCATAGATCAGGGCATAGAAGGCAACCTAAGTTCCACATTCCTTGGTGGAACGTGTACCTAAGTACCTTAAACAAAGAAGCCAAAACAAATAATAGTGTTGAAGGATGGCATAATGCCTTCCAAGCAACAACAAGCAGAGGTAAACCTACCCTACAAAAACTACTACAATCTATACAAAAAGAACAAAGGGGCTCATTACGATGGCGGGCGGAAGCACAACCGCCGTGCTGGCGGATGCAAAAACCACCAGTTACCGCCGGCACGCAGCAGTCCACACGCCCGCCCAATTATGATGCGAAAAGCAGGCCAAACACCGCCGGCAAGCCAGCAACACCGTCCGCCATCAAAGTGCGCCCGCACACGTAGCGGCGCAGCACAACTGACACACACCGTCCGACGAAACACGTCCCGCCCGGCGCATAAATTACGATGCCGCAAACAAACGGCTCCCACGGCAAAGAGACACCGCACGTGAAAGAGAGGCGGAAACACGGACGCAGAGCACGGACAACGAAGAAGCGGCACCCCGGGCATGAATCCAGCACTGCAGGCCCTTCCCATGCTTCTGCTGATGCACCACCAAGGACGCAACGTACCGCGGAGACGCAGGTAGGCACACACACAACAAGTGCACGCAAACAGCGCACACAGTGCAAGGGCGGAAAAAGCGGACAACCCCCACCAGCGCGTGCACACTACACATCCACCATTGCATCCACATATGACACACAGGCCAAATCCTAACATCGCAGAACACATGTGTACACACCACCTGGGACTAGGAACCAACCACCCCGTCACGGCCCCAAAGCGCCGATGACGCCGCCACACATGCGCACAACGCAGAGGCCAACCGCAGCGCCATGCATGCGTCGCACACAGACACAGGGACACAACCAAGCAGCACACACATCAGCCCCACCCCGAACGCACATGACACGTGACAGGCCGGCCACAGACATGTCCCCAACGCCCAATTCACGGACAACACCCAACGCCACACAACCGACGCACACATGTCAGTGAAGTCACGCAACAGCAGGACACACCCCAGTGTAACAAACATGGCGTAGCACACAGCGGCGGCAACACCAACTAGGAGAAGCAGGGCCCCTTCGGGAAGAGGAACGCCAGTACCACACTGAAAAACCCATACCACCCTGCACATATGAACAAGACACATGAAACGGAACACCAAAGAGCCCGGGGACCGACAACAGGTGGCCCAAGAATTACATCCACACACAAGGCCCAACGCAGAGCGGAAAGGCAGCCTGCCGCCCACACAAGGGAGAGCAGACAGCACTGAATGACCTTCCATTCCAACACCGAAACCACAGCCCTACGACAGAAGCCGGTGAATACAGCCATTGTCCAAGAATAGACCAACACAGGCATGCCGAGGAGACCGACCACACGGCAGATAGCGCATATCACAGAAGCACACAACGGACGGGGAAGAAAGAAGAAAACACTCCCCATGTCGGCCACATGCAAGTTAATTGGAAGGAGTCACACAGCACTGACCTTGAACTGTCTGAGAAGCATGTGGGAAGAGGGCCCGTGTCCTCCAAACAAGCCAACAGAACACAAGTCCTGTCTCCCCACGACTACACAGAGCTCACAGCAACCCCGGAGCGTGCACATTGCAGACTGCACACACAGCCGGAGCACGCCACCTCTACGAACCGCTGCGAAATGGCAACCGCAACACACCTACCCAACTACGCCGAACAGCTCAAGCTGTACCAAACCAACACGATACATACATTGGGATGCGATCTCCTGTCCCTGCTGAACGTCAGTTACCGACTGACTTACCGCATCACATTGTTCAGCTGCGTCATGCCCGTCTTCTACTGTCGGAGGTGTCCCTACCAGCATCCCGTCGAGATATGCCTCTCCAACCCGGCATGTCTGAAGGCGGACCTGCTACCACTACTCCTCCCTCTGGACGCACACGACAGGGCCTGCTCTGCCTATGGGGGCATGGCGTATGTGGCCAACATCGCACGCGCACTGAAATGGAACCACTGTGCCTCCACACGACGGATCATCGAGAACAGCTACATCGAATGTCACCCAGCATGCCCCATCATGGTCCTCCAAGGGACAACCTACGAACAACACCTTGACAGCCACCATCCGCTTCATTGGCTGGCAAACATGTACACCACCAATGACATGGAAGCCCTGCTGGACGGCATCGCATACCTGACAACCTGTAAATACGTCGGACCACAACGCAGGTTCCCCGAGTGACCTATGAAGTCCAACCCCGCACCCATGCTCAGCTTCCGCACGGACTGGCCAGTCACCACCACAACAGCCATACCAAACGACCGGCAACTGTAACCACACCATCAACGACATCGCCATGACATCGGATATGACCGGGACATGCACACTGTTCCCCATCACATCCAGGAACACCGCATGCATCGTGGGAGGCAGTGGCATGGGCTCTGTGCATCGCACCCACATGGACGGAACTGCACGAACAACCAGGACACGACATGGATCCAGCGCACATGGACACACACACCGCTCAGTGGACATGAATAGGTCGCCTGGAGTCTGTGGGTGCTGCACCCCTCCCACCCCCGCCCCGGGAATCCCATACCAGGACCTTTGCATGGACGACAAGTGCATACAACAACAACACGACCCCAGTGACTGTGACATGTCCAGTAACCACCACAGTGCAACAACAAGTGGCACGCCGCTGCATGCACGCAAGCACATGCCCTGATGTCATCTCACATGCACTCGTGCATGAGGAACAACCGCAGCAAACCTGTCACATGGAACTGAGATGGACTGTGCCCATGATGCCGAGCGGTCTGGTAGGCTACATGTATACCGTCTGTGTCAAAGTCCGCAGCTCCGCAGCTATACGTAAATGTACATTAGCACAGCCTTGGCCAAGCAGATGTAACCCCACACCCTATCCCATTTGTACTCATGCTCAGTATATCCTCAACATGTATTCCGCTGCCAGTAGTGTCCACTATACTGCATCACAGAGGACAGAAGACTCAATATAATGTTTGAAACCAAAACTGTCTCCGCTGACTCATTTCACAAGTACGAATGAGAGAGGATGAGAGTATGTGAAGTACACGGCAGTCGTGACATGACCATGTAGTCCACTGGTATTGGATGTCAACGCAAATGAGTAGCACTACTGTGGAAGACACACATGTGTCGTGTGAAGTCGTATGGACGCAGTGCTCAGGTGGGTGGGTGCGACGGGTAGATGCGCACATGCCAAGTTGGAGCACGCCGTGTTGGGAGGGGTCATGAACAGTACACCACCGCTTCCCTGGGCATTGTGAGAGGACACCTGTCGGGGGGAGTGAACACGTGTGTGCACAGCAGCCGGGCACACGTACAAGGCGGTACCAGGCGCACCTCAGCCCACCCTCTGTGGACAAGCTGGATCCTGTTGTGTGCCCGCCATGCCCCTTGACAAGGCACACACAGCCCCAGTCGACCAGGTGTAACCCCAACATAGTCAATCCGCACAGGCGATACAGGGCACGGGATGGCAGTGGAGCATGGTGTGTGAGAGGTCTCCTCGCGCTCCTCCTGGTCATATCACGCAGGCAATAGAACCTCAACGTCTAGCATGGCACAAGTCACATGGAAGTGTAGGGGGACGCACCACAGCACGAGCAGCACTGACGTCACGGGAGGTGGCTCGCACCATCCCATCCATTGCCCATCATACCAACCACGACACATGCCATTGCGACTAAGTGCAAGCGCGTGCGCCACCACCCCCGAGCCCTCCCCAGAGAGGCCAAAGAGTGAATGTGTGGGCCAACAGCCACAGACGGACGCGGCCTGGCCGCAAGGGCAGCCACAGCCACTGGGTGTCGCAGGTGGCGGATCCGGAAGGCGAAGACTGTGATGCATAGTCCATGCAGGCCGGGTCTCCATTTGGGGCACCACGCAGGTGGACGGCGTCCCGCCACACATCATACCCTGAGACAGCCCACTCGTGCAACTGGACCCACACATTCACTCCTTGCCCTCTCTGGTGCGAGCTTGGGGCTGCCTGTGCAAGCGCTAGCCTCGCAGGTGAGCATGCATATTGGGGGGCGAGGGGAGGACATGAGGGCTGGGGCGAAGATGACTGTATCACTGTCAGTTAGTACAAGGGATGACCCAGATGTGGAAAGGAAGAGACGTGTCCCGTGTGTACTGCAACTAGTCGCCAATCCAACTACCCCCCATGTCCGGAATGTAAGCCCGCACCTAGGCCCGCCCATCCGCCACATCGAACATACCACCAGCACGACAACCTTCCCATTCGAAACACTGACTGGGGGTGGCGACCAGTGAACAATCATGTGTAGCCTACCCACGCGTACATGTGGGCCCTCCATGATCCATGTCACCTGCGGCAAAGACATGACATGCGCAATGAGGGAAGTGAGGAGAACTGTCCGCCCCACGCGCAGAAGGTGCATCAGCTCCACAGACCCAGCAGCGAGTCCAGCAGGGGTCACATGTGCAGGGGCAGCTGTGCCTGGTGTGAAGGCACATGCATATAGACAGCACATCGACCAATGTGTAGTCTGCCCACATCCACAGTCCATCATCATGCGGACATAGGAATTGAACACTGGGCAACACATCTTAGTTGGTGCACCCACCGTGACCAACAATGCGCAATCATCGACGTACCCGCCCTGTGCATGGCCCCCCACCCAACGGAGCACTCGGATTCACTCCGCGACGGATGTGGAACCCTTGATCTCCGGACTCATCCCGGTTCAAAATAACCCTTGGGTGCCGTCGACTCCCTTCCTCATTAACCGGCTGATTTACATCCTCCTTGATCCCTGATCCGATCCTCCATCCACCCGCCTTGGGACTCCAGCCTCGCGGGTTCCAATCGCGTGTTGATAATTTCCTTTCGCCTAATTTACTAGATTCTAATTGCTCACACATCAGTCCTGATGATGATCTTTTAATCATTAAGATCGAAACGCCGTCGACCTTACAACCAAAAACTCCTTCATTGTAATTGAATAGTTTGGAGTTTTTTAGCTTGTTGTCAATGCGATGTAATGTTTTAAATGTCACTAAGCACTTTCACTTCACGCACTTGCACTTTTTGTGTGAGCACCAGAACTATTAAACGTTGAAAATTGAATGATACTCCATTTATGGTGTTAATAAATGTGATGTCATTCTGCACCCTGTGTCCTGGCATATATTGCTTAATGAGTCCTGTTTGGACTACTATTGAAAGTAATTGTTTTGATTAACTCTGCATTCATTTACAGTAGCCCAGGCTACACGAGGACTCTTGAAGCCTCCCTGAGACCACTGTTCTCCTTAACCATATTACCACCCCTGGTCTTACTACGGGGGTACCCTTGTTTTTTATACATACCCCACCCAACGGAGGCACATCCAGTGCCACCATCCCACACACACAAGCCTTCCACGGAACATGCTGTGTCCAATGGTCAGTACAGAGTCAGCGCCCATCTGGTGGATCCTGAACAGGAGACACATGCACACACATGCCAGCTCCCACTATGTACGTCTGCCACCTGGCACGTGCAATGTAACCTCTCACCTGTGACTGCAAGCACACAGCCGTCTTGGCATGGGGCTGTCAATGTGGACACCAGTCAATGTTTCGGGAGCTGTGATCCGTACAGTGCTGTACATAGGGTGCAGTGCTGACACCTACTACTGTCTCATATCCCCTCGTGCCACAGGTCCCACTTGTATTGGCCGCTCAGCCCGTGCCCACATCGTCGTCGTCGTGTGCCATACTCATCCAGCCTCGGAAGCAGTTCCATGCTCAGCAGACACTCATGTTGCCGTGGCGTTGCCGCTTAACGAATATGCAGTCAGTCCCCATCAGCACGCCCGCAAGTCATTGGGGCCTAGATCCCCATGTGCATGCACATGGCAGTGGTATGTCTCACTTGCCATTGCCATTGTTGGGAGACCTGTGTAAGTGTATTGTGGCCGTGCCGTCCCAGCTTGACAGCTGGGCTGTGGCTCATGTGCTTGCTCAGTCATGTCAGTGATGTGTATGCGAAATTGCTATGTGCCGTGTTGCTTTGACATGTGTCCTCTGCCATTTAACCCAGGCGGAGACCGAACATTGACCGCCCATACCAATTGCTGGCGGACATGGACGATACAGAGGTAATCAGGAAGTTTCGGCTGGACAGGCCAACCCTGCATCGACTGTGTGCCATGTTAGTGCCCCATCTCCGTCCCCGCAGGGTGTATCCGACTGCTGTCACCCCCACGGCTAAGGTGATGGCCGCCATGCATTTCTTCGCCACTGGGTCATTCCAGCACACAGTGGGCAGTGGAGGAGGGATGTCCCAGCCCATGTTCAGCAAGGTGCTGAGGGATGTACTGGCAGCCATGATGCTGTACCGGAACAGGTACATCCACTTCCCCAGGGCTCGTGAATTGGCGGCAGTGAAGGGTGCATTCTATGCCCTTGGCAGAATCCCACACGTCGTGGGAGCCATTGACTGCACTCATGTTGGCCTTGTTCCACCACAGGCCACTGAGCACCTGTACCGCAACAGGAAGCACACGCACTCCCTGAATGTGCAAGTGGTGTGCCTTGCGGACATGGTGATCACCCACGTGTGTGCAAAGTTTCCAGGCTCGGCCCATGACGCACACATAATGCGCAACAGCATCTTGCCACGACTGATGGCCAATCTGCAACAGGATCGTGCCTGTATTGTCGGTGAGTATGTGGAGTGGTGTAGCGTGCTGGTTGTGCGATGCTGTCCCCTGTCCAGTTGGAATAGCTACGGTTCTCTGTGTCCCTCACACCCAGGTGACTCTGCGTATCCGAATGGGGCATGGCTGCTCAGTCCATTGAGGAATCCTCGCACCCCAGCAGACGATCGATACAATGAGGCACATGGGAGGACCAGACGTGTGGTCGAGCGTACCTTTGGCCTCCTCAAGTCCAGGTTCAGGTGCCTGGACCGCACCGGGGTGCACTGGCGTACTCCCCACAGAAGGTGTGCCAGATAGTGGTGGCGTGCTGCATGCTGCACAATCTGGCCATTCGGAAGCAGATCCCCCTCATTGTGGATGACGGAGATCAACCAGGGCCCCAGCCCGCAGACCAGGACAGCTCGAGTGAGGTGGACAGCGGAGAGGAGGAAGCTGGGAATGTGCGCCAGCAGCTCATCGCCCGCTACTTCACTTGACGGTGAGTGTCCATGTACGACGGATGATGTGTCTGTATCTGTGCAGGTGTGTGTGTGCTGTGTCAGGGTGGCCGTATGTTCACTGCGTGCAGCGTGTCAACGCTCCATGGCCAGGGTAGTATGCCACTGTTGGTGACTGTGGCATTGTGCCCTATTGCTCTGTGCGATGTGTGTACATTGCTTGTAGTTGTTGACATGTACTGTGTGATGGGTGTGTGACACACTCATTGAATGTGCTCCTGTTCTGTCTCCCACCCCTAGGTCCCTACAGGCCCTCCGGATTCCATTGCCATGCCACGCATCAGGTGCCCTTCCGCCCAAGGTGGCCGTTGTATTCCGTACAAATAAAACACAGGGCACAAACAGCAGTTAGTGAATAAGGTGCATTTATTACGAACTGTGACATGTGATTGTGTGTAAGGTGATAACAAAAGTGGTGCGTGCAGTGACAATGAGCTGTCGGTCATGGCTGCGTGATGATCAGGGTGTACCCACTGGTTCTATGTCCATAGTCCAACACACACATGCCATCCAGCTGGCTGTGTGGAGTGGGATCGTAGAGCAAGTCAATGCAGTGGCTGGTCAAGGAAGGCTGGCGGAAGGCTGGCTGGCTGCCTCACTTGCGACTGGAGCGTGCGAAGTCCTCCCGGGAGATCTGTTTCCTCTTCGGACGGCCCCTTCCACGTTTGGGAGGGGGTGTGTGGTGGCGACCTGCTGGTGGTGGGTGAGGTGTGCTCACTGGCTGTGGACGCAGGGGAAGTGGACACTGCTGGCCGATCCTGCGCCCTAGCAGGTGGTGGCGGAGGTGGTGTTGCTGGCCTTGCCTGTGACCCCACCGCCACCACCAGCTGGCCCATGAGGTCCACGAGTTGGTCCATACGGGACACGAATTGGCCCATATGGGCGTTCATGGACCTCAGCACCCCCAGCACCTCCCGCGTGTCAGTGGCAGACCTGGCCCATTGTCCTTGGGCCTCTTCATAGGCCCCAAGGACTCTGGCCATTTGAGGCAGGGCATGGCTCCCAGGGGAGGCTGGCGTTTCCCTGACCCTGCTCCTCCTACCAGTCCTGCTGCCACCGGCCTGCCCACTAGCCACATTGCACACCACGGTCCTCGCTGTGGCTCCCAGGGTGGATCCAGTCGGCCGGGCCACCACCTGCGCTGGGGCTGGTGCCAGCGAAGACGTGGTGGTGGTGGAGGCGGTGGTGGTCGGTGCGGCGATGGTGGCGGTTGCGGCAGTGGTAGTGGCCGCAATGACCGTGGGTGTGGCCGCAACGACAGTGGCAGCAGGGGACTGGGACTGTTCAGCATCCCTGGATGATGGGTTGGTGGGTAGGAGGGGTCCTGGGGAGCGGCTGGGCCCTGCCACGCCAGATGGGCCAGCTTGGTGGTCCGTGTCCGAAGAGGTGGACAGATCCTCCAGATCCGTGTGTCCTCGTTGGGGGCTTGTAGGCTGGCTGTGCTGGCTGCTGTCTCCATCCCCAGCGTCCAGCAGTTCGTCACCTGTGGAGAAAATGAGATTTGTTATTGTGTTGCACCTGGCGAAGTATGTATTAGTCGTCTGACATTGGCAGTTCGTGCAATCTCGTACATGGGTTTCCCGGAGGCGAGTGTGTGGCTGTGGCATCTGTAGTTGTGTGTGCTAGGCAATGGGACTGTGTGCTGTGCACATGTGGCATGGGACGGATTGGCCATGCCGATGGGTGTGTTGCTTTGCCCCTACTCATTGTGACTCTGGTGTATGCGGGCTCCTGGCCCATCCTGGGTCTGGTTTGTACTTTGCTTTTGGTGTTCATATGGAACGCTTAGGAACGCATATGGCAACATGGGGGCCATGCCCCAGATTCGCATTTGGGAGGGGATATGCTTTTGGGGTTCAAATGGAACGCTTAGGAACGCATATGGCAACATGGGGGCCATGCCCCAGATTCGCATTTGGGAGGGGATATGCTTTTGGGGTTCAAATGGAACGCTTAGGAACGCATATGGCAACATGGGGGCCATGCCCCAGATTCGCATTTGGGAGGGGATATGCTTTTGGGGTACATGCTGTGAGCCATGGGTGCCGAACGTGACATGTGTTGTGGCAGCATGACAGTGCATGGTTTGAGGTGTGTGCATGCTTGACATGGCCTGCATATTTGCTGTCTGTTGTGATTACTGGACATGGCATTGGACGCATCGTTATGAGTGAGTGATAGTTGTGTGCCAGCCAACGTATTGCAGTTGTCCCATCTCCTTGGTGTGCGTGCTGCCCTGTGCCATGTGCATCACTGCAGTGCTCGGGGGGGTGTGGCCCATGTTGTGTGTTGTTGCTCACAGTGTGTCGTGCGCTTAATTGACTTCTGGCACATGGTTGGTCATGGGCATGTGTCTTAGCGTGACTGCTGTATGTGTGGCAGCTGTGCGGATGACATGCCTTTCATGAGACTGGGGCTGACGGATGGGATGGATGGTATGTTGTATGTGCATGGTGTGTCTGTGAGTTTGATGGGTTCAGTGGTGTTCGTGTGCATTTATGTTGTTCCGCTCTGTTGCGTCTAGTGTTGTTTGTCTTACATAGGCGTAGTTGTGGGGTGTGTGGTTGACAGGCAGTAGGGGCTACATGGACAGGACTTCAATGGTGTTTCGGTTGTGTGTGATGAGTTGCACAGTGGCTGCCGTGTGGGACTATATTCAGTGTGGCTTGTGCATGCAGACGTGGCTCCTTGGGTGTTGCTATGTCTGTGATGGGTCATGTGGGGTGTGAGTCTGTTGTTCATGTCCGTGTGCACATTGTTCACTTGTTCGTGACGGTGGGCGGTGCTGCGTGTTCGTCTGCTACGTGACATGTCCCATGTGTTGGTCGTGTTATGGTCCTCATGCCTCCAGTAATCCAGCCCTGTCCAGTTTCCCACCTGCATGTTGTTCGTGCGTGCACTGTACTGGATGCCACATGGCTCTAAGCGGGGGTGCTCCATGTTGCAGGTCTGTGGGGGTGGGGGGTGTTGTGGGTCGTGGGGTGGCTGGACACCCACTGACACCGATTGCTGTGGACCGTGATGTCTGCCTTTCGGCTGTCGTTGTGCACTGCGGTGGCTGACACGTGGCTGTGGGGTGTGGGGGATGCTCCTCCTTGCTGTGCTGTGGGACTGGGGCCTGGTGTGTGTTGTACTTGGGCTGTCCACCGTCCCACCCACTGCACTTTGTGTTCCTGCCACTTACCTGTTACTTGTCGGTTAGTGCAGCTGTGGCGGACACATGGGTGTGGTGGGTGCTCGTTGTGGCGCTTCTGGCATATTTGGGGACCTGTTGGTGGTTACGTGGCTGGCTTAGTGTACACATGTCCCCACGCATCTTACAGTTGTTCGGTTTGGGCTGTGTGTGGTAGTGTCTGTTGCATGTGCGTGTGTTGTGTTGTGTATTGTGTGCTGGACATGGGGGTGTTTGTCCCTGGGAGCTGTGGCATGGTAGTTGCGCATGTGAGTACATAGCGGTGTGCTAGTATACATTAGTTTGTACTTACCAGCCTCCACTCCCCTGCTAATCCGGCGAGGATCTCCGGATGGATTACGACTCGCACCTTCTCCTCCCACGCTTTGAAGGTCTTAAAGAGCGCGGGATTCCCTCCGCCAGTGACGGCAGCCAGCTCTCTGTTTTTGCCCTCCTTCTTCTTGACCAGGCTCTTGACGTCATTCCAACGTTTGTTAATTTCTCCTCTGTTCCTGGGCAGGGTCCCGACTGCATTGACCTGGTCTACGATCCGGTTCCACATTCTGTTTCTGGTGGCTAGTGGTGTGTGCTGGACCATGTTCCCATAGATTTGTGGGTACACCTTGATGATCTCGTCGACCATGACCGTCAGCTCCATGGGCGTGAACTTGGGCATCCTTTGTGGTGCCATGGTGTTTGTGGTGCTGGTGCGGTGTGTGTTGTGTAATGTGCAGGGGGTTTGTGGTGCCGGTGTTTGGTGGTGGTGGTGGTGGTGTTTGGTGGTGGTGGTGGTTGTGATGTGTGCGTTTCTGTGGTGTGCTGCTGTCCTTGCTGTGTCACTGTGTCCTCTCCTCTCTGGTTTGCAATGTAGCAAGGGGTTGTGGTCTGTGGGAGTGCTGCTTTTGTACTCACCTATGTGGGTGTGTCCTCATGGTCTGTTGTTTTCAGGTGTGTTGTGTCTGGGGTTCTGGCCTTTGTATTTTTTGTTTGTCCGGGGGGTGTTTTCGGGATGTGTACTGTGCTTGTGTATTTGTGTGTGCCTTGCTGTGTGGACTTGTTGGCCATGTTGTGTGCTATTGGTTTTGTGTGCGGATGGTTTCTGTGCAGGTACGTGGGCGCCATGGCTTCTGCCGTGTCGATTCTCATCGGCGTTGTTTGCGCTGGCGGGCGGTATATTTGTTGTTTTTCCGCGCTCATGGCGGTGCGATCGTAATTTCACGTGCGGTGTGTCGGCCGTGTGGGCGGGCGGTTTTGTGTTGTCGTGCGTGTTTCCGTCCGTGGCGGGCGGTTTGACTCCGACTCGGACGATGGCGGGCGGTATTTTGTGTGATTTTTCCGCCGATGGCGGTTTTCGGTTTGTGTACTCGTAATGGCGTGGTCGGTGTTCAGGCGGTGTGTGCGGGCGGATTTTTGCCGCTTCCATGCCTGGCGGATTTATTTACGCCGGGTATCGTAATGTGCCCCAAAGCTATCAAGAATTACGGATGGAACAATCTGTAACTCAAATATGTCCCAAATTAACTAAACAAACTAAAAAATGTTTGAGCTACTGCAAAGTCAGGTTACCCTATACCCATCAACAAGAGGCCTAGATTACCTATCCCTAATAGCCAAAAGCATATTATAAACTACAGTTCCACAGCTATTATACATTTTTTCGTTCACAAAACAAACACTTTACACACATATATTAATATTATATTTTCACAATTATTACTTATTTGTGATATATATTTTTTTAACAAAAAAATATATATTTACAAATAAATAATATTTATCAAAATATACTATATATCACAATTAATTTTAACAACATTTCCCACCCAATTAATTTTTTTAAAAATAGACTTACGGTTTATGTAGCTGTAGAAGATGTATTCCAACAAGTAATAATCCTTACATCTGTCTGTTAATCCATGTTAAAGTTTAAAAAGCCCCAAAAAAATGCAAAAATCCAACAGGTCCTATATAAATTCATCCTTGCGAAATCCAAATAACGGAAACCCTCAAAAACCCGAAAAAGATAAGGAAATTCCGAAAAATAAAAGAAACTGTGATAATAATATTAGTTTAACAAACTAATACACAGTTCTTTTTTTTTTTAAAACGCGTCTGTCTCTCCAACGTAAAGTCGATTAAAAGTAACCTGCAAAAAGATTGAAAGCATACCCACCCACACAAATACACCAAAATACATTCATTAAATACAATAACATTAATTTATATCAACAAAACAACACATATTTAGTCATATTATCGTCTGTCTACACAACGCCTCAAACACTAACTCACGACATCTCACTAAAATATAACTAACAAGTACAGCACACCAAAAACGCAACGACCTAACTATAAATACAATATATATATCCTAACTAGACTAAAACATAAGTATTAAGTTAGAAAAAGAATTAAAATTTCCCTTACCTTGCTCGACGCGACGCAGCTTCCAACCGCGAGCTTCTCCGGTCCTCAATGACCCAAAATAACAGTACGCGGTTACAAAATAGTCCCTGTGAACTAAAAATGGCTGCTTAAATAAATGTTTAAAAAAGGAATAATGTTTAAAAAATGCATTATATCAAAATATAAATGTCAGATATATTTTTCTTATGTTGTACAATTTTTTCTCTATATTTAAAAATTATTATATATTTTATTATAGTTTGTAAAGTTATAATAATAATTAATATAAAAATATATTTACTATTATTATAATTATATATGTATTTTTTATAATTATATTAATTATAAAAAAACATATTAATTATATAGAAATGTTAAATAAAACTTACCAGTTTAAAAAAATTATTTCATGCAATACAACAATGTAATAATTAATATTATTAATATTTTAAATACTAATAATATTAATTAAAAATGTATTAACATGTAATAAAGTGATAATTATTTGAAAATGATAAACAATATTCACTACAGCATTATAATGTTACAATATTAAATAATAATTAACCATACAATGCTTTATTTTGTGTATATATATGCCAAAAATGGTTATATTATTTGTATAAATATATTACAATGTTACAACTCTTGTAAAATAATAACAAAATATTGTTTGTATATCAAAATAAGAATACTTTTGTTATAAAATACAATTATATCATAAAATGTTTTTTTCCTTCAAAATTCAATTAACTAATAAATGTATGTAAAATAATTTATGTTCCTTAAATAAAAATGGACATATTTTGTGTATTTTTATTAATTTCTATTCCATACTATAAATAAAATAATTTTTTTTTCTCTTTCTACCTACTTATACAAAAATAAAAGTTGTTTGAAAATAAAAAATGTCAATTTTTTTTATATGTATCTTATTATTGAATATTTTACTTAAATATATTAATTTGATAAATGTACCATTTTAATTTACTATAAATAATCAGATTGTTTTTTTACTAGTAAATTATAAACTATACATCAATTACACAATAAAAATTCATTATCACTGCACATAATAAAACACATTTATATTTCTTCACATATAAAAACACATACTGTAATTTTCCTACAACTCTTTATATAAAATTAATAAATACACAGCAAAAAACATATATGTAATCTAAAAATTTTAGATAAATTATAAATAATTTTAAAAATATATTTGTACATAAACATATATCACTCACTATTCCCAATACAATTAAACAATATTCATTAAAGGTGGTAAACATAAACAATATATAATTTACTCTTCCCACTACACTTAGAATTAAGTAACAAAAAATGCTAAGCATTAACCATATATAATTTACTATTCCCAATACAGTATGCATTAAATAATAAAAACTGCTGTACATTAAACAAATTTAAATTACTATTCCCACTCCAGTCAATATTAAGTCAGGGAAGGTGCTGGACACTAAACATATAACAATTACTATTCTCACTCCAGTGAATATTAAATCAGGGAAGGTGCTGGACATTAAACATATATAAATTACTATTCCCACTCCAGTCATTATTAAGTCAGGGAAGGTGCTGGACATTAAACATATATAAATTACTATTCCCACTCCAGTCAGTATTAAGACTGGGAAGGTGCTGCACGTTAAACACATAAAAATTACCATTCCCACTCCATTCAGTATTAAGTCAGGGAAGATGCTGGACACTAAACATATAAAATTACTATTCCCACTCCAGTCAAAATTAAGTCAGAGAAGGTGCTGGACATTAAACATATATAAATTACTATTCCCACTCCAGTCAGGATTAAGTCAGGGAAGTTGCTGGACATTAAACATATATAAATTACTATTCCCACTCCAGTCAGTATTAAGTCTGGGAAGGTGCTGGACATTAAACACATAAAAATTACTATTCCCACTCCAGTCAGTATTAAGTCATGGAAGATGCTGGACACTAAACATATAAAATTACTATTCCCACTCCAGTCAAAATTAAGTCAGGGAAGATGCTGGACATTAAACATATATAAATTACTATTCCCACTCCAGTCAGTATTAGGTCTGAGAAGGTGCTGGACATTAAACACATAGGGGTCGATTCCGATTCGGGCCGGAAAAAGCACCGACCGACTCGGATCCGGAAAAAATACCGACCGACACGTACCCGTGGCGCACGACACGTCAAGTACGATGCAAGGCGCGAAAAATCCGACCGACACGTACCGAAACCAAGTCGACCGAGCCGCACGGAAAACAGCAATCCGGCCGGAAAAACACGCGAATCCAACCGACCGACACGCACCCGGAACAAATCCGACCGAAACGTACACGCGAACGCCAAAACGCAAAGTACGATGCAAGGCGCGAAAACCACGACCGAGTCGGACGGAGGACAAGCCGTACGACCGACACGCATACAAAACCGAGCCGAAGCAACACAATACACCGCGACCGACGCGTACGCAGCATAGAAAACTGCACAAACACAGCGTGAACGAAACGGAGAACACCGTACGAGACCAATGCAGGGTCCGACTCGGTCACAAGAACGTTTCCAACATACCCAAACAGCACAAAGGAAAAATCACCCAAAAAAAGGCCAAACAAGCAATTACCAAGCCAATAAATACTGGGGGGGGGGGGACAGAGAACAAAGACACACCCACAACTCCACCTATATAAAGGACACAAATCACTACCATGAGCCTTTGCAAATGCCATTCCACTGCCAGCACCCAAGAGAAAGCAACCCCACACCCACAGCTCAACCCTCACACAAGCCACACACCATCAGCACACCAACAAATACCTACCTCACATACACCCAGCAAAACACACTCACACACCCTCACCTGCACACCAACACACACATCACTCACCATCACCACCCATCACCATGCCCCCCAAGAAGAATCCCAAGTTCCTAGATAGTGAATTGGAAGTCATGGTAGACGAGATCCTCAGGGTGGAGCCACAGCTGTTTGGCACACTGGTCCAACAGACCCCCATGTCGCAGAAAACCAAGATGTGGGAGAGGATCATCAACAGGGTGAACGCCCAATCACCATGTCGGCGCACAAAGACCGACATCCAGAACAGGTGGTATGACGTGCGCAGGAGGGTACGGAAAATGCTGAAGCAAGACTACATCAACAGCCAACACACCGGCAGTGGCCCTCCTGCCAAGCCAATATACCTCAGGCCCTGGGAGGAGAAGGTGCGGGCCATCCTTCCGCCAGTGAGCGTATATGGACTAGAGGACATCCCAGAGCCTGGTGAGTACACAACAAATGTACACAATATACTGCCACAAAACACACACATCACTGTCAAGGGGAGAGTCAAACCATGCACTCATAGCAATTACACAGCAACCAGAACAGAATCATCCCAAAATGTGTATGTCAGTCAGATAAACACAACACATGCCATCAAGAAAGTCACATCCAACTGTGCCAACACATGTACAAACACAACTACAACTACAGCTAGGCAGTGGCACAAATAGAACTAACAAACACATCCACACATGTAGCCACCACAACAACACCAACACACAGTGAAGACCACTCAAAGGAAGGAATTCTGTGTATGCTGGCCAAGTCAGTGTAGCCAATAGCATCATGGGAGTCGCAGTCACACATATTGCCCCCCCACAACTGTCCCATCAACACCACCATGAACCATGCGCACATCACAGGGAGTGGAGAAGGACTCACAAGATGGCTGACACTGGCTACTGCTGTGGGGAGCACAAGGCCCTGCTGGCAAATGTGCACCAACAAACAGCAGGACACCACTGACTGACATCCTGAGAGACAACTCACACTCCCTGCAATGCAAGCACGTTCCATGGTGGGATAACTGGCTGGCTGGCTGGGTGGGAAGGAGGACTTGCAGCACTAACCATAGTCACAAGCACCTCCCCTCACACACCCCCAACACAAACTCCACAGAACCCACCTGGTAGAATGCAATGCCCCCATCCTAACACAAGATCCCACAAAGAACCACCACCCTGGGTTATGTTGTGTGAAGCACAGGGACACTCTTGGGAGTCTTAGCCAAACAACTGCCAGGACAACACTCCCAGCCATCCTGTCAGCACAGCCAGCCCACCCCACAGGGAAGCAGAATCAAAGGAAGGAAGCATGGGCATGCTGGGAAGGGGGTGGAGGCAATAGCATGATGGGAGTCGTAGTCACTGATATTGGTCACCCCCACAACTGCCCCATCAACACCACCCTGAACCATGCTCACATCACAAGGAGTGGAGAAGGACTCACAAGATGGCTGACACTGGCTACTGCTGTGGGGAGCACAAGGCCCTGCTGGCAAATGTGCACCAACAAACAGCAGGACACCACTGACTGACATCCTGAGAGACAACTTACACTCCCTGCAACGCAAGCACGTTCCATGGTGGGATAACTGACTGGCTGGGTGGGTGGGAAGGAGGGCCGGCTGTCAACCAAATACAACCAATGCAGACCATGTTCACACCCCAGAAAATACATAGAAATGCCCAAATAATGCAGGACAATGTGCCACACCAATATCAACCCCTGACTGTGACGACTTAGGACAATGCAATGTACAGGCCCGCACCCAGAGGCACAGTGACAACTGTCATGTGTGTCAACCATTGATGCCTGCAGAAACATAACATACATTGTTTGTGTCTCCCAAAAACAGGTGATGATGGGGACACAGCAGCAGACGCTGAGGAGTCCCAGTCCCAGGCTCAAGAGGATGCCGAGCTCACTGGCGTCGTACAGCCTCTGTCCTCCTCGGACGATGAAGAACAACCTGGCACATCCGGTGCAAGTCAACATGCAGCACCAGCAGGACCACCAGCTGCAGCAGCAGCAGGACCACCAGCTGCACCCCCTGCACCCACCCCTCCAACGACTGTCACCACGAATACCATCCCTGCCGACATGGACAGAACAAGGAGCAACACCAGCACAGTGACCCTGGACCAACCTGGGGCCATGGACACCACCACCACCACCAACCCCCAAGGTGGACCAGGGTTATCTGTGCGTGCCACTGCACACACTGCACATGTCAGCAGGGGTGGTGGGAGGGGTGGGAGACAGAGGTCGCTGCTTGCAGACGTTGCTGGTGTGCATGATGACCCACAACTGGTACGCATAGCTGATGCGTACCAGTCCAGCACCGGAGAGCTCAGCCAGGTAGTGGGGCTCCTCAGAGACATTAAACAGCAGCAGGCTGCCCATCATGCCCGCTTGGGCTCCCACATGTCCCACGTGGAGTCACACATGTCCCGTGTGGACTCACACATGTCCCGCGTGGAGTCCAAGTGGGATGCACTGCATGAGATGACGGCGGTGCACAGGGACATTTTACAATGCCTCCGCCAGATGAACAGCAACCAGTCCACACCTCCCTGTGTGCCAACAACATCTGGTGCCGAACAAACTGCAACTGCCACAGGGAGGGAGGAGGACTCTGGCGGAGAGTCCCCTGCACCGCAGCAGCCTGTACTTGAGGGGCCCCCCCAAGAAGAGGGGTCGTCCGAGGAGGGAAAAGTGAGAGGCCGATGGCCAAGCGCAACTCCCAGGAAGCCTGAACCTGTTCTGGATGTTCGCCTTTGTGCACAGACTGTTCACCCTTTTGACGGCAACACTACTCCCACACATTGCATGGGGAGTACAAGTTGGACCAATGTGTCAGACAACTGTGGCCCCGATACTGGGGATCCTGTCTACCAGGACTTTCAATTCACCTAGGAACTTGGGATTGCAAGATTTATGTACAGCACAACCCATCCCATGCACTATTAACACAAATGTATCACAATAAACACACTAATACACCATACTTGCCTCTGTCGTGATTCCAACGTGGGTGCTGTTATGGGGATGATGAACTGCAAAATTACACTGTGTATGCGAACTGCAACAGCAAGGACAACACAGGCATGTGAGTACAGGCAACGTGACACACATGAGGGAGACACACCACCAGGGCTACACAACACATACACACCTAGGCCATCTGACTCATTGCCTACACTGATGTTGCCAGGGAAGACGGTGCAATGCACAGACACCACACCCATTCCCAGTTGTAGTCAAGTAGCCCACAGGTGCAGTAAGCAAATGGCAGTCAAATGTGTGACCACAGATAACGCACATCACAAAGTGGAGCACAGGTTTATTACACAGTTGCAACATGCCGTAACCACTACAGATGCAAGGTAACCCCACCTGGCAGCGGGCACACAGTCAACAACTGTAGACGGAAGGAAGTCCATGGGTGTGGCGCACATCACCTGTAGGGACACAACAGCTACCAGCCTGGATGTGCAATCACGTCGTCGGTGGACACAGTTGACCAAACGAATCTGAAAGTACCCTGTGAAGGACAGAAATGACACACAGTCAAAAGCAATGGAATACAGGACAGAACAGCAAAACTCATGCACAATACATGTTACAAGCACTGTTCCCAATAAGGCGCGCGCCCGCGCACTTCTCTACCCCCGAGCGCGCAGTGCCATGTGTGGAGCGCGCACAGACGGCACATCCCGCGAGAGTATTCGCGCCGCCGCGTTTAAAAGGTGTGCGGCGCGAAAAACGGGCATTTCCAGATTGCGGAGGACGGCGGCGAAAGGAGCGGAGGTAAGTGTTATAATATGGCCACTTGCTGTACTTTTGTTTCAGCCGCGTGTGCTTTTTGATTGCCCTGAAGCGCACGCACTGTTTGTTTGCTGTATTGTTTTATTAGTAAAGTGAGGCTGCGGGGGAGATTGTGTGCGTTTATTTAAGTATTCATGTTAATTGCAGCCCCATCACGAGCTGCGATTAACATGAATACTTAAATAAAAGCACACAATCTCCCCCGCAGCCTCGCTTTACTAACAAAACAATACAGCAAGTTTAAAAACACGGCGTGTGTTTTTTAGGCTAATCTGCCTTGTTTGCAGACTTGCTGTGTTGTGTTGGTAGTAACGCGAGGCTGCGGGACATAGAGTGCTTTTGTTTAAGTATCCATGTTAATCGCAGCTCGTGAAAGGGCTGCAATTAACATGGATACTTAAATAAAAGCACTCTATGTCCCGCAGCCTCGCGTTACTACCAAAACAACACAGCAAGTCTGCAAACAAGGCAGATTAACCTAGAAATACACGCAGTGTTTTTGAACTTGCTGTATTGTCTCTGCCCCGTGTTTCACACACTCCTACCCAGGCAGCCCCACATTTCAGAAGATAGCACAATCTCCGTGTGTCCGGCGTAAGCCGCGCACATAGTAGCTGTCCAGTAGTATCTATCCCGGAAATTCACATCACACGCGCCTTACTCCACCAGTTCCTGCGCCGGCTTATTGCAGTGTTGTTCACACGTTGTTACATTCTCATTGTCCCGTGAAGAAGAAGAGTGTTGCTGACAGTGCAGTGCTGCTGAGAGAGTGCAGCGAGCCCGATAATAAATCTGTATCAATTATGAAAATCAATTTGCTTTCCGTTTCAGTGTTTGCCGGTGGGTGGGCCACTAATTGGGCTGCATTTGGTTGAGGGTGGAGGGCTTAGGCAGGCAGCGTGTGCCGTGGGTAAGCTTTTTCCTTCCACGTACGGTTGACTACGCCCCCCCACACACACACACACTGCAATGGACGAGTAGCACGTTAGCACAACGTCGAGGCGGGCGATTTGAAGCAGCTGCGCAGCAGGCCTCATAATTAAGGCTGGCAGTGCCACCAGCAGTAACCGATCGCAGTAAGTAATAGAAAACCCAATGCTGCTTTTTCTTGCGTGTGGTGATGCCGGTCACCTGAACCGAGTCAGAGGCCGTGAGGTACCACAGACCCCAGTACCAAGGTCCCTGGCTACACACCATGTGACACAGAAGTGACAGACGTCTGGGTGGGGGCTTTTGATGGGGAGATTAGTGCCCCCAGTGTCTGAGTTTGTCCATGCCGATGAGGGATATATTGTGGGTGCGAGTGTAGGGGGCGGGGAGGGACAGAGCAATGGTTTCTTTCCTCCGAGGGCTCTCTCCCTGCACCTCTATTTGAGACTTCCTCGGGACTCTCCTCTCCTCTGCAGCGCCCCTTTTATCACACCCACTGCCCACCACCAGAGCCCTTCATTATTCATCCGGGCCTTTCCTCAGAGACCTCACTCACATACCCTCCACTTGGCCCCTCTTCGGAGGTTTTCCTCTTGCTCAGTGTGTATTCCTTATCGACCTTATAATCGATGCCCCTTAAGGGTCTCCCTCGTTTAGTATGCCCGTGTGGACCTTCCTCTAGGGCCTGCTCTGTTCTATCCCTTACCATACATTCACATGGGCCTTCTTCGGTGTCTCCCTCCTATCCAGCTGGTCAGGGATGGTGGGCACCGTCCGGGGCACAGGGAGGGGTCAGAGCTTCGGAGAGAGAGCACTGTGCGCAGAGGGACTGTCACTAAGACAACACCTCGTGCCCAGCCTAGCCTCCAACCCGAGTGCAGGAACATACACCCCCACTCGACCACTGTGGGGCTCTCCGTGCACAAGGTTAAGGCACAGGGACAGGTGCACATGTCACTAAGCATTCCTGCGCGTGCCTGCTTCACAGGGTCTAAAGCAGGGCTGCTCATGGCTGGACCCTGCCAGGCATAGAGGACAGCCATTCATTATGTAAAAGAGTCCAATTTTGAATGATTATATGCAAATGTGTGTATCTCTGGACAGTTTTAAAAGATGCAATGCCCAGGCTGGGATGGTGCGGTTTGTGCTATTTTAAAACCTTTCCAAAAGGTTTTCACGTGAGAGCCTGACTTCACTGCAGTAATGTAGGAGGTGACTTGGCTGCTCCAAATAACACCGGTATAATAACGCTGAATTTGTAGGGCTTAACGTTTTTCTTATGAGCCTGTTGCGAATGTTGGGGTTCGACAAATACCAAGGCAGTCTTGTTTTAATTCCACTAAATGCCTGTTTCTGCCCCCCCTTAGACTTCCTGTCTCTTTATCCTCTCGCTCTTGATGGTTCTTTTTCATTTCTACTTCCTCCCTTGGCCTCTGCTTTACTATCTTTCTCTTCCTCTTTCGGTCCATTTTCTGCCTTTCTCTGTCATGTTCAGGGACAAAGTCTGATGAAAAACAAGCCAGAGGAGCTTGCGCTGGAGGCGAAGGCAAGGGAGAGATGTAGGGAAGCAGGTTTAAATACCTGGATTTAGCAGCACCCATTGAATTCTAGCATATCTGGATGTGCCTGGAAAAAAGTGTAATGTAGTCCGTGTCTACTGTTGTGAAGTGCTCCTCTGTCTATCCACGACAGGGTTCGCACCATATAAAACTGCAAAAAATAAATAAAATGCGGATTCCTCTTGTCACCCCTCCACTAATTTTATGCCCCCATGGATTAAGGATAAAGTGTTAACCTTTGATGACAGAAATAAATGCACATCTAATTATAATTGGTGAATTGCTGAGTGTGAAACTGGAGAATCTAGGGTCAATCCTGGCTTTCATGCTTGACCAAATGTGATAATAGGCAAATATTTGATTTCAGGATGTGCGCTGTAGAAAGCCTCCCTTGTTTTTGACGTATTAGCATTATTAGCCTATTTTGCTCCATCAATCCTTATCTAGGTCACATTACGAGGTACATATCACTGGAGCCAAAGGTGAAAGTGGGTCGAGCCAATGGAGGATGTGGGTGGAGCCAGGAAAGGGGGTGGTGGCAAGTCTGCAAACAAGGCAGATTAACCCAAAAAGCACACACCGTGGTGTAAACGTACTGCATTTCCTTTCTAAATAGATCGAGGCTGCGGGGTGATTGCGTACCTTTGATAATGTTTTCAGGTTAATCACAGTGCCCGCCATGAGCTGCAATTAACCTGAGAACTTTACCAAAGGCACACAATCACCCCGCAGCCCCGATCTATTTAGAAAGGAAATGCAGCACGTTTACACCACGGTGTGTGCTTTTTGGGTTAATCTGCCTTGTTTGCAGACTTGCTGTATTATTTTGTTAGTAAAGCGAGGCTGCGGGGGAGATTGTGTGCTTTTATTTAAGTATTCATGTTAATTGCAGCGCCCTTCACGAGCTGTGATTAACATGAATACTTAAATAAAAGCACACAACCTTCGGGGCGCAGGAACTTGAATTGCAATATTTTTTTAAACTTTTGATCCCTTTGAGCACAAACAGATAAAATGTGCCCATTAACCATAATTATGCGGGAATTGCCACGGTTGCAGAATCGCATGATTCCTGTGGCCCTGATTTTAGTATGGGCACTGCCACTTCAAGGCAAAGTATTTACAGCTTTAGAGAATGCACTTCTTTAAGCCACGCACTGCACGTGCCCATGACAGGTTTCCTGAAAAGAGAGAGCAGAGAAGATGCACTCCCTAATAGATAGTTGCATTTATTGGCTGTGTGAGGCAAGCATGGCGATTTGTGCTATGCTGGCCCTGTAGTCACAGGCTGCCACGTATTCGAGGGTGGAGAGTTTGATTTGGGCATGGGTTATTTATGGTAGAGGCACTCGAGGATTAGGCATTTCCTGCTTTCTAAGCAGCAGCATCAATGCCCTCACACAGAAGACGAGGCTGTGCCCAGTACCGGAACCGTTCCCTGAATACCCTGTTCGGTTACAACGTTAGGTTTGAAAACCCAGGCATCACCAAGAGGTGGGAGCTACACCTGGTCAAGCTGCTGCCTGGGACTTATTTTGTCCAATCCGTGATCTAATTACTCACTGCTTGCCACAGGTTGAAAGGGGGTTGGGGGCGGGGGGCCGTCTCAGCCTTTCATCATTCCCAGGTCAATTAAGTTGTTTCCTGAGCTGGGTTATATTAACACTCAGTCTTTGCAGTGCTATAAAATGGCAGGATAGAAGTAGCAAGCACTATCTAACACAGGCTATAGAGTTATCAAGTTTTACTTTTAGTACATTTTGTTAATTTTCACATATTTCAGACAGCCAGGCGTGAATACGACTTTTACAACCAAGGTTTGGAGGTGGAAGGGGTAGGGTCGGCTTCTTGGAGGGTGCATGTATCACTTCTTATTGTTCGATTGGTCGAGCCGTGTTAAGTACTTTTGTTCAACCAGGGGAATATTTGGGCATTTTATCACAGAACACCTAAATTCTCAATACATGCGTACGTGCACACCCATACCCAGAGCACTATTTTTCTGGGTCACTAAGCACGCTGCTGCAGATAGCACTTAAAAAGCTCGGGTTAAGGAAGTAAAGGCGACCCAAGGAGTGGAATCCGCTGGAGGGGGAAGAGAGCTTTATAGAGGCTCACGTCTCACCCGCATTCAGTGACAAGAACAGGGAGGGGCAGGAAAGTATGAGTAGTGCGAGGAGCGCAGAAGATAATGAAGAGGTGCAGAGGGAGGGCGGGTGCTCATCCCATCCCTCCACGGAGCCTGATTAAGGTCCTCACTCCTCAGAGCATCGGCTTCAGCACACCTGCAGCAGTGTTACTAACAATCATGAGGGGGTGCAGTACCGACCAGGAGAGTCCGTCGCAGGTCCGGATGGCCCCGAACTAAATATTAGATTTTCAGGCTTTTCCCTAAAGGTTGTACATATAATATTGCACACGGCTGTCCTTTACATCGTGGTTAACCTAACATCTGGCAAGCATCCAGCCCTTCTGGACGCACCTGGTGTAGAGCCAGTTGTAATGAGGGGGCAAGTCACCGCAATATTTCACTACTTAAAATGTGCGACTTATCTTAAAGATTTAAAGCAGAGGCGCACTTTGGTCCAATACGAGTGAGTTCTGAGAGGACGCGAGCAGCTTTACCTTTCCTCTCTTGAACCCTTTCTAACCCCCTCACCCCCGATGGACTCTCATAAGCCTATCGGTCGCACACGAATGACGCTCTGTTCGCACCCATTCTTTCGTGAACTCTATGCTTTAGCTTCCCTACTGAAAGGCGCAGAAGCAAATCCCTCTCGGCCCTTTCTTCAGTTTCCTGAGAGCTCAGTGTTCAAAGGAACTCAATATGCATGGCTGGCTTTATTTGCTTTAGGCTGTCCAGCTTGAGTTCGTCCCTCCCGTTTCCCAAACTTTGATTACTGTATTCTTCCACAAACTCACTTTCTGTAAACAGGCCTTTACATCTTGGTCTTATCTTGTCACGTTTGCTGTGCATTCAAAGACAGAGGTCAAATGTCAAGCTCTCTTCAGAGGGGGCTTGGTGTTTACTTTTCTTCCTCTAACTTCAAAGTGAGAGAATGTATGCGACAATCCCGCTGAGCATCCATGTAAGAGGAGAGGGTGTAGGATTTTTTTTCCTAGCACATAAAAAAATGAACTGTGCTGATTTTTCAAAATAGATTAATATCAGTACAATTGAAGCAATTTTTTTTTGTAATTCTAAAGTGTGCTGGAAACAAATATTTAATATGATAAAAACACATCAATACACTAGGTGATGACTTGTGCGCACATTATTGTTTGTGTGGAGTTTTACCCTATTTTGTTATAAATGTAATGCTCATTTCAATTGAAAATGTGTTGTCTGTAATGGTAGTGCGCTACCACACCATGCATGCTCCACTTTACACCACTCCAGTTAGCTCTATGCCCTTCCACTCTGACACGCCACTCCACTGTACAACATGCTACTCCACTCCAAGGCACTCCACAACATGCCATGACACTGCACTCCCCTCTACACCACTTACCCCACACTACTCTACCCCCACTCTACCCCAATATATTACACTCCAATCCACCCAATCTACCCCACTGCACCCCAATCTACCTAACCCCACTTTACATTGCATGCACATTACACAGAGACACTGAATCATAGTGTGTAAATCAATGTATAGGAAATGTTACATCAGACAGAGGACTACAAGTTGTAGGAGTTGTGGGGAGGTTGGTGTAGTAAAGGTGATACAAGTAAATAGAAGTGTTAGAGAAGTAACTTAATTTCAAGTAGAAAGTCTTTATAATATTTTATGCTCGCCACTTGCTGAATCATGTTCATGTGGGATCTTGTGAAGGCTCGTGTGCTGCTCAGTCCTCTTTGTGAATTTCCTACTTCACCCAACTCAGCCATTTGCACAGTCTGAATGCCAGGGAAAAACTGCATCACAGAAGGTGTAACACACAATGCAAATTTGTAGACCAGTTTAGCGTAATGGATGCTAATAATGAAGCACATGGGCACATGCCTATTTGCCTAAACTGGAATCCCAGGTAGCTATTTGGTCGTTTTTCCTATTGGAGTATCTGGGCCAGTCCCATTCATTGTTTGTAACTCTTAGAGCCTTTGCTAACCATCTTGTCTTCATTTGCAGTCTGTAAGATATTTGGATTTGAATGGTCAGGCGTGAGTACCCACAAAGACAAGGTAATTCTGTTTATGTTCCACATTGGATTTGGGGGGTGCTGGGTAAATAGATTCACAATCTGCACCCCTTTTTTTTTTTTTGCAGGTTTGTGAGACCGTGCTACAAATACAGTTGTACAGGCAGACGTGAGTACAGGCAGACGTGAGTACAGGCAGACGTGAGTACAGGCAGAACAAACAGGTAATTGTTTGGTAGAGTTAAAAGGGTGCATCTTGTACATTGTAGTATAACAAACCTTACCCATGTTTTCTTCTGTTGCAGGTTTCGCAGACAGTACCCCACAAATTTGAACGGGTGTACGTGAGTACAAGCAGAACAGGTAATTGTTTGGTAGAGTTAAACTGTGGTGCATCTTGTACATTGTAGTATAACAACATACCTTACCTATGTTTTCTTCTGTTGCAGGTTTCGTGAACAGTACCCCACACATTTGAACGGGCGTACGTGAGTACAAGCAGAACAGGTAATTGTTTGGTAGAGTTAAACTGTGGTGCATCTTGTACATTGTAGTATAACAACATACCTTACCTATGTTTTCTTCTGTTGCAGGTTTCGTGAACAGTACCCCACACATTTGAACGGGCGTACGTGAGTACAAGCAGAACAGGTAATTGTTTGGTAGAGTTAAACAGTGGTGCATCTTGTACATTGTAGTATAACAACATACCTTACCTATGTTTTCTTCTGTTGCAGGTTTCGTGAACAGTACCCCACACATTTGAACGGGCGTACGTGAGTACAAGCAGAACAGGTAATTGTTTGGTAGAGTTAAACTGTGGTGCATCTTGTACATTGTAGTATAACAACATACCTTACCTATGTTTTCTTCTGTTGCAGGTTTCGTGAACAGTACCCCACACATTTGAACGGGCGTACGTGAGTACAAGCAGAACAGGTAATTGTTTGGTAGAGTTAAACTGTGGTGCATCTTGTACATTGTAGTATAACAACATACCTTACCTATGTTTTCTTCTGTTGCAGGTTTCGTGAACAGTACCCCACACATTTGAACGGGCATACGTGAGTACAAGCAGAGCAGGTAATTGTTTGGTAGAGTTCCCTTATGGTGCACATGGTATATTGCTGTATCACAAATTCACAATGTGCTGTAACAATCTTTACTTCTATTGTAGGCTCTACGGACAGTCCTACATTTAAGTTTGAAAGGGCAGGGCAGTGAACAGAAAAATCCAGGTAATTACACTCTACGTTTTGCTGGCGATGCCTCAGTACTATGTGACAGATTGCAATCATGAGCATACGCATCAACTTTAGCCATGTTCCTTTATTTTGCAGGCTTTGTGGCATAGCAGGCTAAACCCAGTTATCACAAATATGTTCAAGCGCAAAGCTGTACCTTCTGCAGAGTGCGATGCTTCACCACAAAGGAAGAAATGTTGCCTTGTATTCAAGGAAGAGTGGATGAAAGAAATTGTGGAGGCTGAGACGCAGAAATCACGAAGCAAGGTTCGCGTGCAACTTGGGGAACTATTTCAATACAGTCCAGACGTGGGCTTGATTTGCAAAGCATGTGCCGAAGCCAAGATTGTTGGGGACTTTTCTACAGGGAAGAAATGGAGTGATGGCTGGAAACTGGATTACCTGAAACGCCATCTAATTAGCAAAGTTCACGAGTCTGCCATGGTGATATTGAGAAACAGAAGTGCTGCTGCCAGGTTTGGTTTTGGAGTGCGGGCAATGCTGACAGAAACTGCCGCTGACAAAGCAAATAGAATGGAAGTAGTTGAACGACAAAGATCCCTGCCTGAGGAGATAAAGATTCTCATCAACAACGTGTTGCTGGCAGTCAAGATGAATTCTTCAATGTTATCTGTGCAAGACATCCATGACCACCTAGCTTTGTATGTGAAGATACCAGACAGCTGGAGGAGCAAGAACTATGCCTTCGAGTTCCTTGAGGCCATCAATAGCGTGATACACTGTGAAGGTATGGCAGAACTTCGTAACGCTTTGTATCACACATTGATAATTGATGAGAGCACAGATATTTCTGTAACAAAAATGCTCATCCTGTACTTCAAGTTCCGGCCTGTAACCTCAACAGAGCACAAAACACTGTTTGGGGGCATAGTGAAGCTGACTAGTTGTAATGCTGAGGCTATCACTACTGCTGTGAAAGAATTCTACACTGCCAATGAACTGGACCTCACGAAAATGGTTATGTTCACATCCGATGGTGCGTCTGTGATGCTGGGTAAAAATAATGGTGTTGCTACTCGCCTTAAACAATCCATTCCCCATCTAGTTGAGCAGCATTGTGTCGCTCATCGAGAAGATTTGGGAGTTGATGATGCCTGGAAGAGGGTTCCAATGATTAAAGAGATGGAGACATTATTGAGGACTGTCTACACTGTGTTCTCCAGATCTCCTGCAAGGAAGTCCAAGCTAGATGAAATGGCATTGGTCACTGATTGTGAAGTGGTCTCTTTTCGACCATTGAATGAAGTCCGGTGGCTTTCAAGGCATTTTGCAGTTGGTGCACTAATTCGGAATTACGAGGCTGTTCTTAAGTACTTTGAGCATGAGAAAGTTGAGGAGAATGATCCAGTTGCTAAATATTGTCACAAAAAGCTATCTGACTCAAACTACCATATTTCCCTTGCAGTACTTAATGACATTCTGAGTGAATTTGCATCTTTGTGCAAACTGTTCCAAAAAGTTCTTTGACTACTGTTGAAGCTGTACAGTATGCAAGAGCAAAGATTGGCCAAATTAAGGAACAGTATTTGGGGGACACTGTCTTTTGGAGCAGCAATGTAAGAGACCTGATGGTGTTGTACAAGGAAAGGCAAGAGTTTGACAGTGGGCCTATTTTGTCTTTTGTGTCCCTTCTTTGTGAGCACATGCAAAAAAGGTTCCCTGAAGATGAACTGAAAGAATGGGCAAGCTTTGAAATCCAGGCAATAGCAACACAATCACATTTTGATTTTGGGACTGAGAATATACAAAGACTTGTTGAAAAGTATAAAAATGTCTTGGTGCTGGGTGATTGTGAAACACCAGAAGATGTTGTTCAACAATACAGAGACTATAAATATGTGGTGGCAGAACATGTAAAGGGTGGGTTATTTACCACCTTTCAAGACATGGTGAATTTCACTGTACGCAATGCTGCTCAGTATAGTGTGGTGTCTCAGCTTGTTGATGTCTGCGCAACATTTCAAGCATCTAGTGCAGATTGTGAACGAGGATTCAGCCTCATGAATACTATCAAGAGTAAATTGAGGAATAGACTAGAGCAGAAGCATTTGGATATGCTGATGAGGACAAAGGCCTACCTCCTGAATGGGAAAGTTGACCTTGATAGAGTTTATCAGCACTGGAAAAATGGCAAGGATCGCCGTGAGAAGCAACCCTGCCACCCATCTAGTGATGCCACTTGACGTGTCTGCACAGCCCTCTTCCACAGTCCATGTTTGCATGGATGTCAGAGTTTTACAAACTATCTCTGGTGGGATAGCCCAACATTACTCAGTAGCTTTCACATCAAATTGTAAATATGTTATGTAATTTTGTAACTTATTGTGTATATGTGATATTGTATAGGCTCTCAACATTTCCCCACCCAATGAACAGTGCTCCAGTTAAGAATATTTAGTAAAATCTTATGATGGTACCACCGTTGGAGTCTTGTGCTTTTCTAAACCTGAAGTGTACTTGCCTGTGTAACCAATTCATGTCATGGCGTGTTTATCCAATTTGCAAACAGGCCTTAAGACCCTTAACGTGGCCCTGTATGTGTGAAAATGCACCATCTTTTCACTTTTTAAGTAAACGTTTGGAGTGACATTTGGCGCTGCACATGCGCGCAGTCTGCTTCCTGGCGCACATAGCCATGGTTGCAGCGCACAGAGACCCTCCACTGCCGCACACAGAGGAAAAAAATTAGTGGGAACATTGGTTACAAGATACCCACCCAGAACCAAGTTAGCATGTCAACACTGTTGGGGAGTACAGACCACCTGTCACAACACATCGCAACACACATCCAGTCAAGTAGCCCATGGACACACTCCAACAGCACCAGAGCACCACCCACACATCATGCCAACTCACATCATTGACATGACACCTCAGGATACTCACATTCAGCTAAAGAAGTTGGTGATGAGCTGTGTGCGGACATCACCATCACCATCATCATCATCATCGTCACTGGCATCGTGGTCCAGGCCAGGATCCTCCACAGGTGGCGGATGTTGGTCATTGTCATCCTGGATGAGAGGCAACTCCTTCCGCACTGCCAGGTTGTGGAGCATGCAGCAGACGATGATAATCTTGCACACTTTCGCAGGGGCATATGGGAGGGACCCTCCGGTCTTGTCCAGGCAGCGGAAGCGGCTCTTCAGGAGACCAAAGGTCCGCTCAATCACTCTCCTGGTCCGACCATGTGCCTCATTGTAGCGCATCTGGGCTGGTGTCACAGGGTTCCTGAGGGGTGTCAGCAACCACGGCATGTTGGGGTATCCCGAGTCACCTACGGACAGACAAGTGCACATTAGCTGACTTGGAAAAGTGGGCGGAATACTACAGATCAGATCACACACAATGGCACAAAGTCAGTACACACCGACAAGCCAGGCACGCTGGTTCTGCATCTGTGCCATCATCCTGGGGATGCGACTACTCCTCATCACAAAGGCATCGTGTGCTGAACCAGGGAAACGGGCACACACGTGTGTGATGGTCATGTCTGCAAGACACACCACCAGTGCATTGACCGAGTGGTAGTGCTTGCGGTTCCTGTAGGCCTGCTCCTGGGCCTCTGGTGGTACCAAAGCCACATGTGTCCCATCAATGGAGCCAATGACATGCGGCATCCTCCCCAGGGCATAAAAGTCACTCTTCACGTCAGTGAGTCGTCGCAGTCTAGGGAAATAGATGTACCGGTTCAGGAAGAGCAACATTGCCGCCAAAACATCGCGGAGCACACGGCTGAACATGGTCTGTGACATCCCACCAGCAGTCGCCACAGTATGTTGGAAGGTACCGGTGGCAAAGAAGTGTAGGGCTGCCATCACCTTCACCTTGGGGGTCAGCGCTGTAGGATACGGCCGGCCAGGCTGCAAATGTGGGGACAACTGCACTGCCAAATCCTCAATCAGCTGCCTGGTGAAGCGGTACCGTCGGATGCTGTCCCGTTCCACCATCGGTGCCAGGTCTGGGAATGGCCGATGGACAGCAGGAGCCCTGCAGTGTAGAGGAGAAGTAAGCAAGATTGTCAGTCACCCCACATATGCGGCATTGAACACACTCAAGATCCCAACATACATCATTATGAGGCACAACTACATGAAGTGTGCAGTACCGGAAGGACATGTATGGTACATACATGGCCAACATCTGTCAACACGGTCCAACAGGTGGCATCAATTAGTCCCAGGTTGGCCCATTGGATATCATGAGGCCGTGTCACAGTTCCCATCTCCTGCTGCCGTGTCACAATAACGCCCCACAGTGACATGTGAGGACAGATGTGCCCCAGGCACCACAGCTCAACGACAGGTACATTCCCAGGGACCCTGTAATGCCACATGGACACTGGCATTACATGGAGTATCATGTATACACCACAGCAAAACAACCATGACCCCCACAGGTAGTGGCCCCACTTGCCACGGCAGGACAGACATGGACGTCTGTGACACACACGCACAACATCAGAGTCCATGCACACACAACGTGGATGTGGAGACTGTCTCCCATTGTGCACATGAAATCAGAGACATTGTAAACACTACATGCACAAAGACTGTGGAGGACAATCACTATTGTGCCACTGGGACACCCTGGCTCAAACATACCGTCCCACATGGGACTTACGGGGTATGTGACATGACATACACATACACCACTGTGAAATGTGACCATGGCACATGCACAGATATGAACAGTTGCACATCACAGTGGTCATGTACACGTAACACCCAGGATCCTGTCCCCATGAACACGTGCACAGCCTGGGGGTGGCTGCCCACAGGTGACACCCACAGGACAACATGTACACCAACATACACACAATAGGAAATGTATCCTTACATGCCTTATGATAAAGTTTGGACAGGCTGTCGTGATGTAGGTGTGCCCCTCACTCCCTGGGAGCTATCTGTGGCTGGCATATGTCCATCTGAGACAGGCATGCTGACATATGCCAGTCACATGTACAGTGATGCGTTGTACCGCAATGGACCGATCGGTGCCTCCGGCCGGCCCATTGCATTCAATGTGTGCGGGTACGCGTTGTACCCCTGTGCGCGTTGAACCGCAATGGACCGATCGGTGCCTCCGGCCGGCCCATTGCATTCAATGTGTGCGGGTACGCGTTGTACCCCTGTGCGCGTTGAACCGCAATGGACCGATCGGTGCCTCCGGCCGGCCCATTGCATTCAATGTGTGCGGGTACGCGTTGTACCCCTGTGGGCGTTAGTACCGCAATGGACCGATCGGTGCCTCCGGCCGGCCCATTGCATTCAATGTGTGCGGGTACGCGTTGTACCCCTGTGCGCGTTGTACCGCAATGGACCGATCGGTGCCTCCGGCCGGCCCATTGCAATCAATGTGTGCGGGTACGCGTTGTACCCCTGTGCGCGTTGTACCGCAATGGACCGATCGGTGCCTCCGGCCGGCCCATTGCATTCAATGTGTGTGGGTACGCGTTGTACCCCTGTGCGCGTTGAACCGCAATGGACCGATCGGTGCGCACCCATTGACAATGGGCTTGCCTGGCAACGGACGCGTTTTCGAATTTCGAACGAGTCGGTTGCTGGAAATTCAGTTGGTCACCCACAACAATGTTGCAAAATCATGTATGTCATGAAGTTGAGGAATTGAAGGATGCTGTGGGAGTGTTTTGGTGCTGCTATTCCATGGATTGGCCAGATTCAGAAGATGCAAACGACTTGGACCTATCACTTTGGACACAAGGGACAGTATCTGCCTCTCCAGCACATATATATTGCTGGCTGTTCCCCTGAGAGCTCACTTGCCTGCACTACATGCTCCAGGACGACATCTGCCACTGCACTGCTGCTGTCTCTGCCCCTCTGGACCCTGCAATGGCACGTACTGTGGAGAGAGCCCCAGCCTTCAGCCTTGAAGAGAACCAGGCCCTGCTGGACAGCCTACTTCCACAGTACAGCAAGCTGTATGGGACACCAGGGGAGCAGGTGAGTGTTCTGTGCACTGCCTTTCTGAATGTGCATTTTGTGTGACTAGCAAGGCTGAGAGTCTGCACGCCACTGGCTAGCAGGCTCACTGAGTAGTTGTCACCCCCCATAGTGTGTAGTGACTTGCACTGGACAGGTATGGTGCAGTGACAGTGCATTTGAACATGGTTTTACTTCCCATGCAATGATACCATGTAGTGACGTCTGGCAAACTGTCCATGGTCAGCTTTGCACTGCCTGTGTACATCATGTGCCCCTGTGATTGAGACATGTATATACAACTGTGTCATGCACGGATATGTTGCATGTGTGGTAATGGCCTTTTCACTTTGTCATCCTGACAGGTTAATGCCCATCGGAAGCAGGAGATCTGGAAGGACATCGTCCGGGCTGTCCGGTCCGTGGGGGTCTACAAGCGCCGGATCCGCAACTGCCAGAAGAGGTGGCAGGACCTTCGGGGCTGGACCCGGAGGATTGCACGGGTCCAGCTGAAGCTGTCGCCTCCTCGCAGGAGGGGCGGAACACGGACCCTGACCCCCCACATGCTCCAGATCCTGGCGGTGGTGTTTCCAGACCTGGATGGGCAGCTGAAGGCCAGACAGCAGCAAGGAGGGGATGAGTCAAAGACTGCACTGTGTACTCTGTATTACATGCTTTGTGCCCTCCTCTGGCCTGGTTCAACTGCCACAGTGCAGCAGTCATGTTGTCCAGGAGCCATGTCCCTCTATTGTGCACTGCCCACTGCTCATCTGATACCCAGGTGTGGCCCTTACATTCAGGGAATTGTGTCACTTGGGACTGTGTCCTTGCAGTTTGCTTCACTAAAGGTGGGGGACAGCATCTGTTTCCCTAACTCTGTTGTGGGCATCATGGGTGGGTCCATTGTTCACACAACGCCTGGGTTTGGACATGTGATCTGCGTGTTGCTTTGATATGCGGTCCACTTGCTGAGCTGAGCCACCACATGTGCCTGGGGTATGTGGCACACGCCCATGCAGCGGGTGGGAACAATGTTTGGGCCCCAGGAGTGTGCAGATTACGTGTGTCACACATACATGGCCAGCTATCCACTGTCCAGGGAACATCCCTCATTCATGTGGAGCAGGACAGTCATGCCTACTCCAGGCCATGCAATGCACTCTGTACTCCCACTCCCGTGTATCAGCTGACACATTGTGCACAGTGATTTGACCCCTCAGGTGTCTGCCTCTGTGTCAGTGTGCTGTGGATTAGTTGCCAGGACTGCTGGGGTGTTTCTTGGTAGGGGCTCAGCATGCCCCTGGAGATGTGACCATAGCAGACGATACTTGTGTGTCACATAGGTGTTTGATCAGCTGCCCGTGCAGACTGGGGTATGCGAATGTGAAGTTCAGGCAGCTGTTCCCCATTCACAGCAAATTGTGAGGGGCTCAGGTTCCAAGGGTAGTGTCACTGGTCTCCCATATGTCCAATAGGTGTGACCTGGACAGATGAGGGTTAAGATGATGTGTTGTGTGGGGGATGTACATGTGCACTTGTGCAGCTCCAGGACTTGCATTCCCCATGACCTACTGTTGTGACACAGTGCATAGTGTTGTTGTCTGGCTGCCAAGTCATACATCACTGAGACAGTGATGTATGACTTAGCAGTCATGCCTCTGCCATGGCATGTGTCAACTTATTGGTGGTCCTGCAGGGGAGTGACATGTGCTACATGCACACCATAGTGGCGCTGGCTATCAGGACATGGGTGCATCATGGTGTCTGTCGCTGGTATGCATCACATGCATTTCCTATTTGACTCTGGGCATCCCTT
Source organism: Calotriton arnoldi (assembly GCA_963921515.1). Classification (NCBI taxonomy): domain Eukaryota; kingdom Metazoa; phylum Chordata; class Amphibia; order Caudata; family Salamandridae; genus Calotriton; species Calotriton arnoldi. The sequence goes on along the minus strand of CAWUFW010003224.1, from coordinate 1,816,270 downwards.
TCATCCGGAAACCTGTACTGACTCAGTGGCAAGAGCTGTGATGTGTGCATGTCCACATGCTACACCGTGTCCTCTGCACTGTCCAACTACTGTGTACTTGGTGCATGTGTCCACACTGGGGTGTTGCAATCCAACAGACACCAGACAGATGGGTGCAAGGCCATGTGGGATGTGAGTGCCATGCTTGGCATCAGACTGACAATTGGCTTCTCCTGTTCAGTTAGGGCACTTTTAGCAATGTACAACTAATGATGCCAGGGCTTGCTCTGTAATGTGCTGTGCTCACAGTGGTGTGTGCGTTTGGTGCAGGTGACTGATGTCTGTCTGTTTCCCCATTGTTTGCAGATACATCCACGGCCACGGAAGGGGACAGCTCCACGGACCAGGAGGAGCCAGAGAGCCAGACTGGGTCAGCAGCCGAGGAGTGGTCGGAGGGACCCAGTGGCACGGAGGGCGAGGGAGCCACACCGAGGAGTCCTCAGCACCATCCACCTCAGCTGAGGACCAGAGCAACTCGGAGGATGACTCCCTTGTGGAGGCGGGTGTCAGCAGCCACCACACGCCAGCTAGTGTTGCTGTCCCCGCCACCACCAGCACCACCAACGCCCTCCCATCGGCTCCCATTCCCCAGGTCCGTGGAGGCTCCCATGTTCGGGAGCGTGTCTCCTTTGGCCCAGGCACCGCACCCCCTGCCCCTGTGTCCCCTGCTGCCCTGAGTGAGGAGTCTGTGTACCTCCTTCGCCAGCTCCATGTAGGGCAGACAGCCATGCTGAGTGTCCTCCATGCGCACACCGCACTGTTGACTCAGCTGGTGTCGTTCATGGAGGGCATCTCATCGGGCATGTCTGACCTACAGAGGGGCAACAGGTCCATGGACTCCTCCCTGACTGCAGCAGTGTCCCTCCTCAGACAGTCCCTCACCCCTCCTGCCTCTGCTCCATCCACACTCCCCAGCACCTTACCCGTCCCAAGCACACACACACCGGCACAGGCACACACCAGCACACACACGTCCAGCACACAGACACACACGCCACAAACTAAACGCTCACACACGCACAGTCAGGGGACTGAAACCAGACTCACAGGGGATGGCGCCCTGGTACACACACACGCATCCACGGGCACTGCGCAGTCCTCAGTTGCCTCTCCCTCCAAAGCACCCTCCCTTGCCTCACCTGCAACCCCAAAGACCCAGCGCCTCTTCCTCAGTGACCTCGGCCTCTTCCTCTCCGATCCAGCTGCCCCAGCATCCAGGGGGAAGAGGAAGCCCCCCACACGGAGCAGAGTGCCCCTCGCCCCCGGACACCCTCCCCCAGGCGCAGACAGACTGAGGCCCCCACCCGCAAGTCCCCCCGGAGTGCTAAGAGCAAGACCCCGCCGCCGCCCTGCAGCTCAAGCACCAGGTCTCCTTCCTCCATCCCTCAGGCCCCCACTCCACAGGTGCCCCCACCACACCCTGCCCCAGGTTCCCCCACCCACAGATATACCATCCCCAAGAGGCTCCGGCCTTCTCCCCCTGCCACGTGCTCTCCCGGAACAACACCCCCCGCTGCGCTTGTCTGTGCCACTGATGTGGTGAGGGTGTCCTCCCCTCTGTCCAGCCCACCTTGCCTGTTCCCCATTCTCCTCCCCTGGTGGTAGGCACTGCAGTGGAGTCCACTACCACCCTGTCTGACTTGGGCACTGCAGTGGCGGACCTGTCCACTCCATCTGCAGGGTCCACTGCAGTCGTGCCGGCACCCACAACATCTGAGCCATGCCCCCCAGTTGTGCCGGCACACACCATGTCAGACACCTCCACTGCAGTTGTCAGTGGCTCTTCAGCACCCACCACCCCTTCCCTGCTTCCTCCTGGTGAGCCCTGATCCTGTCCCTGCGGTGCCTGGCCTACCCCCCCGGTTGCCCCTCCTAGTGGATTGTCCCTGGTTTTGTGCAGGCATGTGTAGGGTGGCATCTGCCACTGTCACCCACTTGTGACTTTGTTGATGGACTGGCCATTGGCCTTTGTTTATGTTCTACATTCTACTTTTAATGCCACATATGCTGAATAAAGCAACTTTCTGTTCTCTAGTGCTTTTGCTTCTGATGTACATGATGTTGATGATGCTAACCATGCCCTTGCTGCAGTGATGGTGATATTTGGTCTCATGATAATGAAGTGTTCCTGTGCAGGAACCCATGTGGTCCAGGGGGAATGTGTCCTATCCTGTGGTGTATCCATGTCATCCATAGCAGCATCTGAGGGTGTCATGTGTTCAGTATTTGGCAATGGGATTTCCTACTTAGATTGGCAATTTCACATCTGTGGCTTCCACCCCTGCACATCTGTTGTGCCTGCCATTGTTCTATTCGTCTACTTCCCTGACCGTGTGGCCATCTCCAGTGAACATGCAGGTTTGGGCATCAATGGGGAAGGACTCATCTGTGTTGTCAGTGCAACATTGCTATACAAGTGTGTTGGATCTGTGCTGATGATTCCGTTGGCACTTCCATGACCAGGCTGATGGGACGGGAGCCCTCATTTGGTGCTAATTGTTGATTGTGTGTCCCATTGCTGCCATGGTATGGTATCTGTTCGCCTCACATCTGCAGTCTCCACAGGGTATCTGCATGTGTGTGCCCATTGGTGCAAATATGTGGGTCTGCATTCGGATGGTCACTTCTGTCATTGTGTCATTGATGATTGTTGATGGTGTCAGCCCCCATGGGTGTTGTTTGTCTGCACATGGCCAAAGTTATGTCTTATTTGCACTGCAGGATTTGGCTCCCCCAATTTATGTTGCAATGGGACACATACACTACTTTGCCACTGATGTGTTTGTTGTTCTGTGACCAGGAATCATCCATGCAGTTTGGCAGTTGCACCTCTTACTTTGTCAACACTTACCTTTTGGTCACTGTGATGATGGGGGTTTGGACCCCATTGCCACAATGTTCAAAATGTGCTGCAGCTATGGACCCCACACTTACCTTTTGGTCACTGTGATGATGGGGGTTTGGACCCCATTGCCACAATGTTCAAGATATGCTGCAGCTATGGACCCCACACTTACCTTTTGGTCACTGTGATGATGGGGGTTTGGACCCCATTGCCACAATGTTCAAAATGTGCTGCAACTATGGACCCCACACTTACCTTTTGGTCACTGTGATGATGGGGGTTTGGACCCCATTGCCACAATGTTCAAGATGTGCTGCAGCTATGGACCCCACACTTACCTTTTGGGCAATGTGATGATGGGGGTTTGGACCCCATTGCCACAATGTTCAAAATGTGCTGCAGCTATGGACCCCACACTTACCTTTTGGTCACTGTGATGATGGGGGTTTGGACCCCATTGCCACAATGTTCAAAATGTGCTGCAACTATGGACCCCACACTTACCTTTTGGTCACTGTGATGATGGGTGTTTGGACCCCATTGCCACAATGTTCAAAATGTGCTGCAGCTATGGACCCCACACTTGCCTTTTGGTCACTGTGATGATGGGGGTTTGGACCCCATTGCCACAATGGTCATGGCCTGCTTGCGTTGTGTGTGCCACACACATATTTGTGTGGCACATGTGCTAGGGGGTCACATTGTATGTTCGAAGTCATGTTCGGTGTTGTAGGCATTTGACACAGTCTACACACGCTTGTCATGGTGTTGGGGGGATGTCTTCTTCTTGCATTCCCTAGGTTGTGGTGTGCTGGTTGTGTCATGCATTGTCCATCCTATGGGTGGGGGTGGTAGTGGTGGTAGGCATCCTGCCCCCCCTGGGTGAGGGTGGTAGTAGTGGTAGGCATCCTGCCCCCCCTGGCTAAGGGTGGTAGTAGTGGTAGGCATCCAGCCCCCCCTGGCTAAGGGTGGTGGTAGTGGTAGGCATTCTGCCCCCCCTGGGTGAGGGTGGTAGTAGTGGTAGGCATCCTGCCCCCCCTGGGTGAGGGTGGTAGTAGTGGTAGGCATCCTGCCCCCCTGGCTAAGGGTGGTAGTAGTGGTAGGCATCCTGCCCCCCTGGGTGAGGGTGGTAGTAGTGGTAGGCATCCTGCCCCCCTGGCTAAGGGTGGTAGTAGTGGTAGGCATCCTGCCCCCCTGGGTGAGGGTGGTAGTAGTGGTAGGCATCCTGCCCCCCTGGCTAAGGGTGGTAGTAGTGGTAGGCATCCTGCCCCCCTGGGTGAGGGTGGTAGTAGTGGTAGGCATCCTGCCCCCCTGGCTAAGGGTGGTAGTAGTGGTAGGCATCCTGCCCCCTGGGTGAGGGTGGTACTAGTGGTAGGCATCCTGCCCACCCAGGGTGAGGGTGGTACTAGTGGTAGGCATCCAGCCCACCCTGGGTGAGGGTGGTAGTAGTGGTAGGCATCCTGCCCCCCTGGCTAAGGGTGGTAGTAGTGGTAGGCATCCTGCCCCCCTGGGTGAGGGTGGTAGTAGTGGTAGGCATCCAGCCCACCCTGGGTGAGGGTGGTAGTAGTGGTAGGCATCCTGCCCCCCTGGCTAAGGGTGGTAGTAGTGGTAGGCATCCAGCCCCCTGGCTAAGGGTGGTGGTAGTGGTAGGCATTCTGCCCCCCTGGGTGAGGGTGGTAGTAGTGGTAGGCATCCTGCCCCCCTGGGTGAGGGTGGTAGTAGTGGTAGGCATCCTGCCCCCCTGGGTGAGGGTGGTAGTAGTGGTAGGCATCCTGCCCCCCTGGCTACGGGTGGTAGTAGTGGTAGGCATCCAGCCCCCCTGGTTAAGGGTGGTGGTAGTGGTAGGCATCCTGCCCCCCTGGGTGAGGGTGGTAGTAGTGGTAGGCATCCTGCCCCCCTGGGTGAGGGTGGTAGTAGTGGTAGGCATCCTGCCCCCCTGGGTGAGGGTGGTACTAGTGGTAGGCATCCTGCCCCCCTGGGTGAGGGTGGTAGTAGTGGTAGGCATCCTGCCCCCCTGGCTAAGGGTGGTAGTAGTGGTAGGCATCCAGCCCCCCTGGCTAAGGGTGGTGGTAGTGGTAGGCATTCTGCCCCCCTGGGTGAGGGTGGTAGTAGTGGTAGGCATCCTGCCCCCCTGGCTAAGGGTGGTAGTAGTGGTAGGCATCCTGCCCCCCCTGGGTGAGGGTGGTACTAGTGGTAGGCATCCTGCCCACCCTGGGTGAGGGTGGTACTAGTGGTAGGCATCCAGCCCACCCTGGGTGAGGGTGGTAGTAGTGGTAGGCATCCTGCCCCCCCTGGCTAAGGGTGGTAGTAGTGGTAGGCATCCTGCCCCCCCTGGGTGAGGGTGGTAGTAGTGGTAGGCATCCAGCCCCCCCTGGGTAAGGGTGGTAGTGGTGGTAGGCATCCTGCCCCCCCTGGGTAGGGGTGGTGGTGCGCATTCAGGCCCCTGTGTGCATATGTGGCATTGGTGATGGGCATCCCGCCCCTATGGTGCTGCTGTTGCTGGTGTAAGTATATTCTGCATCCCTGTGGGTGTGTGTGATGTGTCGTGTACGTGTTGTATGTGTTTTGTGGTTGGTGTCTGGCTTACCTTCTGCGCCGTACGCGTCCGTGCCTGTTACGGTAGTATATGTAGAATATTGGTATGATCGGGACGAAGGGATTCATGGTTGGTTCGTGTCGTTCGTCCTTCTCGTTGCTTCGCCTCGTCCTCGTCGCTTCGCCTCGTCCTCGTCGCTTCGCGTCGTCCTCGTCGCTGCTGTGTTCGTCTCGGAGCCGTGGATCGTGTTGTGGCGCGAATCGGAGCTTATGTGCGCCTCTCCCGGATGCTTTGACGTGCCGTGCGTAGCGACGGGTTCGGCGCGTACGGAAAGCGCATCGTACTTGTCCGGCCGGACGGGGCTGTATTTTTCCTTCCGTGCGACTCGATTCGGCGTTTCCGGATTCGCCTCGGTCGGAGAACAGGACCTGGTTTGGGTGAGTACGGCTCGGCCGGATTCTTTGCTGTTGTGCGCATCGTACTTACTCGCTCGGTGTGCTGTACGGATCGGTCGGGAAACAGGCTTTCGTATGGCTTTTTTCCCGACCGAATGGTATTGGGTGCGCCTCCGACCGAGATCGGATTCGGCCCCATAATAATTACTATTCCCACTCCAGTCAGTATTAAGGAGGTCATTACGATGGCGGACGGAAAAAAACCCGACCGCCATGGTAGCGGGAAAACACCGCCCGCCGCTACCGCGGGAAAACCGACGGCTAGATTAGGATCCCCAGCGGTAAAACCCCAACCGCGGCGGAAAAGAGACCCGAGAATCCGCCGTACGCCTGCGGAAAGGGCCCAAACCCGTCCGCGGCGGTCGGAGTCGCAGCGGAAACAGGCCAAACGCCCACAACCACAGCGGAGACACCGCCATCAAAATTATGATATTCCCGACATCCCCGCGGTGCAGTGCGCTGTTTCCGACCGCCGCGGTCGACAACAGTGAAGAATCAGTGAGACGGCGGAAGCGCCATAGCCGAGCCACCACTGCGGACGCTCCGTCAAAAAAATGGCGGTCGCTAGAAAAACACACAACATGGCCACAAAGTGCACCAACCATACAAGGCATGCACCCAAAAATAGCTAACACAGCCCAAAGACACACCCCCATGGGAAACTCCAAAACTACAAATCCCAGGTACACACACACACCACACCTGCAACCAATACCCCATCCTGACACACCCACAGACACCAGTATAAATCCAGCCCCCAACAGACCACAATCCTTTGCAAAACTCCACAACTGAGGGGACATCCACCACAGATGACAGGAGAGGCAAATCTGCACAACACACACACATCACCACCACCATCACCACTTCCACACCTGCACCTCTAACACCTTTGCACAGCACACACCATACACATCACAACCACCACTACCACACCCAAACCTGCACCCTAAACACCTTGACACATCACACACCATGTCACCACAGAGAATGCCCAAATTCACTGAGAGTGAGTTGAGGGTCATGGTCGATGAGATAATCAGGGTAGAACCACAATTGTTTGGTAACCAGGTCCAACAGACACCACTAGCAACAAGGACGCAAATGTGGAGAAGGATAGTAGAGAAGATCAATGCAGTAGGGACCGTGCCACGCAATAGAGATGAAATCATGAAGAGGTGGCACGATCTGAAGGCAGTGGTCAAAAAGAGGAGAGCCAAGAACCATGAGCTGGCTCAGAGGACAGGCAGTGGCCCTCCCGTTCCACTCAAAACATTCACTGAATGGGAGGAGAAGGTGCTTGGCATTCTACATCCAGAGAGTCTCTCAGGAATACCCGGGGAGTGGAGGCTGGTAAGTACAAACAAATGCCTAACATCACACAAATGTACTGTCTTGCCCTATTACAAAATAATACCTCCTAGGTACAAATTCATTCATGTGCACAACACTCCCCCAAAACATCTCTCACAGATACAACAGACACTCCCCTGAAGCCCCCAAAGGTAGTTAGCAACATTACCATGGGTACATGTGTACATGCTGCCAGCACTACAACTCCCACCAGGCCCCCTTGTCCCACAGCTGAGCAGGATGTAGCCCTCCCCCCACCCAGAAGCATGCCTCAGCCATTGTGTGCTGCACCCTCACCTAACAGGTAGGTAGCCATCTTCACCGGGAGGTGGGTGGGTGGGTGGGTGGGTGTTTGGGAGGCCTGCACTACAACTCCCACCAGGCCCCCTTGGCCCACAGCTGAGCAGGATGGAGCACTGCCCCCACCCAAAAGCATGCCTCAGCCATTGTGTGCTGCACCCTCACCTAACAGGTAGGTAGCCATCTTCACCGGGAGGTGGGTGGGTGTGTGGGAGGCCTGCACTACAACTCCCACCAGGCCCCCTTGGCCCACAGGTGAGCAGGATGGAGCACTGCCCCCACCCAGAAGCATGCCTCAGCCATTGTGTGCTGCACCCTCACCTAACAGGTAGGTAGCCATCTTTACCGGGAGGTGGGTGGGTGTTTGGGAGGCCTGCACTACAACTCCCACCAGGCCCCCTTGGCCAACAGCTGAGCAGGATGGAGCACTGCCCCCACCCAGAAGCATGCCTCAGCCATTGTGTGCTGCACTCTCACCTAACAGGTAGGTAGCCATCTTTACCGGGAGGTGGGTGGGTGTTTGGGAGGCCTGCACTACAACTCCCACCAGGCCCCCTTGGCCCACAGCTGAGCAGGATGGAGCACTAGTCCCACTCATAGGCATGTGACGTCTGTGCAGCAGCACATGACACCATGCCACTTAGTCCACAGTCACCAACACAAATAATGCAAAACAGTTGTGTTGTAGTCACCATGCACAAGTCTCTGTTCAAAATTGACCCACATTGTGTACACTGTGCCAGGCATCACACACTGCAACACTAACAACGATCATGCTGCCCTGCAGCAGTGTCTGGCCGTTTGTATGGCAAAGTGCAAATCACCCATGTCATACCACAGTGTTGCAATGTAAACAGTGGAAGTGCAGTGCACCCAAAAACTACACTGCAGCTGGGACTCACAATGCTAAACTAAGCAGAACCCAAATGTCCTGCAACACACCCAGCTACCACAGTGCTGCACTGAATTGCAGAACAGCACCTTGTCTGAATTAAATTGTCAAAGGTGTCTTGTTTGGACCACCAATGTGTGTATGCATTGACAATGTTCACATCTCACACTGTTTGTCTGAACAGTGCTGGTATAGTCTGGCCCCAAAACCATACATTGTCTGCACAGGGCTGAGTACATCTCACACACACACCACTGTTGACCATAACATGTCAGTGTATGGATGCCCTGGAACAACTGCTACTCCAGTACTGGGCTCATGTTCTCAGGTCCACAAATACCATGAAATCATGACAGTGTGGAAATGTATGCTGGGTGAGATCTACACCCTGCTGTATGTCACCACTGTGCTACGAGACCATACCCCTTGCCCAATACCCCTTGCCCAATTGTGCCTTCAAATGTCGGGGGAGTGAACCCCACAGCCAGATAGCTGGGACAACAGTGATGGGGGGCTATACCCCATGACCAAATGTAATCTGAAATCAATGGGTACAAAAAGCCACACACACATCATGCTCACCACACGCACATTCCATCCAAAGATTTCTACCAAGTCACATAGCCATGTCATTGCTCACCTTCGCCTCAAACGGCAGTTAGCCATCTACACAGTGAGACGGTGCAGTGTGTTTGGCTATCCGTCCCACAAAATACAACATGCATGCTGTCCCACCACTATGGAGGATGGGACACTACACCCCCAATAAAAAGCATGTGGCAGGCAATGTATGCTACCCACCCAACTCACAGGTAGGTAACCGCATCTCACGGGTCGGGGTGTGTGGGGCTGGGAAGCTTGCACAACAACTCACACAGGCCCACCTGACCGCCAGCACACAAGACCCATCACTTCCTGGCACCAACATGCATGTGTCAGTCATTGCAATGTACACTGCAAAAGAACTGGCATGTGGACATATCATGCTGACTTGTCCCACACTGGACCAAGATGGAAGCCCTCATCCTACACACACGGAGAGGTCTCACAAATACAAGGAAAACACAGCAAACACAACATATCTACAGCCACAACATGCAGCCAGATATGCATTTATAAAAACATGTTGGCATAGGACACCAGGCTTCTCAATGCACAACTGCACACCCAGATAGCATTGGCAACTATAGTGTGCACACACCTAAGAAAATGAAACTGTGACAGCAACCAAAGTGTGAATGACTGAAACACATGTCGATGGAACTCCGATCACAACCATGCATACCACTACATGCCATCTGACAGTAGCAGTGGACCAGACCACCTAGGATCTAATTAAAGCAAACTTAAGCATGTCTGGAATTGCAAATACAGATATCTACACCACATTGAAAAGGTATGCATGAAACTACAATGCTCACTCACTGTGCAGAGAGAACCGCTACAAGGGCTCTACAATTGACACATACGCGTACATGGATGACATATGATTGATCAATAACAGGATGCCAACATGAGACTGTCAATGTCAAAAAATTATATTGTGCATGTCATGTCTTGACAACTCCCAATATGGACAAGTAATGTATGTACCACAACAGCTTGTAATGCATCACTGGATGTCGGTCAATGCTAATTTGTACAGTGAACAACTGCTGGATGTACAAACAGTTGATGTAACACTGCTAACACAAACTTTGATGGGTGCAACACAATGACCATTTCTCATCTGACCCACAGGTGACCTAGAACTCACTGCAGAGGATGACACCACCCTGCAGAGCCAGCCCCCCCGGAACAGAGACAACTGGATGAGGACTCCCTGGATACATTGGATGAGGAGCTCCACGCTGGCCCATCTGGTGTGGCAGGCCTCAACCAGTCCCAGGCACCCATTGTCCCCCCAACCACATCAGCTGCAGCCCCTGACCATCCTCTGACAGCTGCTGTCACGGCCTGTGTGTCAACCACCACTACCACCACCACCACCACAGCTGGCCGCAACACCCTCCCTGCCCCAGGGGTTGAGCAGCCCACAACATCGACTGCGGAGGCCAGGGAGAGAATGCAGCGGGCCAATGTGAGGACCGGACAGGACCGTGGCAGCAGTGCAGCTGGTCGGGACAGGCTCATGCAGAGGGGGACTGATCCTGGGACGGAAGCCCTGGGCCACATCGACAGAGTCCTTGGGGCATACCAACAGGCCCAGGGACGAATGGGCCGGTTAGAGGAAGAATCTCGGGAGCACCTCCTGCTGCTGAGGTCCATGGACACACGCATGGGACAGATTGTGGACCTCTTGGGGCAGCTAGTGGCGGTTCTGAGGGACAGGCAAGCGCAACATTCTACCCCTCTGCCTCCCCCGTTGGGCAGCAGGATGACACTACATCATCCACCCCTGCGTCCACAGAGGGGGTGAGTCCTCAGACACCACTGCCCCTGCAGCAGTGGCCCCTCCAGTGAAGCGCAAGAGGGGCCGTCCACGGAAAGGCCAGGGGGACTCACGTGCCCAAGCACATGCCAAACGCTAGTCCCCGAACCAGCCATGATGGCAGACCACTGCACCACTGCATTGACCTTTTGGACTATCCTTCACCACACTGCCATGTGAATGGCATCCATCTGTTGGACTGGGTCTCCACATCATTGTGGGGACTACTCAAGTATCACATTTACCATGACTGTCAACTCACTTCTTCAATTCCCCCTTCACATTTTCTCCACCCTTGCATGTCACAGTTGTAAATAAATACACCTTACACACATGTTGTTGTGTCTGCTCCATCTTTAATACAGGATGTGCAACCTTCACCGTGTAGGACATGGTCCAGGGGAATGGACTGTAGGTAACAAGTGAGATGCTGAAGGGACCTAGGGAAAACCGCAGAACAAGAGTCACTTGTATGGGTGTGGCATTGCACACATCACACAACACTTGTCAACAAGGTACTCAGATCTAAAAACTTTACACAGAGCAACAGTCACCATAGAGACAATCTGTATCACACTAACCAATCACACATACATTGGCAGGCAGCAATGAGTCAACACCAAGCTGCAGTCAGCAAGCTCACATACACCCACACAGCAACAGCAACACCATCAGACCATTTTGTCCCTTCTACATCGTCACTCACCTTCAAGTGAAGTAGCGGGTGATGAGCTGTCGACGCATGTCGACCCCTTCCTCCTCTCCACTGCCCTCGTCACTGGATCCGGCTTGATTTGCAGGCGGCGGCCTTGGCTGCTCATCATCGTCATCCAGGATCAGGGGTATTGCCTTGCGAATGGCCAGGTTGTGGAGCATGCAGCATGCCACCACTATCTGACACACCTTCCCTGGCGAGTACATAAGGGCCCCCCAGTACGGTCCAGGCACCGAAATCTTGATTTCAGGAGACCAAATGTCCGTTCTATCACACGCCGTGTCCTCCCATGGGCATCATTGTATCGCACATCAGCTGGCGTGACGGGGTTCCGCAATGGGCTCAGCAACCACGGGCGGTTTGGATATGCCGAGTCACCTGGGTGTGAGAGACACAGATTAAACTTGCAGTCCCAAAATGCAACACAACAGCATGTCACACACACACACCACTCTAATCCACTATGCATACTCACCCACAAGCCATGCACGCTCAGGAAGCAGATTGGCCATCAACTGAGGAACGATGCTGCTGCGCAGGATGTGGGCATCATGGGCTGAACCGGGAAACTTGGCACACACGTGTGAGATGATCATGTCCGCCAGGCACACCACTTGTACATTTACCGAGTGTGAATGTTTCCTATTGCGGTAAACCTGTTCACGTGCCTGTGGTGGCACAAGCCCAACATGTGTGCAATCAATTGCACCAATGACATGGGGGATATGTCCAAGGGCATAGTAATCGCCCTTCACAGCCACCAACTCAGGCCCCCTGGGAAAATGGATATATCTGTCTTTGTACAGCATCATGGCCGACAGGACATCCCTCAGCACCAAGCTGAACATCGGCTGTGACATCCCGCCTGCACTTGCGACCGTGTGCTGGAATGAGCCCGTTGCAAAGAAATGCAGGCATGCCATCACCTTAGATGTTGCGGTGAAAGCTGTTGGATATGTCCGACGTGGCTGCAGGTGGGACTCCAACATGGCACATAGGTTCTGCATGGTTTGTCGGTCCAGCCTGAATTTGCGGATTATCTCCTCATTCTCCATGTCTGCCAGGACTGTGAACGGACGATGGATATTGGGCCTCCTCCTCCTAGGACAGATCACAGTGCACAGATGTCAATGCAGAAGACCATGGAATGTGCATCACATCAATTTCTTCTACAGACACATTCCCAAGTCTTACAACATGCACCATTAACCGACAGGGCACTTCACAAGTATGTTCACATCAGGCACACTACTCGTACACCTGTCCCCTTACCAGCAGCAATTATCTGTGCACCCCTCCGGCTCATTGGCATGCACAGTGTGATATACTAACAGATATGGGTGCATACCTGTGAGTATGACCCCCAGCATATGTTAATAATTGCAATACTACCCGAACACACCATGTTGCTGGCCCTGATACACCTCCCAACACAGGTTGCACATGGCACACATCAACTGCACACTGACCACCGGCTGAGCGTGGGGGACACGTGTGTGCATGTGCATTGGACAATGTGCCAGTTGCTGAGGCCCCTAGTCCAGTCAATGAGACGACATTGTGCGTTACATTGCACACACAGACAGTGTCCATTATCTCCATATGCTATGCAACACATTTACTGGACAGTCTACATTTCATTACACAGCACATGTGACATGTGCGAGTGTATGTGCCCATGCAATGTATTGGCGACCCATATATGGTATGTGTTGGTGACGTGGAGTGACATGTCCCTTTTGTGCATTTGCCCTCATGAGGACCCTTCAATTGTTGAGACCCTGGGCACTGTACATGTTGGCCTATGCAGAGAGCTGGAGGACACGTTAGGTGCAGCACAGCTACTCCACAACTCCATTAACGCTCACTCCAGGCACTGTCTGGCAGACATATGGCGGTGCCTACCGCCTGGCCACTGAGGTGTGGCACCGCCCATAACCCATGCACGATCGCGGGAGACACCGCCAGATATGTATGTGACAATAGCGGTCACCATGCACAGCTACCCAAATCACGGTCACTCCAGGCACTGTCTGCCATGTCTGGCGGTGCCTACCGCCTGGCCACTGAGGTATGGCACCGCCCATAACCCATGCACGATCGCGGGAGACACCGCCAGATATGTATGTGACAATAGCGGTCACCATGCACCGCTACCCAACTCACGGTCACTCCAGGCACTGTATGCCAGACATATGGCGGTGCCTACCGCCTGGCCCCTGTGGTGTGTCACCGGCATGGACCATGCCCCTGCAGCCAATGGGGAGCAGCCTCGCGGTAGCCTGATGCGAGTTTGAAAATCGTGGTAGGCGTGCACCACCCCCGCGGAGGCGGTCACTGGAGGCATTCAAAAGATGCACCACCGCGGTAGCGCGCACATGCATCCTACGGTGTGTCACCGGCATGGACCATGCCCCTGCAGCCAATGGGAAGCAGACTCGCGGTAGCCTGATGTGAGTTTGAAAATCGCGGTAGGCGTGCACCGCCACCGCGGAGGCGGACATTGGATGTATTTGAATGAGGCAGACCTGGTACACCAATTGCAGCACCCTGGGACCACTGACACAGCCCCAGGGGCCTATATATGTGTGGGAGGGCGCACCACATTCCCACAGCTACCAGGGACTGCTGACTGACAACCCTCCACCTGCTGCTGCCTCAAGGGACTGCTGGCTGCCACCCTCCACCTGCTGCTGCTGCCTCAAGGGACTGCTGGCTGCCACCCTGCACCTGCTGCCTCAAGGGACTGCTGGCTGCCACCCTCCACCTGCTGCCTCAAGGGACTGCTGGCTGCCAACCTCCACCTGCTGCCTCAAGGGACTGCTGGCTGCCACCGTGCACCTGCTGCCTCAAGGGACTGCTGGCTGCCACCCTGCACCTGCTGCTGCTGCCTCAAGGGACTGCTGACTGCCACCCTCAACGTGCTGCTGCTGCCACATGTCCATTGTGATGTCGAGGACTCAGAAGATCCGTGCCAGTCCCTTCACCAGGGAGGAGCGTGGGGTCCTGGTAGACTGGGTGCTTGCACAGTACCCAAGGCTTTATGGCGGCCCTAATGTCGTGGTAAGTCTCCCAGACTGTGAGTGAGAGTGCAGGGTGTGCACACATGGGGTGGAGGTGCTTCGGTATGTGTCAGTGGTTGTGGGGCTCTGACATGCACTGCCTATCATGTTTACTACAGCGGGAAGGGCTTGGTGGGCTCTTTCACACGTTACCCTGCATGCCTATCCTGAGTAGAGGGACATGTCCTGTAGTTTCAGCCATACAGTGCAGCTGCATTTTGGTGATGCAGGAGTCTGGCCAGTTAGCGTTTGTGTGAATGGCTGTGTTGCTCCCAATTAACCCACTCAGTGTCAGTCGACCTGCCCTGCACAGTCCCCACCGAATGCCACATGTCCACATCACTGCATGTACAGTGTGTACCATGTGTGTTTGGATCACGCCTCTTCATCTAAGTCCCATCTCTGCCATGTAGATTGCACAGGAGCAGGCGTGGGGGAAGGGTGTGTGTATGACAGTTGTTGTCACTCTATGTGAGTTCCAAGACACAGTGAGGCTTTCACAGGGCTAGGACACTTAGGTCTGCGCAGTGTTGGACACAGTGAGTCCAACAACATGACACATGTTTTGCTATCTTCTCTATGTGTAGTTGTAGGTAACTGCAGACAGTAGCTGCAGGCAGACTACACGTTGCTTGCTGTGTTGGTATCCTGCATGTGAATGGGATGTGGAGGTACTGTGTCCACCATCGAACATGCATGCCTGTACGTCTGATTGACCAATGACATTGCATCATGTTCAGAGCAATTGTTGGCTATGTGACAGTTGTAGCTGGAGTTTTGGATGAGTCACTGTCGTGCTACTGCATTTTCGTTGTGTTGTTATTGTGCACTGTGTCACTGGAACATCACCCCTCTTGTCTCCCATGCCTGCAGCTGAAGGTCCACCAGCGTAAAGCCGTGTGGAGGGCCATTGCCTCCAGAGTCCGGGATCTGGGTGTGTCAAACCGAAGGCGCACCCACTGTCATAAAAGGTGGGACGACATCTGCAGGCTGAGCAAGAACGTGGCCGAGATGACGCTGGGGCTGCTCCCTCGGACTGGCAGGTTGGCTAGGCGCAGCATGACACCACTAATGGCCCGCATCCTGGCTGTCACACAACCTGAGCTGGACAGACGACTGAGGGAGCATCAGCAGCGAGCCAGGGGTGAGTATGTGTTGCAGGCTGCCTTTGGCTGGGAGTGGGTGCATGTGTCTACAGAGTGTGCAAATTGTCAGCTGTGTGACGTTGGTTGTGTGGTGCAATGTTTTGTGAGTGGCCTCTGTGCTGGGTGTATGTGCCATGCTTTTGCACAAACGGCGCTTCATGAAGTGAGTTTTAGCACTGTGCATCTCTCTTACATTTGGAGTTGTGGCCTTCAGGTACCTTCTGCTGTGGGGTAGTGTGTGAATTCTGATGGATGGTAATGCCAGTGTTCCAACTGTGAATGCGTTTCAATGAATGCGTGCAATTCCAGACCTCAGATGTCTGCCAGTCAGACATCTGAGGCCAATGTGCAACAGTAGATGTGCCCATGGACTCGATATGGTGGATGGCATGTGTGCAGGGTCATTGTGGGCTGGTATGTTGTAGTCTGTGTGGTCCCCTACTGCTCCACACATGTAGGTGATGTGCACCATGTTGTGGTGTTCATCCTTGCCAACATCGGGACAGTGTGTGTGCACAGGCCATTTTGGGGCTGTGCCTGATGTGAGCCAACTGCAGGATGGTCTGCTGTGTGAATCACCTGGGGCACTTATGGCAGGACGTGTGGCGGACATGCACCGTTGTGTCGAAATTTGGGTGTCAAGATATATGTGTGCACAGGGTGGCATGCAATGTGCTGCACACCTCTTTCTAGGTTGCAGATGTATTGGCACGTGTTAGTTCTGTTGATGCCACTCATCTCACAGTACTTCTCTCTCCTATGCAGCAGCTCCCGTATGTGCAGAGGGAGAGGGGACGGACACCAGTGGTGAGGCTTCCACTGCAACAGCCGCACCGGAGCTGACTGACACAGATGTGACCAGCGCCGAGGAGGGGGACAGGAGTCTGCTAGAGGATTCACAGCTGGAGACACAAAGCTCTACCTCATCTGACGCCAGCGGTGACACATCCATGTTGGGGGGTACAGGGAACGGGGACTCTGCCTCCTCTTCCGCCACACAGCGTCCAGTGCCCAGCCTCCCTTCAACCTCCACTGGTGCTGCCCGTGTCCGCACGAGTAGGAAGGGAAGAGTCACCTTCACCCCAGGCACAGCTGCCCCAGCCCATGTCAGCCCTGCTGCCCTCAGTGCAGAAGCAGTCGAGCTATTGCGCCAGCTGTGTGTGGGTCAGACAGCACTTCTCAATGCCTTCCAAGAGCACGACAAAAAGTTGGGGCAGGTTATAGCTTTCATGGAGGGCTTACATTCCGACGTGGGTGGGCTACACCGCACTGTGCAGTCCTTGTCATCAACTGTGACAGCAGCCCTGCAACAGGCACATAGTCAGGGAGCGGCTCCCAGCACTCAGTCCGGCCCCGTGTCACTGTGCACCTCTGACAACAGTGACAATGCCCAACGGACCCCAAAGTCCCGATACAGAACCCGCAGCACACAGGAGCAGCAGCAACCCAAGCGTACTAGGGCACAGACACCATCCCCACATAAGAGTAAGGCCACCCCAGAGAGCAGAGAGAAAAGCCCATCAGGCGACAGCAAGGGCCACAAAGCAAAGAAAAAGCATCAGGGTCACAGGCCTCACCTTCCTCCCCTGCCAAAGACTCCCCTGTCCCAAAGACGTCTCGCAGAGGCAAAAAGACAGTTTCCACACCCACTGAGAAGGTGTTGCCTGCAAACATTACACAGGATGAGGGCCCCATGGATAATCCATCCTTGACCTCCACTCCCATCCCAAGCCCTGTGAAGCCAGCACGGGAGGACACTGTAGGGGGCAACGCTGGTGGACAGAGGGAGGCAGGGCGGCGGCAAACACCAGGCAAGCGCACAGCGGGTTCCAGCATGTCCCCAGAGGGGGGGTCACCTTCCACACCAGAATCAGCTTTGGTGTTCGGGTCACCTGTTGTGTCTGCCCCAGTTCTCCTCAATCCCCTGACAGGGAAGCCTTTCAGGATCCCCAAGAAGTGGAGAGGCACCCCTCCACAATCTCCGGCACACACTGTGTCTCACCAGGGCATGAGTCCACCTCCCCGGGCCACCACCCCACCTGGTCCAAGCAGCCCCCCAGCTACCACATGCACAGTTGGCTCTTCCACAGTTGTTACTCCCACTGCCCAGGGAAGTCCGCCAACAGACCCCAACACACAGTCAGCTCCAAGTCCGACAGACAGCCCCATCTGAGTGGTGGTCACCCTCACACACCTGTCTGTCCACAGGGGTGCGTGTGATGCCCACTGTCAGACCCATTACTCTGTTGCTGTGCATGGCATGTTAGAGTTGCATACATTCCCTGTGTAGCTTCTGATGTAACTACTCTGCACATTGTACTTGCCTTGTGTTTCACTGCTGTGTGCCCCCTGCCTGTGCAGCTTCTCATGGACTCACTCTGCACTTTGTCCTGCCCACTGTCCTTGTTGTTCACTGTTGTGAGCCCCCTGCCTGTGCAGCTTCTCATGGACTTAATCTGCACATTGTACTGCCCACTGGCCTTGCTGTTCACTGCTGTGTGCCCCTTGCCTGTGCAGCTTCTCATGTACCTCACTTGCACTGTGTCCTGGCCACTGGCCTTGTTGTTCACTGCTGTGTGCCCCCTGCCTGTGCAGCTTTTCATGTAAATACTGTGCATATTGAAATGCCCACTGGCTTTGCTGTTGCCCAAATTTATTGTGTCAATATGCAAATTGTGAATAAACACAGTTGGTCCTGCAGTGAGTTGTGTCAGTGTCCTTCCTGAATAAAGTTGTTTCTGTGTGTGCATGGTTTACTGTGTCACAGGCTCAGTATGCCACTTCGACATTGCCAATGGGTTGTGTCACATTTCATTTTTTTGCAGGGGTGGGCGGCACTTCATTTCTACATGACTGTGATACTTATGGGTGCAGTGCAGGTGGTTGGCAATGAGGTCTTGTAGTCATCTTCCTTCTTGGCTCATGTTATCTGTGGTGGACACATGTCAGGTTTGTGGGCAATGGCAGCACAGGGTGGGTGTTTGGGCACAGGCTTACAGGCAGGCAGGCCAGGGTCATGGGGTCTGTGTGAGCTTCCTTTCTGTCTGCCAATCAGTGTCGGTGTATGGTCATCTTGTGGTGATGAGTTATCCAGGTCCCATGGCTTACTTCCAATGTGTGCACTTGGGTGGTGGAGAAGTGTATTGTGTGAAGGGGGTGACTTTGTTGTGACTGTGGATGTGTGTGCACATGCATTGTCAACTACTGCCATGTGTGACCCTGGTGTGGTGTGCATGTATGTGTACTTGTTTAGCCCTGTGGTTGTGTTTTGTGCACATGGCAGTATTGTGTGTTGCTGTTGTGGGAGGAGGTATGTGTGACATATCCTACTTGTGCTTGGCTGTCATGTAGTGTGTCACTGGGCCCTGTGTGTTGTGCAGCAGACGTTGTCTTGTCCAGTGTTTGGATGCCTATGTGTTGCTGGTCAGTGTTTGTGTTCAGGGCCTTCCTTACATCCCTGTGCCTATACATGGATGTCCTTGCTGTCTACAGGAGTTGTAGCATTGGGGTGACCGTGGTTTGTGTTGACTGACTGTGTCAGCCATGTGTGCTGTGATGGGCTGTGTGTGTTCTCACGTGTCTTGTCTTGCATGTGCTTCACACATGCTTGATGGTTGTGTCACTGCCCTTCCATTTGTGTGCACCTCACTTTGGCTTTCCTATATGTTGTCCTCCATTACTGCTGGCATGTGGTGTGTGTATGTAGCTGTGAGTCAGGGTGGTGTGTGTGTGTGTGTGTGACTTGTCAGGTAGTGTGTGCAGTGAAGTGTTTGGTCCTCATCTGTGTGTGTGTACATTTTGTGCCTGGCCTCAGTGTTCTTGGCTTGTGTGTGAGGTTGTTGTGGTGTGTGTGTGTTGGCTGGGGCCTGGGCTTCTGTGCTATGTGTTCCTTTGCAAAGGGTCCTGCTGTGGCTGTATATGCAGTTGTTGGGACATGGGGCATGGTGTGGCTGTAGTTGTGTTGTTGTTGTGCAGGAGTGGCACTTGTGAGACACATGTTGTGTCCCTTCAGGGAGGTAGCTGGTGTGTTGTGGATGGAGTTGTGGCTCTGTGCAATTTGTACGGTGCCCTTGGCATGCGCTGGCCCTGTGCTCTGCGTTGTGTGCATGGTTTCATGCACACTGACCGCGGCGGTGACGTGACCGGGACATTTGTTCATGAATGCGGTACATGGGTGGGCAGTATGTGGCGCGATGTTTTTGTGACAGGTGGGACATGTGTGTGTGCAGTGATGGCTGTGTGCCTGTCCCCACAGGGGTGTGTGGTGTTCCCATGCGATGTTTCCCCCCCCTGGAGCTGTGTATTGTGTTACTTGCACTGTTGTGTCTGTACGTACCTGCGGAGGCGTCCGCGGCGGTGGATAACTTGCAGGTGGTGGATCATGTACAGCACCGGGAAGGCGTGTAGGGCAGGATCCATTGCGGTGTGTCCTGGGTGTTTCTTTTCTGTCTCCGCTGTGATGTCTCCGCCGTCTTTCGCTGTGCGGTTTCTCCGTCGCGGTGCGCTGCCCTGTTTCCGGCATCGTGATATCTTCGGCGTACGGGACGTCATTCCGCACGGCGGTGTGTGGTGATTGTTCGATGGCGGTCGGCGTCACACCGCGGCGAACGGTAAATGCCTATGTTTTCCCATCCTAATATGGCGGGCGTGAAGACCGCTGCTGGCGTGCGGTAAAAGGCATTTTTCCGCACCGCCGCCACCGCGGTCGTGCCTCCGCCCGCCATCGTAATGGGCCCCTAAGTCAGGGAAGATGCTGGACACTAAACATATAAAATTACTATTCCCACTCCACTCCAGTCAAAATTAAGTCAGGGAAGGTGCTGGACATTAAACATATGTAAATCACTATTCCCACTCCAGTCAGTATTAAGTCTGGGAAGGTGCTGGACATTAAACATATATAAATAACTATTCCCACTGCAGTCAGTATTAAGTCTGGGAAGGTGCTGGACATTAAACACATAAAAATTACTATTCCCACTCCAGTCAGTATTAAGTCAGGGAAGATGCTGGACACTAAACATATAAAATTACTATTCCCACTAGAGTAATTATTAAGTCAGGGAAACTTCAGGACACTAAATATATATATTTTACTATTTGAACAACCTCACCATTTTCCCCTAATAACCCAACATCCCAGTACTAAAAAAGCCTATAATTTCTATTTTTAATTAACTTTATTTCTTCAAATTAATTCCAAATTTGTAATTTTTAATTTAATAATTAATTTTAGAATAATATTTAAATAACACTCCCCACCCTTATCCCCTAATAACACATCACACTTCTAAAAAACAAAATATATTTCCTTTTTATAATTTCACTTTCTAATTTTTACAAATTTGCTATTTAAACTTTTTTATTTAAATATATCAATTCATATAACTAATTTTAAAACACTCCCCAATCCTTCTCCCTAATAACACAATATCCCACTCTAAAAACAAAAAATTATTTTCGAATTTTAAATTTAAATTTCATATTTTAAATTATTTACAAAATTCGAAATTTTAATTTCATATATAAATTTTATACTAATATTTTAAAAACACTACCCACCCTTATCCCCTATTAACCCAACATCCCACTCCTAAAAGAAAACATATTTTTTATATTTTTTTCTAAATTTCGCTTTTGTAAATAATTTCTAATTTTAAATACATTTTATTAATATGTAAATTTTATCCTAGTATTTTTAAAACACTACCCACCCTTATCCCCTAATAACCTAACATCCCGCTCCTAAAACAAAACATATATTTTATATTTTTAATATAAATTTCTGTTCTTGAAATTAATTTCTAATTTAAAAAATTTAAATTAATATCTAAATTTAAACTAATATTTTTAAAATACTCCCCACCCTTATCCCCTAATAACCCAACATCCCGCTCCTAAGAAAACCCATATATTTTTAATATAAATTTCGTTTTTGAAATTAATTTGTAATTTAAAAAAATTAAATTAATATGTAAATTTACACTAATATTTTTAAAATACTCCCCACCCTTATCCCCTAATAACCAAACATCCCGCTCCTAAAACATATGTTACAAAAATGTTTTATACAATTTCAAACAAATATTCAAACAATTAAAATAATAAAAAATTAATAACAATACAGAATATTTAAATATTAACAAAAAAATGGTATTTTACACTTTCTATATTTTTTTGTCGATATTTTTTACAACACTAACTATTCGATATTATCTATTGACGTTATTACTTGTTCGATATTTTATACTTCGATATTTTTTAAATAAAAAAAAACCCGATATTTTTTGACTACGATATTCATTAATACGATATTATGAGACATTCGATATTACAACTTCGATATTACTGCAATTCGATATTTAGGATTCGATATTATGTCTATTCACCAACAGAACGGCCAAAGAAGCCGTCTCTCCAGACTTGGCTGTCCAGGCAGTAGTGTTTTGTGAACGTGTGCAGCGATGCCCACGTAGCTGCGTGACAGATGTCATTAAGGGGGACTTCACGTCCCAATGCAGTGGTCGCTGCCGTCGCCCTGGTGGAATGGGCACGCAACCCCACTGAAGGCTCCTTCTTTGCCAAGGAATAGCAAGCTTTGATGCACAAAACGACCCATCTAGAAATGGTCCATTTGTGCACGGCCCGACCTTTTTTGGCGCCCACGTAGCCAAAGAAGAGCTGGTCATCCACCCGGAATTGCTTTGTGCGATCCAAATAAAATGAAAGCGCACGTTTTGGATCCAGACGGTGGAGCCTCTCTTCCTCTTTGGAAGGATGCGGAGGCGGAAAGAAGGTGGGCAAAGTGATGGGCTGTCCAATGTGAAAAGAAGTAACCACTTTGGGAAGGAAGGAAGGACGAGTTCGAAGGACAACCTAGTCCGGATGAACAGCCAGAAAAGGAGATTTAGAAGAAAGAGCTTGGAGCTCACTCACCCTGAGCGCAGAGGTGATGGCCACCAGAAAGGCAGTTTTTAAAGTCAGAAGCCTGAGAGGACAGTTATGTAGTGGCTCAAAGGGAGCGCACATAAGATACGTAAGAACCAAGTTCTGGGGCATTACGAAGGGAACAGGAGGAAAAAGATGAGTAATGCCCTTAAGGAAGCGATTTACAACAGGGGACTTGAAAAGAGAAGGCTGATCAGGAAGCCTAAGAAAGGCTGAAATGGCCGAGAGGTAGCCCTTGAGAGTGCCCAGAGCAGAGCCCTGCTGGGCCAAAGAAAGGAGGAACAAGAGAACCTCAGAAAGAGGGGCGGAAAGGGGATCCACAGCCTTTGCTGTGCACCATGCCACAAATTTGTTCCATCTGCAGGCGTATACCGTCTTGGTGGAGGGACGCCTGGCTGCCAAGATAACATCACAGACTTCGGGAGGCAGGTCAAAAGACGTCAAATGCCACCGCTCAATCTCCACGCAAGGAGGTGGAGACTGGACAGGTTTGGGTGGAGGACCGTCCCCTGCTGCTGCGACAGAAAATCCTCCCGAAGAGGCAGTCGGATCGGAGGATCGATGGCCATGTGTAGCAGCCCGGGATACCAGACTCTTCGTGCCCAATCCGGAGCCACCACAATGACTTGGGCCCGGTCGCGCTTGATCTTCTTCAGCACTGTGGGCAGAAGTGGTATAGGCGGAAAGGCGTATAGAAGACTGCAACTCCACTCGCGACGAAAAGCGTCGCCTAGCTAATGCCGCCCTGGAAATTCCAACGTGCAGAATTGCTGACATTGCGCGTTCTCTTCGGTGGCGAATGGATCTAACCAAGGCTCTCCCCACTGCTGAAAGAGGCCTTGCACCACCTCCGAGTGAAGACGCCATTCGTGATCCATCATGCACCTGCGGCAGAGTTCGTCCGCCCTGGCGTTCAGTGAACCTGCCAGGTGTTGAACCACCAGGGATATGCCCTGATGTTCCAGCCATGTCCAGAGACGTAGAGCCTCTTGACATAGGGTCCACGACCCCACCCCGCCCTGTTTGTTGCAGTACCACATGGCGGTGGTGTTGTCAGTGAACACCTGCACTACTCTTCCCCGGACAGAGGGAAGGAATGCTTTCAGTGCAAGACGGATCACCCGAAGCTCCAGAAGGTTGATGTGGAGCCCGGACTCCGCCGGAGACCAGAGGCCTCTGATCTCCGCCTCTCCCATGTGGCTGCCCCACCCCAGAAGGGATGCATCCATCACCACTGTGAACTCTGGTTGGGGAAGGTAGAGAGATCTGCCGTTGACCCAATCCTGGTTCGTTAGCCACCACTGCAATTGGCATGCAGTGCCCTCCGAGATCTGGACGCAATCGGAAAGGTTCCGCTGATGCTGTGCCCACTGGAACTTCAGGTCCCACTGCAGAGCCCGCATATGCCATCTGGCATGATCCACCAGCAGGATGCAGGAGGCCATCAGACCCAGCAGCCGCAGAGTCACTCTGACCGAAACCCGGGGCAGAGGCTGAAAGATCGGAATCATAGCCCGAATATCCCGGACTCGCTGCTCGGGAGGATAGACCCGAAACTGCGTCGTGCCCAGAACTGCTCCAATGAAAAGGAGCTTCTGAGAGGGAGTCAGGTGTGACTTCGGCACGTTGACAGAAAACCCCAGCGAATGCAGGAGGTCGGCCGTAGTCTGGAGGTGGGAGACGACAGCCTAGGGCGAGCCCACCTTCAACAGCCAGTCGTCGAGATAGGGGAATACTGGAACCCCTGATCTGCGCAGATGAGCTGCGACTACCGCCATCACCTTTGTGAACACCCGAGGGGCGCTGGTAAGGCCAAAGGGGAGCACGGTAAACTGAAAGTGCTCGTGGCCTACCATGAACCGCAAGTAGCGCCGGTGGGCCAGCAGGACGGGGATGTGAAAGTAAGCGTCCTGCAAGTCCAACGCTACCATCCAGTCTCCGGGGTTGAGAGCAGAAAGGACCTGAGCTAACGTCACCATTTTGAACTTCTCCTTCCGGAGGAAGCGGTTGACGTTCCTGAGATCCAAGATAGGACGCAGGCCTTTGTCCTTCTTGGGCACGAGAAAGTAGTGGGAATAGCAACCACGACCTACTTCTGGGGCAGGAACTCGCTCGATGGCTCCCTTGGCCAAGAGAGCAGTAACTTCCTGCTGGAGAAGGGCCAGATGATCCTCCGACATGCGATGGTACTGAGGTGGCATGGCTGGGGGGGTAGTCTCGAAGGGGAGGGAGTAGCCCCTTCGGACTATCTGCAAAACCCACCTGTCCGACGTGATGGTGCGCCAGTGCGGGAGGTGATGGCTAATCCTGCCGCCCACTGGCGATTGGTGGCCCTGAAAGGTCGGGCTAGGAGGGCTTGGAGGCTGCTGCAGAGGGGGCTGTGGTGGACTGGCCCGCTCGCTGGCCCCCAGAACCACAGCGGTGGTTCCCACGTCCCCGGCTGCGCAGGGGCTGAACAGCTTGCGCCGGCTTGTGGCTCTGGGCGGAACGTGGTGGGACACCCCTTCCGTAGCCACAAAAGGGGCGAAAGGCAGACTGCGCAGGGCGGGTGGTGGAGAGGCCCAAGGACTTGGCTGTAGCCCGAGAGTCCTTAAAGCGCTCTAGCGCATTGTCCGCCTTGTCGCCGAACAGGTGACGGCCATCAAAGGGCATGTCCATTAGAGTGGATTGGACATCCCCGGAAAAACCAGTCGACCTCAGCCAGGCGTACCGTCGAAGGGCTACGGACGTGGAAATCGTCCTGCCTAGCGAGTCGGCGGTATCCAGTCCACAGCGAATGGTAAACTTTGCTGCGTCTCTCCCTTCGGCAACTGCACGAGAGAGTACGGCCCGGGCCTCCTCCGGGCACTGGGACAGCACTTGCACCACCGTATCCCACATGGAGTGGGTGTAACGGCCCAACAGACATGCTGTGTTTACCGACCGCAGTCCCAAGCTGGAGGAAGAAAACATCTTCTTCCCAAGATGGTCCAGCTTTTTGGATTCCCTATCAGGTGGTGCGTAGGGAATGCGCCTTTTGATGTAGAGGCTTGGACCACCAAGCTCTCAGGGGTGGGGTGTTGGGAGAGGAAAGAGGGGCCGCCCGGAGACGGGCGGTGGCGTCGGGCAATCATCCTATCCACAGGAGCCCCTGTGTTGGGCCTGGACCAGGTGCCCAAAAGGATGTCAGTGAGGGCTTCATTAAATGGTAGCAGGGGCTCCGAAGAGCTCGCTGCCGGTTGAAGCACCTCTGTCAGGAGATTAGTCCTGACTGCCACCGTAGGTAGCTCAAGGTTGAGAGCCTCGGCCGCCCTACGCAACACCAAGGCTTAAGACGCTCCCTCCTCCATAGCCACGGTAGGAGGAGACAACATGCCAAGGTCTGGTGAGGTATCCAGACCACTGGCTTCCCCCAGTTCCTCTCTCCAGTCCGGTTCGTAACCCAACTGGTCAGTCAAAGGGTGTCCAGACCCCTCCCAGTCCTCCTCACCCTCCTCTGGCTGCCAATCTGGCCTAAAAGAGCCAGGGTAGAACAAGGGCACAAAAGTGCCCGTCGGCGCCGGATCCGGCGTCGGTCTACGACGGTCCGGCTCCATGTCTACATCGGGGTGGAGACCGGGGTCGACGCTGGCTGGGTACACAACCGGCGTCGGCTGCGGACGTGGTGCCGGTGGAATCGGCGCCGGGGGAGGTGTAATCAGGTCGACCGGCACCGATCCGGATCCAGGCCTGAATCCAAGGGGGCCCTTTGGTGCCGGGGCCGGAGCCGCCGGCGTCGAAGGCCCAGGGACCCCAGCCGAGTCGGCGGGGCCCGAAGGTGCGCCGGCGGAGTCGGGCTACCCAAAGGTGGCATGCATCGCTTCGTAAAAGGTGCGAAGCCGGGCAGGGGTCGCTCGAGGTCCCAGGAAGGGAGGGAAACTCAGATTCGACCCTTGGGGCTCCGCACGCGGAGCTGCGGGAGGGGCACCACCCGCATCCCTCGTCGCGTCAGCCGACCGAGGGGGAGAAGTCGAAGAGCGACGGTGCTTCTTCGACTTCTTCTTGTGCTTCGACTTATCTGAGGAGTGCGAAGACTTTGAAGAAGACTGGTGGTGGTGGCTCCGCGACCGGTTCCTCGAACTCCCACGCGACTGGGACCTCGAACGGCGCGGAGCCGACTGCCGGGCCTCGAGAAGCTTTCGGGACCGCTCCCGCAAAGACTTTGGATTCATGGTCCGGCAGTCGGAGCACGACTTGGGGTCGTGGTCGCGCTCCAGGCAAAACAGGCACACGCGGTGCGGATCCGTTACCGACATCAGCCGGCTACAGGAGCTGCAAGCCTTGATACCGGGCATCCCTGACGTGCACCAGGAGTCGAAGACTCAAAAAAGATGTCGACAAAAGTCAGCAAAAAGTGACTGGAGGTACCACTCTCTCCGGGATCTGCGCTGGCTGGCGCGGAAAAAGAAAGAACTGACGTCAGTGCGCGAGGGCGGCGTCTAAGTAGTCACCGCGACGTCATCCCGGCGACCACGACGTCAACGACGAACGCGGAGCCGACCAACGCCACCTTTCGACGCGCAGGGGTACTTTCCGGATCCAGTCTGACGCCTGGGGGTAATTCTAAGGTAAGGAATCTAAGGTAAGGAATCTATAACTAATTGTCTCTTTCAGATTCCTGCAGTAATTTTGTTCCAGATTCCAACAGATACAGAATAATATACAGCCATTGACTGATGCCAAGCGTTCTTCTCCATTCCTCTGCATGAGGACAGCCAAGATTTATTTATCTGCATTCCATATCTAAACTAAAGTTCTCATTTGGTGTCAAATTTGACAAAGGTATACTGAAAGTCCTTCAATTTTTAGTCAGAGCAAGACCACTGACTCATTGTCAGTGAAATTGCTCTCCCTCCCTCGCAGCTCCACCATCAAGTGAGGCCTTCCCTCGAGCCCCTGCACTCTCGAGTGTTGGTGTTCGAGGCCCTCCTCCACCAGCAGGTTTTACCTGCGCCTCATCCCTTGTGGTCCAGTGGACCTTTATCTCCTTTCTCTCGCTCCGCTCTTTCTCTCCGTTTTCACTCGTTTTTCACTGATTTCAATCTCCCTCTTTCACTCCCCCTCTGTGTCTTTCCTCTGTTTTCACTTGTTTTTCATTGATTTCAATCTCCCCCTTTCACTCCCCCTGTGTCTTTCCTCTGTTTTCACTCATTTTTTCACTGATTTAATCTCCCCCCTCACTCTCCTTCTGTGTCTTTCCTCCACTTTTCTTGCACTTTTCACTGCTTTATTTCCACTCTTTCCTCTCTTTGCCTTTTTCTGCCCGTGTTTCCCTGCCGCTGCTGCCCCTGCGGCCCCTCCCCCCCAGCACGACCAGCGCGACCAATCCAGCTCCCCTCCCCGCTCCCGCCTCCCAGCTGTCCAGCCCTCCCCGACCCCTACTTAATGGCGGCCGCTGCGCGGCAGCGCGCAGCGGGCGCGCCACTGGCGCACCAAAGGCATGTCCGTCTGCGCCCATCTGCGACACGACCGCAACCAGCGCCAGGAACCCTGGACCTCCGCAACGCTAACGCTACGACCCAGCGGAACTCCACGCTCTCAACCCAGGACGCAACAACAACTGCAAGCTAGCATCACCAGCCAACACCCACGGACCCCGCAGCTGTCACCGCTGCCGGCACACCTGCAGCACCGCCAAGACCACGGACCCGGCGCAACCCGCCCGCAAGACCACAACCGAACCGAAGACCCTGCAATGCATCCTCAACGTCCGATCCCTCCACAAACACGCCACCGAAATCTGGGACCTCCTCGACAGCACCACCCCGGACGTAGCGTTCTTCACCGAAACATGGACCAACACCACCTCGGGACCGGACATCGCCATCGCCATTCCCCAAGGATACAAGATCTCCAGGAAGGACCGCCCCACCCGCTCGGGAGGAGGAATCGCCATCGTCCACAAATCCACCCTCCGCCTGAGCACACTCCCCGATGAGCCCACAGATCTGATGGAACACCTTCACTTCAAGATACTGGCCAGCCCTACCACCACCCTCCGAGGAACTCTCATCTACCGACCCCCTGGACCCCGCGGACTTTTCGCCAACTCCATCACGGACATCATCTCCCCGCATGCCATCGCGTCCACCAACTACACCCTACTGGGAGACCTCAACTTCCACCTCGACAACCAACTGGACCCCAGCACCACATCCCTCCTGGACAACCTCCACAACATTGGACTCCGCCAGATCGTGACCAAACCCACGCACTCAGCAGGACATACCCTCGACCCCCTCTTCACAATAGGAAACTCCATCACCTTCAGCCACACCACCGAACTCCCATGGACTGACCATCAATAAGTCCACTTCACCTTCAGAACACCCACCATCCACAGACACCAGCACCTGCTCCCACGAAGAAACTGGACTAGAATCACCGACGACCAGCTAACCTCATCACTCAGCAACTCCACCCCAACCATCGCGGAAAACGACGACCCCAACACCGCAGCCCGAACCCTGCACAGATGGATCTCCGACAGCGCCAACACCATAGCCCCCTCCAAGAGAAACAACACCCACGCCAAGAAAGCCAGATGGTTTACCACCGAACTTCGAGAGTCCAGACGCACTTGCTGCCGCCTCGAAAAGGCCTGGAGGAACACCAAATCCACAGAAGCCCACAACAACTTCAGAGCCGCCACCAACGCCCACCACCAACTCATCAGAAAAACAAGGAAAAAGCGATTGAAGACAGAATCTCCACTCACGCACACAACAGCAAAGAACTCTTCAACATCATCAAGGAGTTCGCCCAACCCACCAGCGAGTCCACCGACATCCCTCCCTCACAAGACCTCTGCGACAAACTCAGCACCTTTTTCCACCACAAAATCAAGAGCATCTACGACAACTTCGACGAAGACAACCAACACACTGAACCCTCACCAACCACCCCCGACACCCCGAAGCCAGCGATCGACAACTGGACAGCCCTCACCACCAAAGACACACTGAAGACGATGAAGTCAATCCACTCCGGGGCCCCCACGGACCGCTGCCCCACCACATTTTCAACAGAGCCGCCGACACCATCACACCCATGCTCTGCCACACCATCAACCGCTCCCTGGCAACCGCCTCGTTCCCCGATGACTGGAAACACGCCGAGGTCAACCCCCTCCTGAAGAAACCCTCGGCGGACCCCACCGACCTCAAAAACTACAGACCCATCTCCCTGCTCCCGTTCCCAGCGAAAGTCATCAAGAAAGCCATTAACAGCCAACTCGCCACATTCATCGAAGAGCACAACATCCTCGACTCCTCCCAATCCGGCTTCAGAAAAAACCACAGTACGGAAACCGCCCTCCTCGCCGCAACAGACGACATCCGCACCCTACTGGACAAAGGAGAAACAGCAGCCCTCATCCTCCTCGACCTCTCAGCGGCGTTCGACACAGTCTCTCACCGAACCCTAATACGAAGACTCCACTACGCAGGGATCCAAGACAAGGCCCTCGACTGGATCCGCTCCTTCCTCTCCGGCAGAACGCAGCGGGTCAGACTCCCCCCTTTCCTCTCGGACCCTACACCAACCACCTGCGGAGTCCCCCAGGGGTCCTCCCTCAGCCCTACGCTCTTCAACGTCTACATGGCTCCGCTCGCCCCCATCGTCAGAACCTACGGACTCAACATTGTGTCATACGCAGACGACACCCAACTCATCCTCTCCCTATCCAACGAACCCAATACCGCCAGACACAACTTTCGAGAAGGCATGGAAGCCGTCGCCAAATGGATGAAAAACAACTGCCTACAACTAAACACCAACAAAACAGAAGTACTCATCATGGGCCCAAACCCCGACGCCTGGAACGACACCTGGTGGCCCCCCGCCCGCCCACCCCCACGGACCACGCACGCAACCTGGGAATCATCCTGGACTCCGAGCTCAAAATGGCCCGCCAGATCAACTCTGTCTCCTCCTCCTGCTTCCTCACCATCTGCCTCCTACGTAAGACCTTCAAATGGATCCCCCTCGAACACAGAAAGACCGTCACTCACGCCCTGGTCACCAGCAGACTCGACTACAGCAACGCACCCTACGCCGGAATAAACAAAAACCTCACCGCAAGCTACAGAACATCCAGAATGCCGCCGCAAGACTGGTCCTCGACCTGCCAAGACACTGCCACATCTCCCAGCACCTGCGCACAATCCACTGGCTCCCCATCGAAGCTAGAGTCACCTTCAAGATGCTCACCCACAAGGCCCTCCACGACACCGGACCAGCATACCTGAACAGCTGACTCAAATTCCACGCACCCCAGAGGACCCTACGATCAGCCCAGCTCTCCTACGCCGTGGTCCCCCGCACCAGAAAGACCAGATCGGGAGGCCGCTCCTTCTCCTTCCTCGCGGCCAGAGCCTGGAACGCCCTTCCGCTCCACCTCAGACAGACAACATTGCTCCCCATCTTCGCAAGAAACCTCAAAACCTGGCTCTTCGATAGACCCCCCTTGATGGACTGGAACCTGCTAACCCCCCCCAGCGCCTTGAGGACCCTTACGGGTGAGTAGTCGCGCTTAACAAACGCCTGATTGATTGATTGAGAGTCTTAAAAAGATCTGGAAAGTTTGCAGTTACCCTGCAACTTTGTTCTGGCACAGTATACAGATGACCTATTGGTGGCATCTAAGACAAAAGAAGACTGTAAACTTGATACAAATGCTCTAATGCATCATTTAGCTGACAATGGTCACAAGGTTTCCCCTACAAAAATGCAGTAGTGCAAAAAAAGAAGAAGTGGTTTCTCTTGGTTATCATATGGCGAAGGGACCAAGAAAACTCTCTAAATAATGCGTTTTTGCAATTCTGAAGATGGGTCTTCCTACAACCAAGAGAGAGGTGAGGATGTTTTGGGGCATTCTTGGCTACTATCATTAGTGGATACCAAACTTTCCCTTGATTCCAAAGCCTTTATTGAGGCTAACCTACAGTGACATCAGAAACCCATTACCATCTGATGGCGAATGTTTAGAGGCCTTCCAGGATTTGAGGGACAAATTATGTAAAGCAACCGCTCTCGGAATGCCTGACTATAGCATTGTGTTTTACCTCTTTTGTCATGAAAGAAGTGGGTGTGCATTGTACGTATTGACTCCAAAGCATGGTTTGACTATGAGACCTATAGCTTACCTTTCAGCTGTGCTAGTAGAAGTAGGTCTTCCTGGTTGTCTGAAATCAGTTGCAGCTGTTTGCATTGCAACTGAACAAAGTAAAGAGATTGTCATGGGACATACAATAATTGTGTTTGTTCCACATTCAGTTGAAATTTTGCTGACTCGTAGTCTGAGTCAGCACATGAGAAACAGTCGTCTGACCAGATATGAACAAGTCATTTTGACAGCTGAGAATGTATCAATGAAGTGATGTCATTTCTTAAATCTAGCAACACTGCTTCCTGTTTCAGACAACAAAGAAGAAAAAGACAGAAGCGATCCAAATGATGAGCCAGAGCACGACTGCATTAGTGTTATAGAGTTATGTACCAAGCCAAGTCCAGACATTAGAGAAACTCCTCTTGAAATAGTTTGAGACCATCATGGAGCGTTGAAATCTGCTTTTGCAGCATGTTCCATTTCTGAAATTCTGGAAACATCATACCTGCTGAATGCAACTTCAGCACAAGTGGCATAGTTGATTGCATTGACAAGAGCTTGTTGTCTTGCAGAAAATGTTAGTATGACAATCTACACAAACAGCCAATATGGTTTTGGATGGTCTATGACTTTGGTCAGTTGTAGTCACATAGGGGTTCTATGACATCCTCTAGAACTTCCATCAGGAATAGTTCCCAAAATTTGATTTGTTGGAAGTGCTACAGTAGCCAAGGAGATTGCTGTAATCAAGTGCGCTGCCCATAAGGCGGAATAAGACCTGGTCACGCTCAAAGATATGTAGATCAAGTGGCCAGACGCTGTGCACTTGAGAATGAAACTGTGGTTAAAGAGACACAACAAAGTGAGTCAAATGAAAATTCTGTTGAAAATGTCAATTGTTTTTTTTCCCCAATACAGACATCTTTGAGTGAATTGATGGACCTTCAAGAGAAGCTCAAGAGGATGAAAAGAGAAAATGGGAATTGTTAGGGTACAAGGAAAATGATTAGGATATTTAGGTTGCTCCTGAGTATAAGTATATAATTCCTGATTCAATGCAGAATTGTATGACTAAGTATTTACACAATCAGTCACATGCGGGAGAGATTCAATTACACGGACATTTAATAAATACTGGTTAAATTCCAAATTCAGAAGTGTTGCACAGCAGATCTGTGTCATTAAGGTGCTTAATTTATCACTCAAAAAAGAAAGATGTAGGTTATTCCAAGCTACCATACATCCTCCACCCCTAAACCCAGTCCACACGAAAGGTATGGCAGTCTATTCTTCCTTTATTCTCACAGGAATAGGACATCCTGTCCTACAGGAAACAAAAACCTAAGATTTTGGATGAAAATGCCTCACTCACATTATCGTGCAATGCTTCATGGCAGTCTCAACTTCTGGAGGAGGGCAATCAAAATCATTGATTCTGACTATACAAGGGGTCCAGGCTGAATTCTAAAACTGCCTCTGTGCATACCCCAGGAAGTACCTTTATTTGATGGGTACACAAGGCAGGGTTAAAAAACAAATCAGATTCAATTCAATTCAAAATATCTTTATTCGGTTTGCAAAAGCAATCATAAAAGCAACAATGAAATCACAATCAGTCAATTTCATAAGTGAGCATCATACACCCCGTTAAAAAACGAGATAAAAAACAGCAACCATTGAAATTTTCTAAAAATTGCAGATACAATAAAGCCGGTCTTACTTGCTTAAAATTCAAGGACACCAGAAGAGGACGAACATACTTATGACACAAGGCAGTCCATTTCTGGCAGAAAAAAATATGTGAAGTGTCTAGTGGCATAGTCCTGTCACATGTACAAGGGGGGCAATCTGAAGGCTTATGCCAGCCCACTCGCAATTATGGGAACAAATTTAAACGAAAGTACATCAATAATCCTCTATGCATGGCCGGCATATCCAATGTTAGGTACATTTCCATTGTATTCATAGACTTCACCAACATATATTGCATGTAGCTATTTTTATGCTGAGAAGCCAGAGCCCTTGCTTCTCATTTAAGCGTAGAAAAAACCCCTTTCGCCCATGCAATATCTGATTTACAAATCACTTCTGGTGCACTGAATAATTTGGGTTTACCCATCGCCCCCAGGGTCGTTTTGATGCACAACCATGGTATATGTTGACTATGTTCCATTTTCATACAAGTATATATAATCATTCTATTAAACTCTATATCCCTTTTAAGCCAGATGGAAAGCCATAGAAATATTGGGCGAAGTTGTCTAAAATTAGAAATATAATCTGCTCCCAACTCTTCATGCACTATTTCTTCTGGTACACTCTGGGGGATCCGCAGTATTCTTCTAAAAAAAATGTTTTCAGCTACTTGTATTGAGGGGCAGGATCTATATTCACAAATCTCTGCACCAAAGGCCACCGTCCAAATACACTTTGCATTATAAAGGTGTAATAAAGACTTTATATGACTATGTTCTAAGCACCTTGAGAAAGCATCTATTCCGTGTTCTGCCCTATTAAAGGATTGAACATGCACTCTTATCAAAGGGTCCCAATTTATTTAGTTATCCAGCAAAATGCCTAGATAAAACTTTTCCACTTTCCCTATTAAGTGATCTTTGATAAAATTATTTTTCGTTTTTACATTTTTCGGGCTTAATATCATGGTATATGATTTGGAATTATTAATTTTCAATCCTAAACTTTCCATAAAATCATTAAAAACAATGTAATAACTGTAAGTCATTAGCTGTGTGCGCAATGAGAACAGAATCATCCGCGTACAGCGGAGCCAGCACCTTTCTATTTCTACCATTGGCACATCCTTACAGTGTTCTCTTAAAAACTGATCCAGCCTATTATATAAAATAAAAAGCATGAGGGCCAGAATACAACCCTGTCGTACCCCCCGGTCTAGCTGAAAGATCGTAGTGCATTCCCCTGAAGGACCATATCTTACCGATGCGTCCAATCCCGTGTGCAAATAATGCAGGAAAGCTACAAGGGCCTCGTCCACCCCCATGTCCCTCAGCACAGCCCATAACTTGGATCTATCCACTGTATCAAATACTGTGCTGAGGTCCACGAAGGCCCTAGTGTATACAACCCTTTTTAACAACTGTGTAATTATTAATTAAAAGGTAGAGAGTCAGATTTTGTTCAATTGTCCCTCGTCCTGGCCTGAAGCCGTACTGAATGTCTGACAGGGTTTCTTTGCTATTAGCCCATTCCATTAGTCGTTTAAAGAGGATCCTACCAAGAGCTTTCACCTCAGCATCTATTAATGATATGTGATGATAGCACGCTGGGTCCAATCGATTTCCCTTTTTAAATATTGGAACAATGACTGATTGCTTCCAAGATATCTGAATATGCCAGCGGGCTGCAGCATTCAAATTCTGGGTGATTAAGGTGTCCCAAAGATCCATACATGATTTGAAGAGATCCCTGGACACCCCATCCGGTCCTGGTGCCTTCCCTGACGTAAGTGGCGCTATACCTTCCCTTACCTCATCCAATTCAAATTGCATCAGCCCACTCTCAGACACTATGGAGAGGCTAAAATCTCAATTACTCGAATAGATATGTTCAAAGTGAGCTACCCATTTCTTAGCTGGTATGGATTGTCAGGCCTGGTATTGCTACCTCGTTAAAAAGTGGCCGATTCACAATTCTCCAAAAAGCTGCTCTGTCCCTATCATTACAGGCCTCCTTTAAATCTTCCCATGCTACTTTCTTCAAGTGACTCATCCGATCCCTGAGTACCTACGCATAGATTCTTCTGGCCTCTTTTACTGCGGTTTGGACCTTGGCATTTGTTTGAGGACAAACTTTAAATCTTTGTGGGCTCTTGTACAGGCCTTATCAAACTATTTGGGGCCTTCCCCATTAGGCTTATGACTTGAACTGGAAAGGGTTTTCTGCACCCCATAGCAAATTTTAGAAAACACATTTGCAATGGCCTGATCAGAGGAATTAAAATCAAAACACACCTCAAAATCAAGGTTGCACACTGTGATCAAGTTCCTCATAAAATCCTCAGGGACTATCTTACCCTAACCAATACGTCTGCCTTGTTCCTTAAGTATGAGGGGATTTTTGCATGAATTCAACGTCTTGGCCGTAAGGTCCTTCCAACAAAACCCAGTCGTCAAGGGATTATTATAGCTAAAAATACTCCATATATAGTTCTAAAGTTGTTTAAAAATGCATTCATACAAGCAGATACAAATATATAATCAATGGCTGAATTTAGACCTCTGCCCTTGAATGTGGGTACTAACATGGGGGAACCATATTCCTCTGAGCTTAGCAAATTAATTAGATTAAATTCCGATACCGAAAGATTAAACCTATCACCCTGGAGGGAGTGACTAAAATGGACCTGCTCTAAACCCCACGCCCAGATCCTCATCCCTCTTATTAGTAATACATACAGTACAAGGATGTAGATTAAAGCCCCCACTAACATGATAAAAGGCAAAAAAAGGGCCAGTTTAATACAATCTTATCCCAAAACCTTCTTAACTCTACTTCCAAGGCAACATCTGAAGAGGGTGAGTTATATATGTTTATTATTAAAACCCTATCCTGATACGGGAAGGATAGCAGGGCTCCCAAAATAAGCTCTGAATCAATAACTATCAGCTCCATATCACAGCCTAACCTTAGGCTCACAAATGCGGCCAGGCCCCCTTTAGCCCTGCCATGAGTAGAAGCCACAAAATGTACTCAGAATACGGTAATCCCACCCATAAAAGATTGCCCCTCTACATCTCATGTCTCCTGGAAGCACAATATCTCAAAGGATTTGAACAGGTGCAGCCCCTTCTCATCCACTAACAGTGATGTCAATCCTGCTATGTTCCAGCTGAGTAAATTCAGATTACACTTAGGAGACTTCTGGGAGACCCCATCCCCTTTAGGCATGTCTGTTATACTTATTTCCTCCAAACTCACCCTCTCCTCACAGGCTGCCTGCAGCTGATCTGACTCTTCTCTGTTATGTCAATCAATATCTGCTAGGGCATCAAAACGATTGTGTATAGGGATAGAAAAGGAACTAGCCCATCTAACGCGCCCCCTATCCGGCATTGTAAATGTAAATCCAGTATTTGTAAAGCGCACAGCTACCCGGAGGAATCCCGGCGCTGGGGGCCGTCGGGAAGATTAAGCGAGCTATTGCCCAGAGTCACATGGTGCTGGGCTGACCTGCCACCGGTGCCGGGGATCGAACCGTGAGCCACAGCGTCCGGTGTCAGTCGCCCTGGCCGCAGCGCCACACCTCTTCCCACTGCTGGGCCAGGAAAGCTGGGGAATGTAGTCTCCCAGCCCAGCTATGAGGATATCATTACTGCTCCCCGCCCTAAATGTCTGCCAAATCGAGTGGGAGTCCATATAGCTTGTGGGTTAGGCCTATAAAAATATCCCAAAGGCAACAGTACAATATTTCTAGGTTCCATCAGGGTACTCAAATTTCCGAAAAGAAGACTTTTGGCCACACATGGGGAATTAAAGTTCACAATAATGCAATCCCCTTGACGATCCACTGGTCCAGTACCAATCCAACCCACCGTCCTTGACATCAAAATATTTTTAACCAGTGTGGGCGGAAAGCTTCTATATCGACTCAAACAATTGATAGTTTTATTAAAGAGTACTTTAAAGGACTCCTTTGGTCACTTCCTTAAACTAGGGACCACAGCAAGTATGATTACATATGGACATATATCAGGAGGGAGACCTATTACTGGCTTTTTTTCTTCAGAAAGTTCTTCCTTTTCGCCATTTTGTCCGGCTCTATTCCCCCGGCTGAGAGTAGGACACAAACCTTCCGGTATAACTTCATGATTAATTTCTTTAGGCCTGCCATGATCATCATGGGGCCTGGCTTGGATTTTTGACCTGTTTGAGTCTGCCATTGCGAAGACTTGCTTAGGAATTGTGCTAGGGGTAAGTAGACTACATGGGGCGTGAGGGTCGTGACTCCTCCGGTTTTGCTCTGACATTTCTGTATGATTTGCCACTTCAATTACAACCTTATTTGGTCGAGGATGAGTCAACTTCAAGGCACCCTTCATGTTTTTAAGTTCCAGTAGGGCACGGTCTATGACATCCAATCTAGACCATATCGGACACAGCTCATTCCACATAAAAGTTGTTATTTTCTCATCTCAAAAAAACCCTTCATCCAGACACCATTTCTCCCCTTGGCTTCCTTATCAGACTCTTCCTCCCTCCCCTGGGAAGGATCACACTCTGTTGGGGCTGGGGCACTATCTGAGCCCTTTAAAATCTAGACAGCCTGGGGAACCTTTTTACTAGTTTTGGCTTTGGTGGTTTGCTTAAGTCGTTTCGATGCCCAGCGAGAATTAAAACTGTCTAAGGAAGATGGGCTCAAGGACATTAAAATAGCTTCAGATAAAAGTGCCTGAGATGCCTCAATTGGATTATCACCACTGGTTTTTGCAGGACTAAGGAGCTTGGTGTAACAAGAACTTTACCTTTAATGCTTGGCCCGCTACTGTTGTAAGGGACAATCTTCTTTCCGTGTAATCTATTTCCGAGTTAATGGCTGTCATAGCACGCAGTAACATTTTATCAAGCACAGTGGTAGCAGGAGAAGAATGTACTGTGTTCGTGCCCTTGCCCAATTTCCTCTCAGTCATATTGTCGCTTGGAGTTACTTAATCCCCAAAGATCCAAAAGCCTGGGCTCCGAATTTCAAAACCAATGAGCCAAGAGGGGTGGCCCAGTCTTGTCCGGTCGCGGACGGGCACAAACGGGCTGGTCTTCACCCGGGACATGCCCTCGCTCATCCTGCGCTGTAGGAAGCCTCTGTTGATTTTATGGTGCTCTGGTGCCTTGTGCCACATCACAGTCACTGCCGGGCCGGGGAAGCTGTGGGATGTAGTCTCCCACCCCAGCGATGCAGCCAAAGTCCAGGTTGCAGGAAAGAGCAGGGCAGAACACACTGCTGCCATGAACGAGGATCCCACACTGTAGGATGCCTCTGCTGATTTTATGGCACTTCTGGCGCCTTTTGCCACGTCACAGTCACCGCTGGGCCAGGAAAGCTGTGGAATGTAGTCTCCCAGCCCAGCGATGCAGCCAAAGTCCCGGTTGCAGGAAAGGGCAGGGCAGAACACACTGCTGCCGTTAATTACTATGAGCCTATGTCTCAATCATACTCCATTTCTATAATATACAAACATGTTTTGGCCTCTCTTAGATTTCAGATTGAGTCTAGAGCCATGGTCAGGGCAACACAGGAGCCCCTAAAGTCCATCCTATATACTCATGTGTACATGAAGTTAAGGATATGTCTTACCTTTACTAGTTCAGTCGGTTTTTTCACCCTATTCTCAAGGGGTTCGACACTAATAGCCTCACCGGAGGGGGACCACTCCTGTAGTCACACATTTGTCAAGGCTCAGGTCCTGCATCTCAACCTATCTGACTGCTGGTGAGCTCCTATCTGGTGATTCTTGCTATATAAGGGGTCAGTCTGGACCCCTTGTATAGCCAGAATCACTTATTTTGATCTCCTTCCCCCAGAGGTTGAGACCACCATGGTGGTATTATCCTACATTGGTGGGACGGGCTAGCCAATGATTGATGAAGCATGCCACAATAATGTGGGTGAGCCATTTCTGCCCAAAATCTTAGTTTTCTGTTCCTGTAGGACCGGATGACCTATTCTAGTGAGAATAGGGAAAAATAGACTGCCAGGCCTTTCAAGTTGACTAAGAGGTGCTTACTTTATCAAAGAACTAATCAAGGTAAAAGGGATACTGACCAAATTAATCATTGGCAAATCAGAGGGCCCATTTACAAGACTTCATGCAGATTAATTTGAGAGGCCAGTTTACAATGGCCTTAGGTGCATTCTCATGATTTTCTAGTTATTCTCTAAATGGGTCAAGGCGTACCCCTCCAGGATAGCAGATAGCTTGACAGTTGCCAAGTTTTTGTTGAGGGCCTCAATACCTCATTACGGCATAACAACTTCCATTGAGACAGATAGTGGCTCCAATTTTCAGAATGAGGTTTAGAAATTGATTTGTACAGCTCTGCAAGGTGACCAAGGGTTCCATCATAGTTACTGTCTTCAATCATTTGGTATTGTGGAGGATGAAAAAAACAATTAAGAACAAGTTGACCAAAGTGTGTGCTTCCACTAGCATGAAATGGCCAGATGCCCTTCCTCCTGTCCTTTTGAGTATCAGAAGTACTCCTGACAAAAAGACTGGGCTGGTTTCTGGCAGCATGAAATGCTAATGGGCAGAGCACTGAGATTGGCCTATATTCTTTCAACTTCACTTGTTCCAATGACTGATGACATAAGTGTAGATTTTTGTAAGGGTCGGGCTGATATGGTGGAATCTGTTTCTCATC
This sequence comes from Calotriton arnoldi, assembly GCA_963921515.1. Taxonomy (NCBI): domain Eukaryota; kingdom Metazoa; phylum Chordata; class Amphibia; order Caudata; family Salamandridae; genus Calotriton; species Calotriton arnoldi. Next base: position 1,776,028 of record CAWUFW010003224.1, on the reverse strand, counting down.
AGATGAATTTGGCAACAGCATTGATAAAAGAAACTCAGTGCCACTCATTGAACCCAGGGGATTGGGTTCTCATCAATAAACTGCTTAGAAGAACACTGGCGAGGCCCATTCTAAATCGTGCTTGTGACTATCAATGCTATGAAGTGTGCCAGAGTCCTTCAGGGGATCCACACCGCTCACATAAGAAGAGCAAAGGAAGCAGATGAAGAAGTGCTGACCACAACCACTAATTCACAGAATCAAGCTCAAGTTTGCAGCATGGATCTGGGGGAGAAGGGTGAAAAAAATGTTAAAACTAGTGAAGCTGGTGAAGCAACTGCTGATGAAAATGAAGATTCTGGTGAAGGTAACAGTAGCAGTAGGCCAGTTTCAATTTGAGGGTCAGAGTAAACAGCTGTTGCAAATTCATGAGCAGCAGCAAGAAGAAATAGTCTATGGCCAGACCAGTGAAGGACTCCAGCTAAAAATCTGAGTCTCAAGTACTCCCAGAGGAAAAAAACAGTTTACGTGAGTCGTTACTGAGGCTCATTGAAGCTCAAGTCCATCGGTGAGTGGAGGATTCAGCAGTAGTCACAAGTGAAGATAATGAAGTTGAAACAACACAAGCAGTAAAGAGAGCTTGTAGAAAAAATCACTGGCAAAATAAAAGATTAAAGCAACTCAAAGAAAAGCTTGAAGTAATTGAAATTGACTAAGAGAACAATGGAAGTGAATTGCCAGTTGTTAAAAGATCAGCAAGAAAGAAAATTCCAAATAGAAAGTATGCTCCACCTATCTATGTATCTAGCATCCTGAAGAAAAGAAGAGTCAGAAACACAGATCTATAGTCCAATAAACTGTTGTCAATTCATTTTTGAAAACGAACTGGAAGAAGGAGAACCACCTTGAACTTTTAGAGACTGACAATGGTGAAATTAATTTGAACTTTAACTAATCCTGAAGAAAAGGGCTTTGAGAAAATACACTAAAAGAACTGAATCAAAAGTGCTGATAAAAAAGAAAAAAGGAGAGCTTTGAAGTCTATGTTTGATTTAGATTTTTGATTATTACTTTGAAAAAAAGAAAAAAGAAAAATGTATCATTGTTTTGAAAGAACATTTTTGTTGGCTTTTGGAGTTTCACATTGCTTTTTGTTTTTGATCTCAATAGAAAATGGCCTATAGTAAATGCTACAAAATTATTGGCTGAATTTCCAAAATATTGGTACAAATAGTTTTAGTTTGCTTTTTCTAGTGCCTCATTTCGCTGGTGGAATATGTCTCTACAAATGTTGATAACTACAGTAGTTAATATCCAGAGGCTCTAATACATCGACACATAAGAAAAGTTTAGTCAGTGGATTTCATGATATTTATAATAAAATGTTGAGTGAATATGTGGAAATTATTGGGGTCAAGGACTGTTTTGTGTGTATTCTTCTGCAGGTGAAGAAGCAGCCTATCTACAAATCCCAGTGTCTTATGGACTCTGTTTGTACAGTGTTTATTTGTATATTTAATGGGAATGAATTTCTATTGTCTTATCTGTAAAATTTCAAAGTTTCGATTGAGAATCTCCTGGTGTCTTAAAGTGCTAACAATGGGTTAACATATGGTAAATTTCTGAAAATAATTGCATAGTTTATACAAATTACTAATCAGACTTGGCAGGAGTGTGTATGTGGTTTAAGTGAAGAAGAACATGTGTTTATTAGGGAATATAATGAGGAGAGTGGAAAATTTTGAGACATTGGAAAAATTAGAAGAGGATAACAGAACAGATTAAGGTTGGAGAAAAACTTACATTTGCATCCGAGATTGGGAATGGAGCAAGAGAAAAAGGGTAAGATGTGTATGGTGCATCATGAACCTATAGGAGGAGTAAGGTCAACAGAATATTTGGGTGAGAGTCAGTGTGACAGAAGTTATGTTGTCAGTAGTGAATTCTTGGATGTTGAAGAACCAATTATAAGAGGGATTTATTATGCGTGTGGTAAAACTGCTGATTTTAACCTGCCATTAAATTGGGTGGGTTCTTGTTATTTTGCTTTAGTGATTCTTAGAATTTATCATGCACGTGGAGTGAATGATACTGTTTGAAGAGAGTGAAATGTGGTTTTGGACTGATACTTTTAGATACATTAGGCTCTATGATTCCATCTTTAGATGTGGCTATGAATGATGTGAAGATTAGACAGTTGTCTACGCTTGTAGATTGCTTGCTTCTAATACGGCAGGTGCAATAAGACAGAATAATTCGGAATTAATTGCTATGTGGGCAATGATAATACAAAATCAATTAGCGCTAGATATTCTTCTTGCGAAGGAAGGTGGTGTTTGCAGAGTCTGAAAGTTAGGGAATGTTGCATCTTTATACCTGATAATATTAGGGTTATTGTTGCACATGTAACATTACTAATATTTATTGTGGAATGTAAGGTTTAGAGTAGCATGTCTTGTGGGAATCCATAGATTTCTGGGCTAGTGAGCTAGTAAAAGGATTTAACAAGGTCAGTGAATGGTTTGATAATTTGGAGGGGGAACGCTAAGGGTCATAATAACACCTGTAATAATTATATTGCCTTGTAGAATTGTCTTGTTTCTGTGGTTCAAAGTTTCTGAATGTCAATTTATAAAATTTCGGTGTAAATGTGAAAGAGAATCATTGAAGCGGAAGGACTGTGAAGTGGATGATGTCAGAGACCATGTAGGCAACAAACTAAATTGATGGAAGAATCAACTAAAAAAGAAGCAGAAAGTGATGCAAACTGTATTATAACTATTGATTAATTAGATTAATTATGTGTTTTAGTGATTATAGAATAATCAGAAGGAGAAACTATTGAGGATGTTTGTGCAGTTATGTATTCATGCAATATTTTAAATGTGCAAACTGTGGTTTTACGTTCGATTATATATGGATATGAGGATGGAAAATGCTACTTACCAGTATGCATCTGTTCTTGGCATGTAGAGCTATAGAGTTGTTTTCTTTAGCATAGATCGCCATCTGGTGTTGGGCTCGGATGTTTGCACTTTGTTTTTGTCGGAGAAGTCTTTGTTAGTCACAAGATAGGTGACTCCTCCTTATGGTGACAGTGCGCATGGGCATCGACTCCATCCCCAGATTGTTTTTCGCCATAAAGGGTAATGATGGAGTTAGTAAGAAAGTAGAAAAGGATGTCCATGTGTGATGTATCTAAGTAAGATAATACTGCAACGGATAAAGGTATCCGGGGAGGTGGGTGGGCGTATACAACTCTACAGCTCTACATGCCAAGAACAGATGCATACTGGTAAGTAGCATTTTCCGTTTGAGGCATATGAGCTGTAGATTGTATACTTTAGCATAGACTATATAGCAGTTTTCCTCCTTAGCGGTGGCAACCTGTATCCGTTGCAGTGGTCTGAAAAAGTGTTCTCAATACAGCCTGGCCCACACTAGCCTGTTGTTTTGCTTGCACATCTACACAATAGTGTTTAGTGAAAGTGTGCGGTGTAGACCAAGTTGCTGCTTTGCAGATGTCATCTAGGGGAATGTTCCCTAAGAATGCCATAGAAGCCCCTAGTTTGAGTGTGGAATGAGCTCTAGGGGGAATGGTTAGTGTGCGTTTAGCTTTGAGATAGCATATTTGGATGCACTTAACAATCCATCTTGCAATTCCTGTTTTTGAAATGGGATTGCCCTTGTGAGGTGGGGAGAAAGATACAAAGAGTTGTTTAGTCTTTCTAAAGGGTTCAGTTCTTTCTATGTAGTATAGTAACGCCCTTTTGACGTCTAGCGTGTGAAGAGCACGTTCTGCCACTGAGTCTGGTTGAGGGAAAAAAAATGGGAGTTCAACAGAGGTGGAAGGCAGAAACTACCTTGGGTAGAAATTTTGGGTTAGGTCTAAGAACCACTTTACTAAGATGCATTTGCAAAAATGGTTCTTGTATGGTTAATGCCTGGAGTTCACTAACTCTTCTGAGGGATATGATAGCTACCAGGAAGGCTACCTTCCAAGTGAGGAACTGTAACTCACATTTGTGTAGAGGTTCAAATGGGGGACCCATAAGCCTGGTAAGGACAATATTGAGGTTCCAGGCTGGAGAAGGTGGAACTCTAGGTGGAATTATTCTTTTAAGTCCTTCCATAAACGATTTGATAGCAGGAACTCGAAATAAAGACAAGTGTTGTCTGTTTTGGAGGTAAGCGGCTATTGCAGCTAGATGTAGCCGTATAGATGTATATGCCAAATACATTGTTGTAGATGCAAGAGATAACAGATAATGTTTTGAATGGAAGCATCTAGTGGGTTGATTTTGTTATTTGTACAATAAACAACAAATCGCTTCTACTTTGCTGCATAGCATGCTCTTGTGGTAGGATGTCTAGCCTCTTTGATGACGTTCATACAATCTGGTGGGAGATTGAGGTAGCCAAACTCCAGGACCTCAGGAGCCAGATCGCAAGATTGAGTTGATTGGGATATGGATGTCTTATCTCTCCATGGTTCTGTGTAAGAAGCTTGGGTGAGAGGTGTAACTTTTGATGAGGTACCACTGATAGTTCCAGTAGAGTTGTGAACCAAGGTTGTCTCGCCCATGTTGGAGCAACTAGGATCATTGTGAGGGAGTCTTGTTTGAGCTTCCGAACCAGTAACGGAATGAGAGGGAGAGGCGGAAAAGCGTATGCAAATTTGCCTGACCAGTTCATCCATAGCGCATTGCCTTTGGACAATGGGTGTGGATACCTGGAGGCGAAGCTTGGGCATTTTGCGTTGTGATGTGTGGCGAACAGATCTATGTCTGGGTGCCCCCACATTTGAAAGAATGGAAGAAGAACTTGAGGATGAAGTTCCCATTCGTGGATGTGTTGTGTTTGTCGACTGAGCAGATCCGCGATCTGATCGTGTACTCCCGGGAGATGTTCTGCGAGGAGGTATATCTTTTGAGGAATAGCCCATCTCCATATACTTTGCGCTAGGCGTGAAAGTTGGAGAGAGTGTGTTCCCCCCTGTTTTTGAATGTAATACATTGCTGTCATGTTGTCTGTACGTATTAGGACAGCTTTGCCTAGTAGCAAGAGTTGAAAAGACTTTAGTGCTAAAAAGATTGCTAGTAACTCCAGGTGATTTATGTGGAGTTGTTTTTGTCGAGGGGTCCATAAGCCCTGAACAGTTTGACTTTGTAGATGAGCTCCCCAGTTGGTGAGCGACACGTCTGCTGTTAGTACTATCTGTGGAACCGGGTCGAGGAACTGCCGCCCTTTGGAAAGGTTTTGTGTATTCCACCACTGCAGAGAGCGATGTGTGCGGCTGTCCACCAACACCAGATCTGTCAGCTGACCTTGAGCCTGGTTCCACTGATGTGCTAAGCATTCCTGCAATGGACGCATCTGGAGTCTTGCATAAGGGACGATGAGGATGCAAGAAGCCATCATCCCGATTAACTGCATAAACACTCGAGCTGGCAACGAGTGTTGAGGCCGAAATTGTAATATTAGAGCCTGCATGGAGTGAATCAGCTGGTGCCGATGATAGAGGCCAGCGGTTGATAAGAGCTTTAGGTCCCACTGTTCTCATAGACTTAGGTTCGCTCGTAGGGCAAGGCTTAATATAGTGTGGGGCAAGGGAACAACCATTGACTATATTTTTTTATCAAGGTCAATGGGAGAACGGGTTAGATCAGGCGACGTCATATCCACCAGTTATAGTGATCATAACCCTATAGTGTTTGAACTATCAATACCCTCGGGTGTAGCAAGAAATAGTATCCCAGGTTTAATTGGGTTGGAAACTGTAGATAAGGGGCGCAGAATTAGGTGGCGTATTGCACAGACTCCTGAATTATTTAAGTCCCTAGTTGCTGCTATTATGGACCTGCTTATGAACCCTTTGCTTAGGATTGATCCTCCTCCAGATGAGGTTTTGGAAGCTTTTGGGAGTCTCACTAAATCCACTCAAGAGATCATGAAGAGCCTCTCCACCCCAGTGAAGCAAACGAAATCTGGGTGGTTTGACTGAGAATGCAGGCTAGCAAATAAGAGGCTACGAGGCTAAGGGAGACCCTTAACACTAGGCCAGTAAGTAAACCAGATGTTATTCGGACAAGAACAAGATACAAGGTGCCCATACAACATAGGAAGAAAACACTAAATAAAGGATCATGGGTTAGATTAATGACTGCCTGCGCCAAGAGGGACTCTATGGGCTTCTGGCAAATAATTAAGGGTAAGGACTTGCCCCTGGTCGCCGAAGATGACATAAGTAATAATATTTCATCAGAACAGTGGTTACAACATTTTTCTAATATTTACTCGGGCGACATAAGTAGACATAATGAAGGCATTGAGGATTTAATTGAGTTTCCCATACCCTTAACATTTGAATTAGAGGAAGTAAGAAAGAGGATTAGGATCAGCCCAGCCAACAAGGCTCCTGGCCCCGATGGAATCCCAATGAATTTATACAAGCTAAATATTCTATTTTGGGCCCCATCGATAACCAACATCCTCAATGCAGCTGCAGCTAGAGAAATACCAAAGGATTGGAAGTGTGCTACAATTGTGCCAGTTTTTAAAAAACTGGACAGCCAGAATCCTAGCTGCTACAGACCAATCTCTTTGTTACATTCAATTCTAAAGGTGTCTGGATGAGTCATTTTGGGGAGGTTGGAGGAATGGGCCCAAACTAGTAATATTTTAAGTCCAGTTCAGTATGGTTTCAGGGAGGGGAAGGAAACTATGGAGCAATGCCAAAATTTAGAGTTGATGATAGGTAAATATGTGGTGGCAAAGAAAAGCAACATCCATCTAGCATTCATAGACCTAAGCAGTGCCTTCGACCGAGTCAATAGGTCAAAGCTGTGGTCTACACTAGCTGATATGGGATTGCCAAAAACCCTGCTGGATTTTGTACGGGCTATGCACTCAGAGATAGCTGCAACTGTTAGGTTTGGCCAGAAGGGGAACCTACCAAGAGGTGTCAGGCAGCGTTGTGTATTGGCACCCATCCTATTTATATTATATATCAATGGCTTGAATAAGGGTCTGATAGAAAACGGAAAGGATATGCCTAGGGTAAATTTTGCTTTCGTCCCGTCTCTGCTATATGCAGATGATGCGGTTTTATTATCCCGTATTATCCCGTACGGCTAATGGCCTAAGGAGGTTGGTGGACATGTTTGTAAATTTTATGAATGACCTTGAGCTAGACACTAATATCTCCAAAACTCATACAATGATCTGCGGGAAAATCACCTCCAAAGTTAGGCCCTTATGTATTAAGGGTAGTGCAATTTCGCGGGTTAGTTCGTTCCCATACTTGGGAGTCACTTTTGACCAATATAACAACTGGAGCCCATGTATGGCTGTTAGAGGTCAACGTTTTAATCAAGCTTGTGGTGCTCTTTTCAAGTTTTCCGCCTTGATAGGCAATAAACCCATATTTCCTCTCCTTCAGATTTATGGGATGAAATGTCTGCCAGTACTTACGTATGGTGCAACCATTTGGGCCTATCGTAACTGTTCAAAAATACAGAGGGAAGAGAATCGATTTTGTCAAAAACTGCTTGGGGTTGGTCCCGCAAGCCTAGTTCCTTTATTCATGATGAATTATGCTTGGGGTTCTTGGAAGACGTTGTAAAAATAGCCCCATTACTTCTATGGATCTCTGTCTGGTGTGGGGACCACACAGCTTTTAATAGGGAAGTAATTCAGGATTGTTTTGGCTGTGACCTGGGGCATAGGATACCATGGCTGGCATACATAAAAAACTTGGCTACTGAATTGGAGCATCCCGAATTGCATTATGCTCCTCAGTCTATTGTCAAAGTGGATGGGAAGAGGATAAAGAAGAAATATTTTTTACTTATTATGGAAACGAGGGACTCAAGGGCCCTGGAAAAAATGATAATGAGAGCTTGCAAGATATTACAAACATACCCAGGACCGGAGCCTTATCTTACCTTGGTTAAAAATACGTGGGAGAGATCCCTGCTCACAAGGTTTCGATTGGGCTCAATACGGTGCAGTCTCTGCTTCCCTCCTGGGCAATACGATAGTAATTCCATTTTAATATGCCCATGTGATGGAACTTCCCTACAAACCATAGACCATCTGGTATTATTGTGTCCGACATATTACTTCCCGCGAAAAAGATATTTGTTTCCTATTTTAAAGTTTAGAGGATTTTATCAATATAGACCTGCTTTTTTGCACTTACAACTATTATTAGATCCAACTGTTATTTTAGCTGTCGTGTCTTTTATAAAATGTGCCTTAAAAATGAATGCTTGCCGGCCGCTGTGCCTCTACGGCCCCTGTCATCCTGGTCTCGCCTGGTGAGGCGGCTGCCGGCCCGGTTGGTGTGGGCTCCTCGTCCCTTCGCCGGTTGCACGGCCCGTGGTCTTCCCTCCTGATGGGCAAGGGCGGTCCGGGCGGGGCCGGCCCCAAGCAGGGCACCATTGACCAGTTCACTACGGCGGCGGGAGGCACTGCGAGTGGGGATGGAGGTGGCTCGACCCCGGACAATGCGGCCCTTCTGGTGGCGATTAACAGTGCCCGTGATACGCTAGATGCGAAGATCGGCGCGGTGGGGTCCGAAGTCTCCTTTTGCGCCAAGATCTCCGAAGGGCAGTGGACCGGATCACCGAGGCCGAAACGAGGGTCTCGACAGTGGAAGATTCCGTGACCTCCCTCCAAAGAAAGTGAATAAACTCACGGTCATCACGCAGGATCTGGCCTCTAGAGCGGAGGATGCGGAAGGCCGAGCTCGACGGAACAACCTACGCTCGTGGGCCTGCCCGAGGGCTGCGAAGGGGTCTCAACGACGAATTTCATCACTAAGTGGCTCATGGATGTGATGCCTAACGATCTGCTATCCTCGGCCTTCGTGGTGGAACGGGCGCACAGGGCCCTGGCGCAGAGGCCCTCTCGGGCGCGGCCCCAAGGCCTGTCATCGCAAGGATCATGAACTATGCCGACCGTGACGCCATACTGCGATTCGCCAGGTCACAGAAAGACAGTTTTGTACACGACTCCCGCCCTATCATGATATTCCCGGACTATACGCGCCTGGTTCAACAACAACGCCAATCCTTCATGGCTGCGAAGCGCAGACTCAGAGAACTGAACATACAATACATGCTGCTATATCCAGCCCGGATGCGCGTAATATACAACTCAAAGTCGTATTTCTTGACACCCCTGAAGCGGTCTTCACTTGGACGGATGAGCGCCCACAGCTTCGAGCGCGCTTCCCCATCGGCAATAGACTCAGACTCCTCCCGTGGCTCACGGAGTCAGCGGCCACGACGCACCAAGTCTCAGAAGCGGCAGGGGCCGGGTCGGACAGGGCGTCAGCAAGCCCTAGGCGGCCACCCTGACGGATCCAGATCATCCCACAGCCCACATGGCAATCTGTAAGACACTGACAATGTTTGGATCCACATTAGTAATGTTGTTCTCTGGGCGGGCGGGGGAGCTTGACTATGGGCCGCTAAGCCAAAGACCTATTGCACCCTCAGGTTTCTTAGAGTTATAGGGTGGGGTGGGAACCATTGGTGCGATACTCGAGGGCCCCCCGTTGGGGGTCCGCCACTATCCGCACCGCGACAGATGCTCCTTGTTCCTGGTAGTATCGGGTGGGGGGGCTTTCCCTTTGGGATTGCAGTTTTATGGGGTTTTTATGTTTTATGTTTTTGGTACATTCAGACGATGGGATATTTTCCACATTTTCTTCTATGCAGATCTCCTCGCTTTATCCAACCCCTCCCTGGGACTAGATGATGCCCGATGACGTAGACCCCCCCGGAGACCTAATGGTAGTCTCATGGAATGTCCGGGGATTACTGAATAAAGTGAAACGAAGTGCAGTCCTACGACAGGCGAAGAGGTATGGGGCAGATATCCTGCTCTTACAAGAGACCCATTTATTGGGGACTAGGTCCCGTGCCTCGCCCGCTTCGGCTTTTATCACATTTACCATGCAGGGTTCACGAGAGGGTCCAGGGAGTGGCTGTCCTTATCCACCGCAGGGTTCAGTTTCAATATATATCACATAGAGCAGATCCCGGGGCCGATTCCTCTTTGTCACGGGTAAGATCTCAGGGGAACAGACCACCATTAGTAGTATCTATGCCCCTCCGCCACTAGGAGCTACTTTAGTCGAGAATCTTTTGGGGGTATGGGGAGCCATTCCAACGGGTTTGACCCTGATGGGGGGCGACTGGAACGACACCATGGGGCCTTTAGATCGACAGCGTAACTTAAACTCCCCTCAACCACCGGGCCCGACTAAACTATACACACTGCATCAACACTGGACTGGGCCGACATATGGCGAGAATTCCACCCTACAGAGCGGGATTATACATACCTTTCGACGGTCCATGGGTCACAATTTAGATTAGACTACTTTTTTGTCCCCCGGGTGTTTCTCCATAGATTTTCACAGATACGGCATCAGCCCCGCGGTTTATCAGATCATTCCCCGGTAGCAATGCGATTTCATACATGCTCACGCAGACCCCCATTCCGCTGGAGAATGTCCCCTTGGCACCTCCGGAGTCCAGCCTATCAAGTTATGCTTAACACGGCGATCACTACCTATTTGGCAGACAACGGTCCTCGGCCCCTTCGAGTACCACTCTCTGGGAAGCCCTAAAACCGACCGTCCGAGGTCATGAAATTAGCTATCGCACAAAAGAGAAACGTACCCACCGCGAGCAGCTTGATACCCTAGAGGCACGCCAGGCGACCCTGTCTTCCCAGCTCAGTTTCAATCCCAGTCCCATCCTCCGCCGAAATCTGATCCTTGCACAACAAGAGCTGCGTCAATACCTATTAAATGAAGCCAAGGAGATTTGGGAGGCGTCACAGCATCGGATATATCTGTGGGGCGATAAATCAAGTAAAATGCTCCATAGACTGTGTCAAGCAGATGGCGTCCCGGCTATTACACCTACCATTCGTGGTTTGGACGGGTCCCTATACACGGCACCCGGGGAGGTGGCGAGGGAATTTGCGAGGCATTTCACATCCGTGTACGCCCAGCAGGAGCAGATCTCTGCTGAACTCATTACGGAGTTCCTAGTGGACATTCCGCCTAGCCGGCTCCCCGACTCCGTCCGGGAGCGGCTGGAGACCCCAATTACACTTGAGGAACTGACCGGCGCCCTCAGTGCGTTGCAGCCGGGTCGGGCCCCGGGTCCCAATGGGTTCCCCATGGAATTCCTCCGATCCCATATCTCGCTTCTAGGGCCTCATTTGTTGGCGACCATCACAGACGCTACAGACGCGGCAATTCTACAGCGGGACTGGCGACACGCGGAGATTGTGCTGTTTCTCACGCCTGGCCGACCTCCGGAAGACACATCTTCTTACCGCCCCATCTCCCTTATCAATTTTGAACCCAAATTACTAGGAAAGGTCCTGGCCGACCGCCTCAGGGGGTGTATCACGGACTTGGTCCACCCTGATCAGTCGGGCTTTATGCCACAGAGAGCCACTAGACACAATATTAGACGAGTCCATAACGCCATCGCTGCTGCCCCTACCCTGGGCAGACCCGCTGCCCTATTATTAGCTGATATAGACAAAGCATTTGATTCGCTGAGTTGGGTCTATCTTTTTCAACTACTGGAGGCAATCAACTTTGGACCCCGCTTCCTGACATATATACGCCTGTTATATACAGATTTGACAGCATCAGTCCGGATTGCGGGACACCGTTCTCGCCCTTTTCCGATTCAGAGGGGTACCCGCCAGGGCTGCCCACTGTCCCCATTGCTGTTTGCCTTAGCAGTCGAGCCGCTGGCGGCCTGGGTCAGAAGTGACCCGGTGCTCAGGGGGTTCGACTGGTCCCGAACACGGTCAGATCGTATAGCATTGTACGCTGACGACGTTCTCTTCTTCATGACAGACCCATGGTACTCAGGACCCCGCATACTGCAAATTCTTAGGGTTTTTGGGGGCACCACGGGCCTCCACGCCAATCCTGCTAAATCCATCCTTTTCCCCGTATGCGGCCACCAAGGCCGTGATACATGGGCCGCGCAGCTCTCCCGAGCCACAGATGGGTTCAAATATTTGGGGATCTACATCTCCCCCAGTCCCAAGATTTCATGGACGCATAATATCACCCCATTGTTGGTCAGTCTGAAGAATGAAACAACGATATGGTCCGCTCTCCCTCTATCCCTCTATGGGCGCTCAGCCATCTTTAAGATGGTTTCTCTGCCTCGGATCCTATACCGCCTCCAAAACTATCCCTATCCTATCCCACGCGCTTGGTTTGCACAGGTGAATGCAATACAAAACAATTTCCTCTGGGGTGGGGGGGCCGTTCGCGTGGCACTCCGTACATGTACACAATCTACATATTGTGGGGGGATAGCGGCAGCAGATATCTATTCATACTATGTTGCGTCTCACATTCTTGTAATTAACGAATGGTGGTATAACTCTCCTACCGATCCAGCATATGCAATTGAGCACGCTGCAATGGAACAAATCCCTCTGCTCCACTTGCTTTATAGCTCCACACGGCTCGACCATCTACCACCGGCTGGTAAGGTAGCCATACAGTTATGGAGGGCCAAGACCAGACAAATGGGATGGAAAGGGAAACTTACTCGTCAAACCCCCCTGTGGCACGGTACATACCTCAGAACTGCTACCGCATTGAGTGGGTTTCGGGGGTGGGACCTGGTGGGAATTTCGACCCTTGGGGACGTAGTGAGGGGCACTATCTTAAAATCATTTCAACAATTGCAGTCAGACTTTGACCTTCATAAGTCCCAATTTTTTTAATTTCTACAGCTCCGCCATGCGCTCTCCCCCCAGATCCGTAATATAGAGGTTCTCCCCGAATTCCAGCCGTTGGAAGGCCGCCTGCTTATGGGGGACCTTGAACTACACAAAATCAGACAAATATACCAAACACTAACGACCCACACTCCCACCACTCTCGACAAAACCCGACTGGCCTGGCAGGCAGACATTCCTGACTTAACGGACGATGATTGGACTGAAGCAATAACCAGCCCGAGGGGCGCGGCGGTTTCCGCACGCTACAGGCTTATCCAGTTTAAATACTTACATAGAATATATTACACTAGGGTACGACTGTGGCGAATGGGGTCATCCAGTCCCCGGTGTGTTTGCGGTGCGACAGAGAAGATGGGTCCTTCCTACATACGGTATGGGCCTGCACGGCCCTACAGCCCTTTTGGAATAGGGTTCGGTCATGTCTCAGTGAGGTGCTGGGGTGGGTGCTCCCACTTGATCCACGGTTATTCCTATTGCACTCCTCTGACGACATCGGGGGGAACCGCTATAAACAACATCTACTGTTCCTCTTGCCAAGAGGGACATCGCACAGGGGTGGAAGGCGTCATCTCCCCCAACTATAGGCAAATGGAAGAGCGCCGTGGACACATGTATGGGTGCCGAGATTGCAGTCTTTGAGGCCCGGGGTTGCCCCAGAAAACATCGCAAGATTTGGTCACGATGGGCGACATATCGCGGAATTGACCTACCCCCCATACCCGAGGAGGACCTGTAGATGGCATCCTCTGCTCCCTGCCGAGTATCACCCCCTGCTATATCATATGATTGTCTTATTGCCTTGTTGTAATGTATATCTTGACTCTGTTGCATTATGTACGATATCACGGAGATTGACCACTGTCTGCATATTGTTTGAAGTTTTGTTTTGCCTGCATGTTTGGCGGGTAATGTTTATTATCATGAAAATGGTTATCGATGCGAAACTTATCCCTCTGTTTACGCACGCTATGAAAGGGCGAACGCCCGATATACTGCAAAATAACCAAATAAAATTTGTTATTAAAAAAAAAAAATGAATGCTGCTATACATGTCTAACTGTTTTTACCCCAGTACCAAAGTAGGATGCTCCTTGTATACTTTAGTTTTAATGATAATGTTAGATTAATTTTTTATCCTTTTTATAATTGTATATACATTTACAGCTGTTTTTAAGACGAAAGTTGTATTGTCAAAGGTTTTAGCTTATACTTTTATGATTATTAATTAATAATCGAATAAAGAAATATCGACTGACTGACTGACATGCCCGAGGGATCCTGGTGCTTAGTGGAAATATGAATGCAGTGATGGAGCCAGGACTTGACAGGGAAACTAGTGCTACCACACAGAGTGACCGGGGCCCCTATGGTGCTTTGTGGAGGCGATGGGGGACCTATGGAGGCTTCACCATCCTCAACAGAGACAATATACATAGTATTGGACACCACACAGAAGCTTCTCCCGCCTAGGCCATATATACATGCACCATCTGCATGCAGGCAGATTTAGAGCAGCTGTGCATTATTCAAGGGGTATCACTGATCACTCCCCGGTAGGAGTGACACTGAAGGGGCTCACTAGGGAGTATGTTCTGCCCCCAAAGGTTGATCCATGGTTCTTGAAAGACAGGGGACTAAATGAAAAGGTTAGGGAGGGAGCAGAGATGTACTTTGTTACAAATTTCCATAACATGCGCTGGTGATACAGCACCGGCTATACAATGTCAGGGATAAGGCCAACAAGCTATTAGCCTGGCTAAATAAAAGAGACAGAGACAGGTCTTGGGTCCTTGAGATTAGAGATGATATGGGAGTGCTCCAGACAACCAGCTCCTCCACTGCAAATACATTTGCCACCTACTATGAAGGTGCCGCACAGGCATGGTTACAGAGATGGGAGGGGAAGAGATGACAGACGACTGGCAATTGCCGACTTTAAGTTTCCATCATAATGTTAATGGGCTTCTATGTTCACAGCCCGTATCCATGAAGGCAAGCACAAGCCAGGAACAGAGTGACTTATTAACACCAGACCACGAGACATTATGCTTAGCCATAAAGTGAGCCATAGAAGAGCTTCGATATTACTTAGTGGGACAACCTTCAATTTTGTGACGTATTAACACCAGACTACAAGACATTTCCGTCTAGAGACTGGAAGAAGTTAAAGGACTACCAGCCCTTTAAATCAGAGACTGACTCTGACTAAGTCAGTCTTGGGCAAAGCGTCACTCCGGCAGAGTAGCCAATAGCTGGAGAAATAAAGCCAGATGAGGAAGTGAAGGCGCTGTTGGACGCGGAAGACGCGAAACGCTGAGAAGGAGACATGGACGCCAAGGAAGAGAACCGAAGTGGATACGTCCCGAGTTTCGTCCTTACCAAGTACCAACACGGATGGGAGAAAACCTTGGAAGGACCCGGAGACCACCCTCAAAGCGAGCTGGCAGGGAGCGTGGCTAGCCCAGGTACGTGCTCGTATACGGGCAGTTGGGAGGAGGAGGGAACGTAAAGAGGACTCTTACACTTCCGGAGGGAGTTTGGTGTAGAAATCTGCTTTTCTCTACTCTCCGGTTTTCCATATCTGCTTATATAGCATAGAAATAGGAAGTACCATTAAAGAGATTCGTCACTACCTTAGTTTAAAACCACTGTCTTTGTTTTCAAATCCTCACAAATAGAATGGCATAACTCAAGCTAGATGTCAAGAACTCTAGTGTGTTAAAGGAAAACGGACTATAGACTACACTAAAGATTGGTGACGGGTCTGGTAGGTTATTAAAAGTCCCTCACACCCTCTCTTTTTAAATCAAAGGTAATTGTGAATGGAACACTTACCTGTGGCATTTTTCTTTTTCTGAGGGGCATTCCACAATCTAGTGGTCTGGGACTTCGAGAATCTACAAAAGGAAAGAAGAGAAGAAGAATTAACAGTTCCGTTGAAACTTTAACCAAATACACATGCAAGCATAAAACACCTTGAGGTCTGACTGGTTTATCCCACCATTTAAATATGGTGGAGAATGCGAGCACATAACTCCATTAGATTGCCGAAATGGAGATTAGTACAGGGACAGAAGAAACTTGAGTGGGCAATAGAACGCCAGATGACGTCAGCCGAAGCCGATCAACAAATATTCAGGGATGCTATGAGGTCACAAATAGAGGCTCTTCATAAAGTGGCCGAAGACCAAATGCAGTTGGCCGCTTCTATTCAAGGAAATCGTACCTCCCACCCAGGAGTAGCTCTACAGAAATATGTCCCGGGGGAGGACCCCAATACATTTCTCTTGAATTTTGAAAGTGTAAACAGGGCCTGTGCATGGCCTGTTGAGAAATGGCCATTTTTATTTGGTACCTCTATTAATTGGGGAAGCTCAATCCGCCTACTAAGTGGCGCATCCCCATGGAAATACTCCTTATAATGAGATTAAACAAGTCATTTTGGACCATGTGGGAATGGATGCAGAATCATATAGGATTAAATTCTGAAAAAAAAGTGGATCACCCAGAGATACTCCTAAGACTCTATTCTTCAAATTGAAGATGGCTGCAGATAAGTGGCTACGTCGCAATGAAAACAATAAGACAGATATTATGAACTTAATTTACTTAGAACACTACTTAGAGGCTCTTTCTACTCAACGGTGGTTAAGACAACATCACCACCTCACTATCGAACAATCCATTGAAATGGCCACCATCTTTTCAAGGGCTCAACCTTGTGTATCTTCTACAGAGAATATCAAATCATATTGGAATATTCATAACCAAGGGAAAGCAGAAAAAAACATGGAATGGAACCAACGATTCTGGAAGAAGTAAACCTCAGAAGACGGAACCTTCATTATACAAGGGGCCTCAATGCTTTGACTGTAGTGAATGGGGACACATTGCCCTATGTGTCCCCACAAAACAAATACTGAAGAACCTATGGACGTCAGTTACCTTCCTCTGTCAATACTGTACACCCAAGAGATAAGGTATTGTTTCTATGTAAGTGTCCGGGTTATTGACTGTTGGGTCACAGCCTTGTTAGACTCAGGATTCCGACAGTCAGTCATAAAAGGGGATCTGGCTAGGGCTTCCCAGATTGGCCCAGGGGAATTTTTTAACCATCCGCTGTGTACATGGGGATGTAAAAACCTATCCAGTAGGTAACCTCTGCCTAACTCCAATTAATGGATCCACCTCAAAGGTAGTAGTAGGAGTCCTACACAACCTCCCAGAAGCCCTTATTATAGGAACTGATAACCCAGGATTTCTAGAATTGTTTTTGGCAACTATGAGAGCCAATCCCTTTCACGGGAAGGAAGCAAAAGATAGCATGCCCAAAAGTGCCCTTATCAGTCAAGAACCCTGGATCTTAGATAAGAACCTTCGACATGCACAACTGAATGATGCCTCAATACAGAATGCCTAGCAGGAAGCTCAGAGTAATGAAAGGAATATTAATTGAAAATTCCCTCAATTTATTATAAAAAAGGCTTACTTTATAAAATGGGAAAAAGGGGAAAATCCCCAACTTTTAGTACCTTATGATTTTCGTGATCAGGTTATGTTGTTCGCCTACTCACATCTTCTAGCTGGCCACACCGAGGTTCAGAAAAGAACACTAAACATCCTTTGCCACTTTTACTGGCCTGTAATCTATGCAGCTATAAAATCCTATTGTCAAAGGTGAGAAGTATGTCAGCAAAAAAAAACTACCAACCTCCTCCTGTACCTCTCCAGCCTCTTCTGAGTATTGGGACTCCCTTTGAACAGATAGGCATGGATCCAGAACATTTCCCATAAGAGCCCCCATCACTAAAAATATTCCAGAGAAATTTACTGAATATTTCACTAGGGTGGGCTTTCCACAGGAAATGTTGACTGACCAAGGTACTCCCTTTGTCTCACGTCTTATGGTACAAGTCTGCAAAACGCTAAATCTGACTTGATAAAGACCTCCATCTATCATCCTCAAACGGATGGATTAGTCGAGAGATATAATGGAACTCTCAAACTCACTCTAAAGAAAATGCTTACGGGGGAAGAGAAGAATTGGGATCCGCTCCTACCCCTTGCCCTCTTTGTTATTCGTGGGCAAGTACAGAGCAGCCTAGGATGTGTTTCCTTTGAGTTATTATATGGAAAACAACCTAGAACCCTTTTAGAAATGACTCGCGAAGCCTGGGAAAAAGACAATGGGGAAGAAGCAGGTAACTTATTAGAATACGCCCAAAAGGTAAAATCAAGGATAGGAAAATTAAAGGAGTTAGCTTATTCCAATCTGGAGAAAGCCCAACAAAAAACTTTCTATGACAGAGGGAAAAAATTACGCCATCTCCAAATAAATGACTGGGTTCTAGTACTTCTCCCTACCTCTTCAAAAAAGGTTACGTCAGAGTGGAAAGGGCCCTATAAGGTAGTAGCAAAAATAGGTAAAACAGCATATAGGCTACGAAAGACAATAACATTATCACATTAAACTCCTGAAGAAGTGGCACCCGCATGCTCCTCGATCGAGGCGAGGCGGCTGCTCTTATCCTCCTGGACCTCTCAGCCGCCTTTGACACCGTCTCCCACCACACCCTCTGGGCAAGACTCCACAATGCTGGCATCTGAGAGAAAGCCCTAGAGTGGATCCACTCCTTCCTCATCAGCCGAACACAGAGTCAGACTCCCACCGTTCAACTCAGAACCCACAGACATCAGCTGCGCAGTGCCTATGGGATCCTCCCTGAGCCCCACCCTCATCATCATCTACATGGCCCGCTTGCGGCCATCGCCAGAAGCCACAGACTCAACATCGTCTCCTATGCTGATGACACCCAGCTGATTCTCTCCCTCACAGACGAACCCACAGCCGCCAAGAGCAACTTCCACAATGGGATGAAGGACAGCTGCTTCAAGCTCAACTCAGACAAGACCGAAGGTCTCATCTTCTGCGCCACCTCTTCCGCCTGGGACGACTCCTGGTGTCCCGAAGTGCTCGGAATCCCCCCGAACCCACAGACCACGCACGAAACCTCAGCATCATCCTGGACTCCTCGCTCTCAATGAACCGCCAAATCAACGCCCTCTCATGCTCCTGCTTCCACACGCTCTGCCTGCTTCATGAGATCTTCAAGTGGATCCCCACTGAGTCCAGGAAAACGGTCACACATGCCCTCGTCAGCAGCAGACTCGACTACAGCAATGCACTCTACGCCAGCACCACCCAGAAACTCCTAAAGAAACTGCAGAACATCTAGAATGCCTCTGCCAGACTCATCCTGAACATCCCATGCCGTAGCCACATCTCTGACCACCTGAGAGACCTTCACTGGCTTCTTATCAACAAAAGAATCACCTTCAAGCTACTCAAGCATGCCTACAAAGCTCCCCACAACGCCGAACTTGCATACCTCAACCACCGCCTCTCCTTCTATACTCCCACTAGACATCTCAGCTCCACCCAACTAGCCCTGGCCACCAACCCACAGATCTGCAAGACCACGGCTGGAGGAAGATCCTTCTCCAACCTTGCTGCGAAGACCTGAAACTCCTTGGCTCTGCACCTCAGGCAATCACCATCGTTGCCGCAATTCAGGAAGGACCTCAAGACCTGGCTCTTCGACTGAACCGCAGACCCCCCCCCCCCTCTTAGCACTGTGAGACCCAGGTGACTAGTCGCACTTTACAAGAAACTTGATTGATTGATTGATTGCTTGATCAACCCGGTAGAACGATGTTAGCTGGACACGCTATCATAACAACTCCTGGAGTAGTGGTAAAAAAAACCCTATTGAATACCAGCTGCTCGTAGAGAGACAATAAGGACAGAGATTGAGAGTAAGCTCCTGATGGGGATTATCAAACCATCCCAAAGTAATTGGTCTTCTCCAATCAAATTGGTTCCAAAACCAGATGGATCTATAAGGTTCTGCATTGATTTTAGGGTTGTAAATGCTGTATAGAGATTTGCTGCATACCCACTACCAAGAATAGATGAATTACTGGAAAAACTTGGAGAAGCACAATATATCAGTACTCTTGACCTGCCCGAGGGATATTGGCAGGTACCTCTCCGGGTAGATCAGGAAAAGAAGACCTTCTCCACTCCTAATGGATTATATGAGTTTATTGTTCTTCCCTTTGGTCTACATGGAGTCCCCGCCACCTTCCAAAGGCTGATGCACCTGGTTCTCAGTAAACACTAATACTATGCTTCGACATATCTAGATGATATAGTAATATTCAGCCCCACCTGGGAGGACCAGCTTGTTCATTGCAAATAAATATTTCAGGCATTGCATGATGCAAACTTCCAAGTTATTGCCAAAAAGTCCAAAATGGGTTTCCATGGGGTCAAATAACTTGGATATGTTCTGGGATTAAACCACAAGAGGAGAAGGTGAAAGCTATCATTAACACCCCTTTTCCCACTACAAAAAGAGAGGTCAGAGCCTTTCTAGGCCTTCTAGGCTATTACCGGCTCGTTATTCCCCAGTACTCAGAAATAGCTGGTCCCTTAACAGACCTGTTAAAAGAAGGGGTACGAAAACAGGATCTGATTAGCCCTTCCCTAGCAGTACAAGAGGCTTTCCATCGACTTCAAAAAGCCCTCACTACAAGTCCCGTTTTGGCATCTCCAAATTTTGATACACCTTTTATATTACAGAGTGGCGCCTCTGAAAGAGGTGTGGGGCGTTTTTTCCCCCAGATATTTACAGACGGGATAGAACAACCCATACTTTATATTAGTCGTAAGTTATTCCCACGAGAGCACACCTATCCAATAATAGAGAAAGAGTGCTTAGCCATAAAGTGGGCCACAGAAAACCTTCGATATTACTTAGCGGGACAACCTTTAATTTTGTACACTAATCACGCCCCACTATTGTGGATGAGTCGTAATAAGGGAAACAATCCTTGCATCCTTCGGTGGTTTCTAGCTCTTCAACCTTTTCAGTTTGAAGTCAGACATAGGAAAGGCTCTGACAATGGCAATGCTGACTTACTCTCCAGAATTACACTCTTCCCCGAACGGGAAAAACTTAGTGGGGGGTGTGTTGCATAGGCATGGTCACAGAGATGGGAGGGGAAGAGATAATGGACGACTGGCAATCGCCGACTTCAAGTTCCCATTATAATGTTAATGGGTTTCTATGTTCACAGCCCGTATCCGTTAAGGCAAGCGCAAGCCAGGAACAGAGTGACTTAGTAACACCAGACTACGAGACATTTCTGTCTAGAGACTGGAAGGAAATAAAGGAATACCAGCCCTTTAAATCAGAGAATGACTCTGACTACGTCAGTTTTGAGCAAAGCGTCACACTGCACCGGAGCCAATAGCGGGAGAAATAAAGCTAGATGAGGAAGTGAAGGCGTTGTTGGACGCGGAAGACGCGAAACGCCAAGACGAAGACGCGGACGCCAAAGTAGAGAACCAAAGCGGGGACATCTGGAGTTTCGTCCTTACCAAGCACCAACCCAGATGGAAGAAAACCTTGGAAGGATCCAGAGAGCACCCTCAAAGCAAGCCGCCCTGCCACACTCTCGGAGGTGCGTGGCTAGCCCAGGTACGTGCTCGTTTATGGGCAGTTGGGAAGTCGAGGAAAAGTAAAGAGGACTCTTTCACTACTGGAGGGAGTTTGGTGTAGAAATCAGCTTTTTTCTAATCTCTGGTTTTCCATATCTGCTTATATCATGAAGAAGTACCATTACAGAGATACGTCACTATCTGAGTTTAAAACCGTTTTTTTTCAAATCCTCACAAATAGAATAGCATAACTCAAGCTAGATGTCAAGAACTCTAGTGTGTTAAAGGAAAATGGACTAAAGACTACACTAAAGATTGGTGCCGGGTTTGTTCGGTTTCTAAAGTCCCTCACACCCTCCCTTTTTAAATCAAAGATAATTGTGAATGGAAAACTTTCCTGTGGCATTTTTCTTTTTCTGAGGGACATTCCACAATCCAGTATAAAACTCCTTGCAGTCTGACTGGTTTATCCCGTCCATTTACAGAAGAGCTGTAAAAGTCCACCACGACCAGAACAGCAGTCAATAGTAACGGATTTCTGATGTACCTACTGTTGCGCACACGTTCCAATGACAAAAAGGAAGTGTGAATGTCGACCTAACCAAAGACAAACTTATTACGGTGCTGCAAGACTTACAATCGGATAAAGCTTCTGGGCCAAATGGCCTACCTGTAGAATTATATAAAGGGATGGCGGATAAGGTGGCAACGCACATGCTTACTATGTTCCGAGAGGCACGAGACAGGAGGCAATTGCCAAGAGACCAACGGATAGTTATTGTAGTAGTAATAAACAAGAAAGGCAAGCTGCAGGCGAACTGTGGCTAATATAGGCCTATATCTACTAAATGTAGAGGCTAAGGTGCTAGCCAAGATTTTGGCGACCAGACTACGCACAGTCATTATGTCAAGAATAGATCACGATTAATCAGGCTTTATGCCCCATAGAAGCACCCGTCTTGATCTGCGACACTTATTCGGAGTACTTTACAAAACCAAGAAACCTCGGACAGAAACGGCGGTGGTAATATCCCTTGATGTTAAAATGGTGTTTAATAGTATACACTGGAACTATATGTTTGCTGCACTGACGAGGCTGGGCCTGTGCCTGAAATTTTATGACTGGGTCCAACTCCTTTATTCGGAATCATTGGCCAGAGTGAGAGTTAATGGAGCGGTTTCCCGGGCTTTTGCCCAGCACAGGGGTACGAGACGGAGATGCCCCCCCTCCCATGATATTTGCCCTTGAGCTAGATCCACTTTCAGGCTGGGTGAGACAGGAACCACTGCTGTGGGGAGTGAGCTGCGGCGGGGAGTGGGAGGAACGTATCTCACTCGCCGTGGATGATATCCTATTATACTTATCTAATCCCACCATCTCTATTGACAGGATCCTACCTATATCTGATCTATTCAGTAGCTTTTCGGGCTATCGTATCAATTGGACCAAGTCCTTGATTTTTCTCCTGTCGGGAGTCGACCCGCGGCTCCCTCGGTCATGTACAGCACCTACGGTAAGGTGAAGCTTCTTATATCTAGGGATACACATTACCTGAGACCCATAGGAATTTATACGTGAGAATCTTAGCCCACAACTAGAAAGACTGAAAGGGGACACCATGCACTGGGGTACTTTGCCGCTACCCCTGATGGGAAGAGCTGCGCTATATAAGGTGATGACTCCCCCGTGCCTGATATACGTGCTTCAGAATACACCGTACAGGGTCCCGCAGGAGTTCCTCCAGAAAATAGAACACGAAGTCCGGACTTTGTTATGGAAGGGGGGAACACAGCGTATTGCACTCTCCAAACTCCAGAGGGGGGGTCTACGACGGGGGATAGCGGTGCCAGACATAACTAAATACTACTGGGCTACCAAACTCCTTGTGATTAATCACTGGGTCTTTGCAGATCGTCAGGAACCGGTGTACATGGCAGATTGGGCGGGGATGGTGCAAAGGCGCCATGAGGCAATCCTGTATCAGAGAAAGAGTGAGAGCTACCGCCACATAACCAAACAGTAGTTAGAATTTGGAGAGAGGCCATGAGGTTCTAGGGGTGGAGTGGTAGACTAAACAACATGACCCTGCTCTGAGATTGCGACCTGCTGAATGAGATGAGTGGACTGAAGGGTCTCTCTGAATGGGAACTCATAGGAATAGAATACCTGGGTGATGTCTGGCGAGATCAAGCTTATGTATTGTTTGAAACCCTAAGTAGTGAATTGAGGAAAACGGAGGGATATAAACATTTACAGTTAGGGCATGCCCTGAAGAGGCACATACAGGAGGATGAGCAGCTGTCAGAGGCTTCGCCTCTGGAGGATCGTCTCCTCACGGAGTGTATCCCGATCAGGTGATCTCAGTTATATATCGTGAGCTGGTCAACAACTCCCCTCATCTGCTAGTGAAGTTAAGGGAGGACTGGATAGGAGATCTTGGGAATCTAGATGATGAGGACTAGGTGGATGCAATCTAGAGTCTGCGTGAGATAGCCATTTGAACTAGGTTTTGCTTTGTCCAACTTAGAATACTACACCGCTCTTACTATTTGCGGACCTGGTTGTCTAAAATTGAGAGGGCGTCTACATTTGCTTGCTCACGGGGATGTGGGCAGGAAGGTAGATTCTTTCATATCCTGTGAGGATGCCCAAAGGTACAAGAAAATTTGAAGGCTGTCACTGGGGTCATGTCCCAGGTACTGTTGCTTGAAATCCCATTGAATGCGAAATGGCTTCTGCTGGTGGTGTTGGGGAAGGAATCCTGGCAAAAATATCAGAAACTGTGGCTACTGCTGGCAGCCAGGGTGGCCAAGAGGAATATCGCTAGGGCTTGGGGGAGTACAGAACCTCCAGGACTGAGGGAATGGAAGTCTGACCTAGATTGGTGCCAAAAAGCATAAAAGATAGTTTATCAAAGGAGGGGCAGCCCGAGAAAGTGGGAGAAGGTGTGGGGTGCCTAGCAGGAATAAAGGTTTTTTTGAGAAGTAGGGAGCACACATGAGGGGCCACTGCTAGACAGTATCTGGGGAAAATTGCTTGCTGACATGTACACTGAGATGGGCCATAAAAGCGCCCCTACTGATTGTACCCAGGATCATGCATTTTGGAATGTGCGCTTTGTGACCGCCATGTATGTATCATGATAAAAGAGATAGTTTGGTCGTATGTATTATATGATGAGCATGGTTCTAATAAAAAGAGTTTAAAATAAATACCAATAGAGGGGCATTGGTAAATTTGGGGGCCTGGAAACACTATAATTTGTGGGAATTTCGGGAGTAACATGCGGAATGCAATGCTTCCGACAAACTGCTTCCTAGCAGTAGAGTTATTGCAGATGTCAAAATACGGACAGGGCCTGCAACTCTTGCTAACTGTCACCCCATCAGGATTACAGCAGGGCTCGTAAAGAGGCCCATAGCTTTTTAGATCAAATGTTATGCCTCATACATATTGATCTGCAAGTATCTTTAAAAGCATGCACTTACAAAACTATGCACACATTGTAAGGGACTTTTCTTACTTGAAACCCTTTGAGATGTTTACCATTGTCATTTTGATTAAATAAAAGTAAAAAATTAATGACATTTGCAAAAATTCATTTGTACGAAGCTGGTGGGAGAAAAACCGAACAATGCCAGGCACCCCTATTATAAATGCATATTTAGTTTCAAAGGACCAGTGTGGGATCAGATGAAATTAAGATGCAAAGAGAATATGGAAATTGAAGAGTAATTTCGAGCTTGTTGTTCCTGAAAACGTATTTGGCCAAAAACACGGAATCTGTACAAATCAAACTGTTTTATCTTCTATTTTAGGCTCAATATCAAGGTTTCTGAAAGAAGCGCAAGTGGATATTATTCCCACGAACATTTGTAACCAACAAGATTGGTATGCCGGCTTAGTCATTGATACTATGATTTGTGCTGGCTTTGAAAGAGGAGGAATTGACTCTTGTCAGGTAGCTGATTTTCTACATGGCTTTTAGATACTTGTACCTGTCTGCTTCCTTTACTATTCCTTCTGCAGAATGAGAGTTAGGGACCAACAACGTTTCCAAGACGTTATCTCCCATAACTGATTTTAACAAGCTCTTAAACAGTATTTAGCAAAAGGCCAAATAGGAAGTTGTAACAATTTTGCTGGAACCCAGTCTAACCACCATAGAGTTCCCCAGAGTGTAAGTGACAATACTAATTTCACCATTCAACATTGGAGGGTGTAAGGGCGAGAATCTTCTGGGCTACATTTTGTACATCAATGTGGTTTTTCCGAAGTCAAGACCCTTCTTTGTGTTGAGAATGTTGACCCCAAGTCATACAGCAAGGGAATAAACATCCACAGTGTCAACATCAAAGACATTTTTATTGTCAGGTTCTCCCCGCTACTGTCCCCTAAAAAGGCGATTAAGACTGGCAAGCACAAAATGACCTCGGAATACCCAGGATGCAGTCAGTACCTGACACTGCTTGCCCACAAGACCAGAGACTCTCTGTGATGTAATGCCACTTCCATGTGACTCTAGTTCTCTGCCTCTGGATGTGTCTGGTGAACTATTCGAGGCAAACGACACACAATGAAAGTCAGTCCTCAATGACCTCCCTACCGTTTCAGTTGTAATGATGAGAAAAACTGCTAGACTCAGAATTCCTGCTTTTTAGGTCGAGCCTCGAGTAGCGCGCAAGCGCTGCTAGGCGAAGACTTTATGTTAGGGGGTTTCAAAAGCTGACCACACGCTCGTGCGTCGTGGCCTTTTACCTGCGGTTACGCGCGCAGGGCCGACATCTGTTTTGCATTATCGTGCCCGATAATGCAAAACAGATGTCTCGCTGTGGCGCGCGCAGATCGCGCGCACACCACTCGTGTCGCCCCCACCTCCTCCCCGCTCGTTATTTCAGCAAACAGACCATCAGAAAAGACCGACCCCCTAGAATGGGGTTGGGGGTGGGAGGGCGAGTTTCTCTGGTGGCTGTCAGCACACGTCTGCTGGATAAGGAGGGGCCATTACATAAACGAGTTATTTGAAGAATCGGCAGGTTCACTTCTGCCCCGGTTCTTCGCAGAATTACCACGGAGTTATTATGTGATTGGTTTAGCCTAATTAACAGCGCAATACAAACAGACAGATTCGCTTCGACCTACCAAGGGCTTTCACGTCATAGATGACAAGTTCAGCCACTCGTGGCTATTTAGGAGCAGCGTGATGCACTCTGGGTCTTGTAGTGAATATTGTGAACAAGACAAGACTGGCTGAAGGTTTCTCTCATGACATTCGAACACTTGGCTGCTTTGAGCAAGTGTAGGGTGTGTGGTAAAAGAAAAAAACGCCCTAAATTAAGAGCTGTAACACATTAAATCTTGCCCAGAAACGGTAGCGACTGAGGAACCTTGAAAGTGGTTGCTCACAAACAGCCCAGCCATTTTGCACTGAGTGAATAAGGCAGGCTGCCCACCCCTGCGATACCACACCCCCAGGAAAGAAAACAAGCATTGGCATAGCCAATAGGTCTCGCCTTCGGACCTTATAAGTGTTTAGCCATGCAATTGTGCTGCATAACTAAATACTTATAAGGTCCCAAAGGCGAGACCTATTGGCTATGCCAATGCTTGTTTTGTTAGAAAACATCCACAATATCTGAGACCCTCCTGACTTCAGCTCCTCCTTGGCATCTGGTTTCTTTATTTAGTACCTGATCTTCTGGAACCACACTGGGGACAAGTGTGGCTCCTGTGTGGCCTGAACATTCCAAATGAAGGTAGGAAAGGAAATACATGACTATGGAGCCCTTCACCGTGGACTAATTATTTTCCTGATTGTCTCATAGTGTCTGCCGAAGGGAACCTTTTTCTATGCTTCAACTCCTCCAAAAAGACAAACAAGATGCTAAAAATTCCAAACCAAGGTAGGAAAGGAAATACAAGGCTATGGAGACAAGGTCCCTTCGCTATGGTCTGATTATTTTCCTGATTTCAGTCACTAAACATTCCAAACCAAGGTAGGAAAGGAAATACAGGGCTATGGAGACAAGCCCCTTCGCGGTGGACTGAATATTTTCCTAATTCTCTGACAGTATCTACATAAGTGAACCTTTCCTCCATTTTGACTTATCCAAAAAGGCAACCAACTCCCATCTTTTTCCTGTGGCATCCAATACGTGTCACTTCTTTGACTGTCATGTGTGCAACATTTTTGCAAGTCAGCCTTGGAAACTGCTAAAAATAAAGGGGCAGATTTACAAGGAAAGTGACTCAGTGAGTGCCGGAAGCTATTTAGCTGCGCCGCACTGAGTCACTTTCAAAGCACAGGGATGCAACATATTTACAACAGTATGTCGGGTCTCTGTGCTTCCACCGGCACAGGCGCACAAACTGCTGCCATGCGCCGGCACAGGCGCCCTTGCACATGGTGCAAGGATACCTGCGTCGTGGGGAGATTGTTTAAGTGCAGGAAGGGTTCCCTTAAGTGCAGTTTAGGGAGCTTTCTAGCTATTATTCCAGTCACCCGGTTCTTTCCCTCTATTAGACAAGAATGATTTTCCAAAGGCACAGACATCAATGTAAAGAAGGTGAAGGAGTCAAAAAGCAGTTTCTCTTCCCCTTACTCTCCACTCCTGAATATCCTGGTGTTTGAGAAGAGAGGGAAAAGCTACCATCTTCCGCAGGGTAAAGAGATAACAAAAGACAATGATGCGCTTACTATTTTATAAAATCCTTAGAGGCAGGGGCTCAACAGCACACCAAGCCCCTTCTGAACCAGCTGTCAAGAAGTACAATTGCTACAGAATTTAAAATGTCATTCATAAAGTGATCAAGGAATTAAAGACTGGTAACATTTGAAACAGAAAACAAAATAAGTCAGACGTAATTATGCACACAGACCCACACATTTAAGATCTTTAGACTAGAGTTAAAATTGATATGAAATACTGAATATGACTGTCAGAAATAAAATAAAATCACATTAAGATGAACTGCTAAAAAGATGGCTGAAACAGTTATTGTTGAAATAAGAAGAGGAGAAAGGAGAAAGATACCTGAACACACCATTACTAGAAAACATGTCAGTGTTCATAGACTAGTTTCAGGCACCGTTTGCACAAATATTGAGTTCATATATGTGGATACAGTTAACTTGTTAATGAACATATCTGTGAAAACACCACAACATTTACCATGATGGATGTGACCTTAGTACGTTTATATATTTTTTAATAGGCATATGCAACATATCAAGCATAACTCTTGTGCACACACCAGAAATAGAGACCCATGTTGGATCAAATCCCTCTTCTCACGATCTTCATCAAGAACATTTTCAAAAGAGAATTTCCCAAAAGCCACACAGCAGTCTGGATAGACTCCAGAGACTCCTACATCCACTTACCACCTACATCTCAATGTTAAGCCAGGGGAAAAGAAAAAGAAGAAAAGGCAAAGTGACACAACAGTAAGCAAGGTAAAGAGATATACACACTCCACTGGGACAACCCACCAGAGCAATTGTCATCCTCCTAACAGGTTGAACAGACAGTCTCAGGCTGGACTTATGCAATCCAGAGAGAGTATCTCACCTTGGTATACAATAAGGAAGGACATGTATCAGTCATCCCCTCACTTTTTTCACACATTATAGAAAGGTTCATGCAGGCTCTTTCTGCATGAAAACATGTGTTCTCTTCATGTTTTCTCCTTATGTGTCACCCTTAACAGTAGCTGATAACTGCTGCAACCACTACATTCCTTCTGTGGAACAAGTTACTTGCCTACAGTAGCGCTCTTTCTGGTGGATCCTGTATCTAACTGCAGATTAATCACCTTTGGAATATCTTGAGGTGCTAGACTGGATCTGTAAATGTTGACAGCAGTGCTCCCCTGCGTTGCTAGGTGGAGCATATAAGCGCAACCCCTGCAAGCCCACATCAGTTTCTTGCTTGATTCTTTCCGAGACCTTGAAAGTGGAGCACAAAAGAATTGTTGGTACTAGTGTGTATATCTCTAAATTAGGTCCTTTTTAGACAGTAAAAAGAGACCACAGAACAGGGAGGTGGGAGGGCAGTGAGGAATCTTCAGTTAGATAAGAGTATCCAGAAGAAAGAGCATTATCCATTCTTCTGATGGATACTTCTAACCGCAGATTCCTCACCTTTAGAATAAATACCATAGCACTACCTCCCAAGGTGGAGGATCTGTAGAACGGATCAGACCAAAACATCTTACAGGACCGAATGGGCAAAATGCACTTCCCATCAGACCTGGCTGTCAAGGCCGTAGCTCTTTATGAACTTGTGCACTGACATCCACGTCATGGCCTTATAGATGTCCAGGGCAGGCACTCTGTGCGCCACACTGTGATGGCTGCCTTAACCCTGGTGGGACGGGTTCTTAGACCTTCGGAGTCTGCTTTTTGGCCAATGGTTAGCAGATCTTAATGCAGAGGACTATCCACCTCTGCAACACCTTGACTTTCTTTTCTCAAAAACCCCCACAAAAAGTTGATTGTCCACCCGATGGTCTTTGATGCGATCAAGGTAAAAGCTTAACACTCTCTTGGGGTCCAGCTAATGGAGCCTCTCCTCCTCTTCCCAGGGTTGACACAGGGTAAAGAACATTCTAAGTGTGATGGATTATCCAATGTGAAAAGGAGTCACGACTTTTGGCAAGAAGGTCATTAGCACCAGATTGTCCAGAAAAAAGGTGGTGTAAGGTGGTTGTTCTGACAATGCCTGGAGTTGTTTCACACAATTAGCTGATGTGATCGCAATGAGGAAGACAGTCAGAAGATGCTCAGTTGTTCATCGGCTTGAAGGGGTGCACATGAGGAAATTCATGAGCACCCCTCATGAATTTCCATAAATTCCATAAGTTTCCATAAAAAAAAACACATTACAACAGGTGATTTGAACAAGGACAATTGGTCTGGCAAAAGCAAAAACCTCTAATAGTTCCCACTACAAGATCTTGCTGTGCAAAACACAGAAAAAACAATAAAACATCTCACAGTTTGGTTTTTAAGGGCTGTGTGTTGTGGAGTACGCGCCAGGCCACAAATTTGTCACAGTGTCTGGTGTAGAAGGAATTCATAGAGTGATCCCTCTGCAGCTAGGATGACAACCACGATCTCAGGTGGAAGATCAAACTCAGTCAACTGCTGTCGCTCAATTACCATGCATGGAGGTGTAGATTGCGCATGTTCGGGTGCAGAACACTGCCCTGCTTCTGTGATGGGAGATCCTCACGACGCGGTAGCCTGATTGGAAGACAGATGCTCATGCCTAGAAGTTCTGGGTACCATACTCTCTTGACCTAATCTGGAGTACAAGGTTGACTTGGGCCCAGTGATTCCTAATCTTCTTCAGAACACGGGGCAGGAGAAGAAGAGGCGGAAAGACATCCAGGAGTCTCGTGTTCCACTCTAGCTGGAATGCATCGCCTACAGAGATTTCTTGGGAACTCCAAAACGCAAATGTTTTGAAACTGTACATTTGTTGCTCAAATTTGAGTTTACCTTGAAAAAATAAAAGACAAGAGGCGTTTGGCAAAACATGAACAGTTGGTTTAATCAAACTCTTCGGCCGGGAGAACAGTTACAGAGTTGGGGGGCTGAGGACTGTCTCAAAGTACAATCAATCTGAGCGCCATTATATACATTTCAGAGATCCTTTTTAGGAAGTGGAATCAGGCCTAGTCATGGAGTCATAAATTACTCCCACCTGATAACACATGCAGGTGGGTCTCAACCTCTGGTCGCACACAATGAGGGCCAGTGGGTAACGTGTCCGGAAGTCCGGCATGAGGAGAGCGTGATCACTGCATGTGCTGTGTCCTGATTGGCTGAGTGTTCCTAATTTCATGTGGTATCTAAATTTATGGTGTTTTGGCAACGCGCACTTCTCCGACCATATGTGCTTTATTGGGGCCAAATTCTCCGGACCATTGTGGTGTCGCTGCCTATCTGTGGGATTGATCTAGGTTTTTCCTGTTTGTGCGTCTGTTCTGCTGGCCACGTCCTACCCTACTTGTGATTTGTCTATCAGTTGCCTCAGGCCTAGGTCACAAAGCCTGCCTAACCATGTATTTCTGACTCTGGGTTGATGGAGAGGTCATATATGGTGATTTAGACAACAGGGATGCATTCTCGTTTTTATATACACATGTATCATTGCGATACACATGTATCATGTTCAATATTAACATTCCCCCCTCTAGTTGAATTTTCAACTACATAATTTACCCCACACTTCATGACAGGCACATTATTAGGGGCTTGTCATGCTCCAGTTTTAACTATTACTAATTCCCTAGTTACTTACATCCTATCCAATTTGAGGACTGCGTTTTTACATCAGGAAAGCCCCAATTGTAGGAAACCACACAAAAACAATATGAAGATGAGAATGGGCAGCAATGACGTACACTGACCAGTCAACCACCGGAGGAGCCAAGAAAACCAGTTGGCGTACCATTCCTGCTCAGTGGCACCTCCCTCCTTACGCATGTCTGTTTGTAAACGGTGCAGTGCTTGGATGGCAAGAGTCAGAGTCCCGTTGTCCATGTCGTAGCTTGAGAAAAATGTGCAGCAGGACGCACCGATCTTGACACATACCCAGTGCTTAATTTGTAAAAAAATTAATGCCAGGGCTGTCGTCAGGAGGCCTCTGCAGCTTGCACCACCTATTCCCCCGGGGCCAGCACTGCCGGTGACAGTACAAACACACCTGCGAACATCAAACTCCTTCAAGTGTGGCACTTGAGACTATTCCAGCCCCCCAAAGCTATAAGAATGGCTTGGGTTGCCAGTATTAGTAATTTTAATGTATATTAAATTAATAAGCAACTCTTGTTGTGCTCATTTCCAAAAACCACAGACAGCGCCACCATGTGGAAGACTGTCATAAGACCCGGTGTTGGCAATTAAGTGCCGGTGCCGAGCATCGGAAACCACTGGCTTAAATTAAGCACTGCACACACCCCTCCCTCCATTGCGGTCATTAAGTCCAACACATATCGATGTTGCATCACCATGAGGCGGATAGCTCTTAGTTCTTCCTTGATCGCATTAAGGCCGAGCTAAGTACTGTTCATCCTCTTCAACAATTCCCATCTGGTTATTTGCAAAGCAGCGGGTGTTCACTTTTGTCTGCAGGGTGAAGAAGAGTACGAACCTCCCGCATTTACTTGTGTGTCAGAGAGCAGTCTGAATTCTTACGGAATGTGCTTGTACTGAACCCAGCCAAAATAATCAGCAGTTCTTTTCTCTCAAGCCTGGAGCAACAGAGTTGTCTTCTTCTGTAGCTGATGTTGGTACAACTCTGACAGATCTTCTCCTGGAATGACCAGGGTCGGTGTGTGTATGGTGATGAGGGAGCATAGGTCCCGCCATCCGGGGATGAGCTGGGTGTAGGCAAATTCACTGCACTGCCAGTAGGTATCCATCAGCGTGGAGGTGCCCCATTGCATGTCTGATATGTGTAATATTTCTCCACAGTTCTAATTTGTGCCGAATGAAATTGTTCCTTTACCTCTGAAACACAAGGAATACAGTGTAGTTTCCATACAATTTGGGGTTGCCCCTTCCCTTCGAACCACGTGTAGCTATCTGTCTCAGAATCCCATATTTCCTGACACGGGTTATCTATGCTGGTGTTCAACCCTCCCCATATGAGACTAATTTCCCTATGTATCATCGAGGTGGATGGCCCTACACTGGAACTCAATATCTGGGATCCATTTGTTATTAAAGAAGACCACCCCAGACACGCTAAGGGCCACCCTGGGACCACAGACAAAGCAGGAGTGAACATGTTTGTGCACTGGTGTGGTGGCTTTGCTACCTCCAAGAATCTAATTTCTGGAAAGTCTTGAAGCCAAACAGTATCCTCCTCTATGGTGCCCCTCGTGCGCATCATATCTAGCTCAGTTTAGATATCGCTAGGCTCAGTGGAAACATACTGTGATGTGGGATTGGTCTTGTAACGGGTCACATTCACTACTACTCTATCGGGTTCTACTCTGTTGGGTTTTATCTTGGCCTTAATCCTACATAGATACAGATGGAAAAGGCATTTTGCTTTTTCAGGGCTATCTCTTGGGACAAGTAAAGCCTGTCTGTGCATACTGCATGCGGTATCAGCGAACAGACGTAACATGACCTGGCTGATGTCTGGGAACCCACAGTGGTCATGTGCTGATACCATGTGTTTTGTAAGAGTGTGTTGTGCAGTGCGTGTGGGATGCTAGTGTTGGGTTCAGTGTAATTATAAGTCACATGGGAGAGGTCCCTATGCAAGCGCTGTGAAAATGTCGGGGTGGACTTCATTTGACTAGGCAGATCTTTGGCCACACCCATAGTAAACAGAGGGTATATAATTGTACAACAATGAATAACTTATTGAACATTGCAGGTCTTGGGATGACTTCCAGGGGAGACGTCTGTAGTCCTATGGTGACTGGAGGTTTTTATACTTTTGAAACAGTTCAAAAACGTTTGTGGAAAAAGTTCATGGGGGGGTTTGCTGTGGAAGGTTTCAGATGCACATCGGAGAGGTGGACCCGTGCCTCTCTCCCCTCCACCTTGAGGGTGGCAGTGGTTGCGAAGATCACTCAATAAGGTCCTTCACACGTGGCTTGCTTCCATTTCCTCACAAAATTGCGGATATACACTTCCTGTCCAGGTTGAGGTGTATGATATGGTAGCTTGACAGTGGTGCACTTAGTGTTCCGATGGTTGACCTGTTTGAATGGGAACTTAGCAGTTTTGGTTAATTCAAGGAGATACACATGCAATTCTTTCCCTAGTGCCTGAGAGCTCGCCTCAGCACTAAATTTGGTCCATGTTTTTGGGATGGGTGTTCCCATCAGTCTACCAGTTGCAATTTGGCGTGGCATAAGATGGTGATCACTGCTGGGTGTGTTCCTTAGCGTGAACAGGGCTAGAGGCAGATTTGGAAGTGGAGCCACTTCTTAGGGCTGGCGCAGATTTTGCTTAATTTATTTTTTAGCAGGCTGTTGAGTCTCTCAATGACGCTGTTGCTCTGGGGGTGATATGCGGAGGCCAGTTTGTGTGTTATACCTAAAAGGGTGCAGATGTGATCGAACATGGAGTTGACAAAGTGCCTTTCATTGTATGATCAGATGACGTCTGGTACCCCCCCCACCTGGGTATCACTTCCCTGGCGAGAAATGTTGCCGCTGCTTTGATGTTGCAGTGTACGCAAGGGCCGGCTTCGATCCACCTGGAGTATAGGCAGACCACTACAATTATGTATCGATAGTTAGCACATTGATCGATCATATCGATAAAGTCAAAGTGTAGCGTGTTAAAAGGCCCCGTTGGTCTGGGGATGGCCGATGACACAACCTTGAGTGTGGGTTTGGGTGAGTATAACTGGCAAACGGTACATCTGTTTAAATACATAGTTACTACTCGGTAAGGTTGGGGATGAACCAGTCGCTCTGGAGCTCCGCTATCATGTTGTCTTTTGCTATGTGTGTTGGTAAGTGCAATGGGGGCAAAGCTATGTTAACTAAGTTCTGGGGCATTATGGGTTTCCCTGTTGGGGGGTGTCGGTATATAAGGTCATGTGCGGTCTGTGTGCAGCCCCTGACTAACCATCACTCTCACTCGTCAGGCAAAGCTGTTTCCTGTAACTCCCGTAAGTGTAACCCTGCTGTCTCTGTGTACAGCTTATCTTGTGGTATTTCTGTTTCTGGTGCTGGCTGTAAAGGGAGTACGCGTGTTTCCTTGATCATTCCATATGCTGCCCTTTTCGCAATGTGGTCAGCTAATGTGTTCCCCCGAGATAAGAAGTCCTTGCCCCCGGTATGAGCAGTGCATTTTACCACGGCCGCGTGTTAAGGTAGGGTCAGCGCGTCGATTAATAATTCTAGAAGGCCCCCTGTGGGCGACGGAGGTGATGTCTGATTTCAGAAACCCTCCCTCCTCCACCTTCCTATGCTAGAGTGCATCATAGTGGTGACATAACCCGAATCGAAGTAGATGGTTACCGTCTTTCCCGGGCTTTAATTAATGCTGCCAGCTCCGCCACCTGCGCTGAGAGGTGAGGGAGAAGAGTTAGCTGCGTATGACTTGCAGTGTCTCTGAGGGTGCATGGCTACGAGCCATTACTACCGCTGCCCCTGTGTGTCTTACACCCGTCTCTTGGTCTATTGTGGAGGATCCGTCAATGAACAATGCCTCACTATCTAAGATGGGATCCTCCTTTGCTTGGCTAATCCCCCTCAGGGGTGTATGTTGTGCAGTTATGGGTATCCTCACCCTCCTGAACCTTGTAGGCTAGGAAGGTGGCTGGAATCACTAGATGGCACTGTACTATTTTCAAGATGGCCTGGAGAGCATTAGTTTGTACCGTGAAACCCATTGTGTAGTCAGTGTGCTCTTCCTCTTTTAGATGACCGCAAACACTGAATGCTCTGCATACCGCTTTAGCGGTGCCCCCATCACAATGGAGGTGCTTTTGTCGACGGCAAAGGCAGCTGCCACTAGTGCTTGCTCGTATGGGAAATGACCCTGCATGACTGAGTCTAAGAGCCCACTGTAGTATGCAAGAGGTTTGTGCCCCAGGGGGTACTTTTGCGTTAGGACGACTGACATGACTCGCCTGTTGCTGTGGCTGAATAAGCAGAATTATTGCTTATAATCAGGCGTGCCTAATATGGGGGAGTGTGTTATCTCTTTTTGGAGCCTGACGAAGGCTTCGTGCATCTCAGATGTCCACGTTAGTTCCTCGTGGTCCGCTTTTGCCTTTTTCATGGCCTGGAGTAAGGGGGCAATGAGCATGCTGTAGTCAAAGACCCATTGCCAGGCATAGTCCTAAAAACGTTTGCATACCCTTTTTCGTCTTTGGTGGTGGCATAGCCTTAATGGATCCTGTGCGTTCCGGCGTGATCCGGCAACTGGCCACTGAGATTAGTTGGCCTAGATAACTAACCTCCTGTTGTACGTACTGCAGCTACCCCTTCTCCACTTTGTACACTCTCTCGGCAAGTGCAGTCAGTAGGGATATTGTATCCAGGTGGCATAGGTCCTCAGAGGGACTACATATCAAGATGTTGTCAGCGTACTGTCTGAGGGTGCTGTTCGATTGGAAGTTAGCAAGGTCCTTCCTCAGTATTCTATTGAAGATACTGAGGGACTCACAGTACCGGAGACTGGGTAGTCTCCGGTAGAGCAGCTGAACCACTTCGGAAGGTGAACGCAGTCAGGTACTTACTGTCGGGGTGCAGCAGGATGCTAAAGAACGTGCTCTTTATGTCTATCACAGAGAAATAGCGGGCGTCTGCGGGTATGCTAGTTAATATGATGGAAGGGTCTGGCACTACAGGGAACTCCAGGACCACAATGTCATTGAGGAGGGAGCAGGTTCTGCACCAGGCGCCAAGTCCCTCCCTTACTCTTTTTGACCAGGAAGATCGGTGTATTGCAAGGATCGCCGGTGCTGTACCCTCATTAGCCTACCTGGAGAGCGGGTTCTGGCGCACCCGGGGCAGGATGGCCCCTTCTTGCTATGTTATCCTTATGGGTTTGGCAGTGTTGATGAGCCCTACGTTGTAGTGTCCCTTCACCCATAACTGTTGCGGCACAGCAGCCAAGTCTTGTTCCTGCCATGTGCAACAGGGCCCCATTCAGCTAATCTTAATGGAGTAGGCGAAGATGATTTCTGAGGAACCTGGGCTTTCACCGAACAGCTTGGTCGGTGGTCAGCAGGGCCCTGTATCTGGGCCTCCAAGCAAAGTAGCGCTTCCTCTTAGGGTTCCACTAAGTGGTGACCCTCCCGATGGAACACAAATTCGCGGGGCAGCTGAAGCTCCCGCCTTTATAATTCTGGTGCGTTAGAAATGATTGTGAGGACAGCATGAATGAAGGCCGGCAGAGCGGAGGGTGTCGCTCTTATCGGACTAGCTGTGCAGTGTGGGCGGGTCAAAGACATGAGTCTTGACGGGGCAACGCCAGGGGTTGAGCAAGTCATTTGTCACATCTTCTGAGAAATGAATGGTCATGTTTAGTTTGGCCATTAAACCTCTTCCTAGGAGATTAGTCGGGGATAAGGGGTTGATACAACAGCTGCCTCTTCATGCGGCTGCCTCCCACATTTAACTAAAGGGGTTTTGTGAAGGGGACACTCATGACAGTGCCCGAAAACCCCTGCATGTCCATGGAGTCCTTGGATAGGGGCACAATCCCTTCTTTTAGACAAGATTTTGTTGTCAATTAGGAAGCTGTAGGGTGTGTTATTTACTGGTACCGTCACAGTGGGCTCCTCGTCGGACTGTGGGGTCACCGACATCATAGGACACGTGACAATGAGAGTGTGTGTGCAGTCCATCACGGCTTATCTGGTTCTGGGAGTGGGGGATTGAGACCCATTCCCGGCCTTGGGAGTTCTCTGTACTACTTCCTTGATCCCTACTACTACATGCTAAATCCTTCCTGAACCTCTGCAGCGGTACCCCTTTTGGTGCCGTCGCCTTCTGTGCCATTGCGGCCAAAGCTGTTCTGACCAGGATTGCCCGCTCCCACCTCAGGGATTTTGCAGCGACGTCCTGATCCCCTCCCAACTTCTTCCTGTTCTCTCTCTCTTTCCTTCTTTCCTGGATTTGCCTTCTTTCCCACCTTACGAGGCATTGCTGCATGTAGAGGAAACCCCGTTCAGGATTTCCCCTTCCATATCTGATGCAATCCTCAGCCATAGCCATGTCCTCTGGCTCAAATGACCCTTCCCTAGGCCAGGACCGGCTGAATCGGTTCCCCCCCTTTGTCCAGTCTGCAAGCAGGTTGCGGAACAGACGGGCAAAGTTTTCTCCTTCGTCTCTCGCTATTATCTCCCTTATGGTTAGCCTACAATTGTTATGTGCTCAGGCCCAGCAGCGCCCTCGTCGTTAGATCCCGGAGGGCTGGGATACCTTTCTTCACCCCAATTAGTAGTATCACTGTCCAGAATAGCTTTGAATTTCCCGGTCACCCGAGTGTGTTCACCTAGACGGACAGGGGGTCAAACTTCGGGGAGCTCTAGCACTGGACTGGGGTGAGGCTGGGATGGCCTGCCTGCTGTCTGGTTAGCCTCCCATGCCTGGATCTAGCAGTTTGTTGTTTGGTAGTGGGCTCTCCGGCTCCCTCGACCGGCGGATTGGTATAAGCTAATGCAGGGATGAAATGTATCGGGGAGAGCACCTCCATTCTTGCATACGGCGGGAGAGGTGCAGACGCCTTACTTGCTGGTTCTGGGATAGGATTGTCGGACTGGGGCTTCTCAAAGATGGCCTACAGTTCTAACAACGCCTTTTTTCTGGCCTTGCTCTGCCCTACATAATTGGTCTAAATGTGTGTCCTCATGTGTTCGATTATGTTAGTGTTGAAGGTTCCCCCCTCTGGCCAGGGAAAGGAGTGTCTCTTAGCGTGTCAGTACCATTTGTGGCAATACTTGCTAAGTTTTTAACCTGTGTGAGAAACCTAGTTTGCATGTGCTTTAGTGGCGACTCCATGATAAGCTGGTAACCTTTTTAAGGGACTGATACCCTCTGGACTCTCGGGATTCAGTGATCTTAAATTCTACTCTGCTTGTTGGGAAATAAATATGGGGGATTACTGGTTACAACTACTTTACTACGAGCTCAACGTTATGTACAGATGCATCATAACCTAACAGAAAGTGCAATTGTTTCAATTAATTATGGCGTCTGCTCACTTTCCTTGCTGCACAGATGTGAATCTGTCCGGGTGGGTCCATTCCTTCGGTTGTAGTCGGGTTCGAAGCACCAATCTCTCCTATCTGGCTCACCAACATGTTGCTCGAATGAGAATTTACCTTGGAAAAAACTAAAGACAAGAGGCATTTGGAAAACCAGAAACAGTTGGTTCAATCAAACTCTTCGGCTGGGAGAACATTTACAGAGTCGGGGTCTGAGGACTGTCTCAAAGTACAATCGATCTGAGCGCCATTATACACATTTCTTGGAGCATCATAAAACAATTCCAAGATTCTTTTTAGGAATAGGAATGTGGGCCTAGTCATGGAGTCATAAATTCTCCCCGCCTGATAACAAATGCAGGTGGGTCACGACTTTGTGTGACACAATGAGGGCAAGTGGGTAATGTATCCAGATGTCCGGCATGGGGAACGCGTGATCACTGCGTGTGCTGTGTCCTGATTGGCTGAGTGTTCCTAACTTAATGTGGCATCTAACTTTATGGTTTTTTTGGGAACGCCCACCCCTCCGGCCATGTGTGCTTTATTGGGGCCAATCTCCCCGGACCATTGTGGTGTCGCTGCCTATCTGTGGGACTGATCTAGGGTTTTCCCTTTCGTGCATTTGTTCTGCTGGCTATGTGCCACCCCGCCTGTGATCTGTCAATTAGCTGCCTTAGGCCTACGTCCAAAGCCTGCCTGACCATATATTTCTCACTCGTGGTTGATGGAGAAGTCATATCGGGTGATTTCAACAACAGGGATTGTAGGAAAGTGCCTCTTTTTGCATGGTTACCCCCCACGTTTTGCCCGATTTCTGATGCACTTTGACTGAATGTGCACTGGGTCCCTGCTAATCAGGTTCCCAGTGACTGCGTTCTTTCCCAAAACTGTACCTTTGTTTCCACAATTGGCACACCTCTGGCCCACATATAAGACCCTTGTAAAAGGCACCATTGGTACCAAGGGCCTTGTGACCAGTGAGGATCTCTAAGGGCTGCAGCATGTATTGTGCCACCCTCAGAGACCCCTCACCTAACACATATACACTGCCATTGCAGACTGTGTGTTTTGTTGCAGACAAAACTTAAGACTCGACATGTGCCATGCCTACAACCACTGCCTGTGGCATAGGGAAGTCACCCCTCTAGCAGGCCTCACAGCCCTAAGGCAGGGTGCACTATACCACAGGCGAGGGCATAGCTGCAAGAGCAATATGCCACTACAGTGTCTAAGTCCATTCTTAGACATTGTAAGTGCAGTGAAGCCATTTTGAGTTTGGTGTCAAACTTCTCAACATAATAAACCCACACTGAGGCCAGAGCTGAATGTATTACAAAATGCACTCAGAGGGCTTCTTAGAGATGCCCCCTGGAAAACGACCAACTCCCTAGTGTACAGCGGAGTGGTCTGCACCAGCCTGCCACACTCAGACATTTTTCTGACCACCTGAGGTGGGAGCCTTTGTGCACTCGTGGGTCAGAGACAAAGCCTGCTTGGGGTGGAGGTACTTCTCACCTAACCCCAAGCAGGAACAGCATTCAGGGTGGTGATCCTCAAAGACTTCCGGCGCTTTGTTATACTAACTAGGGCCTCTCCATCTAGTGGAGATGCCCGCCCCTCTGACCAAGCCCCACTTCTGACAGCAAGGTCGGCGGGAAAATTTATAAGCAGGAGAGGTGTGTCCCCTCTCTGCCAGGACCACCCCTAAGGTGTTCCAGACCGAGGTAACCTCCTCCTTAGAAAATTTTCCACATTGGATGGAAGGATTTTAGCCAATTAGGTTAGGGAATGCCCCCTCCCCAAAGGAAGGGGACATACAAAGGGTGTAGTCACACTAAAGGTAAGTAGCCCATTGGCTACTACCTGCAAATACCTGTAATGCCCCTAAATTCAGTATTTAGGGGCACCCCTGAACCTTAAGCCTCAGACTCCTGCGACCTAAGAAGAAGGAGGAAGAAGACACCATGCAGCAAAGCCTGAAGAAGACTACTGACTTGGCCCCAGCCCTACCGGCCTGTCTCCAGCTTTAAAGACTCTGCAAGACAATGCCTGTCCTGCAGCCAGTGACTTCCAGAAACCCGAGGAAGACTGCCTGCACTTCAACAAAGACCAGATCTTCCGAGGACAGCAGCCCTGTCCACAAGAAACAAACTCCAAGGATTCCGGATCCAGCTGGAATCGGGACTCCTGCCCACTCTGCACCTGACGGCCATGGCCCGAGTCTGAGTGGCCCACCTGACCAGTGAAGTTTCCTCAGCAATCCTGACCTCGAAACCATTGGTGGCTGACCTCTCTTGGACTCTACGAAGACACCTGCAGCCTCATCTCGAAGGGCCCCCCTGATGAGGACCAGCACCGGTAAAGAACTCCTGACGTCCAAAGGAACCCCTTCATCCTCAGCCCCCCGACTTTGGGGAGCCCTACTGACAGTCCCAGGCACCCACTAACACCTCTGCCTACCTGCCCAGCTGTTGGTCACCTTCGTCCAGTCTCCTGGTCTGAGCCTGCAGCCTCTTTGTGCTACTGAGATCCCCCATTTACTTGCATTGGGCGTCCGGCGCTGATTTGCACCCTGCACCCAGCCGCCCCTGGTGGTATATGTTTGGTGCTGCCTTGTTCTTGTCTAACTCCCCGTGGACTGTGCTCTGAAACCGCGGGTACCTACCTGCAACCAGAACCTCTGTGGGTGCCCCCAGTCTCCATTGACTAACATTGGGCTCAGTGACCTCTGCACCCAGCCGCCCCAGTGCCACTGGTGGTGCAGTACCTACCTTGATCTAACTCTTGTCCAGTGTTGGTCTAATACCCCAAAGACTGGATGTGTAAGTCGAGTACTTACCTGTAAATGTGCATAACTCTTTTCCTTCCATAGGAGTGCATTGCATTTCTTGATATTTGCACTAAGTGTCTATCTTTTACATTGCAAAGTTACTGGTACTGTTGATTGACACCACAAAATATTTTCAGTATCACTGTAAAGTATTCTTATTGCTTTGGCAAATACATTCCTACTGTACCTGAAAAGTATTGCTATTTTAAACTGGTACTTACTTGCAACTGAGTTTCTCTTGGTTCTAAAATAAAAGTAACAAAGTAATATTTTTACACAAAACAATTGTTCTTGGATTCAGTCTTCGGGGATCCACTGGACTCTGTGCACACTATAACTTACTTTGGTATATCACATACAGAGCCAGCTTCCTACAGGGGTGCAATCTCGTTTTTATATACACATGTATCATTGCGTACATTGACATCGACTTTTTCAATATTAACACATTCTTGGAGGTAGTGAAAATATACAGCCAATGTTCTCCCTTCTGTAGGAAGATGCCATATGCCACTTCAGGATGCAACCCCCATTAGTGATCCGTCAAGTGCAATCGGCTGAGCTCATCCACCCTGGTGTTTAAAGAATGTGCCAGGTGGTTCTCAATCAGGGAAATGCTCTGACAGTCTAGCCATCTCCAGGGAGACAGCATCTCTTCGCACATGACCCCATTCTGCTTGTTGCAATACCAAATGGATGTGGTGTTGCCCGTGACAACCAGCATCACAACCAGCACCACCCACCCCTTGATGGACATCAGGAAGGCCTTCAACTCCAGGCGAAAGGCCTGCAACTTCAACACATTGTTATGCAACTGGGTTTCCGTTGAACACCAGAGTCCTTTCATCTCTACCTACCTCCAGATGACCTCCCCAACCCAGATGTAACACATCTTTCACCATAGTCAGCCCTGGGCAGGACAAGGAGAGGGGTCTGCTGCTGGTCCAATTGCGGTTAAGCAGGCACTACTGGAGATCTCAAGCAGTCTCCACCGAAATCTGGATGAAATCTTACAGGTTACCATGGTGCTGGGCTCATTGGGCCTTCAGTTTCCACTGCAGAGACTGTATATGCTTGGTCAACAAGCAGGATGCAGAAGGCTTACAGGCCAAGGACCCACTCTCACTGAGACTCGGGACCAACTCTTAATCATCAGGATCATAGCCCGAATGTCCTGGACTTATTGTGACGGAAGGAAGACCATGAACTGCACAATGTCCAATGAAGCTCCCATTAAACAAAGTCTCTGTGAAAGAGCCAGGTGCGACTTTGATACGTTGATTGAGAACCTCAACGATGTCAACGTGTTCACCATTCTCTGGAGGTGGTCCGTGACTGACTTTGGCGAGCTACTTTCAACAGACAATAATTGAGGTAGGGGATAACTGATACCCCCCAAACTCGGAAGATGATGATGGGTGGTGAACACCACCATCACTTTTGTGAACACCCAAGGGGCACTGGCGAGGCCAAAGGGGGGCACAGCAAATGGAAAATGTACCTAGCACACCTTGAACCATCAGGTACCGCAGGACGGGTATATAAAAATATGTCCTGCTGGTCCCAGGCCAACATCCATTTACCCGAATCCAGCGCAGATAGAATCTTGGATAGGTTGAGTATTTTGAATCTGTTCTTCTGAAGAAAAGCATTCAGAAAGTGAAGATCCAAAATAGCATGGAGGCCTCCATTCCTCTTTGGCACCACACGAGAAAATAGTGAGACTGATAGTCTGCCACTATTTCTGAGACTGGAGCCCTCTCAATGGCTTTTTTGAAACGTAGAGCCTGCAACTCTTGCAACAAGATGGAAAGGTACTCCTTTTAGAGCCGCTCTGATGTGGGAGGAAGCTATTGTGGGTCAGACAGGAATGGAAGACCATAGCCCTACAGGACTATCAGGAGAATTAATTTGTCAGATCTCATGGATTGCCATCCTGGGAGAAAGTGATAGATTCGCCCTCCCACTGGAACTAAAGCGGTGGAAACTGTTGCTGCAGAG
The DNA here is from genome assembly GCA_963921515.1 of Calotriton arnoldi. Lineage (NCBI taxonomy): Eukaryota > Metazoa > Chordata > Amphibia > Caudata > Salamandridae > Calotriton > Calotriton arnoldi. Next base: position 1,732,196 of record CAWUFW010003224.1, on the reverse strand, counting down.
GAAAAGGAATGGGAAGAACAGTGCCCTTGAGGGCCTGCACAGTGTCTGCTTGATCCCTATTTCTGGCCAATAAATAACTTGGGTGACTGTGGCACGGGTATGGGGGCTTGGTGCTACCTGTACACCAACCCCCTTGAGTAGCCTTAGAGAGGCTGTAATTGGTAGGGAAACTGTTTTGCAAGGGTGGAGAAGTCTAGAGAATGTGCCTTAGCTTGGCTTCCTCAAGCCATTCTAAGGTGGGGTCAGGTAATTAACCAAGGAGGCGGGATCCATCAAAAGGCATATCCATAAAGGATGCCTGCAGATCTGAAAACCCTGTGGAAGGCATCCATGCATGGACAGAGCACCACATGGGTGCCGACTTCTCTCCCCAAGCAAATGGTCATATCCAGGCCTGACGAATTATGTATTTGACTGTGTCATGATCATCCTCAATGGTTTGAGCCAGGGAGGCTCTAAATTCTTTCGTAACCATCGGCAAGATCTCGCTGGCCATGTCTCACATGGCATGTGTACATGGGCACAGTAGGCAAACTATATTTATTGAACCCAAGGATAAGTTTCCAATGGGAATATTTCTTTCCAGAATGTATCAATCCTTTTGAGTCCCTGTTTGGGGAATCATAGGGAAAGAACGTGGGCTCGCCTCGCTGGTGGAAGCCTGGACAACCAGACTCTCTGAAGTAGGATATTCCGATAAAATAATCCGGGTTGCCTGGTGCTGATCTCTGTTGTCTTGCCACCTACATATTCATCGGCAGGCAAGAACATGCAGAATAAGAACGGATCCTTGGATCCCAAGGACACACCAGAGGGAGCCGGAGGAGTACCAAAAATAAGCAGCATTTCCTCCTTAAAGGTCTAGACCTGCTCTGATGTTGTAGATGGGCCAGGGAACTCGGGTACATCAGGATCAATTGCAGAATCGGATCCTCAAGCAGGAATCGTAAGCAAGACTGATTGGCGCCTTGACGACCTTGCAACTTCTCTTTCAATAGCATGGCTGGATGAAGTCAGGTTCCGCTTTGCCTTCTTGTGGTTCATTCCTCTTTGACTTGGACTTTGGCTTATCTGACAATTTCAGCTGCAAAGAGGATCTGTAACGAGATCACCCTCAAGAGGGGTAGTGGATCTGCACCCTGGACTTGGAGCAGTAGCGGGACTTACAGGAGGTCCGTAACTTCTTTTGATGTTCAGTGACGTGTAGCTTCACTTCATGATCTGGGATTGCTTTCGGGTGCATGAGGGCACACTTGTCGTACGCCTTGGAGACGCCTTAGCCCACACACCAAAGGCACACCCAGTGCCTAATTTGAATCACTGCTTTCCAGTACTTAGCATCGACATTTAAATTGTCAACAACAGTGCTTGTGACAGTTGGCCACAAGGTGACGCTGTCTAGCTAATTTAGAGATGACCACAACAACAGTTAAATATTAATTCAATATGCATTAAAAAATTACTGTTACTTGTCGCCCAAGCCATTCTTATAGTTTTTGGGGCTTGAAATAGTCTGAATTGCCACACTTGTAGGAGTGTGATGGTTAGTAGTTGTGTTGCTACTAACATTAGCAGCAAAGCAAGGGTAATATGTGGTGCAAGCTGCAGTGGCCTTCTAACGACAGCCCTGGCACTTATTAAGCACTGTGGACACGGCAAGGCTTGAAACCTATAGTTTTAGGTGGAGACATTGCTCCCTCGCACACTGGATTTGAATTTGGAAATGTGTTAAAAAATGGGAGCGGAGATTTAGATTCTCCAGTATTGGGGTATCTTTCATCATTCACATGCTTGAATCATTCCCCGTCGTCGAAGTGGGAGTCCCACGGTACATAAAATAGCAATAGAGTAGTAAGTAATAGCAATAGAGCAGTAAGTAATTACCCTAGCCTAAAAGTTAATAGATAAAAAAACATTCACTTTAATAGCTCGTCCTAGTCATTAGATATGGTCCAAACTCCAGCCAATCAGGCGACAGCACCCTCTAGAACCATCTCCACAGAGGCTCCAGGCTCTCAGATTTTCTACCACACGTCGTGTGAAGGGAGTCTCCTTGAGCTCTGCTCAGTACTTCAACTTTTTCTTCAGATTTGTTCTCTGAACATGTCTACTTCTAAGAGATCTCTATTCAGACATTGTGAATCTTGTGGAAAGCTGCGACTTCATTCGGATGATCCCCACAAAAAATGTATCTACTGTCTTCACCCAGATCATCAGGTGAGAGACTGCAAGATCTGTAGAACTTTTTCTCAGAAGACCTTGGGAGACAGGGAGGGACGTCTTCTTCTGTGGCTACAGAAGCTCAAGACTAAAGACAATCCCTTGTCTGATGAGGAGAGTGATTCCTCTCTCAGAACAACAGCTTCTAAAAAGAGGGCAAGTGAGGCAGAGTTGGTATCTCCTAAGGCTTTTAAGGTGCTGAAAAAACATCATCACACCTCTAAGCAAGAAGATCTTCCTTCCTCTTAAAAAAAAAAGGGTTATTCTGTGCCCTCTACGCCTTTAAAATCTTCCTCAAAGTCTAAGCAGGCGTCTAAGTCTCTTCCTGAGACACTTTTACCTCAGAAAAAAGACGACTCGTCGACGAGGTCGTCGACGGTCTCTTCGACGGCGAGATCATCCGTTGCCACGACGACGACGACATCTACCTTTTCTTCTCCTCAGCCCAAGATGATTATGTCGTCGGCATCTTCTCCGTCGACGTTGGTATCGGTGAAGGTGAAACCTCTTTCATCGACGTTGTCCTTGTCATCCTTGTCGATGAAGAAGCCCTCGTTGACGGAAGCTTCATCGCCACTGAGCCTGTCGACGGCTCTGAAGAAGAAGAAATCTCCTTCGTCGACGGCAGCCTCGTCGACGCCAGCCCCGTCGACGCCAGCCCCGTCGACGCCAGCCTCGTCGACGCCAGCCTCGTCGACGCCAGCCTTGTCGACCGTAGCTTCGTCGACCGTAGCTTCGTCGACGGTGCCGAAGTTTTCTGATGCAGACATTCGTCAACTTAGTTCGTCGACGGCCATAACGACGATGGAAGAACCATTGCCTAAATCTACAACTTTGATGTCTGTAGTACCCTTAACATCTTCATCAATGCTTGTACCATCATCGGTGTTAGTGGATGCTTCAGGGCTTCCGAAGAGAAAGAATTCTAAAGACATTTTTTTACTGTTACATACCTCTCCAAGTAAGGTATCTCCTTGTCCTCCTGAGGAGATTTTTGACTATGGAGCTGATGAAGAGGATTCTGAGGATGATGAAAGGTTTCGTGCTGCTCGAAGTCCCTCCGAACTTCTTATTAAGTGTCAGGATGATGATGAGGATGATGATTACGATTACTACCCAGAAGCTACTACTCAAGAAAGACAAGCAAATCAGACAATGCAAATGCCGATGTCTCTTGTCTCAAATTTACAACACATGGTAGAGGATTACTACCGCAGGTTTCCTCCCTCGGAGCCGGCATCTTCCGTTCCACAGACACCTATTCCACAACCGTCCTTGCTTATCAGATCGCCCCCTCCAGTTTCTCCTGTGGCCACAGTGTCTCAACATCCGGAAGAGATTCACACTACGGACGAAGAAAGGAAAGAGGGAGAGTTGGATGAGGGATCCCTTCCTAATGAATGGGATGACTACCAAATTCAAACACCATCACCTTCCACTCCTCCTCCTATTGACTCACCACCTGCAGATATAGGAGGTTTCCATGTTCTTATGGAAAGGGCGGCGAAAAGGTTCCAATTTCCTATGGTAACCAAGCAGGATGACTGTTTCTTATATGATTTTAAGGGACAAACAAGGAAACAGGTCCGAGCGATACCTATTATTGATTTCATATGGCAGGAGGGATTAAAGGTAATGAAGGCTCCGAACTCAATTCCTGCAGTATTGCCAAAATTAGATAAAAAATATAAGGCTCTGGATAACTCTCCTGCTTGTCTTATTGGACAACCTAAACCTGACTCAGTTATATCCCAGGCGGCACAACGTCGTGCCAGGAATCCATCATCTCCGTTATCGGCTCCTCCTGATAGAGATGGAAGACGTCTCGATTCTATCGGCAAAAAAATTTCCGCCATGGCGGCAACAACTGTAAGAGCGGCCAATTCACTCGCTATTTTAGGGAGATACGACAGGAAAATGTGGTCGGACATTTCGCCATTTATAGAGCTATTGCCTGAGGAATCTAAGGCTGAAGCATTAAACATTCTGCAGGAGGGAGAGAGGATCTCGGCTGAGATCATTGATTGCGCTGTGGATGTCTCTTCTACAGGATATCGACAGTTGGCTGGGGCCGCAGTCCTGAGGCGTCAGGGCTGGTTGAGGGCTACTTCTTTTAGGCAAGAAGTTCAGACAAAGGTGATTGACATGCCTTACGATGGTGAATCTCTGTTCGGTCAACATATTGATGAAGCCCTCCAAGCAATAAAGAAAGATACGGACACAGCAAAGGTTCTTGGCACTCTGCAGTTTAGGAAGCAGCCCTTTCGTGGAGCAAGAGGTCGTGGTTCATCATCTTCCTTTCGAGGAGGATACAACCAATATAGACAATATCAATCTTATCAAGGACAATCAAGATACTCATCATCGCAACAGCAACAGTCGTTCAAGCAACCACCGGCTGCATCCTACAAACATTACAGAGGTAAAACAACCTACAGGGGCAGAGATAATTCCGAAAAACAGTGACAACTGCCCACTGCCAACCACCTTTCCCATCAATCCGGTAAAAATTGGAGGAAGAATCTCCCATTTCTTCTCCAAATGGTCTGCAATAACTACGGACAGATGGGTTTTAGACATAATTTCCAGGGGTCACACTCTGGAATTTGTGAAGATTCCTCCAAATTCTCCTCCCAGAGGTCCCCCTCCTGCACATTTAAAAGAACTTTTGTCCCAAATAAAAATAATGTTGAAGAAAGGAGCGATCGAAGTGGTACCAAATTTACAAAGGGGAACAGGTTTTTACTCAAGGTTCTTCCTGATAAAAAAAAGAAATCTGGAGAGTGGCGACCCATTCTAGACCTTCGTTCCCTCAACAAGTTCCTAAAGAAACAATCCTTCCGAATGTTGTCTCTTCAGGAAGTGCTTCAGTTGTTAAGTCCGGAGGATTTCATGACAACCCTGGACCTTCAGGATGCCTATTTTCATGTCCCTATCCTTCCCAGACACAGAAAATTCCTGTGCTTCAAAGTGGCTGGCAGAGACTTCCAATTCAAAGTTCTACCCTTTGGCCTTCGTTCAGCGCCCCGAGTGTTCACCAAAGTCTTGGCACCGGTGGCAGCTCATCTCCGTCAAAATGGAATCCAAATTTTTCCTTACCTGGACGACTGCCTCATAAAAGCGAAATCTTTTTCAGTCACGAACAGCCACACTCAGAGATGCCTTTCTCTGTTCCAATCCCTGGGCCTATTGATAAATATAACAAAATCTCAGTTAACCCCTTCAAAGGTGAAGACGTTCTTAGGGGCAACCCTAGACACTCAACAAGCAAAGGCTTTTGTCTCACAAGAAAGGCAACAAAGGATCTACAAGTTGGCAGCTCTATTACTCACAAAAAAGTCAGTTTCTGTCCGAAGGTTCAAGTCGCTTCTGGGAATGTTATCCTCCTGCATTCCCCTGATTCCCAACTGTCGTCTGCGAATGAGACCCTTGCAAGAGTTGGACAAACAATGGTTGCAGGTCTCAGGTTCCTTCGACGATGTCATCAGAATAACATCTCAAATAAAGAAGGTGTTACTATGGTGGACTCACATCCCAAACATATCAGCAGGCCTATCCTTTGTGGTGGATGCACCAAGTTTCATACTGACAACAGGTGCATCCCTCGAGGGATGGGGAGCACATCTACAAGGACTGACAGTAAAAGGAAAATGGGATGCTCATCAAAGAGCTTTACATATAAACCTGTTAGAGTTGTTGGCGATATTCCTGGCTCTGAAGTCCTTTCGCACCATAATACAAGGAGCTTCAGTATTGATTCGGACAGACAACACAACCAGCATGCATTATTTAAACAAACAAGGGGGCACAAGATCAGCCTTGTTATCCCACCAAGCTCAACAAATATGGGACTGGGCTATACAGCATCAGATAACATTGATGGCAGTACATGTTCCAGGAGTAACCAACATCCTAGCGGACTCTCTGAGCAGGTCGATTACATCCAACCACGAATGGGAGCTTCATCAACCAACGTTAGATCACATATTTTGGTTGTGGGGCAAACCGAGTTTGGACCTATTTGCGACCAACCTGAACTGCAAATGCCCATTCTTCGCAAGTTGGCTACCCCAACAGGGATCGTGCTGGAATGCATTTTCGATAAATTGGTCAAAAATTTATGCTTACGCTTTTCCTCCGATTCCTTTAGTCCCAAGGGTGCTTCGGAAGATGAGGAAAGAACCCTGCCGGATACTTCTCATAGCCCCCAGATGGCCTCGCCAGTTCTGGTTCACAGAACTTCTACTCCTGTCGGAGTGCAAACCAATACTGTTACACCCATTGCAGAACTTGCTGACAATGAACTGCGGCCGGGTCTGCCATCCGGATCCAACATCTCTGCGATTAGCAGCCTGGCGCCTGAATACTATGAGTTTGCCGACTTAGTTATACCTGATGATTGTCGAGAGGTTCTTGCTAACGCCAGAGCGCCCTCCACCATAAAGACTTATAAACTCAAGTGGAAGAGATTCTGTCTTTGGTGTGAAACTGCCAAGGTGCACCCTGTTCATTCTTCACCAGAGCAGCTACTGCCTTTTTTTCTTACAGCTGGCAAAATCTGGCCTCTCTCACTCTACAATTAAGGTTTTCCTTGCTGCAATTTCCAGATTTCGACGACAAAATGGATCACAATCTCTTTGGTCTTCTAGAATTTTAAAACAATTTCTCAAGGGTTTGTTTAGAATGTTTCCACCAATTAGGCGCCCACCTCCGCCTTGGCATCTGAACATTGTGTTGGCACAACTCATGAAAGCGCCGTTTGAGCCCATTAATAGGGCTGATCTTAAATTCATCTCATGGAAAACATCACTTCTTTTGGCTCTTACTTCGGCGAGACGAGTAAGCGACATACAGGCTTTCACAACTCGACGCCCTTTCCTTCAATTTACTAAGGACTCTATTGTGCTTCGTACAAATCCTGCCTTTATTCCTAAAGTACCATCGGATTTTCACTTAAATGAGCCAGTCATTTTGAAGACTTTCTTCCCTAATCCTCAGTCACCAGCGGAAAAGGCTTTACATTCTCTGGATGTTAAGAGATGTTTAAAGTTTTATTTACAAAAGACAGCCTGTATCCGGAAAGCCGATCAGCTTTTTGTAGCCTACGAAAGATAAGAAAAGGACATCCAGTGACTAAACAAACTATAGCACGTGGGATCTCAGGTGCAATTCAATTTTGCCATCAGCAAGCGGGCAAGCCTCTACATGCAACGGTTAAAGCTTATTCTACGAGAGCTGTCTCATCATCCACAGCTCTCTTTGCCAGTGTGCCTATTCAACAAATTTGCAGAGCAGCAACTTGGTCCAGCAGGCACACCTTTACCAGGCACTACTGTCTTGAAGCTGCCAGTAATGCTGATACAGCAGTGGGACAAGCGGTGCTACGTAATCCCTTTATGTAAGGTGAGCCTCTTTTCTTCCCTCCTCTTTTAAGGTTTAAGATTTCTATTTATAAATGGAGGTATATGTATGTCTATATTTATATATGTGTATATATATATATATATATATTACAGGTTACTCCGTCGAACCACAGGATATCTCCAAGAACGGACACGGACCCAGGTTTGGTGCAAGATTGTTTATTCCTCTTTAGTCGCCATAACACGTTTCGGCTCGTCCGAGCCTTGATCACATGACATGATATACAGATATATATATATATATATATATATATATGTAAATAGTGATTCTGCAGGATGTCTTATTGGGTAACATACATTTCTTATTTCGTATACTGTTTACGATAAATATTTTGGTATGACAGTCTCTTTCTTCTGTGATAACTGCTATCTACTCTGATTCAAGCATGTGAATCTATGAAAGATACCCCAATACTGGAGAAGAAAATAAGTTACTTACCTGTTAACTGTGGTTCTCCAGTATTGGTATCTTTCATAGATTCACATGCGACCCACCCACCTCCCCATAGAGGCTCCCCTGCTTTTTTGTAGGTTTATACCACACTTGTGCTCGAAAATCTGAGAGCCTGGAGTCTCTGTGGAGATGGTTCTAGAGGGTGCTGTCGCCTGATTGGCTGGAGTTTGGACCATATCTAATGACTAGGACGAGCTATTAAAGTGAATGGTTTTTTCTCTATTAACTTTTAGGCTAGGGTAATTACTTATTGCTCTATTGCTATTACTTACTACTCTATTGCTATTTTATGTACCGTGGGACTCCCACTTCGACGACGGGGAATGATTCAAGCATGTGAATCTATCAAAGATACCAATACTGGAGAACCACAGTTTACAGGTAAGTAACTTATTTTCTTCTCGTAGAAAGGTATGGAAGGAAAGGAACTAACTTCAGTGCGGAGAGGTGGCTCTTATATTAGGCTCCACTTTGTCACTTTTGGTGTGGAATGGAGCCACACAGCGCCACCTAGCATCGTACAGCAGCATTACTGCGAACATTTCTGGTGCCTGTGGATATTCTAAAGGTGAGGAATGTGCAGTTAGAAGTATCCATCAGAAGCTCCTTTCTAATCTGTAACAGGAACTGTTGTCTCTGCAAGGTCACTGGCCACAGTTTAGGAAGCAGGTAAACTTTATTCCCAACAAATGTAAATTTTCTACTTTGCATTGCCTCTCTAAGGATCTTTTTTCTATCCCCATTGTTTTAATATCAGCATAGTAGTAGCGAAACCTTCAACATTCCAATTCTTAGCGTGAAGTCTGAAGGATTTAGCGATTGAGATGCGTGTACTGTCCAATGGGCCTTCAACAAATTATATAGTAGTGCAGACACCATCTTGTGACAATTGCCTCCCTCGTATGAGGAGGGATGGCCAACTCTCTGGTTTAAGATGCCGACTGCATGCCTCCCATAGAGGTCTCCATATCCACACAATCACAGTCCAGGGCATCCACTAGTTGCTTTTCCATCTCCAAAAATTGACAGAAGCAACTCTGCCTCTTTACCCCTCCATCTTCGCTTCCACTGACTTATTCACCCCCTCCGCAGTGTCTCTTGTGGAATGAAGGCTGATATGCAGCACCTTGATTAATCATATCTATAAATGCTTCTCTCTGGATAGATCCTGCTCATCCTCCGACTCCAGTGATTAAGGTCCCTGTGAGTCTTTAGAAGGTGTTCCACCAAAATATTGTTTCAAAAATATCATGGTGTCAAAAATATCACAGCACAGAAAATAGAAGGTAAAAATAGCAGAATTTTAGGTATGGTACATCTTTATTTAATATAGTTGTGTAGAATATAGTTTTAAAATTATTTTGCTGTGTTTTATTAGCTTTCGTTCTGTAGGTTATTATTATTTTAATGTTAAGTGCAAGTATCTTTTTTAGTACAGTTTACTTTTTTGATTTGGTGATATATTTAAAGACTTTAAAAAAATATGTATTTATTGGTTTGTGTAGGGTTTGTTGGAAAATACAATAGCAAAGTTTTTTCAATAGTTAAATATTTATATTATGTTTATATATTTTTTATTTTCGTTGTGATTTTATTAAATACATCAATTATTTTAATTGTACATTACTTAATAGATAAATTGAATTAACACGATAGTTAATTGTTTTAATTGTTAATACATTAGATCGCTGATTTTGATGAATATTGATTCTAATTATTTGTATATTATTTGACTTGAATTGTTTTATTATTATTTTAGTTTGTTTTTGTGGGTACTGGATTATTGGAGTATTATGTTGGAAAGTGTTTTAAAAAATATTTATTTTTTAATGTTTATAATTGGAAATATTTTACATTTTTACATATACATTCTTAACTGTTAATCTATTAATTTTAATTTGTACTTATGTTTATGAATTTTCTACTGTTAACCAATTTTTAAATGTGTGTTAAAGTATATATTATAAATATGTTTTTAATTTGGAGGAATGGTAAATGTAAGCTTTTCAATTTTCAACAATTTCCCTACTGTTGCTTGTGTTGAAGTGGGAATGGCAAGTTCGAGTCCTCCAAAGTCTAATACTTTCCCTACTGTTGCTAAGGTTAGAGTGGGAATAGTAAATCTGACCCCTCCAAGTCCCAACATTCTCCCTACTGTAGCTTATGTTGGAGTGGGAATAGCAAATCTGACCTTTGCAAAGTCCAACACTTTCCCTAGTGTTGCTTAGACTGGAGTGAGGATAGTAAATCTGATCCCTCCAAAGTCTAACACTTTCTTTACTGTTCCTCAGTTTGAGTAGGAATAATAAACCTGTCCCCTCCAAAGTTCAACATTTTACATACTATTGCTTATAACTGAGTGAGAATAGTACATTTGACCCCTCCAAAGTCCAACACTTTTCTTAATGTTATCCACCTTGGAGTGGAAATCGCAATTCTGACCCCTCCAAAGTCCAACACTTTTTTTAATGTTGCTTAATCTGGACCCCTAAAAGTGTAATTTTTTATGTGAATTTTTTTGTTTGATTTTTAAAAGATTAATTTTTTTGTGATTTAATTTGAAAAGTTATCTCAATTTTTAATTGAGTGTTTATTTTTTGTAATAAATGTATTTTATATATAGTTTTAATATTTGATTATAGTATTTTTAATTATTGTTAATTAATAGTATTTTTAATGTTATTATTAGTTCTATTAATTTTACTTTTATATTACTTATTAGCATTTAATGTGAATATTTTTATTTTATATTAATGTGTTAATAATTTTTTTGTTTTTTGTATTGAATAATTTTTAAGTGAATATATTTTATAAGTTAATATATTGAATAATATTAAAACTTCCATATACTTTTGCAGTTGATACTTTGTCCGTTACATACAAAGTATAAGAAGATAATATTTTGCTCCTTGATACTTTTTTGACAATAGTTTTGCATTTTGATATTTTTGCTTGCAAAATTTTACCATACAACCCTTTAAAAGTAGGGGGCCATTTAAAAAAATAAATATATTCCAGCCTCTGCGCTCCTCTTTGTTACCGAGATATTCTGCAGTACAGTACGTTTCTTGTAAGCACTGCATGAGGACACACAGCTAACACACCGCAATCTCAGATCATTAACAAATTTGTGATATCAGTAATTCAAGCAGCAATGAGCTCATTGCTTAACACTGGGCCATCACACACGGGGGTCCCTGGACAGCACCCAGACACAGGTCTTATTCAAGCCACCATCTGGTTTAATACTTCTTCCTTCACAGCTGCTGAAAATGTTTGCCATGCATCTGTCCAGGCCTCAGTCTCATCCCCTTTAGCACCCCCACTTCCCTACCTGCATTGTTCTCTCAGAGAACCGCACCTCTCTCCACCCTGTGTGTCAGACAATAGAATGTAATATAGAAAATACACAATGCGTATCATCAAATAGGTACAGTTAAAAACTACTCAGCCTTCGGCCTCGTAGTTTATGATGTCATCTGAATGGCATGCCAATATTGCAACATATTATACGGTTTCCTGTAATGTAATATATCACATAAATATATATGCTTATGAATACAGGGCAAAGGTCAAATGCCATGTTAACACCATTGTGCAGCCTAATATATGAAAGCACTACTCACTATCTCACATACTGCTCATTACAACAACTTTACAGAGGAAAACAACTCGGCTAATACTGACAAGGCATAATTCATTTACTCTTACATGACTTCATTGATTTAACCCCTTGTGTTCTGATTCTGGGTAAATACCATAATTTATATCTACTACTACTACATAGCAGAGCAAACATATAGCTCCATAATGGGTAATATGCTCTTTTAACAGTGTTGACATATGGGAGGTGCATCATGGTCCACTCAAGGAGTCGGCTCACATGAGTCATGATGCATTCCTAATATTCAACAGTGATAATAATTAACATATTCTGTGTGTGTCTGCATAAAAACTGTTGCAAATCAATTGGTTGAACTGCAGAGTAACACATGTTAAGGCTCCTGAAAAATGTTCCCAAACCTGGACTTCTGGGGCACCTCTCATTGCATCCAAACCTCAATGAAAAGAGCGAAGAGAAGGCAACTGGTGCACAGTGGCTTGAGACTAAAATGCACTGCCCCAACCCGGGGTGTCAATATTCTGAAACACCGGACTAATGGCCTCATTACGATGCCGGCCGGACTGTGGCGGAATAAGGACCATCCGACTAGGAGTCAGAGGTCCCACCTTACTGATTAGGATGCGACCGCCTACAAGGCGGTCACAATGTGTATATTTTGTATTGCAGCATGTGCTGCAGGCTGCAGCACACGCCGAGGTACAAAATAAACATATCCTACACTATGCGACATGCACCGCATGGTGCCTGCCACATGCTGCAGGGATATGTAGGGGGGCACCATAGGTGTCCCCCAGGGCCCATATCAGAGGGTCAGGGGGCAAGGGGGGCCCATTTCCACCAGCCTTTTGATGGCGGGTTAACCGCCATGAAACGGACGGCGGAAAGGGACATTGTAATCCCTACGGCGGTGCCTGAGCAGGCACCGCCACCATTGTAGGGATTCAAGTCCGTCCGCCGGGCTCCTTGAGCCCGTTGGATGCGTGGCGATCGGTCTCTCCACCCACCCTCCGTCCGCCCATCATATTGCACCGGGCGATCCTGCAGGGTCCGATGGTGGTGGGACCGCCACCCACGGCCTGACGGTGGCGGTCCCACCACCATCGTAATGAGGCCCTAAGTCTCCCATTCAACAGCATTGCATCTTTTGTATATTTACATATTTGAATCATTTACTTTCGTCAGGCAGGGAATCCCCAAATAACTATTAATAGCAGTAAAAAGTGCTGAAATGGTCACAGTCCTCAATGAGAGTGTTTGTTTAGAAGCACATCCACTTTATTTGAAACAACCCAAGTTACAGTCAATGAGGCGGAATTGCTGAGCCTGCCTACTACCCATAGAGGCCATCATAGTTCAGATTTCAACTACACATCATGTGTTAGGGTATCCCTGCGAAAGTGCTGCTCCAACCTGTGTTTGCCCTTTAATTTGCTACTTTTTATTTTTTAGCTTTACTACATTCCCCTGGACTGCAGCCTGCCATATCTTCAGCTTGACTTGTCTTCATTGGATTTCTTAGATTCTCACCTCAGTACTGTCCCAGGAGGACTGCCAACAATCACCAACTGCCATTATGGCTGAGGAATAGAAAAGATCTCTCTTCAAGACTTTTTCTGTCTGCAGACAAAAGAAGATCTACAACGATTATGCTAGTGATCAGTGCATTTATTGCCCTTGTCCCATTCATGAAGCATCTGGCTATCACATATGTGACCTTCAAAGCCTTCATTGCAAAAGGTGTTAAAAAGGGCAAGGAACAAACTGTGCACAAAATTGCACAAAAATCCAGTGCTACTGACATACAGTCAGACTTGCCACCCAAGTTGTCAACAACCAAAGCTTCAGTGTTGATGAGAAAGACACCATCATCAACGACCATCCCATGCACATGCACCTCATCACCATCGACGATCACCTCTCCGTCGGGGTTGAGCCTTTCCCAGGTGACATTGCATCCACTGTCGACTCAAGTGACAACTTCCTCTACGACATTATCAATGACCCCATCAACACCAGGAATCCCTTTTCAGTCTTTAACTTTCCTGTATTCACCACTGAAGACTTCTACACACACCCAGGTATAGATACTGGATTAAGAACTGGAAGCTGATGTCAGCTACCAACAACAAGTGTCAGACACAGCCTACACTCCTACGAAGTTGGATGTGTGCTATATACCAGAATTTGAGGAGATCCTTTTGAGAGGAGGAGGAATACCAGCACTATCAGTGCCACATCCTCCTCCCTGGGTCCAAACTCCTGATCACAATCTCCTTCAGGACGTGAACTGAAGATACCTCTCTCCCCACCTCTGCCTGTTACCATGATACCAGATTCAGTTCCAGCCCTGATTCCACTAACACTTAGGGACATGGAAGAACAGAGCATGTCTGACTCAGGCTACATGTCAGATGTGGAGGAGGAAGGTGATCTTTTTGGGGAACAACAGATTAATAATGATGGACATGAAGAAAAGGGGATGACAAAATCCTTCCTAAGTAAGCCAACAATTTGCTTACACAGCCTATTTCACCTCTAGATGACCATCCACTTTCATGCGCTGCTGGAAAGAGCAATAAAAAGGTTTGATCACTCCATGACTTCCTTGGAGCAGCAACGTTTTCTCTATGATTTTAAAGAACAACCTCGGAGAGCTACAAAATCCAACCCAATCTTGGATTTTGTCTGGTAAGTGGGTATACCCAATGCCTACACTGGCCACTGTTCAGGCAGTCATACTCTACCTGGAGGAAAGGTATTGGGTACCAGAATTTGCATATGGCTGGGTCCAAACTTGGGTGGTGTAGTGGGCAAAAGAACGATGGATTTAACCCAGATCTTTTGACTGGGGGAGAATGTTTGCATTGTCAGCATTCCGTCCATCATTTGTTTGCTGTAACTCTTTTCGCCCTAAGTGGGATGGGTATGCCCAGACGTGGGTCCCTTGCTCACTGTGCCACTGGGTTCAAGCTAGTCTGGCTGAAGAAGGGTGACATACCCTGAAACCGGTCCCAGGATGCTTGTTTCCGGTCCAGGGAGGGCCTGGCCTGGCAGTTCGGTCTGGACTGCTCCCATGGGGGACAGGGTCAAGACTGATTTGCATATGGCTGGGTCCAAACTGGGATGGCGTAGTGGGCAAAAGAACGATGGATTTAACCCAGATCTTTTGACTGGGGGAGAATGTTTGCATTGTCAGCATTCCGTCCATCATTTGTTTGCTGTAACACTTTTCGCCCTAAGTGGGATGGGTATGCCCAGACGTGGGTCCCTTGCTCACTGTGCCACTGGGTTCAAGCTAGTCTGGCTGAAGAAGGGTGACATACCCTGAAACCAGTCCCAGGATGCTTGTTTCCGGTCCAGGGAGGACCTGGCCTGGCAGTTCGGTCTGGACTGCTCCCATGGGGGACAGGGTCAAGACTGATTTGCATATGGCTGGGTCCAAACTGGGGTGGCGTAGTGGGCAAAAGAACGATGGATTTAACCCAGATCTTTTGACTGGGGGAGAATGTTTGCATTGTCAGCATTCCGTCCATCATTTGTTTGCTGTAACACCAGAATCTGCAATACCATGCTTGACTGGCCACCTGAAGCCTAACTATCATTGCGGCAGCTGCCTAGCGTAGATTAAAACATCCTCTAACTCCAGCTTTAGCTCCTCCATTCTGAAATAGCTGGTGCATATGCAACTTTGGGGCGCAGAGTCAGTTCTATGGCTGTGACATTCATAAAAGTTGTGAATACGTTTGGGGGCGTGGTTTCGGCGCGCAGCGGAATGGCTGCCTTGTGAGGGAGCTCCGCAGGCTGGGCTCCATAATCCGGCAATTACCATCGTTTATCCCTCATGCTGCGGGCTGTAGGCTCGTGCACCAGAGACCTACACGACACTGATCATAGCGAGCCTGTTGCAGGGCCCGACACCGCCGGCAATTTGCCTGAACCGAAGAGGCAGAGGCGCTGCGGAGGTAGCTGAGAAAATGGCCGCTGTGCGCTGAGAGTCCGATCGGCGGCGCGGGATTCCACTGTGAGAAGGCGGCCCCCGCTATCGGGCGGGAGGTAACACCGGGCGGTCCGGAGCCGATCCAGGGCGCGGAAGCCGGCGTGCGTGGGAGCGGCACACGGAGTGGTGTGATCCCTGCGGGCGGGCCATTGGTGTCAATTGCAGCTGGCTGTCGAGCTCCGGCGGGGCCTGCCCTGTCTCTGCGCCCTGAGGGAGCACCTGAGTTCCTGTGACGTGGTGATCGGTGGTGCCGCTGCGAGTGATCAGACATCAGCATTCGAGAGGTGGGTGCGGGGGGACCGGGATACAGGGTGGGGGCTGCGCCGCTCTGTGTCCGTGGCCTGGGCCTACTGTGGGCTTCGTGCCCTGTGGAGATTGGGCGCGGCGGGGAGCGCTGGTGGTCTCCTGCAGTGTGTCTGGCCCCTCATTACTCACACCTCTCAGGGGGATCTTGGCGGTGCTCTGTGGTGTGGGAGGAGGGGAGACCGGCGACGGGAGGCGAGTGGCGCCCAGCTCTCTCCTGGCACTCGAGGCCGGGGACGGCGCGGGTGTTGCGCGGCCCGGCTGGGTCTCTCCGCCAACTGTGCTATGGCTCGGCTGAGCTCCCTGGTCCCGAGGCCCCCCGAGTCCAGATACCGAGGAGGAGAGCCCGTGTTGAGCGCCGGACGGCCTACAGGAGACGCTTTTACAACCTGCGGGGGGCGGGGTGTGCATTGGGCCTTGCTGCTGGCTTTGTGTGCGCTCCGCCTTCTACCTTCTTCCCGGGGCTGCCTTGCTCGCCCTCTTTGGGGACGGGGGCGCACTGGGGGTGCTATCACCGGCGCTGCCTCGTGTGAATTGCCCTCCGCGCAGGCCGGAGGTGGTCCTGCCGGTCTGCTTGTCCGTGGGATCTGGGGCACCGGTGGAGCTGTGGGCAGCAAACAGAGCTGGGCTGGCCTGTTGGTCCGATTGAGTGCCTCTGGCTCAGACTTGACGACGGATAGCGCTCTAACGCACAAGTTACTAACTTGTGTAACGATATATCTGTAAGAGACAGTAGTTAGTGATAGATTCCTTACCTTAGAATATCCCCAGGCGTCAGGCTGGATCCGAGAAAGTTTTGCGTAGCAGTACCCTTGCGCGTCGGTGGCGGCGTCGTGCGGCTCCGCGTCCGTCGTCGGCGTCGTGATCGCCGGGATGACGTCGCGGGCAGCACTTAGGCGCCGCCCCTGCGCGCTGACGTCAGTTCTGTACACGACTTTCCGCGCCAGGAACGCAGAGCCATGCAAGAAGCTGACACAGGTGTCTGAAAAATACTAGGGCCCTGAAAGGGATGTCCTTAACCCTAGAAATCAGTTCGCAGAACGGGGAGGATGGGTGGGGCGGTAAGGAATCTATCACTAACTACTGTCTCTTACAGATATATCGTTACACAAGTTAGTAACTTGTGCATCTGAAAGAGACACGTTAGTGATAGATTCCTTACCTTAGAATAGATACCCCAGCAATACCAACCCCGGTGGTGGGTCTGCGAACAAAGATCAGACAAGGAAGTCCTGGAGGACAGAACGGCCAAAGAAGCCGTCCCTCCGGACCTGACTGTCAAGGCAGTAATGCTTAGTAAACGTGTGCAGCGAGGCCCACGTAGCCGCCTGACAGATAACCGGCAGCGGAACACCGCGGCCCAAGGCCGTGGTAGCAGCCGTTGCCCTGGTGGAATGGGCACGCAGCCCAACAGGAGGTTCCTTTTTAGCCAAAGAATAGCAGGTCTTGATGCACAAGGTAACCCAGCGGGAGATGGTCCTCTTGTGCACCGCCCGACCTTTTGGCGCCCACGTAGCCAACAAAGAGCTGGTCATCCACCCGGAAGTGTTTTGTGCGGTCAATATAGAAAGAGAGCGCACGTTTTGGGTCCAGACGGTGGAGCCTCTCTTCCTCTCTGGAAGGATGCGGAGGCGGAAAGAAGGTGGGCAAAGTGATGGTCTGCCCAATGTGGAAAGCAGTAACCACCTTTGGCAAGAAGGACGGACGCGTCCGAAGAACAACCTTGTCTGGATGAACAGACAGAAAGGGAGGTTTGCAAGATAGAGCCTGGAGCTCACTCACCCGCCGAGCGGAGGTGATGGCCACCAGAAAGGCTGTCTTCAGAGTCAGAAGACGAAGAGGACAGTTATGTAGAGGCTCAAAGGAGCGCACATTAAAAGGTAAGAACCAAGTTCAAGTCCCACTGAGGCATCACAAACGGAACAGGAGGGAAGAGGTGAGTAATGCCTTTTAAGAACCTGTTAACAACAGGGGACTTGAAAAGGGAGGGCTGATCAGGGAGCCTGAGGAAGGCCGAGATAGCACAAAGATAACCCTTGATGGTACCCAGGGCAGAACCCTGTTGGGCCAAAGAGAGAAGGAACAGAAGGACCTCAGAAAGAGGGGCAGAAAGGGGATTCACAGCCTTTGCTGTGCACCATGCCACAAATTTGTTCCACCTGCAGGCGTATACCACCTTAGTGGAGGGACGCCTGGCTGCCAGAATCACATCACAAACTTCGGGAGGCAAGTCGAAAGGAATCAACTGCCGCCGCTCAATCTCCACGCAAGCAGGTGTAGACTGGACAGGTTCGGGTGGAGGACCGTCCCCTGCTGCTGCGACAGAAGATCCTCCCGAAGAGGCAGACGGATCGGGGGATCTACGCTCATATTGAGTAGCTCGGGATACCAAACTCTTCGAGCCCAGTCCGGAGCCACAAGAATGACTTGGGCCCGGTCGTGCCGAATCTTCTTCAACACTCTGGGTAGAAGTGGTATAGGCGGAAAGGCGTACAATAGACCGCAACTCCACTCGTGACGAAAAGCGTCGCCGAGCGAGTGCCGCCTTGGAAATTCCAACGCGCAGAACTGATGACATTGCGCGTTCTCTTCGGTGGCGAATAGATCTAACCAAGGCTCTCCCCACTGTAGAAAGAGTCCTTGCGCCACTTCCGAGTGAAGACGCCATTCGTGATCCATCATGCACCTGCGGCTGAGTTCGTCCGCCCTGGCGTTCAGGGAACCTGCCAGGTGTTGAACCACCAGGAACATGCCCTGATGTTCCAGCCATGTCCAGAGGCGCAGAGCCTCCTGACAAAGGGTCCACGACCCCACCCCGCCTTGTTTGTTGCAGTACCACATGGCGGTGGTGTTGTCTGTGAACACCTGCACTACCTTCCCTTTGACAGAGGGAAGGAATGCCTTGAGTGCAAGTCGGATCGCCCGGAGCTCCAGAATGTTGATATGGAGCCGGGACTCCGCCGGAGACCAGAGGCCTCTGATCTCCGCCTCTCCCATGTGACCGCCCCATCCCAGAAGGGACGCGTCCGTCACAACTGTATGCTCTGGCTGGGGAAGGGAGAGGGATCTGCCCATGACCCATTGCCGGTTCGAGAGCCACCACTGCAACTGTTTTGCAGTCCCCTCCGAGATCTGGACGTGATCGGACAGGTTGCCCTGGTGCTGCGCCCACTGGAACTTCAGGTCCCACTGCAGAGCCCGCATATGCCATCTGGCATGATTGACCAGCAGGATGCAGGAGGCCATGAGGCCCAGCAGCCTCAGGGTCATCCGTACCGAAACCCAGGATAAAGGCCGAAAGATCGGAATCATAGCCTGAATATCCCGGACTCGCCGTTCGGGAGGATAGGCCCGAAACTGCGTCGTGTCCAGAACTGCTCCGATGAAAAGGAGCTGTGGAGAAGGAATTAGATGCGACTTCGGCACATTGATGGAGAACCCCAGCGAGTGCAGGAGTTCGGCCGTAGTCTGGAGGTGGGAGACGACTGCCTGGGACGAGCCCGCCTTCAGCAGCCAGTCGTCGAGGTAGGGGAAGACTGAAACCCCTGCCCGGCGCAGATGAGCTGCGACCACCGCCATCACTTTCGTGAACACCCGAGGGGCACTGGTAAGGCCAAAGGGGAGCACGGTGAACTGAAAATGCTCGGGGCCTACCGTGAACCGAAGGTAACGCCGGTGGGCCGGCAGGACGGGGATGTGGAAATACGCGTCCTGCAAGTCCAACGCTACCAACCAGTCTCCAGGGTCGAGGGCAGTCAAGACCTGAGCTAGGGGTGAGCATCTTGAACTTCTCCTTCCGGAGGAAGCGATTGACGTTCCGGAGGTCCAAGATAGGACGCATGTCCTCCTTGTCCTTTTTGGGCACCAGAAAGTAGTGGGAGTAGCAACCACGCCCTACTTCTGGGGTCGGAACATGCTCGATGGCCCTCTTGGTCAAGAGGGCCGTGACTTCCTTCCGTAGAAGCACCAAGTGATCCCCTGACTTGCGGTGGAATTGAGGTGGCATGGCTGGGGGTGGTCTCGAAGGGAGGGAGTAGCCCCTTCGGACAATGTCCAAGACCCACCTGTCCGAGGTGATGGTGCGCCAGTGGGGAAGGTGATGGCGGACCCTGCCCCCTACTGGCGTGCCGTGCACCTGAAAGGAGGGACTAGGAGGGCTTGGAGGCCGCGGACGGGTTGGAGGTGGTGGCCTGACCCGCACGCTGGTTGCCCGATCCGCCACGGCGGAATCCACGTCCTCGGCCACGCGAAGACGCCTGCTGCGCGGGCCGGTGGCTGGGCTGCTGACGTGAAGGGCGCCCCTACCGTGGCCACGATAGGGGCGAAAAGCAGAAGGCAGCGGAGGGCGTGTAGCAGAAAGGCCCAGGGACTTTGCAGTAGCCCGTGAGTCCTTAAAGCGCTCCAACGCATGGTCTGCTTTGGACCCAAAAAGACCGACTCCATCAAAGGGCATGTCCATGAGAGTATTCTGGACATCCCCTGAAAAACCAGTGGTTCTCAGCCAGGCGTGGCGCCGGAGCGCCACCGTCGTTGCAATCGACCTGCCCAGCGAGTCGGCGGTGTCAAGGCCACAACGGATAGTGTATTTGGCCGCATCCCTTCCTTCCGCAATGGCGCGGGAAAGCAGTGCCTGGACCTCCTCAGGGCACTGGGGCAAAACATCCGCCACCGAATCCCACAGGGAGTGGGTATATCGGCCCAAAGACAAGCGGTGTTAACGGACCGCAAGCCAGCACTGGAGGAAGAAAAACCTTTCTTCCCAAACTGATCCAGGCGTTTGGATTCCCTATCCGGAGGAGCGGTAGGGAAGGCGGTTTGGGAAGCGGAGGCTTGGACAACCAAGCTCTCAGGAGTGGGGTGGACAGAAAGAAACAGGGGTCGCCCGGAGCGGGGCGATGGCGTCGTGACACGTTCCGATCCACAGGAGCCCCTGTGTTGGGCTTGGACCAGGCGCCCAAAGAACGTCAGTGAGGGCGTCGTTAAACGGCAGCACAGTCTCCGCAGAGGAGGCTGCCGGCTGAAGCACCTCTGTCAAGATGTTAGGCTTGACCGTCAAAGTAGGGAGCTGGAGACGTAAGGCCCCAGCAGCCCTACGCAACACCGTACCAAAATTGGCCCCCTCCTCCGTAGCCACGGGAGGAGACAGCATGCCAGTGTCAGGAGAAGTATCCAGACCACTGGCCTCCCCTAGACTCTCTGTCCAGTCCTCATCATACTGACAGTTGCGTGTCAGAGGGTCATCAGACCCCTCCCAGTCCTCCTGGTCCTCCTCTGGTTCAAAATAAGGAGGAGGAGGGACATTTGGGACCCAAGGTCCCATCGGCGCCGGAGCCGGCGTCGAGCGACGTCGCTCCGGGTCCATGTCCGGAGCCGGAAGGAACTGGGGGACGACGCCGCCCGGAGCCCAGGGCGGCGTCGAGAACGGCACCGGAGACATCGGCGCCGGCGGAGGTGTCGTGAGGTCGACCGGCGTCGATGGGGGTTGTGGAGCCGGCATCGAGGCCGGGGCCGAAGCCGGAGCCGGGATCGAGGCTGGAGGCTCGGGCGACGCCGGGGCCGGAGCCGCCGGCGACGCCGGAGCAACCCCATCAGGGCCCGCGGGGCCCGAAGGCGCACCGGAGGGGCCTGAAGGCCCGAAGAGGCGGGCCATGGCCGACAGGAACTCCTGTACCTTGGCCGGATCCGCCCCCGAACCCGGGAAGGGCGGGTATGACGGGGGCGACTCCACAGGCAAGTCCGGGGCCGCGGGGACGGTGCCGGGAGGGGCCTCAGCCGAGTCGCGAGACCGGCGAGGCGAAGTCCGAGAGCGACGATGCTTCTTGGACTTCTTGTGCTTAGACTTACCGGACGAAGAAGACTTCGACGCCGACGACCGGTGTGCACTCCGCGAGCGACCCCTGGACCTCTCACGCGACCGGGGCTTCCGCGGAGCCGAATGCCGGGCCTCGAGGAGCTTTCAAGACCGCTCTCGCAAAGCTTTCGGGTTGAGGGCCTGGCATTCGGGACAAGACTCGGTGTCGTGGCCTCGGCCGAGGCAGAAGAGACACTCCCAATGCGGGTCGGTGACGGACATCATCCGCGCACAGGCGCCGCATCGCTTGAAGCCGGGCATCCCTACGACACCTTAAAGTTGGAAAAAACAGTGAAAAAATCACCAAAAAGTATGGTCAAAAATTGACCAGGGCACTGCTCTTCCCGGATCTGCGCTTGCTGGCGCGGAAAAAGAAGAACTGACGTCAGCGCGCAGGGGCGGCGCCTAAGTGCTGCCCGCGACGTCATCCCGGCGATCACGACGCCGACGACGGACGCGGAGCCGCACGACGCCGCCTACCGACGCGCAAGGGTACTGCTACGCAAAACTTTCCGGATCCAGCCTGACGCCTGGGGATATTCTAAGGTAAGGAATCTATCACTAACGTGTCTCTTTCAGATATACGCTCTACGATCATGGGCAAGGCTGATCCCAAGCAGCCTAAGATTCCATTTGAAACTAAGCGACAGACACGCAATATGGAGGAACCGGTGGAGGCGGGCACTGCCCACGCTCCGGATGACACTATAGATTGCCCAGAAGAGGACATGCGATCAATCTTGCTGGAGGTGCGCTCTGGCCTTAAAACCATTGACGGCAAAATCGACGCGCTAACCTCCAGTCTCGACGCGGTCAAGAAAAAAGTAGAACAGCATGAAACACGACTGGATGGCGTAGAGAACAGGCTATCGGACACGCAGGACTCACAGGCTGAATCGCGGGCACAGCTCATGAGCATGGAAAAGGTACTAGAAGTCATCAAGGCGAAGAACGAAGACCTGGAAGTGCGGTCTAGACGTAATAACCTCAGAATTCTTGGCCTTCCGAAGTCGACGGCCATATCAAAAATGAAACCTTTCATTGAGACTCTCCTGCGCGAGCTGTTTGGGTCCGTGCTCTCCCCAGTAATAGACTGTAGAGAGGGCGCATCGCTCACTGGGCCCTCGTCCGGTGCCGGGTGCCCCACCGCGTCCGATTATAGCACGCTTACTCAATTACGCAGACCGGGATGCTATTCTCCAAGAGGCGAGGGCTAAGAGTCCCATCACTCATAATGGCAATAACCTGTCCTTTTTCCCCGACTACACCCCAGCGGTGCAGGCTGCCCGCAGAGACTTTGTACCGGTGAAAAGGCTCCTACAGTCTTCCTCCGTTCCTTATGCCATGCTCTACCCAGCTAAATTGAAAATCTCTCATGACGGGCAAGCTCACTTTTTTACAGACCACAAGTCAGCCTTGAAGTTTGCAAAGCACATCTGCCCGCGCCGGAATCCCAAGGTCACCTCTAGTGGGCCCTCTAACTCCCCAACTTTAAGTGACAATGACTAATGTGGTTCTCCTATATTGCATTGACTTGATGAATATGTATTTCCACTATCTTTCGGCTAGGCCATAATCTCTAATTTTTTGTTCAACATGAATGCATGAACCCGCTGCACATGGGTGCAAAGTGACTTCTCATGACAGCATGATACGGCATTGACATTGATTGGTTGTTGGTGCACTCTCTTTTTCATGTTAGCATGTGTCAGGAAGGGGGATTTCTGACATGATAGCCCGGCCGCCCTGCCGTATGGTAGGTGTATGCCGTCGTTTCTCCCTCCCCACGGGAGCTCCCCTATTTGTTGGAAGTCTCACAATGGGATTTGGGGGTTGTAAAGGGAGGGAGGGGGGATCATATTCTTGACCTAATTGGGAGGTTGTAGTGGGAGGGGGGAGGTGTTGGGGATTGGTTCCCCGTGAAGTTGCTACCTATTTCAATGTTGTAGTGCAGGGGATTGATCAGTGTGGTTGTGTTGGCACCAGGAGGAGACAGCGTATTTTCACTGGAATGTATCGGGGTTACCAGGAGAAAGCTCCAATTGTGATGAAAGCCGTTCCGGGAGGCCATGGGTGATGGATACAGGTATATGACATGGAACATTAGAGGGTTAAACACCCCCAAGAAAATTCGTCAAACATTCGCATACTTGAACAGGCATGGTACGCAGATTGCTTTCCTTCAAGAGACCCATTTAACTAAATCTACAGAGGCTAAGGTGGCGAACAAATGGGCTGGGTTCAAGTTAGCCTCTTCGTACTCTTCATACGCCAGGGGGGTCCTCATATTGATTAAAAAGGGTATACCGTTCACTCCACATAGAACACATGTAGACGATGGAGGGCGCTGCGCCATGGTTCAGGGCAAGCTTGGTACGACACTGATCACGTTCATAAACACATACGGTCCCATAGCAGACGAACCAGAAATATTCCAGCGTATGTATAGCACACTGCGAGACTGGCCGGAGACCACCATAGTGTGGGGGGGGGATCTCAATACCTACCCGAATCCTAACTTAGATAAGTCCAGCCCGGAGGGCATTCGCACGCCTAGAGTGGCCCATAGTATTAATAACGCTATTCTGGAATTTGGGCTAATTGATGTCTGGCGCCTTCGAAACGGAGATGCGCGGGTGGGTACTCATGCCACTCCTGCCCACGGCAGTTGGTCCCGGCTGGATTATTGGCTGCTCAGCGAAAGCGCTGCTGCGTGGGTGACTGATGTCGCCACGCTTCCGCGTACGCTCTCTGATCATAATCCGGTGCAATTGGTACTCACCCCCCCGGCCGCAGCCCGACGGCCGTTCACCTGGCGATTCCAATCGTCCGCATTACTAGATCTCATATATGCTGACACTATACATAAAGCCATAGTGCAATATTTCGAGATCAATAAGGGCACTGTGGATAGTGCGGCAACCTTGTGGGAAGCATTTAAAGTGACGATTCGTGGGGTGTGCATTAGCACCACTGCTGGCATTCTTAAAGATCTTAGGACGCAACTCACTAGAATAGAGAGCATACTACAGGGCCTGGAGAGGGCTTACACGGCTCATCCCACCTCTGATACACTGGCACAAATTCATGAACTGATCTTGGAATATGACACACTAGCGGAATCAGAGATTAAATATTTGTCAAAGCGACACATAGCCAGGAAATATGGCGAGGGCGGGAGGCCGGGTCGGGTTTTAGCTGAGAGACTGAGAGTGCGCGCAGAACACCATTACATAGACAAAATAACAGACACCGCTGGGGTTGAGCACTACAACCCTGTGGACATAGTGGAGCAATTCAGAGGGTACTATGCCACTATATACACCTCCCAGGGAACGGGGCCAGATGCCGCAACAGAAGAGTTCTTAGAGAACATTGCCTGTGCGTGGCTAGCTGATGACCATCGGGATTATTTGAATCATTCGATTACTGCGGAAGACATAAAAGCGGCAATCAGAGCTCTACCCAATGCCAAAGCGCCTGGGCCGGATGGGCTCACGGCAGAATTTTATAAGGAATATGCGGATCTCCTCACGCCGCATCTTCTGGAGATGTATGCGAAGGCGCATGAAACCGGGACTCTACCCCCATCTCTCCGTCAGGCTCTGATTGTTACTTTGCTAAAAAAGGACAAGCCACCTGACGCATGCGAATCGTATCTGCCGCTCTCGCTGATAAATATTGACACTAAAATTTTAGCGAAAATTCTGGCCACGAGGCTCCAACCCCTGATGCCCAGCTTGGTCCTTCCGGACCAATCTGGCTTTATCCCTGAGCGATCAACGTCCCACAATCTACGGACTATTTTTGCGATGCTTCATGTCCTTAACCCACAATTGCACGCTGCAGAGGTGTTGCTCGACGCCGCTAAAGCGTTCGACTCCATTGAATCGACTTACATGTTTCGCATATTGCGGCGGATGGGGTTCCCACCTCTCTTTTTGGGCTGGGTGCGGATACTGTATGAGAGTCCTTCGGCGCGGGTCCGAGTGGGTGGGTTGACGTCCGAGCCCTTCGATATTAAGCGTGGTACCCGACAGGGGTGCCCCCTCTCGCAGTTACTGTTCGCTATTGCACTAACCCCTGGCCTGTGTGATCCGTCAACGGCAGAGGGAAACGGCTCTCAACTTTCATCACAGACCGGTTGGTATCTCATTATACGCTGATGATATGGTGCTCTTCGTGCGGGACCCTGCTCGGTATTTGGCCCCAGTGCTCCGAGAATATATCAGGTTTGGGCTCATCTCAGGACTCACGATTAATTGAAAGAAGTCGGTGGTTGTCCCTCTGACGGCAAACACTCCCTCTCCGGCCATGGAGTTCCCGCTGATCTGGACCACCGATCCGGTTAAGTACCTGGGGGTCTGGGTCCATCGCGACCCGGATGTCGTTATGCGAGAAAACTATGGGAGGGCCTGCGTTAAATTAGACGAGCAGATTGGAAGATGGATGGTGCTGCCATTGTCCTTGGCGGACCGCATCGCAATTATAAAGATGGTGGTACTGCCGCGTTTTTTATATCTGTTTGCCAATATCCCGCTCACACCGACGCGACATTTTTTTAACACATTGCGCGCCTCTCTGCTCAAGTTGATCTGGGGAGGGAAACAAGCGAGGGTGAGTTGGACTACCCTCACGCTAGATTATGATAAAGGGGGATTTAGTGTACCGGATCCCTACATATATTATCTGAGCGCTCAGGTGCAATATGCTTACTTTTGGTTGCATCCACATGCTTACACCCCACACGTGGCAGTGGAAGAGGGAGATGCCTATCCGACACCTCTATATAGTCTATTTACTCATTCACGCCGCGGTACTCCAAAGTCTGAAATCAACACGCTTGATACAACAATCGCAGCCTGGCAGGCTATAGGCCGCCTTGCTGATAAGTTGCCCATTTATGCTCCGGCGTTGCCCCTGGGACATCACGCTGCTATATCTGTAGCGCAGGAGGCGGGCCCTCTGCGGTCGCTTGCGGAGGCAGGCATCACTACTGTTAGACTTGGCATCTTTTGGCGTGTTTCCCCTGACTTTTTGCTTTCTGACCTCCCGGTTTTGACTCTGTTTTTGCTTGTGTGATGATTCTGCGCACTTTCCTCACTGCGGTCCAGTGGGAAAGTGCAAGTGCTCCTGTATAAAATGTGTTATGGATTGGTGTTTCCATGATTGGCCTATTTGGTTTATGTGTCAGTCCCTTGTAAAGTGCACTGCGAGTGCCAGGGCCTATAGACCAAATGCTGTTGGTGGGCTGCAGCACTGGATTGTGCCACCCACGCAAACAGCCCGTAAAGTGTAACTCGGGCCTGCCATCGCAGAGCCTGTGCGCAGCCTGGGGCTGCCATGTCGACTTGGCAAGTGCACACACTTGCAAGTCCCTAAACCTTCCCTTTGCTACATGTTAGTCACCCCTAAGGTAGGCCCAAGGTACCCCCGTGGGCAGGGTGCGTTGTACGCGAAAGGTAGGACATGCCCGGGTGTGTGCGGCATGTCCTGATAGTGAATTACAGCCTAGTTCGTTTTTCACTATTGCAAGGCTACCTGTTCCCCTAGGCCAGAACGGGCAGTTTTGATTATTACAGCTTATAATCCTAACTGACCCCGGGAACATGGTAGAAATTCGAGTTTAGTATGCCTGGACTCAGAAGGATAAAATGCAGCTTTTAGTAAGGTTGGTTTTAACATTCTGTGTTTGAAAATACCACTTTTAGAAAGTGGGTATTTTCTTGTCTAACCATCCAAGCCTGCCTCTGCGAGATTGTGTATTCCTTGTCTGGAATGTGAGTGACAGGGGCTGGGGGATGCCAGGAGACAGGGTGAGTCAGCGCAGGGCTGAATAGCCAGATCGACCTGTAGATGGGTGGGAGGGGTCGCACCTGGGCCCTGAATAGGACAGTGCCTTCCCTCCACAATGCTGGCTCCACCTCCTGTGGTGCGTCTGATGTCCCTGGCCTACTCACTGAAAGAAGGGACGGAGACTTGTCAACAAAGTGCTCCAGAACTGGTTTGGACTAGGCAAAGGCCTCTCTGCCTTCAGAGAACAAAGGAATTTGGGATATAAATATTGGGGCCCTGACCCCATGAATTTAGATCTCGCTGGAATCAAGGAACCTGCCAAGACGAAGAGCTGGAAGAGCTGCCAGGAGGAGTACTGCCCCTTTGCTGTGTTGTTGCTTTGTTGGGTTGGCCTGCAGCTGCTGCTTCTGCCTTGGGCAGTGAAAGGACTGGACTGAACTTTCTCCAAACTTGTGCTGAGTATCTCCAAGGGCCAGAAACCGAGCTGGCCTCCTGTTAAGAAGTCTCAGGGACTGCAAAGACTTCACAAGCCTCTGGGTACCGCTTCTGGAACGCTGTTTCAGTTGCCACAGAGGAAGGGAACTGCAACCGACTCCGTCAACCGAATCCATCCCTGGCCGGTGACCTGTTTGCACCGCAGACCGCATCGCCCCGCTTCGCGTCGCAACCCTGGTCTCACCGTGGCGGCGTCCGACGCCGCCAACATCGAGCCGCTGCTTGCACCGTGACCTGTGGGCACCGCAGTTCGCATCGCATCGCTTCACTGGGCCAGCCGGACCAGACCGACACTGTCGCTGCAACTGGCTCAAGAGTCGAGACCGCACCGCATTTGGGGCACCGCTCGCACGTCTGCGACGCACCGCTCCGACTCGCACCGCTGTCCGACGCCAGCTCCCGCACTCCGGCTAGGTCGCCTGCATTGCAACCTGTCAGCACCGCATCGAGCATCGTCTCACCCTGCATCGCACGCCTTGGACTCACCGACTCCGTCTGCACGACGCTCATCGAGCCGCTGCCTGCACCGCATCGAGGGACACCGCACCTTGCATCGCTCCGTCTTGCACCGCAACCGCGACGAACGCCGACCGGCTCGTACACTCCGTACCAGCCACAACGAGAAAGGTACTGTAACCGAGTCTGTTCATGACTCTGCTGGCCCGTATCGACGCGGTCGGCTGGAACTGTTAGACTCTGGGGTTTTCAGCATCACGGTAGGCTCGGACGGAGCTACCGACTCGTACGAACTTTGCTTTTGTGCTATTCCTGCAAAGAAGAAGTTACTGTATCAAGCATTCATTCGTAAAGTATAGTATTGTGGATTTTTGTCGTAATTGGTCTTGTCTTGAGTATATAAAATATTGGTTATTTTTCTAAACTGGTGTGGTGTCCGTTTGTAGTGCTTACACTGTATTACTGTTGGTTATGTGCAAATGCTTTACACACTGCCTCTGAATTAAGCCTGACTGCTCGTGCCAAGCTACCACGAGGGTGAGCAGGGGTTACTTCACGAGTGTAACAACCCTTACCCTGACTAGGAAGAAGGGTCCCTACTTGGACAAAGGTGCAAGCCCTTGCCAACTAGAGATCCCATTTCTAACAACTACAATGCAAGATTTATATCCAAATGGTTCTTTTCTGGACACTGGGGACCTTCAATACATAGCTAACCCTACCCTACTCTTTCAATTCACTGTCCACAGGTTGAGGCTTGTGATGCGTTCGCACTACACCTCCTATCCACTAGAACCCGCTATTCTGCATTCCCTGCAATTGTTGCTGATTACACCTACACCGAGAAAATTGGTCACGAAATTGTACAGGGCTATCAGAGCAGAGAGGGTTCATGGGCCAGACAGAAGCCTCAACAGGTGGAATGATGGGCTGTCTGTTCCTGTAACCGAGAAGGAGTGGGAACATGTTTGCACTCTCACCAGTAAACTCACGCCGAATGGGAACCTTCGAATTATTCACCTCAAGTATTTGCATCAGACATATCATACGCCTCTCCGTCTACACAAATATGGACTGCGAGACACTAGCTGCTGTAAGAGATGCAGTCACATCGATGCGGACTTCCTACATCTTGCTTGGGAGTGTGGGAGGGTGGCGAGCTTCTGGGGACAGGTGATACATCACTTACACGACATGTCAGGGGTTGAGTTGCAATGTACGCCACTGGTCTGCCTGCTGTGCTATGTCCCACATTTGAGAGGGGCGATGGGTAAATTCGTACGACTAGCGCTCTTAATGGCCAAACGTCGAGTCGCTATCAAGTGGGAGGGGATGCCGGCGCCGCGTGTTGATCACTGGCTCAAAGACCTGGTTTATTGTAAGGACAACATGGAACTATATGCAGAGGAACTCCCAACAACATCCAAGCCCAAGGACATATGGGAGCCACTGCGCCAATTTCTGCAGCGACAGGCGTTGGCTACTCCCTAACCTGGAACTAATGTGTTAAATACATTGAACGCTATTTCATTCCTCATGTACCTTGATGTATCTGTTATGATAAATAGTGGTTGTGTCTTCTGGTGCCGATCAATCATATGATGTTTAATTTTGGTAGATTCGTACATGTACTGCCTTATATAGCAGCATTGTTGAGCTTTTTGCTTGAAAATCAATAAATAAAATATTTAAAAAAATATATAAAAAAAGTTGTGAATACCTTGACCAGTCTGGACCGATATGATCACCAGATGTGGCATATTTCATACCTGACCAATCTTCCTGGGCATAGAAGGGAAGAGATGAAGTCTATCATCAAGAAATGCACGAATGAGTGTGGCCTGACAGCTGAGCATGTCAGCGCAAATTGAAGCCACCACCTATTATTTGACGCCATGCTACCTTTTATCGGCGAGGGAACACCACTATTCCAGGTGCCAGTGTCCCAGCCGGGGTACAGTACAGTACAGGCGTCCAGTGGAGGGTTGCCATAGCCGCGCCGCCAGAAACAGAAAAGCAAGCATTGCGGCATCTGGGTAGCGGCCAAGCAGAGTGGGCTTGCCATTGCAACAGGGCCTGAGATGTAACAGGCCAGCCTGGTACTGAGCTCGGAGCCCTCGCGAAGTCGGCGTGGGCGCTGCTCAGCCCTAGTGTTCTCCAGCTTCCCCTCTCCTCCCGATCCTGCTCTGTTGGTGCCGCTGAGGGTGGTGCTGACACCTCCCGGCAGCTGCTGAGGCCTGTGGGCATTCTGTGTGGTGCAGCCTAGACCTGCAGCAGCATTGGTCCTCCGTCGGGGTTTGGACCATTGGTGGACCTCCTTGCTCAAATCTGCGAGGGGTTTGCGGCAGATGCGCAATTTCAGCCGTGCTCTAGGAGCCTCTCAGGATTGCCAGCAAGTGGGCGCCAGACCCCGGGGGGCATCCTCTATTGATTTGTGACTCGGGCAGTGGGCACAGGTGCCTTCCTTATTCTGACCCCCAGCCGCTATTGTGATGAGACCTCGGCGGTGGAGCGGTCCTTGTTGCGGGGAGCTGTGGCCTGGAAGACGTGAGCCTGGCGGTGCCCGGTCGCACTGCTCGTGCCCTGATTGCGGATGGGCTGCCTTGCTGCTGCGATTCCACCAGTGGGGGCGCGAGGGAGTTAGTGTAAGCAGCGGTGGGGACTTCGATCCCTGGAAGAGGTGAAGAGGCTAAGCCAGCGTACATGTGGTCCCTGATCTACGTTTATCACTGACTGGTTGCAGCAGATGTACTGCACGGCGTCCTTGCTGCGGAGCCCTCTGTGACCTGGGAGGTGACTGCTTGCCCTTTGGGCAGTGGACTTCTGGGGGACCCTAGGACTTTGTGGATGAAAGCGTGGACTGCCCGCAGCCCTACTTGGTCGGACGACCTGGGGGACAAGACTCTGCTTTTCAACTATTTTTGGCACTTTTGCTGGTTCCGCCCCTGTTTTCCTTGGCAATACTATGCTTGCCTCCCTCTACTGAATGTACAGTCATCTTGGTGCGCCTGAACTTTAGATGTGCATCTCCCCTAGGGGGCTGCACAGGGGGTAGGTACTTCTGCTGTGGAAACGGCTGGACTAGGTATGGTGTGCTTTGTGGTAGCGTATTCCCCAATCTCTGCTCCTGCTTACATTGGTCCATCTCCTGAGCCAGAGAGGGTGGCCCATTCTCATTGTCATCCTTGGGTATCCTGACTGCTCAGGCTGCCTCCTGCACAGGACCGCGGTGAGGGTCAGGCTGGTCAGCTGCTGTGCCTAGTGCATCGTCAGTGGGGTTGTTGCACCCGGATCTGCCACCACCAGCATGGCCAAACACAAGGCTCCATTCAGGGCCAAACAGAACCCTATGGATAAATACACTCAACCTGGGGGGCTCTCTGCGCTCCCGGCAGCAAATGGCCAGGACGAATCAATTCTGGACAACACTGTCCTTCGGGTGGCTATCACACAATCGTGGTACATGCTCGATGATAAGATCGGTGCAGTGGACACTGAGGTTAATCTCCTCTGCCAAGACCTTCGAAAGGCCGTTGAGAGGATCACTGAAGTGAAAACTAGTGTCTCTGGGCCTGAGGACTCAGTTAATTTTATGCAACAGACCGTGACAAAGCTACAGCAGTGACTAGGGAACTGGCGGCAAGAGTCAAACATGCAGATGGTAGGGTTCACCGCAACAACCTATGGTTTGTTGGCCTCATGGAGGGATGCGAGGGCCCTTCGATGGAACGTTTCCTGGATCACTGGCTCTGTACATTGATGCCCCCAGAGGCTTTCTCCTGTTGTTTTGTGGTTGAGTGGGTCCACAGGGTGTTGGTACGTCGTCCCCCTCCTGGGGCGCAGCCCAGGCCAGTGATTGCAAAGCTCCTTAACTGTATGGATAGGGACGCTATACTCATGTTCACCCAGCTCCAGGACAAAATCGTGCACCAGTCACAGCCTAGTATGATTTTCCGGATTATACCAGAATGGTTCAGCAGCAGCGGCAGTTGTTTCAGGTGGCTAAACAGTGTCTCAGGGAACTCAACCTTTGCTATATGCTCCTTTATCCGACGAAGCCCAAGGTTCTGTATCCAGCCCAGACATTATTCTTTGAAATGCCAGAAGAGGTTTTCCAATTGACGGATGAGAGGGTGCATGTGAAACCTCACACTCCCCGCGGATGGACTAAGATTCATCCCAGGGAGACTGACGTAACAGATGGGCGAAGACCCAAGCAAAGCGTCACAATCAATTGCGTTCGTCATGGAGGAATCCCCGGCGAACTGAAGACTCTCCAGCAGTTGATGGTGAAGCGCAGGACTCCCAGGCTCTACCCACGACACCTTCCAAGTAACATTGCAGAACTATTTCAATCCTGGGGTTGCTGCTTTCTCTAAACTCATATGTAACTTTGCTCTATGTGTGGCCGTAGAACTTTGGAGTGGTTGCGTGCATTCCCCCACTGTTCCTCCTCTTTTCTTATGTTGGGTATGGGGAATCATTGGGTTGGACCTGACTGGCCTCCCTGTCGGGACCCGAGGGTGGTCTGCAAGGCGACAGATACTTCAAGTATGAGGGGGGTTGGGAGTCTCCTGTTCTTAAAAGATTGGGTATCCTTCGAGGGGTTCTGTATGGTTTTTTTTATTGTGTTATATATATGCTGCACACCTTACTACCCACACACTACAGTTGGCCATCATATTGCTGACGGGGGTTATACATTCTTCTCAGCCCCCATGGCTTGTTTTCCCGTTTGGATTATTTCCTGGTCCCACAGCCTTACCAACATAGAATTTGTGATATCACAGTTTTGGCCAGAGGGCTGTCTGACTACTCAACCATCACCATGTTGCTCCAGATGGGCCATTGCCACTCAGCCTTCCGCTTGGCGCCTTTCACCCTGGCACCTACAGGACTCGGAATACTGCCATCACATGGAACGCTCCATTGCTGAGTATTTCCTACATAATTTTCCATCATCTGTCTCACTTGAGACACTGTGGGAAGCCTTGAAACCCACATTGATGGGGATCGGCATCAGCTATTGCGTAGAGTTGCGACGGTGTAAGACGCACGACTTGGTAGATCTTGAAACTCAGATGACACTGCTAAATGAGAAAGTTTGCGAGGCGGATGGACAGGTAGCTCGTAGGCAACTGGGTCTCTTGCAACACTAATACCGACAAGCCATGCTAGATGAGGCCAAACAATCATGGCAGGCGGCTCAGATCGCATTTATCAATGGGGGGCAAATCTAGTAAAATGCACCATAGACTGTGTCATTCAGAGTATTCCTCATTCCTCCCCTGTTCCGCTATTTTGGGATTCTTCTGGCATGTTGCTCACGGATCCTCAGAAGGTAGCTAACAGCTTCTTTTTTTTGTGTGCAGATTTATATAGCGCAAACTCTACCCGAAGGTATTGGAGCGCTTTACACGAGCACCAGTTATGTTACACAAGGACACATTCGTTATTTGGTAGGCACGGGGAGATTAAGTAATTTGCCCAGAATCACAGGATATTGAGCCGAGGCTCGAACCCGGTTCCCCAGCTCCAAAGTCGTCAGCTCTAGCCTTAAGGCTACACCCGTTGTGAGGTCCTATCCCAGGATCAGATTGTGGAGTTTGTGCAGGCCCTACCCCTCAAGGCTCTTTCTGTCACTGACCGTGAGTCGCTAGACTGTGCACTACCTGGGGATGCCCTAGCAGGTTTGAACACTGGGAAGGTCCTGGGACCCAAAGGGTTCCTATGCGAGTTTTATAAAGCTTATATGCCCTACCTGCGGGACAATATTCTGGGAGTGATCCAGTCCGCAGCCCGCAATGCTGTACTCCCACCTGACTGGTGCCACGTCGAGATTCCGGTATTCCCCAAACCAGGAAGACCGGTGAATGAGCATTCCTCATACCGCCCAATCTCTCTGCTAGACCTGGAGGTAAAGATTATGGTTAAGGCACTTAACCGGCTGGTGCGCTTCATCCCTGATCTGGTCCACCCAGACCAGGTGGGGTTCATGCCTCGTCGTGCCACACGCCACAATATTCGAGGCCTCTAGAAATGTGCTGGCACTCACCGACAGGTTGGGGGGCCCAGCGTCAGTCCTCTTGGCTGACATTGATAAGGCCTTTGATTCCGTTAGCTGGGACTACCTCTTTGTCTTACTTCAACGCCTTAACTTTGGCCCTTGAGTTCTCTCTTACCTCAAATTGTTGTATACTGATTTAACTACATCGGTCCGAGTGGCAGCTGCACGATCAGCTTAGTTCCCTTTGCAGCAAAGGACATGGCAGGGTTGTCCCCTGTCTCCCCTGCTATCTGCTCTCGCTACGAAGCCTCTGGCGCTGTGGGTGAGAATGGACGCCCAGGTGCAGGGCTTTGACTGGAGGGCTTTGACTGTCGGATAGAATAGCACTATACGTGGATGACGTCCTTTTCTTTCTCTCCACTCCAGCAGACTCTGGGCCCCGTGTGATGCAGATCCTGCATATTTTGAGGGAGACCTTGGGTCTGTGCATCAATTTATCTAAGACCAGTTGTTCCCAGTAATGGGGGGCCCCAGGTTCTCGATTGGGCTTCTGGCCTGCGGGTGGTGGTAAACGGGTTTAAATATCTTGGTGTATTCATATCCCCTGATAAGACCCTAGTTTGGTCACGTAATCTGGAGCTGGTTCTGATTCATCTGTAGGAGGACGTCCATATATGGTCCGTCTTGATGTCACTGACAGGCCGCTCAACAATCTTTAAGATGGTGTCCCTGCCTCGATTGCTATATCAACTACAGAACTTCCTCTGTGATATCCCTCGATGATGGTTTCATCGATTGAACACCATCCTCACTGCCATGCTTTGGGACGGGGGACCCCCACGTAAATGCTTCCAGTCCACCTACAGTGAGGGAATCACGGCGGCGGATATCGAGTCATACTATTGTGCATCATATCTTTTAACTATCAATGACTGCTGGTATGGTATTTAGGGCGACCCCACCTGTGCATCTGAGAGGTGGGCGATGGGAGACACACATAGCCTTTCTTACCTGTATGGTGGTGGCAATAAAAAGGGTCTTCCCCTGGCGACAAGGATAGTCTTTATTTTTGGCGCTCCTCCCTCCCAACAGATGAGGGTGGCCGGGGCCATTGTGGGACTATGACTACTATCTGTAGATTTTCATTCCGTTCGATGATGAATGTCAGGTTGGGGCATGTATGTGCAGACATTTGTATTTGTCATTATTTGGATCATTGAGGCCTTATGGGCTTTGTTTCCTGCTTAAATAGCAAAATCAATAAAATATGTTTATAAAAAAGAGAAATGGACAAATGTGTTGACAATCATCCCCTTTGGTATCGCTTTGTTCGCCCTAAGTTGGCAGGGTATGCCCAGACGTGGGTCCCTTGCTCACTTTGCCACTGGATTCAAGATAGCCTGGCTGATGAGGGTTATGAACCCGAAACCGGTCCCAGGATGCTTGTTTCCGGTCCAGGGAAGACATGTCTTGGCAGTTCGGGCTGGACTGTTCCCATGAGGCACAGGGTCAGACTGATTTGCATATGGCCATGTCTGAACTGGGGTGGTGGAGTGAGCTAAAGAATGATGATGGATTAAACCCAGATCAGTTGACTGGGGGTGAGTGTTTGATTTGCTCAAACGCTCCGTCCATCATCCCCTTTGGTATCGCAAATGTGTTGACTGCCATCATCGACACAGCAATGGATATTTTCAACACAGGCTTTTGTCAGATCCTTGAGCAGCAGTGCTGTGCAAGAAGAGATGGCTATCGTGCTCTAATACGCAACGCTTAGAAAACATATGCAAGTCAGAAATGTCATTAGCATGATTAAAGACAATAAAAAGCCCTGTCATATTAGCTGACAGATTTGCCTAAACCCACCCCCACTATTGAAGCAAAGTGTTATATTATAGATCTCTGGGAGTAGTGGCAAACCCCATACCTTGGCATACTGGCATATATAGATGGGTGTTCTACATCTCAGCTGACACAGCCTTTTTGTCTCAGGACCTTTGCTCTGTCTGCAAGTCCCTGTTCTGTGTGTTGTCAAAGCGACACATATCGGGTAATATGACAGCAGCTGGGTTTCTCTATTATATCTACGCGCTATTGCCCGACCACATAGAATAACAAGGAGCAATTTTGTTTGACCTTGCATGGGCTGTTCCGACTAAATCCCAGAAAGAGAACAAAATAGAAAAAAATTCTGCCTATATGTGAAAATACAATTTGGCACAAAAACAAGCGTGATATTTGATAACGTGTGCAAAGCGAATGCAGCCTACAATGTGCATAGTTTGCCTAACATATAGAGAACGACAATGGGCTACATAGAGAACGCATGGCACCCTCCCTTTGGTCAGGGCAATAGCACTACAAGTAACTAAATAATATAAATGCGATCATAAGATGAGCAAATTCAAAGCATGTTTACTGAGCATGTTATAAAAAAGAATATAATTATGTAAAAACTAAATTGTCAATTTAGAAAAAATAATCAAAATATGGTACGTTGGAGGTATCCATGATGTCACTCGCAAATTCAAAGGCAAGGAACTCCAAAAAGAAGTCCGTCTCCGCAAAAGACGATTGATCGACAGCCCAGATCACAAGGTTCAGAGAACAGACATGATCCTCGGTCTCAGTCAATGCTGAGATAACTACTGGGTAACCTGCATCCGTGTTAGCAAAGCCATCATTTAGTGATTCATGTGCCGATGCACACATCTCCTCTGGAAGGAGTGGCTCATACCATGCATTGTGGAGAAGCTGCAGACCCAAGGAACAGCTCTGAAAATGGGTAAGTAAAGGACTCATCAGCAGTTCAATATCCATGGGAGCAGGTGACTGCAAAGCCAGGAAAAAATTTAGTACCCATTCGAAGGGACACCAGAGGCAGTGAAACACGGGTTGTACGCAGGTAAACCAGGCAGGTTGGAATTTTATCGACCAAGATTTTAAAGTACCTAAGCATACGCTCACAACACTGCTGGAGCAGTGGTAGTTCCAGGGGGCTTGTAAATGGAACATCCATTGCGGAGAAGCACAAATAGGACCAAATGCCACAAATGAGGAATAACAGCAGCGTGAATCCTCCGAGCACACTAGAAAAAAGGGAATGAATGAAATACGCTATTATTCTAAAGATTGTTTGGAATGAACTGACCAGTCCGGAACCTATATTCTTACAAAAATACACAAGACCAGCAGTGTTAGATGTGTTAAGAATACCATGAACTAATGCGCCAAAATGTAATGGGAGACTTTTGTTTAACAAGGACTGTATCTCACTGGATGTTCTTGCAACCTGTAATTTGAAAGTTTCTCAAGCAGATGTGAGAGCTAATTCTTTTGGAAACATTAGTGCTTAGCTTGTTAAAGTCTGCCTTCAAAGTTGGAATGGAAGGCCACAACGGGCTAACGACAACTCCTTGCGTGGGGGAAACAGAACGTTATTACAACATATAACGGTTTGGGAAACCAATAAAATGTATGGGATGCCAGCTAGCATTCCACAGCAGGCTTGATTGCTGAGCAGTAAATAACTTCCATTTGAAAGGACAGTAAAAGTGAAAGTATTGCAGCAGCTGGCATTCCTTTTAGAAAACAGGCCAAAATCGCTACAGAAGCATTACAGGTGCCGTGGACTATTACGTGTTTGCAAACGAGGGAGTGCCCGACAGAAGAGTCAGATTCTTTTTCAGTAAGGAAAACCTCTCTGCTGGCACGTTCACAACGATAGGAAAAAGGGAGTGACCATAATTTATGAATGAAGCTGTCTCCTAGGGGTTCATATCTACTGACAGGGAAGTGTTTCATACATGCTGTGAATTGAAATGTTGAGATGGGTAAAGATATTACCCTGTGTATTAACCAGGCACCTGACAGTGTTTCAGCAATTGTGAATGGGCGCCGTCCTAACTTCTCTAAATGCAACATTGAATAGGTGGCATCTTTCTTTGCCATCAGTTGTTGTTTGCGTGTTGAATTGGAAGGCAAAAATAAGCTACTGGCATTCAGATAACACCATGGTACACACCCATTCTTAAGGGTCTGAAGTGTCCAGCTAAACTGCATAATAGATCTAAGCTGACTTTGCCCATGATACAGTGTCGACATGTCACTTTGCATAATATCAATAACAGATGACACAATGTTATTCAAATTATAAATGAGAGAAGACAGCATATTAATACTATTATCAACAGCAGCAAGCACTTTATCCAAGTTATCTTGATCAATTTGTCTTAAACATACAGAAGCTTCCGTTTGTGACAATTTCCAAATTTCATTATATGTAGCATAAACAAATCTTTTAGGTCGTGAAGATTAAAAAATCTGATAAGTCCATGTCTTCGGACGGAAGAGAAAGATGTTGTTTCACTGCAGACAGAATGGAATGTTCCAACCATTGTTGGCACAATTTCCCCACTGAATAGGTGGTAACAATACCTTAATGTTGAGTGTGGGACTATCGGGGGTCAGGTCGGCTTGATTTAAACCCAGGTGTGGAATAAAGAAAACGAGTATGACAACCATTTGTGTCTACTGCCCACAATAACCACCCGTGAGGACCTGAAAGTGTGGAATTAAATGTACCATTCTGTACCATACTATTGAGTTGTTCTTCAAACGTTTTTGTCTAACGTTGCCAATTATCGAAGCGGGCAATGGAGGGAATATCTGGGGCATTAATTTCTTTAATTTTTGCTATTCCCAGACATGTAGCCTGCTGGATGGTGTCCCTAAGGAAGAGCATTTGTGTTAGGATTAAACATCCTCAAAACAAGGTTTCCATCCCCAGAACCTTCCAAGGTTTGGTTCCCCAAATCGATTTCAGTTCAATCGTGTTCTTCCAG
Organism: Calotriton arnoldi; assembly: GCA_963921515.1. Taxonomy (NCBI): domain Eukaryota; kingdom Metazoa; phylum Chordata; class Amphibia; order Caudata; family Salamandridae; genus Calotriton; species Calotriton arnoldi. The sequence goes on along the minus strand of CAWUFW010003224.1, from coordinate 1,692,725 downwards.
TAATTATAGCCTTTAAGGGCTAAGTGGGTAACAAACAAAGCTGTATATATTAGCTTAGTTTGGGTAAGCAAATATTTCTCCGGTGGTGTGGGAACTAATTTAAAGATGTATGATGTTGGATCTGAGGTGTCATATCTGGAAAAATATGCGAATTTATCTTTGTATGTTTTGGAACTCCCTTGTGGGGGAGTTGGACAATGTTCCCATTGTGTATAATTAAACAGTGTATGTTGAGCACTGGCCCAATGTAGAAAATTATGGCCCTAATGATGATAACAGAACATCTAATCTCACAAGCACCAAAGCACACCAGAGAGAAGTAATTATAGAGTTCCTTGATCAATTCAATTTTGTTAGCAAAGAAGGTTCCCATTCATTTAGTCCAATCTCATATGTGCTATTTGAACATACAGTCCCCCAAAAATGTTTTAGTCCGTATCCGGAGAAGGTGTTCCGTTATCACTTTTTTATTCTATATACAAACGGCAGCCGATGCGCGTTTCGCCCGGCCGGGCTTCCTCAAGGCTGCAAAATCACATATAAAAAACACATAATTGTAACAATACATTTTAATATGATTAAAAAGACTATACAAAACATTAAAACCATTGTCCCACTGGACATTGTGACCATAAGTGAATAGGCCAACACCAAGAAAAAATAGAAAACATATAAAAATCTAAGGTACACCATAGAGATGTTATCACCCGTGCACCGAAGAGTGATTAAGACTAGTTCCAAGTCACCACATACTTTATTAGTGATTCTATGTTATTTAAAAGTTATATATTATGCTGTACACTTATTTTTGAAGTGACAGTCAATGTAATAGAAAAAAGAGTGTGAACCTATATACACCGATTTAGAACGTGTGTAATTCTGTGACATATAATTAATGTCCCAATTTCTATCGTTACACACAAAAACGAAGGGGTATTAAGGAAAAGAGACACATTGTTCTCACCTTATTCTCCCTTTATATGTGTACTCTGTTGTCAAAGCTAATCGCTTTCTTAACAATACAGTAACTTTCTGAAGTCATCCCTTTTAGTCTGCAATGTAAGCGCGTAGGGGGAAGGAGAGGATTGTTTAGTAAAGCATGAGGGTTAACTATCCATTGTATTGCTAGTCTAAGTAGAAGAAATTAGGAGATGTGTGAGCACTTGCATCTTACCAAATAAATCGCGGTCGTAGTAATATCTATAGTGACTGCAAATCAAAATCGTTTACTCCAGTAATGTAAATACGAGAACAATCCATGAGACAAGAGACCATGTTAAGTCCTTTCTATAACATCTAAGACACAAGAGACAGAACCGGTCATTAAGCAATTGCTCAGAAGCACATAAAATGGTTTAAAAAAGTCATTATATCTATTTGTTGTCTCTATGGGACGTATTGATTTAAAACAAATCATCCGCTCTTAAGGAGATTTGTCAATAGCATATTCGAAGCTTACCGAGTGGTTATCCACGTCCCGAAAGCGTCTCTCCGTAGTGCGCTCCCGTCCGCGTCTTAGAGCCGCACCATTTTATTGTAAACACGCCACGGCGTGAACTAAACATTGAAAAGGGACCAATGTTGAAGAAAGTCCTTTTAGTGTTAACCCGTGGCGGCCATATTGGTCATGTTCATAGTATTAACTATTTAGTGTATTTGCTATTAAACAAGTTTATAGATCGATACTCTGTGTTACGGCATAATATATAACGTTTAAATAACATAGAATCACTAATAAAGTATGTGGTGACTTGGAACTAGTCTTAATCACTCTTCGGTGCACGGGTGATAACATCTCTATGGTGTACCTTAGATTTTTATATGTTTTCTATTTTTTCTTGGTGTTGGCCTATTTACTTATGGTCACAATGTCCAGTGGGACAATGGTTTTAATGTTTTGTATAGTCTTTTTAATCATATTAAAATGTATTGTTACAATTATGTGTTTTTTATATGTGATTTTGCAGCCTTGAGGAAGCCCTGCCGGGTGAAACGTGCGTCGGCTGCCGTTTTTGTATATGGAATAAAAAAGTGATAACGGAACACTTTCTCCGTATACAGACTAAAATTTGTTTTGTGGACTGTATGTTCAAATAGCACATATGAGATTGGACTAAATGATTGGGAACCTTCTTTGCTAACAAAATTGAATTGATCAAGGAACTCTATAATTACTTCTCTCTGGTGTGCTTTGGTGCTTGTGAGATTAGATTGGATTTGGACTACTTTTGTAGATCTAAAAGTGTAATACTCAAGGTGGGTGAGTATTTGGCACCATGTGAGCACCCAATACGAAATGGAATGAGACTGACATGTTGAGACATTCACTACCAATGTACTTATGTTGATGTGCAGATCAAGGTAGCATATCCACTTATTACTTTGATACATGATAACAGAACATATCAGCATAATTGTCAACAAACACAAAAAAGATGACAATGGTGGTCATATTGCTAGCACATACAAGAATTCAGGAAATTTTAAACAAACATATGTTGAGTTGGCATGCTCAATGAAACGAAAGACACTATGTCATCCAAGTAGTGTCATATGTAGGAACAAACCATACACACACATTTGGAAATAGTGTTCAGAGCACCACCACAAAAAGAAGGTATCAAGGTCTGTGTTTTTAGTGGGTCCTTTTAGTTGTGTTCAACAGCACATCATAATGAGTACACAAAGGCCAAAGGATAGTTCCATAGTCTTTATTCCAAAATTCCAACTTGGGCAACAGCTGACACGTGTTTCGTCGTGAAACGACTTTTTCAAGGCTGTAAGATTCAAAGCGAAAACCCATAAGCAAAAGTAAAAACTGTCTCACAACATATCGAACAGATGTATTCTTATATATAGTGCACCAATCAGGTGTATACACCCACACCAGGTGGTTCAGGAAAAATCTCGTACACCGAAAGACACCCTCTGTGCCAGTTTATAGAAGCAAGTGCCAAAAAGAAGAAAATAATGTTATTGAAGAAGCTTCACCAGAGAAAATACGCCCAAGATGTTTAAAGCGTGTAAAAAACGTGTGGGCAGGCGCAGGAGGGGAGAGAGAGGTAATATTTAAACCCATATTGTGATGAGTCGTTTATAAAAATTGTCCTGTTTTAAAACAATTATCTTTACCCATAAAATTCAATCATTTAAAGTTGCACGCTTAGCATACTCCAAATTCCGGCCTAATCTAAAACACTTAGAAGCATGTATATGCATATTTTAGTGTAAGAATCAGTGTCTTCAATCCATGGAAGAGTATGACATTTTGGAGCCAGGACCTTGATAAGTCACTAGCACTCTAGGTGACAAGTACAAAGCGAGAACGATATATTACGTTCTATGTACAAACAAGTATATCAATAAAAGCATATCCAAACGAGAGAAGCTCTTTTGGTCCACAAATCACCAAAATTATAACAAAATCCATTAATCATCATGAAAACACACTAACAACCGACTTCTGTGTGTGTTAAAATCATTACACACCTAGGTTTTTTGTATTTGGTTATTCATAGCACAGACAAGATCCGCCCAAATAGATGCAAAAACAGGTATATCCCGCATTGATACATATCTTTTTTTAGAAAAGTTCCAGTGTATATGAGCATATATGCAAGAGAATCTTGATAAGGACATGGTGGTTAGGACCCAGTCTCTTATTAATGATTGATGCCCCCATAGATAGTTGTCAGAGTAAACATTTCAGCTCAAACGACCAGTGTTTTTTCCCAGAGAGTTCGATACATATATTCTAAAATGCCCCATATTTGGTGTGGCAGACTTGTACAGCCAATACACAACATGGCAGAAACCTTCAATCTACTAAGTCTATTTTAAATGCCACCTAATGCAAATAGTAGTGTTCTCAGTGTCTGAAACGCCCCATGTAGGATGCGACAGAGGTTACACCAAACCCTTCTCGTTACGGGGTAGACTTAACATGGGAAACACGCTACTAATGGTTAAGCCCAAACACGGTGAGTTCACAAATATGTGGGAACATACCCAGATGTTGCTAGAAATTATTAAACTAGACTTAGACAACAATGTGTTTCTGCATAATGGGGGGTGGTACCGCCAATGCCAGGGAGTGGCTATGGGCTCCAAATTTTCCCCTACATTTGCGAACCTGTTTGTGGGCGAATTAGAAAAAAACTACGTCTGGAAACACTGCCCTGGTCACCTTTATAATCATGTGGTGTACTGGGGTAGATACATCGACGACATTCTAATGATTTGGACAGGTGGACAAACTCTGCTGAAAGAATTCTGTGAATTTCTAAATGCGAATCACAGTAACATAATGTGCACCTATGAGTCCTGCCAAAAAGAAATTGCTTTTCTGGACCTAAAACTGTACACTGTTGGCAATACAATAGCATCTACACTCTACAGAAAAACAACAGCCTGCAACTCAGTGTTACACGCGGATTCATCACATCCTAAATCCCAGATCCTGTCTATCCCATTTGGGGAAACGTTAAGAATTAGACGCAACTGTAGTGAGGAGAGGGATTTTTCCACTGAGATTGACAAGACAGAGAAGCGTTTTCTGGACAGTGGTTACTCACTGACTGTTGTCACTACTGCAAAGAGCAAAGTTAAAGGGGTGGAAAGTACACACTTTGGCAGAAACCCAGACAAAAACAAGAAACAAGGGTGAAAGGATCTCTATTATCACACCTTTCCATACACTTAGTCACATTTTCTACAATATTGTAAAAAAGCATTGGCACATCCTCAAAACAGACTCTGATCTGAACAAACTTCTCCCCTCTAAACCAAGCTTTATCTATAAGAGGGGGAGAACTTTGAGTAATAGTCTATATCCAAGTTTTCTAGATGAACATATCTCAAGTCTTTAAACTTGACCACTGTGCACTGTTGCTGTGGGCCAATGCTACCAATTTAACATCTAACACTTACTCCAACTTAAATGTGCATGTTATGAACAACTCTTCATTGGCATATACATAAACTCTAACAAAGCAAGAATTCTTTTACAAAAGAAATTTAAACATGATTTATTCTGTTATTTGACACAGAAAATACATTTCTTCTAGGAATCTATCGCATTTCTCTGTTGAACATCCAAGCCCAATGCATTTCGGGCCAGGCGGCCCTTCTTCGGGGGCTGAAATCTACAAATGACAGAAAAATAACAAACAAAATAACATAAACACAATGTGCAGGGAGTATCAGTCTCCTTTCAAATAACTTCCTGTTGACTAGTTTGGTAAATACAGTCTATAGACATCTTATTAAATGCAAGAATCTAATTGTGTCCTTCTGTGCCTTTCATTACCGTCGTGCATGGGCAATGTTTGTGCTCTGTAAGGAACAGTCCTTGTGATCTGGTTTAGCCTGTTAGTGATGTTACCGTTATATAGTTGTTAATAAAGTTCTCTGAAGTGAAACCTCCAATTACCGAACCCGCAAAACCATATCTACACTTTGGTGATACCAATACATGCAAAACCTCACGCAAGTGGGAAAAACCAACAATACTGGTGCTCCATGTAGAAAAGTGCAAATCTTAAACTTACTGATAGGTTCTCCTGAATCAGCTGTAGTGAATGAATCAACAAATTGTTCAAACCTCCTGCTACTTTTAAATGTCTCTTGCCACAATGCATGTGAACAACAAAAACGTACTGACCTTAATGGTAGCGAGCGCGCCTCTCTACAAATGTGGTAGATGAAAAGGACTTAATCTGTAAAACATAAACGCGCAACAACACCATGACTCTGTGTGCTCACGGAAACCAAAGAGACCCTAGTCTCGACCGTCTCTGATCCGATCTGTGGCTGCTCACCTTTGTCTTGCGGGCGAGAAAACGCTCGATACGATACACATCCTGCTTGAGTTTGGCGTGTGCGACACGCTCGTGACTTATGAAGTACGCGATCTCTGTAATGAAACAAACGACGGACTCAGGGGCAAAAAGCTTTCACGACAAGTAAACATGGTCGCCATCTTTGAGATAAAAATAAAAATAAAAGACAAAACAGTTGGAAAACAAAAAAGTTAGAAAAATCGGCAAAGAATATGAAGCGGATTCAGTGTCATAGACAGTCGTCGTCGAAGGTGGATATACTGCAAGTTAATGAGTCGCATGACTCTTCACCTAAAACTCATGAGCGAAGAAACGCTCAATATGTCAAGAACAGCATAAATGCAGCTAATGCGCTCGTCACTAAAAATGAACGGCATGAGTGCCATAAATTTGACGACAAACTCAGGGACAAGGGGGCTCTCACATCATGAGGGAAAAGTTTTCTTGTTCGAAATAAAAAAGCCGGATGTATGACCATTCATTCATGATGATCGGATTAAATTGGTAGCATTGGCCCACAGCAACAGTGCACAGTGGTCAAGTTTAAAGACTTGAGGTATGTTCGCACAGTAATGTTGACATGTCAGACATCATGTCCACCACTGTAGCACGCTAAGTTAAAGTTAAGATAAAGTTTTGATTAGTATTCAAATCAATACAAGGAGAGCTCCACTTTCCAAACATCAAGTTTTCTAGATACCAAAATGACCAGACAGACCACACAATGGCTACCCCCTCTTCCAAATGGTTTCCACAAATGTGGGCATTGTAATATGTGTCCATTTTCGATGGACAAAATTAAGAGCTTTAGTTACAATACACCACAGGAACATAAAATCAATACATTTATAAATTGCAATTCCAAATTTGTAGTATATTGCATTATTTGTGTGTGCAAGAAAATCTACGTTGGCAGTACTATACGCCCCTTGAAAGAGAGACTGCAGGAACATTTTAGAGCCATACGGAATGTAGATAAGAACTATCCACTAGCGGTGCATTTCAATGAGAATCATGGCTCAGCGGAGCTACCTCTTGTCAAATTCCATGGCCTAACGGGAGGAGATAGAGTCAAACAACTAGGACAACTGGAGGCTAGATGGATCACTCAACTCAGAGCAGTGGATTGGGGTCTTAATTTAGACAGAGAGCTACATGTCTTTTTGAGAGATTAAGTACAGGAAAGAATAACTGTTTATATAGATCAATGTCTTCTACCTGTGGTACAAATTCTGCTTTGACTATAACTACAACAATGCCATGAGAGTGACCTCATCGTGAATCTGGGCATGCAATTATTTGTACTATGTATTATGCTCTTGTGTGTTGAGGGTTGTTTGTTGTCCAGTGTTGTGTAAAAATCATACCATTTGTCACTTTGTATAACATGGTAACAACCATCCAAGAGATCGATTGATTCTCCAGTATTGGGGTATCTTTCATAGATTCACATGCCTGAATCATTCCCCGTCGTCGGAGTGGGAGTCCCACGGTACATAAAAAAGCAATAATTATGCACATAATAACCATAGTAAGTAGTACCTAGAACCAGGAAGTGAAGTAGATAGAAACTACAGGGGAAGAAAAACTTCCACATTTATGACCTATCCAGGTCATTATAAATAGTCCAAACTGCAGCCAATCAGGCGACAGCACCCTCTAGAATGCTCTCCTCAGAGGCTGAGGCTCTCAGATTTTCTACCGCACGTCGTGTGAAGGGAGTCTCCCTGAGCTCTGCTCAGTATTTTCCTATTCTTCACAATTTAATTCATTACAGAATGTCTTCTAAGAGATCTCTCTTTCGACCTTGTGAATCTTGTGGGAAGCTGCGACTGTTCTCAGAAGATCCCCACAAGAAATGCATTTATTGCCTGTATCCTGATCACCAGGTGAGAGACTGTAAGATCTGTAGGACCTTCCCTCAAAAAACTCTCAGAGACAGAGAGGGACGTCTACTTCTGTGGCTGCAGAAGATTAAGGATCAGGATAACCCTTTATCTGAGGTGGGGAGTATTGCCTCAGGCTCTACAGTGTCCTCTAGGAAGAGGGTTGCTGAGGAACTTTTATCGTCTTCTGGGGCTAAGGTGTCGAGAAAACAGCAGTCCTCTAAGGGTGCTGAAGTGCCTTCCTCCTCAAAAAGGCTCCTCCACCTTCAAAGAGTAAACCTCTTCATAATACCCCCCGAGACAAACTCCGAAGTCTCTGGCTTCAAAAAGAATGTCTGAGAAGAGTTTACCTCAGAATAAGGCACCGTCGTCGACGACATCGACGAGCGACTTCGTCGACGATATTTACCGACGGGCGCTACGACGACGTCAACTGCCACCGTCTCGTCGCCGAGACCTCAGATGATCATGTCGTCGGCGTCATCACCGTCGACGCTGGTCTCTGTCTCCGTAAGGCCAATTTCGTCGACGACGGAAATTAGATCTACCGTCGACGCCCCGTCGCCGAAGATTAGAAAACTCCCGTCGACGACCACCTCGTCGACGACCGCGTCGACGAAGACTGCCTCGTCGACGAAGACTGCCTCGTCGACGAAGACTGCCTCGACGACGAAGACTGCCTCGTCGACGAAGACTGCCTCGTCGTCGACAAATGCTTCATTGCCGGTGGTTTCATGCACACCGGCTCCGTCAACGACGACTCCGTCGACGACTCCCTCGTCGACGCTTCAATTATCTGCCTGTACAGAATTACAGGTCTGGTCAGCTGCTGCGGCAACGGCGCCATCTACACCGTCTACGACACAGGTGCAATTACCACCACTAACGTCAACATCATCTTTGTTGCATAGACGGGGCTCTTCGTTGGAGATCCTTTCTCCACTTCATATTTCCCCTACTAAAATACCTCTAGAATTACCTCAACAATTATTAGATTATGGAGAGGATGAGGATGAATCTGAAGAGGATGACAGATTTCGCACTGCCAGGAGCCCATCAGAATTGTTCATAAAGTATCAAGAGGATGATCAAGATGATGAGCCTTCCCCAGAGGCTGTTGCTCCAGCTCAAGATCCGATTCCATCGGCACAAATGCCTTTGGCTCTATTAAATAATCTTCAATTCATGCTGGATGATTATTATCGCCGTTTTCCTCCATCTGAATCGGCTTCATCTATTCCACCGACACCTGTACCTCAAACTTCTTTTTCTGCGTTGAGGTCACCCAGACCACCGTCTCCGGTACCGTCTCATCATTCCGATGATGCTCACATCTCTGACAACGATAGAGAGGAAGGAGAGTTGGACGACAGATCGCTTCTTACGGAGTGGGATGATTACCAGTTACAAACTCCATCTCCCTCAACTCCAGCTCCCATCGATTCTCCTCCGGTTGACATCGGAGGCTTTCATCTTCTGATGGAAAGGGCAACTCAAAGGTTTCTCCTACCTATGGAAACCAAAAAGGATGAGTGCTTCCTATACGATTTTAAAGATCAGACGAGAAGACAGGTACGGACCATCCCAATAATTGACTTCATCTGGCAAGAGGGATTGAAGGTCATGAAGGCTCCTGCATCAATTCCTGCGGTCCTACCTCGCCTCGACAAAAAATACAAGGCGCCAGATAACACCCCGGCATGCCTCATAGGTCAACCGAAAGCTGATTCTGTTATTGCCCAGGCGGCACAACGGCGAGCTAGGAACCCATCTTCTCCGATCACAGCTCCTCCAGATAGGGATGGCAGACGGTTAGACACCATTGGAAAAAAGGTGTCCACCATGGCAGCAACAACAGTCCGTGCTGCTAATTCACTGGCCATTCTAGGCCGATACGACAGACAGATGTGGTCGGACATCTCTCCTTACATCGACATGTTGCCAGAACCATCCAAATCGGAAGCTTTAAAGATATTGCAAGAAGGAGAACGTATCTCTGCAGAGATCATAGATTCGGCCGTGGATGTCGCATCCACAGGTTTTAGACAATTAGCAGGGGCCGCAGTACTACGACGACAAGGCTGGCTCAAATCAACATCTTTCCGTCAGGAGGTTCAGTCAAAGATAGTTGACATGCCGTTTGATGGTGAGTCTCTCTTTGGCCAGCATGTGGACGAGGCCCTTCAAGCCATTAAAAAAGATACCGAAACTGCAAGATCTTTGGGTACCCTCCAATTTCGGAAGCCGCCCTTTCGTGGAGCTAGGGGCCGTGGCTCCTTTTCTAGTCGAGGAGGATATAACCAGCAAAGGTCATATCAGTCCTTCCAAAACAATCAACGTTACCAACCTCAACGTCAACAATCTTATGGACAAAGAAATACCTCCTATTCACAGAATAAGAGAAGGCCTTCCTATCGCGGACGCGACACTTTTAAGAAACAGTGACAACCGCCACCTGCCACCTATTCTACCGTCTACCCTTTTAAAAGTTGGAGGGAGAATCTCCCAGTACTACTCGAACTGGTCCGATATAACATCAGACAAGTGGGTCCTGGACATTGTGGCCAGAGGCCATGTTCTAGAGTTCATAAAGATCCCTCCAAGCTCTCCTCCAAAAGGCCCACCGCCAGCTCATCTCAAAGAGCTTTTTTCCCAAATAAATTTGATGCTAAAAAGGGAGCGATCGAGAGAGTTCCTCAATTGCAAAGAGGAACAGGGTTTTATTCAAGGTTCTTCCTGATAAAGAAGAAATCGGGAGAATGGCGCCCCATTCTGGATCTCCGTTCCCTCAACAAATATTTAAAAAGTTGTCCTTCCGGATGTTAACGCTTCAAGAAATACTTCATCTCCTGTCTGCGGGAGATCACATGGCTACTCTCGACCTTCAGGACGCATATTTCCATGTACCGATTCTTCCCAGACACAGGAAATATTTGCGGTTCAGAGTGGCTGGCAGGGACTTCCAGTACAAGGTCCTTCCTTTCGGACTACGTTCCGCACCCCGTGTATTTACCAAGGTTCTAGCACCGGTGAGCGCACACCTACGTCTGGAAGGGATCCAAATCTTTCCGTATTTAGACGACTGCCTTATCAAGGCGAGTTCTTTTATGGTCGCAGACGCCCACATTCGCAGATGTTTGTCCCTCTTCCAATCTCTGGGACTTTCCATCAATCTCGACAAGTCTCATCTCGTTCCGTCGCAAAGACAAACGTTCTTGGGAGCCACGTTAGACACTCAACTGACACAAGCATTCATCTCAAAAGAAAGACAACAAAAGATTTGCAGCCTTGCACACCTATTGTGCTCAAAAAGGTACGCTTCAGTCCGACAGTTAAAATCATTTCTGGGGATGATTTCTTCATGCATTCCTTTACTTCCCAACTGTCGTCTCAAGATGAGACCACTACAAGAGGAGCTCAGCCATCAATGGTTGCAGGTTTCAGGTTCCTTCAACGACCTCATTCAAATCACCTCCCGGATGAGAGAAGCCTTACTTTGGTGGACTCACAGAAAGAACGTAAAGAAAGGGTGCGCTTTCCTAGTAGAAGCTCCAAGTTTCACCATCACTACGGATGCATCCCTCGAAGGGTGGGGAGCACACCTTCAAGGGCTCACGGTCAGCGGCAAGTGGAACATCCAGCAACGAATGTGGCATATCAACCTTCTAGAATTGCTGGCCATCTTCCTCGCTCTAAAATCCTTTCGCACCATCATTCTAGGGGCATCAGTATTAATTCGGACAGACAACACAACAAGTATGCACTACTTGAACAAACAAGGGGGAACAAGGTCTGCCCGACTCTCACAACAAGCACAACAAATTTGGGACTGGGCGATACGACACAGGATCAGCTTATCAGCGATACATGTTCCCGGAGTTTCCAATGTCTTGGCAGATTCCCTCAGCAGATCAACAGTATCCAATCACGAGTGGGAGTTACATCAACCAACGCTGGATCGAGTATTTCAGTTGTGGAATCGTCCCGATCTAGACCTGTTTGCGACCAGTCGGAACCGCAAATGCCCATTCTTTGCAAGTTGGCTTCCCCACAAGGGGTCACGCGGGAATGCCTTTTCGATGAACTGGTCACAGATCTATGCCTACGCTTTTCCTCCGATACCGTTGGTTCCCAGGGTGCTCCGGAAGATGAAGAGGGAACCCTGTCGCCTAATCCTCATTGCTCCCAGGTGGCCTCGCCAGTTCTGGTTTACCGAACTCCTCCTTCTGTCGGAATGCGATCCCATTCAGTTTCAACCAATACCGAACCTTCTGTCCATCCAGAACGGTCAGATCTGTCATCCGGACCCTGCATCTCTGAGATTAGCGGCCTGGCGCCTGAGCACTTTGAATTCGCTCATTTAGATATTCCTGCGGACTGCAAGGAAGTCTTAACCAATGCTCGAGCACCGTCCACTATTAAGACGTACAGGCTTAAATGGAGGAGGTTTTGCTTGTGGTGTCAAACTGCCTCCATTCATCCGATCCATGCAAAACCGGAGCAGATCCTACCATTCTTTTTACACTTGGCAAGATCAGGCCTGTCCCATTCGACTCTGAAGGTATTTCTAGCGGCTATTTCAAGATATCGGCAAGATGGTTCCAACTCTCTTTATTCAGCTAGGATCATTCAGCAATTCTTCAAGGGATTGTTTAGGATGTTTCCTCCTATCCGCCGCCCATCTCCATCCTGGCATCTGAACGTGGTGCTTGCACAACTTATGCGACACCCCTTTGAACCTATTCATAAAGTGGATTTGAAGTTTCTCTCCTGGAAGGTGTCTTTACTGTTAGCATTAACATCGGCTAGGAGAGTCAGTGACATTCAAGCCTTCACTATTAATCCGCCTTTTCTTCAATTCACTTCAAACTCGGTAGTGCTACGTACTAATCCCAGTTTTATGCCTAAAGTACCTTCAGACTTCCATCTCAACGAACCAATAATTTTAAAGACTTTCTTCCCTAATCCTCAATCAACTGCAGAAAGGACTTTACATACGCTTGACATCGGAAGATGTCTCAAATTCTATTTACAAAGGACTGCTTCCATCCGTAAATCTGACCAGTTATTTGTGGCCTATGGGAAAATACGCCAGGGTCAACCAATATCCAAACAGACCATAGCTCGTTGGATTTCTGCTGCAATTTGTCTCTGCCATCAACAAGCAGGAAGACCATTACAAGCAAGGCCAAGAGCACACTCTACTAGAGCAATGTCTTCGTCTACTGCCTTGTTTGCTGGTGTGCCTCTCCATCAAATCTGTAGAGCTGCAACATGGTCCAGCACGCACACCTTTACCAAGCACTACTGTTTGGAAGCTGCCAGTAATGCAGACACATCGGTGGGACAAGCGGTTCTCCGTAATCTTTTTAGATAAGGTGAGCCTCTGTTCTTCCCTCCTCCTTTTTACTGTTTTCTTAGACTGATGTTATATATGTTTAACATTGCTATATATATATATATATATATATATTGATTTATTCACATGTATATATGTTCCTATTTGCATGCTATGCAACTTCTAGGTATGTCATTGCATGAGGTTTCTTGTACATACAACAATGTTACAAGTGCAATTTAACAGGCATTTTATGGATGTACTGCTTTGTACTCTGATTCAGGCATGTGAATCTATGAAAGATACCCCAATACTGGAGAAGAACAATAGTTACTTACCTGTAATCTGTGGTTCTCCAGTATTGGTATCTTTCATAGATTCACATGCAACCCACCCACCTCCCCTCAGAGGCTCGTTATACTTTCTTGTCACTTGGTACACTCTTGTGCGAGAAAATCTGAGAGCCTCAGCCTCTGAGGAGAGCATTCTAGAGGGTGCTGTCGCCTGATTGGCTGCAGTTTGGACTATTTATAATGACCTGGATAGGTCATAAATGTGGAAGTTTTTCTTCCCCTGTAGTTTCTATCTACTTCACTTCCTGGTTCTAGGTACTACTTACTATGGTTATTATGTGCATAATTATTGCTTTTTTATGTACCGTGGGACTCCCACTCCGACGACGGGGAATGATTCAGGCATGTGAATCTATGAAAGATACCAATACTGGAGAACCACAGATTACAGGTAAGTAACTATTGTTCTTCTCTGTAATTTTCCATTTCAAAGAATTTTATTAGGTATTTCTCATAAGAAAACAGAAAAAATAATATACTTCATACAGTGTACAAAATTATAAGATTTGACATTATATATCAGCTGGGCAAAAAACATGGCAAATACAGCAATATAAAAAACAAGAAAAATTATCACAAGCAATATACAGAAAGCGGAAATACAAAGTGCCAGCTGATACAAGATATTGTACACTGATGAATAACCTTCATGTAGTCCATGAAATAAGGAAGAGAAAGAAATATTAAATAAGAGATAGAAGGAAGCTAATGACAACTAATTAAGAGAATAGAAAAAGAGAAGATAAGATAAGCAGAGCAATAAGAGGCCTACTCCTGCTTGTGTTGGGTAGTATAACAAATTATGTATATTAAATAAAAAGTCCTATGGAATAAAAATTAATTGGTTCTAATTTAATTAAGGGTCCAAATAGTGATTAATGTATCTCTGGTACTCGTTCACGATTAAGAAGATAAGTAAAAGGGAATATCCTATAGAAAGAGTCCGGGTATCGATCATGGTGGTTTATGTGTGGTAAAATAGATATCTAGTGTATCCCACGTATGTCTGGTCGGGGTTTTCCAGGGAGAGATTTGAAGAGCGATATTATCAGCGCCCCTGAGATGAGTAATCCAGTTCATGCAACATCTATATGATGTCTTATGCGTGTTTTTCCAGTTATCCAGGACCATTTTTATTGCTGATGTAAATAAAAGGTCCAATAGTGTTTTGTCTGCACAGTTTAATGTATCAGCCTCAATAAAGCCGGTTGTTAATGTGGCAAATTCTCTTTTTAATGTACAATTAAATAGTTTCGATAAGAAATCAAACACATTATCCCAAAAAGCCGATACTGCCTTGCACTGTAGAATAAGGTGGGCTAAATCGCATGTTTCTTCCTTACAGTTCCAACAGATAGAGTCATCGCGGAGATGTTGTGAATGCAGCCTAGCGGGAGTCCAGAAGGCTTTATGTAGAAGCCTTAGTTTAGTTTGAGACAAGATCAGAGAGATCTTATTACGGGAGGTAGAGCTCCATATTTGGGGCCATTTAGATTCGGGTAATGGGCTAGAGGAATGTAGCTCACAGAAAGCAATGAGATTTTTATTAAGAGTTGAGTTTTTAGGGCGGAGAAGTTTATAAATAAATGAAACTTGATGGCCCAGGTTGTTGATCTTTGTTATAAAATGCAGTAGGGATGGGGGCGAGTTGTGAAGTTTGGCTTTTGAAAGTGCTGCTCTAACTTTTAGAAAGTTATAGAATTCTATATTGTCCAAATTGTATCTAGATTGAAGGTCCTTAAAAGTAATTGGATATGAGGAGTTTTCTAGCTGTTGGGGGAAGATGATCCCTTTGGTAATCCAAGTATCATAGTGTAAAGGTTTTCCCTTGTACAGAATATTACGGTTGTTCCATAAGGATTCCAACTTAGATTTTTTTATGCTTGAATCGAGTTTCTTGTCTAATTTTAGTAACGCCGCTTTTGTATTTTTTAAAATAGATTTAGAATTGGTTAACTTTGTTTGGCTAGAGGTGAGCAGGGCAAGAGGATTAAGATTATTAAGAATAGATTTTTCGACTTCCAGCCATACAGGAATATAATCAAAGGGAGGCGCGGTCCAGTAGGAGCCCTGTTTTGCAAGAAAGGCTGTTTGGTATATTTTAAAATCTGCTAAGTTGACTCCACCTAGAGATTTGTCCAGTCTTCATTTTTTAAGTCCAATTCTAGGTTTCTTGCTTTGCCATATAAATTTTGATAAGAGACTATCAAGTTTATGATGAAGGTCATCTGTTAAGATGAGAGGGAGCATGTTAATTAGCTAATTAATTAGGGGTGTGATCATCATCTTTACTGTTTCAATTCTCCCCCACCAAGTGATACATTTTGGGGACCATGTTTCTAGAAGTTTTTTTGATTTTTTCCAATGTTGTACTATTATTGTGATGTAGTGTGTCCATTATATTACTACCAAATTCTATACCCAAATATTTTATATATCCGGGTTGCCACGCAAGACCAGAGTTGCCTAAAATCTCTCTGGTGCAATGAACATTCAAGGGTTTAACCTCCGATTTGTCCCTATTTAGTTTATAACCGGAGTGTCTAGAGTAATTTCCTATCGTTAGCATCAAAGCATTAATTGAGGGGCCCGGGTCTTCTGATACTTTTAATATATCATCCGCATAAGCGGCTAGTTTAACTTGAGTATTATTAAAACCAACTCCTTTTATGTTTGTGTTCTGTTTGATATCTTGTATTAAGGGCTCTAGCGCTAGTAGAAAAAGAGATGGTGAGAGTGGGCAGCCTTGTCTTGTGCCTTGTTGGAGAGTGAAAGAATCTGAAAGTGTACTGTTAATTGCAATCCGTGCCGAAGGCATCAAGTAAAGGGCCATAACCATATTTATATAGGATTCCCCTAAGTTAAATGACTGCATACAGTATCGTAAGAATGACCAGGAAACTCTGTCGAACGCTTTTTCTGCGTCCAGGGTGATTGCTATAGAAGGGTCTTGTTTGAGAGCTGCATTTTCAAGAACATGGCATAATAATCTAGTATTATCGTTCGACATACGGTTTTTAGGAAAGCCCACTTGTGAGTTACTTATCAAGTGTGGGAGAATTGCATTTAGTCTTGTGGCTAAAATTTTTGCATAAATTTTACAGTCGACATTAATGAGAGATATTGGTCTGTAGTTTTTTGGCAATAAGGGATCCTTCCCCTCTTTAGGGATAACAATAATGTTGGCCTCTGTCATGGAGTTTGTGTTTGTCCTTTATTTGCTATATTATCAAATACTTTTAACATAGTCAGGTGTAGTTGCCCTGCAAATGTCTTATAAAATGTGGCTGTGAAGCCGTCAGGACCCGGGGCCTTATTATCCTTCAGGGATTTAATCGAGGTTATCACTTCTAGTTCGCTAATTGGTTTCCCTAAAGCTAATTTGTCTGTTTCATTCAGGTGAGGTAAGTTCAGTTTATTCAGGTACTGGGTGCACTCTTCTGAGTTAAATTCTTGGTCACTCTGATATAAGTCTTCATAGAAGGTTTTAAAGGTATTTAAAATATCTTTCTGTTTGGCAAGCGTTTGATTATTAGTATCTTTGATTGATGAGATAATGTTTTGGTTCTGTTTGTGTTTAAGATAGGAAGCCAGCATTTTACCCGCTCTGTTGGCTTCGCAGAGTTTAAGGGCCTTAAATTTGTTTATCCATACTCCTGCTCTTTTACTCAGAACCCGGAGAATGTAAATCGGAAATCCGGAGTTTCTGGGATCGTTTTGCAGCAAAGGACATGGCAGGGTTGTCCCCTGTCTCCCCTGCTATCTGCTCTCGCTACGGAGCCTCTGGCGGTGTGGGTGAGAATGGACGCCCAGGTGCAGGGCTTTGACTGGAGGGCTTTGACTGTCAGATAGAATAGCACTATACGTGGATGACGTCCTTTTCTTTCTCTCCACTCCAGCAGACTCTGGGTCCCGTGTGATGCAGATCCTGCGTATTTTGAGGGAGACCTTGGGTCTGTGCATCAATTTATCTAAGACCAGTTGTTCCCAGTAATGGGGGGCCCCAGGTTCTCGATTGGGCTTCTGGCCTGCGGGTGGTGGTAAACGGGTTTAAATATCTTGGTATATTCATATCCCCTGATAAGACCCTAGTGTGGTCACGTAATCTGGAGCCGGTTCTGATTCATCTGTAGGAGGACGTCCATATATGGTCCGTCTTGATGTCACTGACAGGCCGCTCAACAATCTTTAAGATGGTGTCCCTGCCTCGATTGCTATATCAACTACAGAACTTCCTCTGTGATATCCCTCGATGATGGTTTCATCGATTGAACACCATCCTCACTGCCATGCTTTGGGACGGGGGACCCCCACGTAAATGCTTCCAGTCCACCTACAGTGAGGGAATCACGGCGGCGGATATCGAGTCATACTATTGTGCATCACATCTTTTAACTATCAATGACTGCTGGTATGGTATTTAGGGCGACCCCACCTGTGCATCTGAGAGGTGGGCGATGGGAGACACACATAGCCTTTCTTACCTGTATGGTGGTGGCAATAAAAAGGGTCTTTCCCTGGCGACAAGGATAGTCTTTATTTTTGCCGCTCCTCCCTCCCAACAGATGAGGGTGGCCGGGGCCATTGTGGGACTATGACTACTATCTGTAGATTTTCATTCCGTTCGATGATGAATGTCAGGTTGGGGATGGGGGCATGTATGTGCAGACATTTGTATTTGTCATTATTTGGATCATTGAGGCCTTATGGGCTTTGTTTCCTGCTTAAATAGCAAAATAAATAAAATATGTTTATAAAAAAGAGAAATGGACAAATGTGTTGACTGCCATCATCGACACAGCAATGGATGTTTTCAACACAGGCTTTTGTCAGATCCTTGAGCAGCAGTGCTGTGCAGGAAGAGATGGCTATCGTGCTCTAATACGCAACGCTTAGAAAACATATGCAAGTCAGAAATGTCATTAGCATGATTAAAGACAATAAAAAGCCCTGTAATATTAGCTGACAGATTTGCCTAAACCCACCCCCACTATTGAAGCAAAGTGTTATATTATAGATCTCTGGGAGTAGTGGCAAACCCCATACCTTGGCATACTGGCATACATAGATGGGTGTTCTACATCTCAGCTGACACAGCCTTTTTGTCTCAGGACCTTTGCTCTGTCTGCAAGTCCCTGTTCTGTGTGTTGTCAAAGCGACACATATCGGGTAATATGACAGCAGCTGGGTTTCTCTATTATATCTACGCGCTATTGCCCGACCACATAGAATAACAAGGAGCAATTTTGTTTGACCTTGCATGGGCTGTTCCGACTAAATCCCAGAAAGAGAACAAAATAGAAAAAAAAATTCTGCCTATATGTGAAAATACAATTTGGCACAAAAACAAGCGTGATATTTGATAACGTGTGCAAAGCGAATGCAGCCTACAATGTGCATAGTTTGCCTAACATATAGAGAACGACAATGGGCTACATAGAGAACGCATGGCACCCTCCCTTTGGTCAGGGCAATAGCACTACAAGTAACTAAATAATATAAATGCGATCATAAGATGAGCAAATTCAAAGCATGTTTACTGAGCATGTTATAAAAAAAGAATATAATTATGTAAAAAACTAAATTGTCAATTTAGAAAAAATAATCAAAATATGGTACGTTGGAGGTATCCATGATGTCACTCGCAAATTCAAAGGCAAGGAACTCCAAAAGAAGTCCGTCTCCACAAAAGACGATTGATCGACAGCCCAGATCACAAGGTTCAGAGAACAGACATGATCCTCGGTCTCAGTCAATGCTGAGATAACTACTGGGTAACCTGCATCCGTGTTAGCAAAGCCATCATTTAGTGATTCATGTGCCGATGCACACATCTCCTCTGGAAGGAGTGGCTCATACCATGCATTGTGGAGAAGCTGCAGACCCAAGGAACAGCTCTGAAAATGGGTAGGTAAAGGACTCATCAGCAGTTCAATATCCATGGGAGCAGGTGACTGCAAAGCCAGGAAAAAATGTAGTACCCATTCGAAGGGACACCAGAGGCAGTGAAACACGGGTTGTACGCAGGTAAACCAGGCAGGTTGGAATTTTATCGACCAAGATTTTAAAGTACCTAAGCATACGCTCACAACACTGCTGGAGCAGTGGTAGTTCCAGGGGGCTTGTAAATGGAACATCCATTGCGGAGAAGCACAAATAGGACCAAATGCCACAAATGAGGATAACAGCAGCGTGAATCCTCCGAGCACACTAGAAAAAAGGGAATGAATGAAATACGCTATTATTCTAAAGATAGTTTGGAATGAACTGACCAGTCCGGAACCTATATTCGCAAGACCAGCAGTGTTAGATGTGTTAAGAATACCATGAACTAATGCGCCAAAATGTAATGGGAGACTTTTGTTTAACAAGGACTGTATCTCACTGGATGTTCTTGCAACCTGTAATTTGAAAGTTTCTCAAGCAGATGTGAGAGCTAATTCTTTTGGAAACATTAGTGCTTAGCTTGTTAAAGTCTGCCTTCAAAGTTGGAATGGAAGGCCACAACGGGCTAACGACAACTCCTTGCGTGGGGGAAACAGAACGTTATTACAACATATAACGGTTTGGGAAACCAATAAAATGTATGGGATGCCAGCTAGCATTCCACAGCAGGCTTGATTGCTGAGCAGTAAATAACTTCCATTTGAAAGGACAGTAAAAGTGAAAGTATTGCAGCAGCTGGCATTCCTTTTAGAAAACAGGCCAAAATCGCTACAGAAGCGTTACAGGTGCCGTGGACTATTACGTGTTTGCAAACGAGGGAGTGCCCGACAGAAGAGTCAGATTCTTTTTCAGTAAGGAAAACCTCTCTGCTGGCACGTTCACAACGATAGGAAAAACGGGAGTGACCATAATTTATGAATGAAGCTGTCTCCTAGGGGTTCATATCTACTGACAGGGAAGTGTTTCATACATGCTGTGAATTGAAATGTTGAGATGGGTAAAGATATTACCTTGTGTATTAACCAGGCACCTGACAGTGTTTCAGCAATTGTGAATGGGAGCCGTCCTAACTTCTCTAAATGCAACATTGAATAGGTGGCATCTTTCTTTGCCATCAGTTGTTGTTTGCGTGTTGAATTGGAAGGCAAAAATAAGCTACTGGTATTCAGATAACACCATGGTACACACCCATTCTTAAGGGTATGAAGTGTCCAGCTAAACTGCATAATAGATCTAAGCTGACTTTGCCCATGATACAGTGTCGACATGTCACTTTGCATAATATCAATAACAGATGACACAATGTTATTCAAATTATAAATGAGAGAAGACAGCATATTAATACTATTATCAACAGCAGCAAGCACTTTATCCAAGTTATCTTGATCAATTTGTCTTAAACATACAGAAGCTTCCGTTTGTGACAATTTCCAAATTTCATTATATGTAGCATAAACAAATCTTTTAGGTCGTGAAGATTAAAAAATCTGATAAGTCCATGTCTTCGGACGGAAGAGAAAGATGTTGTTTCACTGCAGACAGAATGGAATGTTCCAACCATTGTTGGCACAATTTCCCCACTGAATAGGTGGTAACAATACCTTAATGTTGAGTGTGGGACTATCGGGGGTCAGGTCGGCTTGATTCAAACCCAGGTGTGGAATAAAGAAAACGAGTACGACAACCATTTGTGTCTACTGGCCACAATAACCACCCGTGAGGACCTGAAAGTGTGGAATTAAATGTACCAT
The DNA here is from genome assembly GCA_963921515.1 of Calotriton arnoldi. Lineage (NCBI taxonomy): Eukaryota > Metazoa > Chordata > Amphibia > Caudata > Salamandridae > Calotriton > Calotriton arnoldi. Next base: position 1,671,611 of record CAWUFW010003224.1, on the reverse strand, counting down.
TCTGTACCATACTATTGAGTTGTTCTTCAAACGTTTTTGTCTAACGTTGCCAATTATCGAAGCGGGCAATGGAGGGAATATCTGGGGCATTAATTTCTTTAATTTTTGCTATTCCCAGACATGTACTCTGCTGGATGGTGTCCCTAAGGAAGAGCATTTGTGTTAGGATTAAACATCCTCAAAACAAGGTTTCCATCCCCAGAACCTTCCAAGGTTTGGTTCCCCAAATCGATTTCAGTTCAATCGTGTTCTTCCAGTAATTATAGCCTTTAAGGGCTAAGTGGGTAACAAACAAAGCTGTATATATTAGCTTAGTTTGGGTAAGCAAATATTTCTCCGGTGGTGTGGGAACTAATTTAAAGATGTATGATGTTGGATCTGAGGTGTCATATCTGGAAAAATATGCGAATTTATCTTTGTATGTTTTGGAACTCCCTTGTGGGGGAATTGGACAATGTTCCCATTGTGTATAATTAAACAGTGTATGTTGAGCACTGGCCCAATGTAGAAAATTATGGCCCTAATGATGATAACAGAACATCTAATCTCACAAGCACCAAAGCACACCAGAGAGAAGTAATTATAGAGTTCCTTGATCAATTCAATTTTGTTAGCACAGAAGGTTCCCAATGATTTAGTCCAATCTCATATGTGCTATTTGAACATACAGTCCACAAAAAAAAATTTTGTCCGTATCCGGAGAAAGTGTTCCGTTATCACTTTTTTATTCCATATACAAACGGCAGCCGATGCGCGTTTCGCCCGGCAGGGCTTCCTCAAGGCTGCAAAATCACATATAAAAAACACATAATTGTAACAATACATTTTAATATGATTAAAAAGACTATACAAAACATTAAAACCATTGTCCCACTGGACATTGTGACCATAAGTGAATAGGCCAACACCAAGAAAAAATATGTGGGAACATACCCAGATGTTGCTAGAAATTATTAAACTAGTCTTAGACAACAATGTGTTTCTGCATAATGGGGGGTGGTACCGCCAATGCCAGGGAGTGGCTATGGGCTCCAAATTTTCCCCTTCATTTGCGAACCTGTTTGTGGGCGAATTAGAAAAAAACTACGTCTGGAAACACTGCCCTGGTCACCTTCATAATCATGTGGTGTACTGAGGTAGATACATCGACGACATTCTAATGATTTGGACAGGTGGACAAACTCTGCTGAAAGAATTCTGTGAATTTCTAAATGCGAATCACAGTAACATAATGTGCACCTATGAGTCCTGCCAAAAAGAAATTGCTTTTCTGGACCTAAAACTGTACACTGTTGGCAATACAATAGCATCTACACTCTACAGAAAAACAACAGCCTGCAACTCAGTGTTACACGCGGATTCATCACATCCTAAATCCCAGATCCTGGGAAACGTTAAGAATTAGACGCAACTGTAGTGAGGAGAGGGATTTTTCCACTGAGATTGACAAGACAGAGAAGCGTTTTCTGGACAGTGGTTACTCACCGACTGTTGTCACTACTGCAAAGAGCAAAGTTAAAGGGGTGGAAAGTACACACTTTGGCAGAAACCCAGACAAAAACAAGAAACAAGGGTGAAAGGATCTCTATTATCACACCTTTCCATACACTTAGTCACATTTTCTACAATATTGTAAAAAAGCATTGGCACATCCTCAAAACAGACTCTGATCTGAACAAACTTCTCCCCTCTAAACCAAGCTTTATCTATAAGAGGGGGAGAACTTTGAGGAATAGTCTATGTCCAAGTTTTCTAGATGAACATACCTCAAGTCTTTAAACTTGACCACTGTGCACTGTTGCTGTGGGCCAATGCTACCAATTTAACATCTAACACTTACTCCAACTTAAATGTGCATGTTATGAACAACTCTTCATTGCAATATACATAAACTCTAACAAAGCAAGAATTCTTTTACAAAAGAAATTTAAACATGATTTATTCTGTTATTTGACACAGAAAATACATTTCTTCTAGGAATCTATCGCATTTCTCTGTTGAACATCCAAGCCCAATGCATTTCGGGCCAGGCGGCCCTTCTTCGGGGGCTGAAATCTACAAATGACAGAAAAATAACAAACAAAATAACATAAACACAATGTGCAGGGAGTATCAGTCTCCTTTCAAATAACTTCCTGTTGACTAGTTTGGTAAATACAGTCTATAGACATCTTATTAAATGCAAGAATCTAATTGTGTCCTTCTGTGCCTTTCATTACCGTCGTGCATGCGCAATGTTTGTGCTCTGTAAGGAACAGTCCTTGTGATCTGGTTTAGCCTGTGACTGATGTTACCGTTATATAGTTGTTAATAAAGTTCTTTGAAGTGAAACCTCCAATTACCGAACCCGCAAAACCATATCTACACTTTGGTGATACCAATACATGCAAAACCTCACGCAAGTGGGAAAAACCAACAATACTGGTGCTCCATGTAGAAAAGTGCAAATCTTAAACTTACTGATAGGTTCTCCTGAATCAATCTGTAGTGAATGAATCAACAAATTGTTCAAACCTCCTGCTACTTTTAAATGTCTCTTGCCACAATGCATGTGAACAACAAAAACGTACTGACCTTAATGGTAGCGAGCGCGCCTCTCTACAAATGTGGTAGATGAAAAGGACTTAATCTGTAAAACATAAACGCGCAACAACACCATGACTCTGTGTGCTCACGGAAACCAAAGAGACCCTAGTCTCGACCGTCTCTGATCCGATCTGTGGCTGCTCACCTTTGTCTTGCGGGCGAGAAAACGCTCGATACGATACACATCCTGCTTGAGTTTGGCGTGTGCGACACGCTCGTGACTTATGAAGTACGCGATCTCTGTAATGAAACAAACGACGGACTCAGGGGCAAAAAAGCTTTCACGACAAGTAAACATGGTCGCCATCTTTGAGATAAAAATAAAAATAAAAATAAAAGACAAAACAGTTGGAAGACAAAAAAGTTAGACAAATCGGCAAAGAATATGAAGCGGATTCAGTGTCATAGACAGAGTCGTCGAAGGTGGATATACTGCAAGTTAATGAGTCGCATGACTCTTCACCTAAAACTCATGAGCGAAGAAACGCTCAATATATGTCAAGAACAGCATAAATGCAGCAAATGCGCTCGTCACTAAAAATGAACGGCATTAGTGGCATAAATTTGGCGACAAACTCAGGGACAAGGGGGCTCTCACATCATGAGGGAAAAGTTTTCTTGTTCGAAATAAAAAAGCCGGATGTATGACCATTCATTCATGATGATCGGATTAAATTGGTAGCATTGGCCCACAGCAACAGTGCACAGTGGTCAAGTTTAAAGACTTGAGGTATGTTCGCACAGTAATGTTGACATGTCAGACATCATGTCCACCACTGTAGCACGCTAAGTTAAAGTTAAGATAAAGTTTTGATTAGTATTCAAATCAATACAAGGAGTGCTCCACTTTCCAAACATCAGTTTTTCTAGATACTAAAATGACCAGACAGACCACACAATGGCTACCCCCTCTTCCAAATGGTTTCCACAAATGTGGGCATTGTAATATGTGTCCATTTTCGATGGACAAAATTAAGAGCTTTAGTTACAATACACCACAGGAACATAAAATCAATACATTTATAAATTGCAATTCCAAATTTGTAGTATATTGCATTATTTGTGTGTGCAAGAAAATCTACATTTGTTATAAAATGCGGTAGGGATGGGGGTGAGTTGTGAAGTTTGGCTTTTGAAAGTGCTGCTCTAACTTTTAGAAAGTTATAGAATTCTATATTGTCCAAATTGTATCTAGATTGAAGGTCCTTAAAAGTAATTGGATATGAGGAGTTTTCTAGCTGTTGGGGAAGATGATCCCTTTGGTAATCCAAGTATCATAGTGTAAAGGTTTTCCCTTGTACAGAATATTACGGTTGTTCCATATGGATTCCAACTTAGATTTTTATGCTTGAATCGAGTTTCTTGTCTAATTTTAGTAACGCCGCTTTTGTATTTTTTAAAATAGATTTAGAATTGGTTAACTTTGTTTGGCTAGAGGTGAGCAGGGCAAGAGGATTAAGATTATTAAGAATAGATTTTTCGACTTCCAGCCATACAGGAATATAATCAAAGGGTGGCGCGGTCCAGTAGGAGCCCTGTTTTGCAAGAAAGGCTGTTTGGTATATTTTAAAATCTGCTAAGTTGACTCCACCTAGAGATTTGTCCAGTCTTAATTTTTTAAGTCCAATTTTAGGTTTCTTGCCTTGCCATATACATTTTGATAAGAGACTATCAAGTTTATGATGAAAGTCATCTGTTAAGATGAGAGGGAGCATGTTAATTAGCTAATTAATTAGGGGTGTGATCATCATCTTTACTGTTTCAATTCTCCCCCACCAAGTGATACATTTTGGGGACCATGTTTCTAGAAGTTTTTTTGATTTTTTCCAATGTTGTACTATTATTGTGATGTAGTGTGTCCATTATATTACTACCAAATTCTATACCCAAATATTTTATATATCCGGGTTGCCACGCAAGACCAGAGTTGCCTAAAATCTCTCTGGTGCAATGAACATTCAAGGGTTTAACCTCCGATTTGTCCCTATTTAGTTTATAACCTGAGTGTCTAGAGTAATTTCCTATCGTTAGCATCAAAGCATTAATTGAGGGGCCCGGGTCTTCTGATACTTTTAATATATCATCCGCATAAGCGGCTAGTTTAACTTGAGTATTATTAAAACCAACTCCTTTTATGTTTGTGTTCTGTTTGATATCTTGTATTAAGGGCTCTAGCGCTAGTAGAAAAAGAGATGGTGAGAGTGGGCAGCCTTGTCTTGTGCCTTGTTGGAGAGTGAAAGAATCTGAAAGTGTACCGTTAATTGCAATCCGTGCCGAAGGCATCAAGTAAAGGGCCATAACCATATTTATATAGGATTCCCCCAAGTTAAATGACTGCATACAGTATCGTAAGAATGACCAGGAAACTCTGCCGAACGCTTTTTCTGCGTCCAGGGTGATTGCTATAGAAGGGTCTTGTTTGAGAGCTGCATGTTCAAGAACATGGCATAATAATCTAGTATTATCGTTCGACATACGGTTTTTAGGAAAGCCTACTTGTGAGTTACTTATCAAGTGTGGGAGAATTGCATTTAGTCTTGTGGCTAAAAATTTTGCATAAATTTTACAGTCGACATTAATGAGAGATATTGGTCTGTAGTTTTTGGGCAATAAGGGATCCTTCCCCGCTTTAGGGATAACAATAATGTTGGCCTCTGTCATGGAGTTTGTGTTTGTCCTTTATTTGCTATATTATCAAATACTTTTAACATAGTCGGGTGTAGTTGCCCTGCAAATGTCTTATAAAATGTGGCTGTGAAGCCGTCAGGACCTGGGGCCTTATTATCCTTCAGGGATTTAATCGAGGTTATCACTTCTAGTTCGCTAATTGGTTTCCCTAAAGCTAATTTGTCTGTTTCATTCAGGTGAGGTAAGTTCAGTTTATTCAGGCACTGGGTGCACTCTTCTGAGTTAAATTCTTGGTCACTCTGATATAAGTCTTCATAGAAGGTTTTAAAGGTATTTAAAATATCTTTCTGTTTGGCAAGCGTTTGATTATTAGTATCTTTGATTGATGAGATAATGTTTTGGTTATGTTTGTGTTTAAGATAGGAAGCCAGCATTTTACCCGCTCTGTTGGCTTCGCAGAGTTTAAGGGCCTTAAATTTGTTTATCCATACTCCTGCTCTTTTACTCAGAACCCGGAGAATGTAAATCAGAAATCCGGAGTTTCTGGGATCGTTGATGGAGCTGGACATCACAATGTGGAGCCAGATGGAGTGCTGCCTCTAAGTATACCATCGATGTCCAGTGAAAAGCGCTGCTTTTCATCATTCATTGCTGTAATTTTCGCCGATCAGGAAAATAAGTAACAGCAAAATGGCGGACGAGTTACATCCATATCGTCTTTACGAGTGATCATCAGACCGCATTACAAATCCGAGCATTCATCCCACAGTGATCTTCAGGCCTCAACCTTCGTTAAGGTATTTCACCTTTGAGGCAGCGTTGAAGGAACTTAACGTTGCGGGAATATTTACCGATGCGGCCTGACCCTAAGATGGCGGCTGTTTAAATGAGATACGGCGAGCGCCTCATCCTTCACCTTGGGACTCGCGCTGCATTATTTAAGCAAATGGGCATTTATTGACAGTGTGCCGGCCGCTGAGGGAACGGAGCGCCCTTATGCATAACTGACTATATCTTACTGCGTGTGGCCTGACCCCAAGATGGCGCCCGTGTTCGATCGTGACTGCAGCCTGCTCTGTATCGTTCTGGTGCCCACTGCAGATTAAGGGTGCCTAGAACAGTCTCTAGCTTGTGGAAACAGTAAGCAACCATCAGACAGCCAGCATTGCCTGAGGATCTTATTGCCAAATGTTTTATTGCACAACACTGGTTGTCATTTAGTTACTGAAGCCTGCTCTGTATTGTTTCAGTGCCCACTGCAGATTAATGGCGCCTAGAACAGTCTCTAGCTTGTGAAAACAGTAAGCAACCATCAGACAGCCAGCATTGCCTGAGGAACTTATTGTCACATGTTTTGGTTGCACAACACTGGTTGTCATTTAGTTCCTGAAGCCTCCTAGTTTACCTACCATTGTTACCAGATCCAAAATTGGAATGACCCCTTTACTCTCAAGACTCGGTACACGCTGTGTAGGGTGGTGATCCCCGGTGCAATATAGATAGTGCAGACATCCACATCATTATTCACAGGAAAGCCATAAATCAACCATTCAATGGGTCAGCCATCTGCTGGAGCTAATTCATATTATTATTGAGAGTCGCTTCACTGGGGGCAGTATAATCAAGGCCTGTACTAACATTCTCTTCACTCAGGGCCGACCAAGTGTGCCTACAGCTGTTCTCACTCTTTGTATTGTACCGACAGTTCGCTCCTGCCACCAGAGCTTCTACTAACATTACCAACGTCATAAGAGGTTCACCCTAACCTACTAAGATTTTCACTATGGCTGATAAGGAGTCCAAGATCCAATACAAAAGAAATAAAGGGGACCCTTCGCCGTCTGACTCGCCTATTAAGGCCAAAGCGGATATAAACAGTACGATGGAAATGATTCTCAAAAAGCTAGCCGATGTTCATGATCTAGCTAAATCTACCAAACAAAACACGGACGCTATGCAGTTAGAACTCACTGCCCTACGGGCGGACATGAATACAATCAACTCTAAAATAGATGCCGCAGAACAAAGGATTAGTGACGTCGAGGATTCATCATTGCAGGCCAACAAAGACATCAAATCTCTAATAGACATTACCGCCACCCTAAAGAAACATGCAGCCGATCTTGAAGACCGGAACAGAAGAGGCAACATAAGAATCCTTGGTATTCCGGAGGGCTCAGAGGACTCTGCGGAGTCATGCATAGCCTTCCTGGAGAACTGGATCCCTCAGATCACGGGTATAAAATTTCTCAAAAACTTGGAGTTGGACCGAGCACACAGAATTCCAGCATACAATTCTTCAACAAGGCAAACAACTCGTCCTATCATCTGCAAACCGTTGAGATATCAACATACAGAAGCCATCCTCAATTTTGCCCGCAAAAATCGCCAGATTACTTGGAACGGTAAGAAAATAATTTTTACACAGGACTACTCTAAACCTACAGTGGATACACGAAAAGGCTTCCTCCTTCTAAGAGACAAACTAAGAGATAAAAATATTCATTTCTCTTTTGTTGGCCCGGCTAAATTTAGAATCATGGACAATGGTAGACATCGCTACTTTACGGATCCCAAAGACTTGTCAAAATTTTTAGACAGTCCAGCCACCCAAGACATGGACCACACTAATTCCTTCTCTAACAAAAGGAAGTCATGATATCCTTTTTCATTTCTTATCTAAGCCTTTTACATTCGCCTCTCATGTATGCTCATACAATTTCGTGTGTTTCCATTACTTCTTGGTCATAAAGCTTGCTTCTTATTGCTATTTGCTTACAGCCAGATGAAACATATCCTGTAACAACCGTAGCGTAGTGCCTAAATGCCTTGTGTTTAATACACCGCCTAACATGCGGTCTTCACCTCTCTATATTATTACAACAGGTACATAGCCAACTAAGTTTAAATGTGGGCTAATAAGTTAAATCTGTTTAGCACAGGGCAGTTTTATTTCTCTAGTGTATATTCATTTTCTGTTACTAAGTGTGCTAACAATTGACTTATAACACAGAGTTTGATGACATGTTGCACTCTGGAAGGTTAAAATTTTGTTATAAAACGTTTTTCTCCGAGATGGCAGGATGACGCTCCTGCCGTCGCACCTTCGATATTCGAGGTCTACAAGGTTGGGTGGGGAGGGCGGAGGGAGAGGGGAGGGCTCTAGGGGATCCCCAAGTTTTGCGGAGAGGGTTTGGGATTTTTTGGACCTTACTTTGGGTATTCCCAGTTGTTTTCTGTTCTTATTTTTATAATCTTTTTCTTTATTCTTTTTGCCATTTCTGCCCTGCTTTTCATTGTACTCATTACTGCATAATGTCCGCGCTTGACAAGAGTTATTACGCACTGTCTACTTTACGTATTCTGGTACGCTATTACAATATCTGCATTCAGCACAAGTTATCCTCATGCATCGGGGGTTATGCAGATACAGTCTTTCTAGCACGCCTGTCACTCATCAGATCTCACATGTCCTACATAGAACTAGATCCCTTTATCTTCACTTACGTATGTCATGACTCAAACTAAGACATGTAATCTTACAGATGATCTTAACGTCGTCTCCCTAAATATGAAAGGGCTTAACCACCCAATCAAACGCCGGAAATGTTTTGATTATTTAGCTAAAACTAAAGGGGATATTATATTACTACAAGAAACGAAACTGTCTGGGGATGATGCAACATTTATTAAACACAACTGGATTTCACACATTTCATGCTCTCCAGCGGACCATAAAAAGAAGGAGTAATCACCCTAATAGCAAGGGAAGCTAACATGTCCCTCGAATCATACTCACATGATAAGGATGGCAGAGTATTAGTTACACATCTGAAGAAAGGGGAAGACTCTATACATGTTGTAAACATATACGGCCCTAATACGGATGAACCCAATTTTTGGGAAGACATTTCAAATACCGTAGAAAACCTTCCTCAGGATGATCTCATCATAGTTGGCGGTGACTTTAATATCCCATTAGACCCTATAATTGACCGTCAATCAACCTGTAAGTACCACGTTACAAGATCTCACGGTATAGTTCAAAAGATATGCACTAAGTTTAATCTCAAAGATTCTTGGCGCCTTCAACACCCAGACTCCAGAGACTACACTTTTTACTCTGCCCCACATGACTCTTACACTAGAATAGATTACATACTTATCTCCGGTTCATTCACACATTTACTTGACCAAACAGACATTTCACCCAAGTTAGTGTCCGATCACTCCTGTATCAGTGTTAAATTAGCTGGCAGTCATAATAACCCTTCGCCCAAAAGATGGCGCTTCAATAACGATGTCCTATCAGATCCTGAAGATAAAAAGAAAATTGAGGAGGCAATTGTAGATTATCTCAAACATAATGATCTTCCTGGAACAAATGTAAACACCCTTTGGGACGCTCTGAAGGCAACCATTAGGGGAGTTATCATTGAGATTCTCTGTAATTTTGTTCATGCTTCTAACTATGTACCATGCTTTTGCTATGGAGTGTGGGGCAATACACTTGCACCATAGAAATTGTTTAATTTGATAGCAAATGTACTAGTGACCAATTGGTGAGCAAGTGTTTTCCTGAAACATATTGCTCTACCATCACACTGTGTGGTTATAAGGGACTATTGAGGACTCCAATTTTTGACATCACTAACCCACCCTGTTTACTTTTACTTGCCTTTTTCTTCTTTTTTTCTATACATGACTCTACTCTTTTCTGCACATTTAGCAGCCCACCCCTTGTTTTTGACAATAGGAACCTTTCCTGTATCCTGTTTAAAAATTGCAATAAGACTCTATATTTTATAATACGTTTTTATATGTATCAATTTTCTTTACAAAGATCCTAAGGACTTAACCTTAAGAAATCCACCTTTCTTTGGAGTGCATATATATAGCACTGCTTACTTCCTTGTTCTGACCGTTAGGATCAAATGGATGTGAACAGACAGTTATCTCACAGTACCAACATGGCGCCCGTTTTCATATGCGCACAGGATCTAATTTTGCTGAAAATTGTTTCCCTTTTCTATGTCTAAGCTAATACGCATGCGTAAAATATTTAAGGAAGTACGAACTAACCCGGCGCCGTTAGAGACGACCGCGCATCGGGACGGAGAACTTTTTTCTCAGAAACTCGAGGTAAGAGTAATCGGCTTTGAGGGGCTTTAGGAAATTAGTAACGCCAACAACATAGAAGGTGGCAGTGTTTGAAGTTTTACATTTTGATGATTGGGATATTTTGTGTGAACTCACCGTGTTTATAACTTTGGGCTTAACCATTAGTAGCGCGTTTCCCATGTTAAGTCTACCCCGTAACGAGATGGGTTTGGCGTAACCTCTGTCGCATCATACATGGGGCATTTCAGACTCTGAGAACGCTACTATTTGCATTAGGTGGCATTTAAAATAGACTTAGTAGATTGAAGGTTTCTGCCATGTTGTGTATTGGCTGTACAAGTCTGCCACACCAAATATGGGGCATTTTAGAATATATGTATCGAACTCTCTGGGCAAAAACACTGGTCGTTTGAGCTGAAACGTTTACTATGACAACTATCTATGGGGGCATCAATCATTAATAAGGGACTGGGTCCTAACCTCCATGTCCTTATCAAGATTCTCTTGCATATATGCTCATATACACTAGAACTTTTCAAAAAAAAAAAGATGTGTATCAATGCGGGATATACCTGTTTTTGCATCTATTTGGGCGGATCTTGTTTGTGCTATGAATTACCAAATACAAAAAAACCTATGTGTGTAATGATTTTAACACACACAGAAGTCGGTTGTTAGTGTGTTTTCGTGATGATCAATGGATTTTGTTATAATTTTGGTGATTCTGTGTTCTCTGGGATAGCCTTTTTTACCTTAGTACCTGTTTTATAGATTTGTGCGCACCTACGGCCCAGTGGACTGATTTTTATCCACTGAAGAAAAATATACCGTTGTACTACACTGTGACAATTCCTCAGAACTGTTTCCAAAAGGTAGTTTTTTGATCAATCAAGTGCTCGTGTCTTTACTCTTCTAGCTTTTTACCGGTGTCTTGCCGGCTGTTTTTGACGTAACTAATTTTTGCTTACCTTTTTCATTCTCACTGTACGTTGCACTTTTCACAAGTCTTTTACACACTTTAAACATCTCGGGCGTATTTTCTCTGGTGAAGCTTCTTCAATAACATTCTTTTCTTCTTTTTGGCACTTGTTTCTATAAACTGGCACAGAGGGTGTCTTTTGGTGTACGAGTTTTTTACTGAACCACCTGGTGTGGGTGTATACACCTGATTGGTGCACTATATATAAGAATACACCTGTTCGATATGTTGTGAGACAGTTTTTACTTTTGCTTATGGGTTTTCGCTTTGAATCTTACAGCCTTGAAAAAGTCGTTTCACGACGAAACACGTGTCGGCTGTTGCACAAGTTGGAATTTTGGAATAAAGAATATGGAACTATCCTTTGGCCTTTGTGTACACATTATGATGTGCTGTTGAACACAACTAAAAGGACCCACTAAAAACACGGACCTTGATACCTTCGTTTTGTGGTGGTGCTCTGAACACTATTTCAATATCAGCATAATTAGCAGAATTAAGGAACAAGTACTCTGATTTGGAAACAGTATAATATTTCAACTCCGAGAGCATGGAGTTTACAGTATCAACATCCCAATCATCTGAATGTAACCAAGGTACTATTACAGCAGCCACTGAAACTTTGAACACATATGACATCTGCAGGATCTCTGCAAGACCAAATATGTCGAAAGGAACTTTATCCCAAAACATTCCATCAGTTGCTAAAATGGCTGCAATGTTCACTAGGGACAAGTCTCTTTTCAGTTTATGGGAAGAAGAATGGGGGCCAATACCCAGTCGGCCAGTTCCATAGCAGAATGTTCTGGGAGGTAGTGGCCATTTATCAACAGGAAAAAAACAGTCACAAATCCAATCCACAGGAAAAGAAAAACTAAGGAAAGTGTAATCCAAGCATATATTCAAGGTGGGACTATATGCACAAGTTACTAACTTGTGTAACGATATATCTGTAAGAGACAGTAGTTAGTGACAGATTCCTTACCTTAGAATATCCCCAGGCGTCAGGCTGGATCCGGAAAGTTTTTGCGTAGCAGTACCCTTGCGCGTCGGTAGGCGGCGTCGTGCGGCTCCGCGTCCGTCGTCGTGATCGCCGGGATGACGTCGCGGGCAGTACTTAGACGCCGCCCCTGCGCGCTGACGTCAGTTCTGTACACGACTTTCCGCGCCAGGAACGCAGAGCCATGCAAGAAGCTGACATAGGTGTCTGAAAAATACTAGGGCCCTGAAAGGGATGTCCTTAACCCTAGAAATCAGTTCGCAGAACGGGGAGGATGGGTGGGGCGGTAAGGAATCTGTCACTAACTACTGTCTCTTACAGATATATCGTTACACAAGTTAGTAACTTGTGCATCTGAAAGAGACACGTTAGTGACAGATTCCTTACCTTAGAATAGATACCCCAGCAATACCAACCCCGGTGGTGGGTCTGCGAACAAAGATCAGACAAGGAAGTCCCGGAGGACAGAACGGCCAAAGAAGCCGTCCCTCCGGACCTGACTGTCAAGGCAGTAATGCTTTGTAAATGTGTGCAGCGAGGCCCACGTAGCTGCCTGACAGATATCCTGCAGCGGAACACCGCGGCCTAAAGCCGTGGTAGCAGCCGTTGCCCTGGTGGAATGGGCACGCAGCCCAACAGGAGGCTCCTTCTTAGCCAAAGAATAGCAGGCTTTGATACACAAGGTTACCCAGCGGGAGATGGTTCTCTTGTGCACCGCCCGACCTTTTTGGCGCCCACGTAGCCAACAAAGAGCTGGTCATCCACCCGGAAGTGTTGTGTGCGGTTGATATAAAAGGAAAGCGCACGTTTTGGGTCCAGACGGTGGAGCCTCTCTTCCTCTCTGGAAGGATGCGGAGGCGGAAAGAAGGTGGGCAAAGTGATGGTCTGCCCAATGTGGAAGGCAGTAACCACCTTTGGCAAGAAGGACGGACGCGTCCTAAGAACAACCTTGTCTGGATGGACAGACAGAAAGGGAGGTTTGCAAGATAGAGCCTGGAGCTCACTCACCCGCCGAGCGGAGGTGATGGCCACCAGAAAGGCTGTCTTCAGAGTCAGAAGACGAAGAGGACAGTTATGTAGAGGCTCAAAGGGAGCGCACATGAGAAAGGTAAGAACCAAGTTCAAGTCCCACTGAGGCATCACAAACGGAACAGGAGGGAAGAGGTGTGTAATGCCTTTTAGGAACCTGTTAACAACAGGGGACTTGAAAAGGGAGGGCTGATCAGGAAGCCTGAGGAAGGCCGAGATGGCACAAAGATAGCCTTTGATGGTACCCAGGGCAGAACCCTGTTGGGCCAGGGAAAGAAGGAACAGAAGAACCTCAGAAAGAGGGGCAGAGAGGGGATTCACAGCCTTTGCTGTGCACCATGCCAGGCGTATACCACCTTAGTGGAGGGACGCCTGGCTGCCAGAATCACATCACAAACTTCGGGAGGCAAGTCGAAAGGAATCAACTGCCGCCGCTAAATCTCCACGCAAGCAGGTGGAGGCTGGACAGGTTCGGGTGGAGGACCGTCCCCTGCTGCTGCGACAGAAGATCCTCCCGAAGAGGCAGACGGATCGGGGGATCGACGCTCATACTGAGTAGCTCGGGATACCATACTCTTCGAGCCCAGTCCGGAGCCACAAGGATGACTTGGGCCCGGTCGCGCCGAATCTTCTTCAACACTCTGGGTAGAAGTGGTATAGGCGGAAAAGCGTACAACAGACCGCAACTCCACTCGCGACGAAAAGCGTCGCCGAGCGAGTGCTGCCTTGGAAATTCCAACGCGCAGAACTGATGACATTGCGCGTTCTCTTCGGTGGCGAATAGATCTAACCAAGGCTCTCCCCACTGTAGAAATAGTCCTTGCGCCACCTCCGAGTGAAGACGCCATTCGTGATCCATCATGCACCTGCGGCTGAGTTCGTCCGCCCTGGCGTTCAGGGAACCTGCCAGGTGTTGAACCATCAGGAAAATGCCCTGATGTTCCAGCCATGTCCAGAGGCGCAGAGCCTCCTGACATAGGGTCCACGACCCCACCCCGCCTTGCTTGTTGCAGTACCACATGGCGGTGGTGTTGTCTGTGAACACCTGCACTACCTTCCCTTTGACAGAGGGAAGGAATGCCTTGAGTGCAAGTCGGATCGCCCGGAGCTCCAGAAGGTTGATATGGAGCCGGGACTCCGCCGGAGACCAGAGGCCTCTGATCTCCGCCTCTCCCATGTGACCGCCCCATCCCAGAAGGGACGCGTCCGTCACAACTGTGTGCTCTGGCTGGGGAAGGGAGAGTGATCTGCCCATGACCCATTGCCGGTTCGAGAGCCACCACTGCAACTGTCTTGCAGCCCCCTCCGAGATCTGAACGTGATCGGACAGGTTGCCCTGGTGCTGCGCCCACTGGAACTTCAGGTCCCACTGCAGAGCCCGCATATGCCATCTGGCATGATCGACCAGCAGGATGCAGGAGGCCATGAGGCCCAGCAGCCTCAGGGTCATCCGTACCGAAACCCAGGATAAAGGCTGAAAGATCGGAATCATAGCCTGAATATCCCGGACTCGCCGTTCGGGAGGATAGGCCCGAAACTGCGTCGTGTCCAGAACTGCTCCGATGAAAAGGAGCTGTGGAGAAGGAATCAGATGCGACTTCGGCACACTGATGGAGAACCCCAGCGAGTGCAGGAGTTCGGCCGTAGTCTGGAGGTGGGAGACGACTGCCTGGGACGAGCCCGCCTTCAGCAGCCAGTCGTCGAGGTAGGGGAAGACTGGAACCCCTGCCCGGCGCAGATGAGCTGCGACCACCGCCATCACTTTCGTGAACACCCGAGGGGCACTTGTAAGGCCAAAGGGGAGCACGGTGAAGTGAAAATGCTCGAGGCCTACCGTGAACCGAAGGTAACGCCGGTGGTCCGGCAGGACGGGGATGTGAAAATAAGCGTCCTGCAAGTCCAACGCTACCAACCAGTCTCCAGGGTCGAGGGCAGTCAAGACCTGAGCTAGGGTGAGCATCTTGAACTTCTCCTTCCGGAGGAAGCGATTGACGTTCCGGAGGTCCAAGATAGGACGCATGTCCTCCTTGTCCTTTTTGGGCACCAGAAAGTAGTGGGAGTAGCAACCACGTCCTACTTCTGGGGTCAGAACATGCTCGATGGCCCTCTTGGCCAAGAGGGCCGTGACTTCCTTCTGCAGAAGCACCAAGTGATCCCCTGACATGCGGTGGAATTGAGGTGGCATGGCTGGGGGGGTGGTCTCGAAGGGGAGGGAGTAGCCCCTTCGGACAATGTCCAAGACCCACCTGTCCGAGGTGATGGCACGCCAGTGGTGAAGGTGATGGCGGACCCAGCCCCCTACTGGCGTGCTGTGCACCTGAAAGGAGGGACTAGGAGGGCTTGGAGGCCGCGGACGGGGCAGAGGTGGTGGCCTGACCCGCACGCTGGTTGCTCGAACCGCCACGGCGGTAGCCACGTCCCCGGCCACGCGAAGACGCTTGCTGCGCGGGCCGGTGGCTGGTCTGCGGACGTGACTGGGCGCCCCTTCTGTGGCCACGAAAGGGGCGAAAAGCAGAGGTTAGCGGAGGGCGCACAACAGAAAGGCCCAGGGACTTGGCAGTAGCCAGTGAGTCCTTAAAACGCTCCAGCGCATGGTCTGCTTTGGAACCAAAAAGACCGACTCCATCAAAGGGCATGTCCATAAGTGTATTCTGGACATCACCCGAGAAACCAGTTGTTCTCAGCCAGGCGTGGCGACGCAGCGCCACCGTCGTTGCAAGCGATCTGCCCAGCGAGTCGGCGGTATCAAGGCCACATCGTATGGTGTACTTTGCCGCATCCCTACCTTCCGCAATGGTGCGGGTAAGCAGTGTCTGGACCTCCTCAGAACACTGGGGCAAAACAATCGCCACCGAATCCCACAGGCAGTGGGTATATCGGCCCAAGAGGCAAGCGGTGTTGACAGACCGCAAGCCAGCACTGGAGGAAGAAAAAGCCTTCTTCCCAAATTGGTCCAGGCGTTTGGATTCCCTATCCGGAGGGGCGGTAGGGAAGGCGGTTTGGGAGGCAGAGGCTTGGACAACCAAGCTCTCTGGGGTGGGATGTTGAGAGAGAAACAAGGGGTCGCCCGGAGCAGGGCGATGGCGTCGGGCCACGTTCCTATCCACAGGAGCCCCTGTGGTGGGCTTGGACCAGGTGCCCAAAAGAAAGTCAGATAGTGCATCATTAAACGGCAGCACAGTCTCCGAAGAGGAAGCTGCTGGTTGAAGCACTTCGGTCAGGAGATTAGTCCTGACAGCCACAGTAGGCAATTGGAGGTGTAAGGCTCCAGCTGCTCTACGCAACACCGTTGCGAAATTTGCTACCTCCTCCGTAGCCACTGGAGGAGATAGCATGCCAGTGTCAGGGGAAGTGTCTAGACCACTGGCATCCCCAAGTTCCTCTGCCCAGTCCTGATCATACTCACACTGTTGTGTGAGAGGGTCTTCTGACCCCTCCCAGCTCTCCTGGTCCTCCTCCGGTGCAAAATATGGAGGAGGAGGGACATCTGGGACCCAAGGTCTCATCGGCGCCGGCGTCGAGCGACGTCGGTCCGGCTCCATGTCCGGAACTGGAGAGAACCGGGGAACGACGCCGCCCGGAGCCCCGGGCGGCGTCAGGAACGGCACCGGGGAGATCGGCGCCGGCGTGGTTAGGTCAACCGGCGTCGATCGGGGTTGCGGTACCACCGGAGCTGGGATCGAGGCCGGGGCCGGAGCCGAGGCCGGGATCAGGGCTGGCGGGACAGGCGACGCCGGGACCGGAGTCGTCGGCGACGCCGGAGCAACCCCATCAGGGCCCGCGGGGCCCGAAGGCGCACCGGAGGGACCTTGAGGCCCGAAGAGGCGGGCCATGGCCGACAGGAATTCCTGTATTTCGGCCGGAGTCGCCCTTGAACCCGGAAAAGACGGGTAATGCGGGGGTGGCTCTACAGGTACGTCCGGGGCCGCGGGGGTGGGGACGGTGCCGACAGGGGCCTCAGCCGAGTCGCGAGACCGGCGAGGCGAAGTCTTAGAGCGATGATGCTTCTTAGACTTTTTGTGCTTCGACTTACCCGAGGAGCGCGAAGACTTTGACTCCGACGACCGGCGGGGGCTCCGCGACCGGCCCCTCGACCTCTCACGGGACCGGGGCTTGGTGCGGCGCGGAGCCGACTGCCGGACCTCAAGGAGCTTTCGAGACCGCTCTCGCAAAGCCTTCGGGTGGAGTTTCCGGCAGTCAGGGCACGACTTCGTGTCGTGGTCTCGGTCGAGACAGTAGAGACACTCTAATTGCGGGTCTGTGATCGACATCATTCGACCACAGACGTCGCATGGCTTGAAGCCGGGCATCCCTACTGACACCTAGAGTCGATGAAGACTCGAAAAGAAACAGTGAAAAATTCACCAAAAATTTAGTCAAAAATTGACTAGGGCACTGCTCTTCCCGGATCTGCGCTTACTGGCGCGGAAAAGAAGAACTGACGTCAGCGCGCAGGGGCGGCGTCTAAGTACTGCCCGCGACGTCATCCCGGCGATCACGACGCCGACGACGGACGCGGAGCCGCACGACGCCGCCTACCGACGCGCAAGGGTACTGCTACGCAAAAACTTTCCGGATCCAGCCTGACGCCTGGGGATATTCTAAGGTAAGGAATCTGTCACTAACGTGTCTCTTTCAGATACGTGTGTTTCAACCATGAAAAGAAAACACAGATCCGTGCTGAAGGAGTGTTTAAAACAGAAGAAGTGTCTGAGGAAAAATCATCTTGATCCATATAATACCCAGAGGCACCTAGTTAAAAAACAGGATGCTCCGGTTCTGTAACAGGACTCGAAAACTCCAAAAGCGGTGGATCCATAGACGGTGGATCAGTATAAACGACGTCAGCTGCAGAAGACGCAGTAGTAAGAACAGCACTCACTTCGGTTGTGTTGCTGGTTGCGGACTCATTCTCCACCCCCCCCCCCCCCGCCAGCTGGGAAGCAACAGCTTCGATGGTGCTCACAAGCTGCAGAGGAATGTCCTAAGTCATAGCACGGACACCCCGTGGCCTACTATTTAGAATCAGCCACATGGTGTAATTTGACATATTCAATGGAGACAAAGCATTTGTCTTTAGAATCAGGAAGTGGTGGCAGGATAACAGTCCTTGTGCCTTGGACGCCAAGGACAGGCATTGGTGCTCGGTTTGATGGCCCGAATTCCTTTTTAATCGCCACCTTTTCTCGTACGAGATCTCCAATGTTTGGAATCCAGCTAGAAAGTTCTAGTTTGGTACTCGAAGATTATCTACATCAAAGATTGCGGCTGCTGCCACAATGTCTGGACCGTCAAGGTCTGGAATAGCATCTTAATTCCAAAAAGCCCTCTGTATGGGGTCCGCCCACCCAGAGATCTTTTAGGGAGGTCAGCCGAACTCTGTGTCAAAACCCCATGGAACCTGGAGCAAGAATCAACTGCACCTAAAATGAATTTAAACGCAGTATCTGAGATAAGAAAACCACAATGGTCCAAATAAATGCAGCCTAAAAGGTTTGTCAGAAATTAATAGGTGTGTCTGTGGCGGACAAGCCACGGTGGAAGCTTTAATTTGTTGACAAATGTCTCAACAAAGGACATATCTTTTGGCCTATTGATATAAGCCATGCCATTAATAACATTGCTGTAGCAGCAAAATTGTGGCCGCCACACCTGCATATGCAGAAGCAACACCTTCATGTGCAGCTATCACTAAAGCAGGTCTACGATCTTGGTTCGGAATCAAACGATCACCAACGCATGGAATTTTACAAAAGGAATGTTTTGTTCACTCAAGTGGTAGGTATATGTAGATGGAAATCTCTTTGGTAAGGGTGTGCTGTCTTTATTAGCATTAACGCAGCCAAGATATCACTTTCTATTCTTGTTTTAGAATGACTAATTGCATCTGCAGTACCAGTCATGATTGCAGATTTGGCTGCTTCATAAACCAAGGATTCCCTACAAAGTAAGCCTCCACACGCTGATGACTCAATGTATGTGTTACATGAGCCAGTGGCAACCTGTCTTTGAGGTCAGCCACTTTAACTCAAAGTGGCTTATGCTTCATTGTGTTGCCTTTAGAATCTTTGAAACCATTTTGTTGCCAAAAATGTAAATTATCATTAAAGAACTATACCCAGTAATACAAATCACACACAATAAGTGTGGGGAATTCAGGATCCGTATGTTTAAGTACAAGAAGTAAAGCCTTCAGTTCAGCTAACTGCGCAGTACAGTCACCTAAGGACTGAGAGCACGTTTTTTGTGGTTGGAAGTTGCCATCCAACATAACACCAGTAACAGTAGCAAATGCCACTCCATATTGCTGCTTAGAATATATAGCAGGTTGAGCTGAACCATCAGTGTAAATAATATATTTATACTGATCAAGAGGCAAAATAGAAGAGTGCATGGGATAAACATGCTCATACTTTAGGAATTCCTGTGCCTGTAAAGATGGGTCAAAGACAAAGGGCCTGATTTAGATCTTGGCGGACGGGTCACTCCGTCACAACAGTGACGGATATCCTGTCTGCCGATATATAAATCCCATAGGACATGGGATTTATATTTCGGCAGGCAGGATATAAGTCACCGTTGTGACGGAGTAACTCGTCTACCAAGATCTAAATAAGGCCCAAAGTCTACATCAATGGCTGTTAAGGATGTTGCCCATTGTATCCATCGAGGATGAAGGGCTTTAGCGTTTGGAACGCTAGCTTTTGTGACAGCCTCTAAGGCCGGCACAGGAGTAACAACAATAATGTTTACCTAACGCAAGCGGCCGTTCTTTAAGGATGGCCATTTGCACTGCAGTCAGTACTTTTTCAGTGGAAGCAAAACGCATTTCCGAACAGGAATATAAATGTGATTTATATGCACTCAGCACTGTTTCACCTTCATTAAAAGTGATATAGTTAAATCCAATTGCACCTGGCAAAATCTGGATGACTAGGTTTGAGGTATTTACACATGTAAGTAAGTGACATGTAGCAAGTAAATCAGATTAATGTTCTCAGTGTATTTGTGTGTTTTGATGTCCAACATGCAGTGGAAAAATTAGGTTGTATTAATTCATAAAGTGGTTTCATGCATTGTGCATACTCAGGTATGTATGCTGTGCCAAAATTCAGAAATTCTAGAAAGGGATTGTAATCTCCTAAAGTATTTGGAGGCTAAGGTTGTGCACATCTCTCCCAAAAATGAGGGGCAAGGCTCTTATCCTCATTTTTAAGTTCGATTCCTAGGAAAAGGATACTTAGAAAAACTATATTAGATTTCTTGAAGTTGAACTTATAGCCAAGTGTAACAAATCCCAATATTATGCGATCTACTCTGGCCAAGTGTGGATTCAAGTCATCATCCGTGAGGTAGATATCATCTACGCAGGACAATGATTCTGGGTCAATATCATATAGAATTGACATTATGCGTGCAACAAAAAGACCTGGGCTATTTTTATAGCCCATTGGGAATTGTCCATATCACATTTGAAAACCAAGGGCAATCTCAGCTTTCAGGCACTAGATTGTGGCTGGAAAAAAACATTGGAAATGTCCAATGTGGTTTTGTATTTTTTACGGACTATATTTTTAATTAGTGCCGTATTATGTGTATTTTGCACTGCAAATGTGCGTGCATGACTGGTGAAATGTCAGTAGACAATGCGATTGGAATGATCCAGTTTCCAAACAGGAAAAAGACTATTATTCATCTGAGAGATACAGGGTTCAATTACTCCCTGGTACTCCAATTGGAAGAGTATTTCTCTAACAGGTGCTTTCGCATTCTGTTTAATAGGGTATTGTGGCTGCACCTGCGGGCTTGACCTTAAGGGTATAACATGATAAGAAGAATCCTTATCCCAGCCGACATGATTGCGATAGAGCGAAGGGGCTAGTGCAAGAGCCCACTCCGCCGCATAAGCTTGTTTGACTTGTTCAGGGACAAGTGCAGAAAAGGAAGGAAGTATAACATCCTCTCCCTGGGGGGATGTTTGTATAAACTGTGGGGGCCAATCGACCTCCGTCAACAGGATGTCCTAGGAAAAAGTCAAATTTTCCCAGCATTTTGCTTGAATGATGCGTTGTACGTCACCTTCGATTTAAATATCTATATGATATAATCTATCTGGAGGGGCTATGTGTCTATCTCGGGGCCTCAACTGTAACAGAGGTATCAGTTGCTCTTGCTACCAGAAACTGCAGGAGATTCCGGCGTACTATGGTAACTTCTGCCGTGCTATTGAGGAGAGTCACCGCCCAACTCCTGTTTAGGAGGAGGGTTCTCATTGTCACGACCCGTGCCCCAGACATTGTCTTCATCACAGACATTGCCATAGCCACCCAGACGGATCCCAAGATAGGACACCGGGACAGATCGAACAGAAACGACGGCGGCATCGCCATTATTTACAAAGAGAACCTCGAATTCTCTACCACCATGGACGACTCCACCCCCTTCATGGAGCCCTCAACTTCCAAATCCAAACTAACAGCAAAACCACCATCAGAGGCACCCTTGCTTACAGACATCTGGGAATCCTCCCCGCCTTCTGCAACGCCATCCCCGACTTCATCTCCCCTATCGCTATCGACTCAAATCTGTACATCTTCCTAAGAGACTCAACTTCCACCTTAAGAACTCCAACAATGCCAACTAGAAAATATGGCCAACCTCAGACTCAAACAGCTGGTCACTGACCCCACCCACACTGCAGGACATACGCTTGACCCTATCTTCTCAGCCAGCAACCAAGTAAAATACGCCCACACCGAGAAGCTCACCTGGACTGACTACCACTGTGTCCACTCGTCATCTCAGAACTCGGAACCCCCCCAACACCCCGACCTCCACTGCCAGCGACATACGGCGAAGCTGGGCAAAGGTATCAGAACAATGATGGACCAACGCCCTCAACTCCCGCCTACCCACCACCACGAGAGACACAGAACAAGCGGAGGACAACTTCGCAAACTAGATCAGGGCAAGCGCTGACGAAGTCGCACCCAAGAAACCCACCTAGCCCAAGAAACAAGCATGACACCCCAACTGGTTCATGGCAGAACTGGAAAAATAGAAACGTGACTGCAGACAGATGGAAGGAAGGTGGCAGGCTAGCAAGACCCTCAAGGACCAAAAACACTTCAAAGATGCCCTCAAGCGATACCACCACCTCTTGAAGAACACCAAGAAGACCGCCCTAGCCACCCACATCAAGGACAGCTCCAACAACAGCTAGAAACTCTTTAACATAGTGAAGGAGTTCACCAACCCCACGGTAATCGAAAACAACACCACACCCTCCCAAGCCAAACACCATCTACCAAGACTTCGCAACCCAACCCCCCTGCCGAGGACAGCATCAACCGCATCTTCCCGACTGACACACACCCACACCAGCTCACCTCGTGGAACACCCTCACCGAGAAGGAGACAGCATCCATCATGAGATCCATCCACTCCGAAGCTCCAGCCGACTTCTGCCCACACCATACAGTCAACCTCGGCAATCAAACCATCAGCAAAGAACTCACCAAAGTCCTCAACTCCTCTATTACCACGGGCCACTTCCCCCAGAAATAGAAACATGCTGAAGTGAAGCAGCTGCTGAAGAAGCCATCCGCAGACCCAGGAGAACCCAAGAACTATTGACCTAGCTTCATTCTCACTTTCCCAGCCAAGGCCATCAAGAAAAGTCATCAACATCCAGCTCACCAGACATCTGGAGAACACAACCTTCTGACCTCTCCCAATCCGGCTTCAGAGCTAACCACAGAACCGAGACAGCCCTAGTCGCAGCCACGGATGTCATCAGATTGCTGCTAGACTACAGAGAAACAGCAGCCCTCATCCTCCTCGACCTCTCAGCAGCTTTCGACACTGTATCCCACAACACACTGATCAACAGACTCCACCAGTTCGGAATCCAAGGAGCAGCCCTCAAGTCAATCGCATCCTACCTCACAGGAGGAACACAGGTCTTCCTCCCTCCGTATCCCTCACTCCCCAAGAACATCAGCTGCAGTGTACCTCAAGGTGCATCCCTTAGCCCTTCGCTCCTCAACATAAACATGACATCCCTGGCCAACATCGTCAAGAGCCACAGACTCAATATAATCTCTTACGCCGACGACACCCAACTCATCCTCTCTGTGACCAATGACCCAACGACCACTAAGTTCAAGTTCCAAAGATGCATGAGAGACGTGGCCGCCTGAATGAACAACAACTTTCTCAAGCTCAACACCGACAAGACAGAAGTACTCATCAAAGACAAGGACACTCTCTGGATCAACAAATGGTGGCCACCTGAGCTGGGCCCAGCCCCCAAACCCACCGAACAGACCCGCAAACTTGGCATCATCCTCGACAGCCAGATATCCATGAAGAAGCAGATCAGTGCCATCTCCTCCGCTTGCTTCCTCATCCTCCGATTGCTCAGGAAGGTCTTCCGATGGCTCCCACCCAACACCAGGTGAATAGTCAAGCAAGCACTCATCACCAGCAGATTGGACTACGGCAACTCCGTCTACGTAGGAACCACCTCCCAACTCATGACCAAACTCCAGACCATCCAGAACACAGCAGCCAGACTCATCCTCGACCTCCCCAGATGGATGCACAACACCCCTCACCTGAGGAAAACTCCACTGGCTACCAGTCGCGAAGAGATGCCCGTTCAAGCTGCTCACCCACGCCTGCAAGGCAAAACACAAGGTAGGACCAGCATACCTCAACAATAAAATTAATTTTCACCAACCTACCAGGGAACTCAGCTCTAAATCCCTCTCCCTAGCATCCACCTGACGCATCAGCCGTACGCACAGTGGAGGCCGCTACTGCTCCCACCTGGCGGCTAAGGACTGGAACAACCTCCCCCTGCATCTCAGAGCCTCATCATCACTCCAGCAGTTCAGGAAGGAACTCAAAAACTGGATGTTCGACCAACAGGACTACAGGCAGCATGAGCATGGTCCCCCTGCGCCTCAAGACCCTCACGGGTGATGCAGCTGCGCTTTACAAATCCTGATTGATTGATTGATTGTGGCGTATTTAACGGTTGAAGCCGCAACTTTCTTCTTCTGAAAGGGGGTTTTATATAGAGGAGGTGTGGCCTTCTTCCTTATTTTCACATCAGACGAGCGTGGTCTCTCCCTTTTCGGTTTCACAGACTCTTCTTTTTTGTGTTCAGATCGCCCTCTTCTGTCATACTGCTGGTCAGACAATTCCTGAAAGGAACAAGGAGAATGTGTATCAGGAACCTTATACCTGTCTGGAGTATTGATTTTAGTGCAATCTTGAAAATTGTACCGCCTCTCAGAGGACTACGGGGGTGGAGAACCTCCATGAGGTTTACCTTTCTGCAGTTGTTTAGATTTATCCCATGGTTTTTTAACAAACTCATATGCCGGCTTGGCATCCTTATCTGTACTAGCTTTGTCAAGAGGTGATTTGGTAGGTTTGGATCCCAAATTATTGCATCCTAAGGATGTATCCACATAAGCAATAATTATAGGCAACTCGCATTCACGGTCGACTTGTCCAACCGCTGCGAGCAACTGGCACATAGCCAGAGAAGCTGCTTCACCTTTAACATTCAAAAGAATCATTGTGGATACAACGGGAACATTCTCCATTAGTTTGATCCCTAAATCTATGGCAGCAGCTTCCCCATGTTCGTTCTGTATCTGTTTGAGTATGTCTGGTAAGACGGATATTGAGGAAGTGCCATGGCAGATAGTATAGACTGCAGCTAAAACTGTCCCCCAGGTGTTACAGTCTCCAATACTGAGAACAATCGCATTGAGTAAGCACATAATCATAATTCTGTGCTTGTCTTGTGGTCCCGTAAGGGGAAACACAGCTTTAATTTAGTCGATTTTTTGGCCGATCCAAAACGGAATTTCCACACGATTAGTTGGGCTTTTGCCCATAACTCCTCACCTCCGGACCATCACCTCACCTCCGGAATTCCGAATGGCTCTCAAGACCAGGCTGTTTGAATAAGCCGTCGGGCCTGCAACACCTGGATATCCTATTGGGTGATTAGTCACGCTTTATAAATCCTGATTGACTGTTTGATAACTGAATGAACACTTACAGGACTTATGGTAAACACTGCAGGCAACTGGGCTTGCCTTTGCAGGCCAATCCTCGCTGGCCCTGCCAACAAGGTGTGCAAAAGAAATTGAGTTAAGTGTCTGCATAAGGTCACTAGACCAGTGTATAAAGCTTGTGATTGCACAAGAATTTGATTAGCCATATCAGGGTACGGTGTATATCCAGCTAATGCTGGCCAAGTCGCCCACACATTACTAAGGAGTCCCAAGCGTACAGGTGTAGCTACATGTGGGAGGGCGACAAAGAACCGATTTTGATGTTCCCAGTAGGTGAAAGGAATCGCAATAAACGCATAAGGTCTATATAGATTAGACGCTGCAGGTACAGTGTACGTATGAAATGTGTTAGTATTCCCATTCACAGCTGGAAATGTGACCCAGGAATAAAAAACGGCAAAGCGGTATGCTGCATCCACTGCTACTACAAAGATAAGAGGGCCACCTGCATTAGGAAGTCCATGTTGCGCTAAATGTACATAAACTGCAAATCTGCAGTTAACCGGAATTGCAACTGGTTGTGGCACTGCCATAACCTAAACAATATGGAAAACAAAGTGCAACACAAAATTGGGTTATATCAATTTAAACTTTCAAGCTCAAAAAAACAACAGAATTAGGTGCTTCCTAAATACTGTGGAGGATTAATCCCCAACACCACGGACGTCTCCAGTAAAAGGTGCAAGGGTATTGTAGACATGCACAAGCACTACTCAGGAGACCCAAAAATAAGTATCAGACCAAGCATTGGCAGCGCCATGTTGCAGGCATTCTGCTCAAGAACAGAACTATGCTTGGGACCATAGAACAGCAGTACGTAGGGACTGAGCCACCATACCACATCAGTATCTACGAGCCTGAATCGGACTAGCTTATAGTCCCTCGCTTGCCCTCCTAACTTCCCAGAGAGACAAGTGATTTGGCACCCCAGAACACAACAATCTCGACCCTCTCATGGATTGCAGTAGTAAGTCATCACCTTTCGTTCTTTTACTCGTACTTGTCTAAAATAAATGGAAAAGAGACACAAAGGAAGCTTGCAATATTTATTGAAACTATTGTTCTCTAATATGCAATAACTGCTCCACAATTAGAAAACATATGCAGATCAGCAATGTCATTGGGGAGAGGAGTTGGCCTAACGGCTATGGCGGTCGACCTCAAATCTGGGGAACTGGGTTCGAGTCTCGGCAATGACGCTGAACATCCTGTGATTCTGGGCACATCGCTTAATCTCCCCGTGCCTAACAAAAAAATGAATGTGTCCTCATGTAATGCAACTGGTGCTATGTAAAGCGCTCTGATACCCGATTCGGGTCAAGTTCGCGCTATATAAAACTCTGTAACTAAAGCGAAATGTTATATTATAGATCCCTGGCAGTAGTGGCGAACCCCATACCTTGGCATACATAGATGGGTTTTATACATCTAAGCTGATGCAGCCCTTTCATCTCAGGACCTTTGCTCTGTCGGCAAGTCTACGCTCTGTGTGTTTTCAAAACGAAACGTCCCAGGTTATATGACAAAACATGGGTGTTCAAAAACAGCAGCTGGGTTTCTCTAATATGTCTAGGTGCTAGTGTCCAACCACGGAGACTAACAAGGAGCAATGTTGTTTGACCTTGCATGGCTGTTCCGACTCAATCCCAGAAAGAGAACAAAATACAAAAACGTGCTGACTGTGTGAAAATACAATTATAAGTGTGATATTTAATAACGTGTGCAAAGCAAATGCGGCCTACAATGTGCATAGCTAGGCTAACGTAGAGAGAACGACAATGGGCTATATAGAGAACACACGAGAAGGCGTAGATAAAAATAAACTTAAACATCCTTGGGTTACAGGCCATGGGACTAGGCTTGCAGTTGTTTCTTCTGAGGTTAACAGAACAAGCTGTGTTGATTCAGATGGTCAACTTGACCTCAATGAACAACATCTTGAAGCTTTCTAGAACAAGGTCTCATTCTCTATCAGAAGAGGCACAGATGGTCTTGGACTGGGCCATCATCAACTAGGTGGACCCTGCAGTAGAACATCTTCTGTGATGCCAAAATGGCCAGGCAGTTGCGCTCAGCCATGCCCTCTTAGATTGCTACGAATGGGAACTCCACCTGGACAAAGGAAAAACCGTCTTTCAAAGGTGGGGCCAGCCAACCATAGACCTGTTTGCCACCCTGGAAAACAATAAATTCAACTATTGCACGAGCAAGTTCCATCAACTAGAGTCCAAGGGTAATGCCTTATCACAGACATGGTTAAACAGTTTTGCTTACGCCCTTCCTCTATTTCACTCATCTCCAAAGTGCTTAGGAAGGTGAAGGCATATCACTGTTCCTCCATTCAGATTGCCCCATCATGGCCCCGCCATTTTAGTACAGCGACCTAATGAGGATGTCCTTGTATTAACCAATGCAGTAGAAGAATCTTCCACTCTAAGTGAAAAAGATTTGCTACATGCTCCACAGATAAGGGGCTTAATCCAATCTCCCTGCGGCCCCTTCAGCTGTAATCGTACTTGCAAGAGCTAGCCAAGAGTGGTCTCAAGTATTCATCTGTCAGGGTCACTTGGCTGCAATTTCCAGATGCTGGAAGGTAAAAGACTCTTCATCTTTATTCTCATACAGAATTATAAAACAGTTCATGAAAGGACTTTTTAGTGCTTTTTCTCTAGAGAGACTTTCACAAGTGTTGTGGGAGCTAAACACTGTGTGGAGCAATTATCTTAAAATGTGTATTTTAAAAGTAGAACAAAAGCAAAAATTGACAGCACTATTAATTTGGAATTATATCCTTAATTACATTTGAAGGAATTAAATGAAATTTAAATTATTTTTCTGAAGGTTAAATTAAAAATAAATTCTCCAGTGTTGAATCTTTCATAGATTCACATGCTTGAATCTTGAACGTTGTCATGGGGGCATACCATGATAATAATCACAAGTAGTGCACAGAGAAGCATTGATAGCAATACTAACAAGCATTGGCATAGCCAATAGGTCTCGCCTTTGGGACCTTATAAGTGGTTAGCCAGAGGTTTTGGCTTTGCCTTTGTTTTTAAGCTATGTTGTAGAGCAGTGTGCCTGCTGAGTAGCATGTTCAAAAATTATAATAAAGAAGACTGGCAACATTATTTTGTAAGCACGTGCATGCATTACAATGTGAAATGACGCATGCGCCTTTTTTACTTTTGTGATCCAAAAAGGAATGCAATAGCTCTCGCGTTTGCTTGAGTTAGAGCTATTGGTATTTTAAATGATAATGTGTTTTACCTATGTGGGAAAGAAGGATTGAAGGTTAAAAGGAAGGATGAGAGAAAGGATGCATGCTTGTCAAATGATGGGTAAAATTTTTAATGGATGAAAGGATGCATGGGGTGAAAGGATGGGTGGATGGGTGAAAGGGTGCGTGGCTGAGTGAAAGGATTGATTGACTGGTGGATAGGTAAAAGGATGCATGGGTGAGTGAAAGGATGGATGAAATGGTTGGTGGATGAAAGGATGCGTGGGGGTGAAAGGTTGGGTGAAAGGGTGGATGGGTGAATGGGTGAAAGAGTGCGTGGCTGAGTAACAGGATTGGTCAAAAGGTGGATGGGTAAAAGGATGCATGGGTGAGTGAAAGGATGGGTGAACGAATGGATGGGTGAAAGGATGAGTGGATGAAAGAATTGGGTAAAAGGGTGGGTGGGGAAAAGGATGCATGGGTAGGTGAAACGATGGATGAAATGGTTGGTGGATGAATGGATGCATTGGAGGGTGAAAGGATGGGTGAAAGGGTGGATGGTGAAAGGTTTTATGGGAGAAAGGATGGGTTAAAGAAAGGATGGGTGGAAATATGACTGCATGGGTAAAAAGGATGGATGAAAGGGTGGATGGGTGAGTTAAAGGATGGGTGAAAGGGTGGATGGGTGAATGGATGCGTAGGTGAAAGGATGGGTGAAAGGATGCATGGGTGGATGAAAAAGTAGGTGGATGGGTGAAAAGGTTTGCGGGAAGGTGAAAGAATGGTTGAAAGGGTGGATGAGTAAAGTGATGCGTGCTTGAAAGAAAAGCTGGGTAAAAAGGGTGGATGGGTGAAAGGGTGGATGGGTGAAAGGATAGATGGGCGAAAGGATAGATGGGTGAAAGGATGCATGGGTGGGTGAATAGGTGATAAGATGCATGGGTGGGAGAATAGGTGAAAGGATGTGTGAAAAGGTGGATGGGTGAAAGGATGTGTGGGTGGGTGAAAGGATGTATGGGTCGTGGGTGTATGGGTTAAAGGATGGATAGGTCAAAGGATGGGTGACAGGATAGATGGGTCAAAGGATGGGTGAAACAATGGATGGATGGATGGATGGAATGGTGAAAGACTGAATGATGGATGGAAGAATGAATGGATGACAGAATGTAAAGGTGAAATGGTGGATATCAGTGGGTGGATTGAAGGGTGAAAGGATGCATGGATAGATGTTTGGATGGAAGAGACGTGGAAGCTTGTCTAGGGAGGGTTGGCTCACTTGTTTCACTTTCTTTGTGACATCAGAGCTTTGGTTCAAAGTGGGGGTATTTTAATTTTCTAGCTACTCTTTTGCGCGTCTACCCCACACCTTCGCACTTAATATTAATGGTCTGACTGTTAGGCAACTCCCTGTGTGCTTCTAAACACCTCACAACCAATAAGTGACTGTTACCAGCGAAAGTAATGCAGAAAGTCAAAGGGACTACTAACTTACTTGAGACTGTGGAGTAGTGAGAACAATTTATAGTCTCACATCTCAGGGCTCACAACAAGGGTGACACTTGAGAGCCCCCAGTATGCAGTTTGAGGCTTCATTGGAGGTTAGGAACACACAAACTGTTGGTAAAACGAAGAATTCAGGGAGAGGTATTGAGAAAAAAGAAGAAATTGCGGAGGTGGGACAGCTTTACAATGTGTCAGGACTTCCATTCTTACCGATAAATTAAAAGGCTGCTGTACAAATAGCTCTAAGGCTAAGGGGGTTGGAAAATCAGGATATTATAAGAGATCTTTTCCTCAGTGAAAGGCGGAATGCAGTGTCGCATCAGTGGAAAGACTGTTCCTATACCTGTGAGAACGTGAAAGGGTAAAATTGTTGTGTTTTCAAAAAAAAAATTAAAAAAAGGAAAAACCTCACAGTAGAAAAGGTGAGGTTCGTTTCGTGAGGAGAATAATGAATGTTAGGCAGGATTCATTGATTATCCTCGAAGTTACTGAATTTCCCACATGCTGATAAAGGTGCTGGTGACGCAGCAAAGGTTAAACTTCCTGGGACTCTTCCAGGAATGGCTGTGTGTGTGGCAGCTGTCTGCAAATGCGTTCCAGGAAGACGGGCCTATGAAGATGTAGGGGGCACTTAGGAGTAACCAATTGTTTTCCAAACGATGCGCGGTAGTAGCGTGCCTACGCAACAGGTAACCAAAAATAATTTCTAGATACACATTGTCTACTATTTCCCATTACACTGCATAACAGCGGGGACGCTGCTGCATCTGCCACTGCAGGGGACTCTTGGCATTGTGACATCAGGCTTGCCTTTTGCACAACCAGGGCTTTATTCGTTTGTTTATATGTTTTAAATCGACCCACTATGCTTCTTTTTGCAGTAAGGGTTGGAGCCCATTCCTGGCATGTGACACGTGGAATGCTGTGTGAGTAGAGTGACCAGGCGTCCTGGATGTATTCACTTAGTGCCTCGTTCTCCGTGTGCCTCGGTTGATGAGCTCTGTCATTTAAGTCATTCTGTGCCCTTCCGTTGATGAAAAAAATGCAGTCCTTCTTCTATTTGTGCGAAATGTTCCAGTTTTTTTATTTCTTTAAATCTGGTCACCAAATGTGTGAGAGAGTCTCGTAAAACTCAGTTCCTCTTTCCATAAGACATGCACGAGATCCGGGGGTCTCAGATTCCATCACTTTTAATAGTAGAAGGGGTTGATGCATTTGTAGCTCGTGAGTTATTAAATGTTTAAACGGCTGCGGGGTGGCTAGAAAAACCGCGCGAGACCGTGCACCTGAAGCACTGCTTGTGTCTCGACGTTTTAGTGCTCAAAAATGCGTAGACATCCCGAGGAACGTCTCATGCAGCAAATGTGAACTTGCAAACCGCGGACCCCTCTGGGGTCCGTGAGTGCGGGTGAGGGGTGCAGCGCAAACAGTGGTGTTGAAATTATCTGAATGTTTAAAACCACTGAAACTATATGTGGTCCAACAATTTCAGCGTGCGCCTGCAGCGAGAGCAGTAGCCATACAAGAAAACCTGACTGCAAGATGCAATTTAACAACAATGTCCTGCAGAGTGAGAGCTAGTGATGCTGGGGAAGAGACGAACTTCAACGGTGACTGCATAGAAAAACAAGCGCTGCCGCGCGGCCGCAAAGGTGAAAGCGACCGCGCTAATTTGTAACATGATCCACAACAGATGGCACCCTGTGCGCCGCTGCTCGCTCCCGACAGCTGGAGGCCGTGGGAGTGAACATTTACAGAAAAGGTGGGACATGCACCCGCCTTTGGCCAATTGCGTGCTTTCATTTTTGAAAGCCACACGCAAAGGCCAATAGAATGTGTGGAAAATAATAAGCCACACACATGAGTTTAGCGAAAGTCTGGAGTGATTCCAAGAGGCCCTCTCCTAGAGCAGCGCATGCGCGCTGCGCTAGGCTCGACCTAAAAATCAAGTGACATTGTTAACCAATTCACATTGTTTTGTTACAACAAAAACTCAGTCAATCAGAGCACAGCTCCCTGAGCACTTATCCCCTGCAGGGCCACCATACCTCAGATTTCGAACCGCATGTTGTGTGTGAGGGACTCTCCTTAGGCTCTGCTCAGTTCTACAGTGGATCTAGTCAACTTTTGACTTTAGAGATTCATATTTGTTCTTCAAGCAGCAGTTAGGTAACTACTGAGCTGTGTGTTGCTGACTGACCATTGTGTCAGAGGGGAAAATACTTTTAAGCCATGTAAATCTTGTGGGAAACCATTATTCCTAGAAGATCCACATAAAGCATGTCTATTTTGTTTATCCACTGCATAAGCCACAGGAATGTAGACATTTCAGGTCTTTTTTGGCAAAACCCTTAAAAGACAGAGAGACAGGTTGGGGGGCATGGCCTGAGCCGATGGAGTGAGCAGCACTGCTCTGAGCTCCGCTTGGCCTAAGCCCATCTAGAGTCATCCTGCTGGGAGTACCCAATCCTGAGGCTCCCCAGCCCCTCCATTAATGCCCCCTCTCTTGGGCGCACCGAAGGGTGCCAGAAAATACCAGCTGCGCCAACCGCCGGAGACAATTTTTCCCCTTGAACTGTGCTAGTGAAAGTGAGGCCGCAGATCAAGATGGTGGCGGTCTAGCAGTGACGGGGAATCTGTGTTGCCGAATGCCAGGCGGATGCGCCCCGCTGTGTAGGGGATACTAGTGTGCATGGTGAGTGGTCTACTAGACCCGACTGTCGACAGGTGAGCCTAGTGCTGCGGCGGCCGACCTGGGTACTTCGAAGACACTCATGTGCAACAGAGACAACGGAGCAGGTAGGCGATCGCAGAGCGAAGAGCGAAGAGCCGCATCCTGCTCCGACGATGGCGCCCACCCTGAATGGGATGCTCTGCCCTAGGGGCCCTATCTGAGTGCACAAGGCTCACGTTGAGCGGCTTCAGGGGCCGCCACTGCTGGCTGTTCTGGCCCGGACATGGGGCACAGTATCCTGCCCGCCCAACTGTGACAGGAGGCCCAACTGCACCTGCTGCATTCGCTGTGCACCGGGGGGGAGCTCTTGAATAGAGTTTATGGACCCGCATATCGGCGGGCCCCCCTCAGCCCTCCGTAGACACATGGGACCTAATTCCTAACTGAGATGAGCAGTAGTGGTGGTTGGGGCCCTACTACCTTGACTTCTGCTGCTTGGTCTGGGCATAGTGCACAGTATCCTGCCTGCCCAGCTGTGGAGGAAAAACTCGGGTGGAGGCCCGACTGCACCTGCCGCGCTCAAAGTGCACCGTGGGGAGTTCTTGACTAGCATATGGTCCCCTATATCGGCGGGCCCCCCTAGCCCACTGAAGACACATAGGACCCTGCTGCCTGTCTGTGAGTTGAGTGGTGGCAGCGGTTAGGGCTCTACAGCCTTATCCTCCAATTGGATTACTGTTTAGGAGACAATACTTAGGATCCTGCCATGTTATAAATGACCCCCTGCCTCCAGTGCTGGAGATAAGGATCCCCCTCTACGGGCTTCCGCCTGGGACTGATACGGCCCGCACTGGCAACCGACCCCATTTGAATATGACCAGCCTCTCTCCCCTACGAATCATTGCTACCATTAGGTGGCTACTGACCTACCCTACGATGCTACTGGGTGCGCCTGAAACCTAATTTTTGCTCAGAGGAATACTGTTTGCTCATAGAGGTGACCATCACTAGTCCCACCCTTACAGAATTTCTTGGCTGGTTGTGCTGGGCCTACCTATTGTGACTTGTAGAAGGCTCGCCTGTTCTAGGGATAGTGCGCTTCATCTAATGGGCGATGGACCCTGACGACTACCTTTGGGGCTGCCTCTCGTCGCTTGCTCCCTCTCAGTCATAGGCAAGACCTCCAGAATGTGTGACCTGGACTCTGGGGTTCAGGCCGGAGCTGCAATGTTGGTTGATGTAGCGGACGCTGAGAGGCCGCCACCACTGGAGAGCCTACAGAGTGAGCCCAAACTGTTGGATATCCTGCAGGCCAATACTGCGTTTAGAGAGGCGTTGGAATCGAAATTTGACGGCTTGAGATCAGACTTTGGCTTACTAAAAGATGACTACAACTGGTTAGCTGACAGAGTCACAACATTGGAAGGAGACATGAGTGATTTCTCTTCAGATATGGCGAAGATGCAGGAGGGGATGACACAAATGGAGAACAAAGTACACACACTGGAACTCTGGGCCGAGGACGGTGTAAACAGATCAAGGACGAATAATGTCCGCATAATAGGTCTACCCGAACACGCAGAGGGAAATGACATGGTGGTCTATCTGGAGCGCTGGCTGAGAGAGGCAGTGGAGGAGAGGGCCTTTCCTCATTTTTCGCCCTGGAGAGGGCGCACAGGGTCCCTGCCCGACCACCATTGCTGGGTGCAACACCCAGGCCGGTGGTTGCCAGACTTCTGTATTATCAAGACAGGGACCATATCTTAGCACAGGCCAGGGAAAGGGGAGACATCAAGGTGGATAACACCAAGGTGATGATCTTTCCTGATTTTACGAGAGAGGTCCAGAAGTAATGGTCCACGTTCCTGGATGCCAAGCGGCGCCTACGCCAAACGGGATTGAGCTATGCTATGTTATTCCCAGCCCGATTGAGAGTGGTAACCCCGAATTGGGCACAATTCTTCCGCTCCCCGCAGGAGATGTGGGACCGGCTTGAAACACATCCACGAGCCGATGCTGACTGAGAGTCACCGTCTCGATCATGTAGGCGAAGAAAATCAAGACGGTGAGGTGGGAATCCACATGGTACGGCTCCGTCGTGGGGGATGTCGAGAGGGAGCAACGCTGGGCGGTGGAAGTAGTAGCGGCACTGAACGGGAGAAGAACAAGTCCGTCATCTTCGCTGGCTGGGGACGCTGCCCAGGAATCTGATCTAACCCATGACGTCAGCTCAGATGAGAACTCTGATGACAACCTACCAACTGTTACTCCTGACACAGCAGATGATATAATCGGAAACTACTGGTGCACTGTGAGTCTTATGATAACTGATATGAGCTGTTTGCCGATGTCCTGGTGACATTTTGACGGTGGAATGGGGGGCTCTCAGAGGAATGTTGAGACTCTATTCTTTTCCCCTACTGTCTATTACGTGCTGGATGGGGGATGGCTAAGCGGGGCGTTCCTTTTTGGCCTTCCCTCCAACTTTCCTTACGGTTTTGGTGGGTTCACCCACACATGCATGTGAGTTGGATGATTGTTTGGATGGGAGTACTTACTTACCTGCATGTCCTGGGGTGTGGGAGTTGGGGTGTTTGTTGTTTGACTGTTGAGGGGAAGAACATGGTGTGTGTGCCTTGTCTCCTGTTTTGCTGCTAGGATGGGGTAGATCCATACTTGGGACCTGGAGAATGGGTGTTGCCCCATGGTTTCAGCCTCCTACATGCAATGGCTACCAACATAACCTATTAGATCTTATCTTGGAGCATTAGAGAGATGCATATCCCGACGAAAAGACACAAAGTATTCTCCTATCTTAATAGATGGGGAGTACAGATTGCGCTTCTTCAGGAGACCTATCTTTTGGCCAAAGAAGGAGCAGCGTTGTGGAGTAGATGGAGATGGCAGGCCTATTTCACCACTAACTCGGCCTATGCTAGGGGGGTCATGATATGGGTGCGCCCTGGGGTCCCCTTTCAATGTATAGAACAGGTGATAGATCCGGCCGGTATGTTGTGGTTACTGGCCGTCTGGATGGGCGTGATGTTGCTCTAGGTAGTATATATGGCCCGAATGTGGACCAGGCAGTGTTATTTGCTGACCTTTATCGAGTGTGGGCCCTCCCATTTAAAGGGCTCGATAATCCTGGGAGGAGACTTTAACTGTGTGGTGGATCCTGCCCTAGATCGATCCCATCCTCCGTTGGGATTCACTGACCCACAGAATGGCCTGTGCATTCACTGCTTGGCAAAAAGAATAGGGGGTAGTGGACTCCTGATGGTTGCAACACGCAGAAGAACGTGATTACTCTTTCTTTTCAGGCCTGCATGATTTGTATGTGCGGCTAGACACACTTTTGTGCTCAATGGATGTGCACAGGATGGTTCGAACTACCAAATACCTATCCTGTACTATCTCTGATCACAATCCTCTCCTTTTGGGACTGGACTGGATGGGGACCAGACCCTGTATTCTCATGTGGATATTAAAACCAGAATCCTTGGAAGACACGGTATACCGAGATACAGTCAGAGCAGCTATATGTCATTATTTTGATGAAAATGGATGTTCTGGGTCATCCCCTCTACTAGAATGGGATGCTTTTAAAGTAATGATCCGTGGCACCTGAATTTCTGAATCTGTGGGTGTCCACAGGACACTCCTATTGAAAGTTTTGTCTTCTGAGGACGAGCTGAGAGCCCTCGAACTACATAGACCTGGACACCCAGAATTACAACCCGAAACACTTCCGGCTGGAGAAAAGGTGGGAGAGCAAGTGGAAAGGTTGCGATGTTTTGACTATAGACAATATATGATACGAGCACACGCAGAGAGGGACCGTACAGTATCACTGTTAGCCTGGCTGGCGAACCCGTCCAAGCGGGGCTCGGTCATTGTGGAGCTTACCGCTGCTGACAGCTCTACATTATGTAGACAAGATGCCATCAACCAGGAGTTTTATGAACACTATTCTGCTCTGTATCGTAGTATGACTGATTGCTCATTAGCAGACGTTGCAAACTTCCTGACACCTCTGCGGCTTCCCACTGTGTCCCCAGCACAGGCTGACGAATTGGGAGGGGATATTACTGTTTCGGAGATCCGAGCGGCCACAAAATCCATGGCTCGGAATAAAACACCGGGTACAGACGGGCTGATGGTTGAATTTTACTCCACTTATGTGGATGTAGTTGCCCCCAGATTAGTCGACCTTTACAAATCCGCCAAGACTACGGGTTTGCTTCCTTCATCAACTAGGGAGGCTTTGATTGAGCCACTATTAAAACCAGAAAGGCGTGGCTAGCAGCCGAGGCGAATGGCGGCTCTCTAGCGAGGCTCCTCAGCCCTCGCCACACATCCTGCACTTATCCTATCCAAAACCGTGTGCAGACCCTGGATCCACGGGGTATGTAGGTCCCGGTAACTAGTGTACCCGGAAAACTGAGCAGCAAAGCCCCGAGGTGCACAAACTGCGGAGGAAGAGTTGCGACCGAGGCGGACTGGAGACGCAAGATGGCGGCGACGGCGTGACTTGGAGGGTGAGCTCCGGAGCCCCAGCGCCTATTACGAGCATCCAGTAATTCCTGCAGACCGATCGGAGCACAATAGAAGCGGGGGCGGACTGAAACTGACGTGCGGGCTCCGGGCGGAGAAGAGGTGGTGAGTGTGCAGCAACTGGCAGCGCCCGAGAGAGCGGCCCGTGGGGGGGGGGAAATTGAGGCCCCGGCTGGAGCGGGGCGCGGGGCCTGCGGGGCCCTCCACTTCCCTTTTGAAGATTCGCCGTGGGCGCAATAACGAGCCACATCGGAAGGGTAACTGCTGAGAGGCCCCCGTGAAAACGCAACCCCCCCCCTCCGGAAATACCGGGCCTGCAGGCACACAACAGGTGACGCATCGGTGAACATCGCGGGGCTGCTACCCCGTTAGAAGAGTGAAGGGACGCCCTGAGCTGGACCGGGTGCCCCTGGCGGAGTGCTGGCCCCATTGACAACCTGCTGCCGGGGATGCGGCCCTGTCGATGTGGTGACACAGTGGATTGAGAGCCTCGGCCTCGCCTACCACACTGAGGCCCGGCTCCACGCCGAAGAGACCGCAGGGCTTTACCGGGCACTACGGCGACACGAGACCCCGCTAGCTACCTGAGGTAACTGACGGCGGGGGACAGCAGCAGCGTTGCGCCACCAACCACGCCTGCCAATCTCTAGAGGCCGGTCCTTGGGAAACCCGACAGGCCGCCGGTGGGACGGTCTTTTCCACTGGGCAGGCGGCGGAGACTACCGGGGCCGGTCTCGGATAGTGGACTACATTCCCAGTTCGACGGCCTGACAATGGCGAGTGGCAAAGGACCTAAGGCGTCAGCCCAAAACAAACTCGCAAAATTTGCATGGAATAAGGCAGGCGACGAGCAAGACAAAGTGCAGACAGGAGCTCAAGATACAAGAAGCAGCCCTCATCCCCAACCAGATCTCACACTCCATGACATCATGGAAGCTATCTCGGGAGTGCGTACCTCCCTGGAAGCACGCATTGATTCTGTGAACGTGGAGGTGTCCCTACTCCGGGCGGACTTTCGAAAAATGGACGCCAAAGTCAGACCTGGGGGACACGACGGCTGCGCTACAGACGGACACGTCCCAATTTAAAAAACGAGTCAGCGAACTGCAAGATCAGCAAGCCGTGATGGCAAAACAGCTAGATGACTATGAAGGAAGGGCACAGAGAAACAATATTCGCATCTTGGGTGTGCCGGAACGCGCAGAGGGGCCTGCGGCGGACCTCTACGTTGAAGATCTGATCACGAAACACCTACAGCCCAAACGGCTTTCCAGCTATTTCTCAATTGAAAGGGCCCATCGGGTCCCCGGGGGCCGCCCTAGGCCGGGGGCCCCCCCACGTCCGCTCATCGCCCGCGTCTTTAACTACTGAGACCGGGACATAATCCTGCAGACAGCGAGAGCTAGTCCTCCGCTCAAAATAGACAACAGTGTGGTCACGTTCTTCCCGGACTTCACAGCGAAGGTCCAAGCCCAACGGCGCAGTTTCATGGCGGTGAAACAAGAACTCCGAGATCGTGAAGTGAAATATGCCATGCTGTTTCCGGCAAAGCTGCGGGTAGAATCGGAGGGGAAGACGTGGTTCTTCTCCACACCGGAGGACGCCTGGGACTGGATGGAAGGTTGGCGCAGAGTTGGGGGTCCGCGTAGGGGTCGGAATGGTGGACACAGACCGCACAACTCCACTCAGCGGACGGAGCAGGTAGAAGGCCTATCCCAGGCTGAAAAGGGAGAGACGACCCGCAGCGGAGCAGATTGATCCCCAGACTGTGATGGACATGTACTGTTTGCAGATAAGTGAACAATTGGGGTTGGAGTAATTGGGGGGACTTCTGAACACTTCTCCTAATTGCGGGGCTTACATAGGCCAGAAGATAGACCTAAACTGTCTGCCTTGGTATACTAGTGCACTGGGGGGTTAAGAAGGGACAGAGAGGAGGCAGCAGTGAAGGCCTCCAACACTAAACTGAGTAATACGATTGATCCCGTCTAAGGCGAGGGAGGGAGAGCTGCCATCCAACACCCATGAGTTTTCTGGGGGGGGAAAGAGGCACTCTGCCTAGTTGGGGAGTGGGTAGTTTTAAATCCACTGGCAGGGGGCAGGGAGGGGGGAGGGAGGACAGTTTGGGGTGGGGGGTTTGGAGAGTTTTGATTGTTTGTGTTCACAAGTCACAGGTCAATTAATGTTGTATTTCACATCTATCATGGACAGTCACCTTAAAGGGGAGGTAGTCGTAGTCTGGGTTGCTATAGGTGTGCACATCTGTTTTGGCAAGCATATGCGTGGGAGGACCCGCCTACCAGCTGCAGGTATCATGTCCTGGAGGGCCATGGAGTACTTAGGTCCAAGTACACCGACATCTGATGACGGGGGTTAAAATGGAAACGTCACTTTCAGTGATAACGTGGAATGTGAATGGAATGGGGGACAAAATCAAGAGGGGTATAGTACAGCAATACTTAAAACGACAGGCCCCCGATCTGGTACTACTGCAGGAGACGCATATGGTGGGTAATAAATGCAAAGCCCTTACACGATGGGGATATAAACTACTGACACACGCTGACTACACTTCTGGATCCCGTGGCACATGTATTCTGGTCAAAAAGAGCGTGGCACTCACATTGATGCGCACATGGGCAGATCCACGAGGCCGGTTTGCAGCAGCTGAGGTACAGTGGGAGGGCAGGGCGCTTAATGTGGTCTTGGTGTACCTCCCTCCGGCACTGGGTAAAGAAGCACTGGTAGACTTGGGGAAGATACTGGCAGACCTCCCCATGGGCACACTGATACTGGGAGGGGACTTTAATATGACTATGGACGATCGTAGGGATAGAAATCCACCCCGGCCGGTGTCCCGACCACACACATATATGGAAGAGTTCACCACGGCCCTGGGTCTCGCTGATGTGTGGCGTACGTTACAGCCGGACGGAGTTCAGTATACCTACTACTCTAATGCCCACAAAAGTTCCTCCCGCATTGATTATTTCCTAACACATTCGGTGTCCATCGGACATTTTCGCAACCCCCACGCCCTGCCGAGAGGCATCTCGGACCACTACCCAGTGAGAGTGGAACTCACACATTTTGAGCGCCAGCCGCGTGCTACATTAAGTCTCAGCCCCTGGTTACTGACGGTCCCCGATATTAGAGAGGAATTACTTGATCACACCAACAACTACTTTAAAGAAAACGTGGGATCAGTGGATTCGGCACAGACAGTGTGGGAAGCCTTTAAAGTAGTGGTGAAGGGTCAAGCCCTGGCCCTTAAGGTGGGGTACGACAAAAAAAGGCAGCAACACTTGGTCCAAATGGAGGGCGAACTCCAGCAATTAGAAGATGAAAATATTCATACCCCCTCGGAGGACGCCAGGCACCGCCTGAAGCTTAAGCAAGAGGAATATAAGATCCTGGTCAGGGAACGGATGAAGGCCAAACTCCTCACTGCGGCACATAGATTGTACGAATTGGGGGACAGAGCAGGTAAACTATTAGCGTGGCTGGAGAAAAAGGAACAAGGTGAGCGATGGGCGCCCCAGTTGACTCTTAGGGACGGGTCGCATATCACACACCCGCAAGACATTGCAGACGCCTTTGCGGATCACCTGGAACAAATTTACACCCCATCCACCCCATACACGACGGAAGACTCCCGCCAACTCCTAGCAGATAGTGACCTACCGACA
The DNA here is from genome assembly GCA_963921515.1 of Calotriton arnoldi. Lineage (NCBI taxonomy): Eukaryota > Metazoa > Chordata > Amphibia > Caudata > Salamandridae > Calotriton > Calotriton arnoldi. Next base: position 1,630,527 of record CAWUFW010003224.1, on the reverse strand, counting down.
CTCTCTGATAGCGATAGAGAAGCATTAGACGAGGACCTGACAGACCTCGAAATCCAACAGGCCATGAGTAAGATTCAATCGGGAAAGGCGATGGGGCCCAATGGGATACCCATAGAATTCCTAAAAATGGTGGCCACCCAGGTGGCGCCTCATCTACGGGCCATGTTCGACGAGAGCTATGAGAAGGGGCTCCTACCGGAGGACCAGCGACTAGCATCTATCGTCGTGATCCGAAAGCCGGGGAAACCCGCTGACGATTGCAGTTCCTACCGCCCAATCTCTCTGATAAACGTGGAAGCAAAGATCCTAGCGAAAGTACTAGCCTTACGCCTAGTCGCGGTCATATCATCATTAGTCCACCCAGATCAATCTGGCTTTATGCCAGGGAGAAATACGGTGCTCAACATCAGACGTCTCCACAATGTGCTGGCGCGCCGAGAGTTTATCGAAGAAGACGCAGTGGTCCTGTCCCTGGATGCCTCAATGGCGTTCGATTCTATCGAATGGCCATATTTATTTGAAGTTTTGAGGCGTATGGGCTTTGGTCTGAAATTTATGGGCTGGGTGAGACTATTGTATACAGATATCCGGGGGCAGGTTCGAGTAAATAATTATGCATCCAGAATTTTCCCACTGAAAAGGGGCACTAGACAGGGCTGCCCCCTCTCCCCCCTAATCTTCTCTTTGATGCTGGAGCCGCTGGCCGCCTGGGTCAGACGAGATGTCATGGTGAGGGGACTAAAATGGGCGGAGGGACACGATGATCGAATATCGCTATACGCCGATGACATTTTACTCTATCTTGCCTCCCCCTATAGATCCCTACATAGGGTCTTAAATATATCTACAAACTTTGGGAAATACTCCGGCTATGCCATAAATTGGAGCAAATCGATACTGTTCGTTCTCAAGGGCCAGGTTCCCCGGCTCCCCACGGGCTGCACGGTGGAGGTCACCACAGAAGGCTTTCGTTACTTGGGGATTTTTATCACCCCGGACCCCCAACTCTTCTACGATCGCAATCTTGCTGCCCCCCTGGTTCGGCTACGGGCCGATGTTAAACACTGGCGATCTCTGCCCCTGTCCCTGGTGGGTCGAGCGGCTCTTTTTAAGATGCTGGCCCTTCTTCGATTCCTGTATATCCTTCAAAACTGTCCCCACAGGGTCCCAGACACATACTTCTCAGGGGTGGAAAGTGAAATCCGGACGCTACTATGGGATGGCGGATCCCCTCGTATAGCCATGAACAAGTTGACCAAGGGGTGGTATGATGGAGGCATCGCCCTCCCAGACATTCGACTTTATTATTGGGCATCGCAGCTTATGGTGGTGAATCATTGGATTTACCGATCCCCGGTGGATCCAGCTTACATGTTGGACAAGTACCAAATGGGAAGAGCGGGATACCTGGGGGCATTGTAGTCTAAGGCTCGGAACGGACAGTATTTCGGTCCCACAGCCCACACAGTGGCAATATGGCACCAGGCAAACTCTCGTTTAGGCTGGGCAAAGATCCTTACCAAAGCTACACCACTGTGGTTTACCCAAAGACTGGGACTTTTGGGTCACCATCCCGGGTTCGATAAATGGGATATCATTGGAATCTCTAATATCGGGGACTTGGTGAAGAAGGGTGCACTTCTTAAATTTGGGGACTTACAAAAGACGTATGACTTGGCCCAGGGGGAGGTGTTTAGATACCTACAAATCAGACACGCCCTCACCACTGCCCTCCCTGACATGACAGACATTCCAGATTCATCCCCTCTGGAGGATAGGCTTCTCGACGGACCGTTGCTCACCAAGGCCATATCGCTAACATATAAGAAACTATGCAACAATTTACCCGATACATTCCATAAACTTCGGGAGAGGTGGCAGGTAGACCTAGGGCCCATTGACGACGAAGACTGGCAGGCGGCACTGATGTACCCCCGGGAGGCAGCCATAACCCTTCGTTACCGACTTATCCAACTCAAAATCTTACATAGATCTTATCTGACCGGAACCACCCTAGCGAGGATAGGCTCCAGGACGAGTCCTCTCTGCCTTCGGGGCTGCCAGCAGGAAGCAACTTTTTATCACATGATATGGGACTGCCCGGGAGTGAGACCTCTGTGAGAGGGGGCCACGGGTCACATTCTGGAGGCCCTGGGGAAGGAACTCATCCTTACGCCTAGGCTGGGACTCCTCAATATGTGGGCACAGACTGACCTAACAGACATAGAACAACAATTCACAACACTGGGCTACACTCTAGTTAAACGTGAGATAGCGAGGAGGTGGGAGGTGGCGGACAGACCTTCACTCAGAGGGTGAGTCAGAGAATACGACAAATGCATGATAGCAGAAAAAGAGGTGTTCAAGGCGAGAGGGTGTCCTAAGAAATGGGACAAGAAATGGGGTAAGTGGAACGCTTACCAAGGCGACCTATGTGTTTCCCCATCAATAGAACTGGACCTGCGACGCCCTAGAAAGCAACACTTGAATGCACCCTGATTGTAACTGATGCCTTTCCCTGATGGCTTCTATGTACTGTGGAATATGCCAAACTGTTGTTTACACATGTATGTGATTATTACTGTGAAAACCAATAAAAACATTTAAAAAAACAAAACAGAAAGTCAGCATGTGACAAGAAGGCCTATAAGCCAATGTCTATGTTAAACTTAGATTATAAAATACAGAGTAGAATCCTGGCTACGCAGCTGCTGCCCCAGATGCCTACTCTGGTCCATGTTAATCAGGCGGGATTTATCCCAGGCCGAAATACGGCACTCGTTATCAGCAGACTCCTCGCACTGTTGGAGGCAGACTCCTATGATAAAGAGCGGGCGGTGATATTTGCGGTGGACATCGAAAAAGAGTTTGATAGTCTAGAGTGGAGCTTCCTCTATAGTGCAATGACTAGATTCTGTCTAGGGCAAGGTTTTGTTAACTGGACTAAATTACTGTATTCTGCTCCCTCTTCCAGAGTGAAGACGGGGCATATCATATCAGAGAGATATACAGTGGGACGTGGCACTAGACAGGGCTGCCCCCTGTCACCACTCCTTTTCGCCCTGGCGATGGAGCCGATGGCTTGTCATGCCAGGGCTGGGAATGCTTATGAGGGTATTAGGATCGGAACTCAGATCCAACATATTGCCTTATATGCAGATGATCTATTCATTTTTCTCCGAGGTGCGGAGGTGGCCCTTAGAGTTGCCCGAGATTTGTTGGAACAATTTGTCTCTCTCTCTCTGGGCTCCACGTTAATTGGAAAAAATCTTAACTTTTCCCCACGTTTACACCCAGAGATCCTCCAGGGGACATGGGTACGCTCCAGTGGGAATCCAGATGTTTGCCCTATCTGGGAATACAAATTTACCACGATCCAATGGACTTACTAGAAGGTAATGTAGGGCAGGCCATTCGAGCGTTTCGCTCTAGTACTGAATTTTGGAAAACGATTCCCCTATCGGTGGCGGGACAAGTGGCTTTACTGAAGGTGATAGCCCTCCCCCGCCTGCTGTATCTATTTGTGGTGTTGCTGATCTGGGTCCCTCGGGTACTATTCCGGCATACTGACACGCTTATCACAGGCTTCCTTTGGGCCACGGGCAGGAGGCGCGTAGCACTGTCCACGATCTAGAGAAGAGGGTGGTCTGGGCGTTCCTGATTTTGAAGCATACTACTTGGCAGCGCAACTACAATGGTTTGTACAATGGATTGCTGGCAGACTCACCCCTGGGAGGAGGATGGGACCATCCATACCTGATCTTCTCAGTTTGATCAAGGTGCTTTTCCAGCTCCCCTGTCCTGGGCGTACCAACCCCACTGAGTATAGAGTGATGCGCCTCTGTTGGACTCGAAGTCTAAGATGGGCGCGGCTAAGATGGCCTTACTCCCCGGATATCCCTGTGACATTCCTGGAAGTGCTACCACATAAGGGAGACTGGAATGTGTTACCGGATTGGGTGGAGGCGGGTGCATCGACCTTTGCGTCCCTTTTTGAGGATGGCGTACTCCTCCCATTTGAAGAGTTTCGGTCCCGTTATAACCTACCGCAGGTCAAATTTCTCCTCTACAGCGCTGTGACGGTGGCCATTCACTAACATTGACGAGGAGGAGTGTTGGAACCCCCACATTCCAAAAGTTGCCAATATTTAGTTACCTCATCGGGGACCTTTAAGGCAGTCACCTGTCTTTATAGAGCGATTCGGGGGGATGAGATCTTGCCACTAGAGACACTTAGAGAACTATGGGAGGGAGATCTGGGGATTCCCATTCTGGAAAATGACTGGGGAGCAATCCTACAATGCATGCTTAATGTTTCCAGGAACGCCAGGTTCAAACGTATTAATTTCTATGTACTTCATAGGGAATATCTTACGGCTGGTAGGATTATTAGACACTTTGCTGTTGAGAGTGCAAAGTGCCAGAGGTGTGGAGAGGTGGGGGCCGAGTTTCATCTCATGTTCTGGACATGCCCGGAGTTAAAGCATTATGGGGAGGAAATTACTAGGATCTTGGCGACAGTGACTGGGAGAAAAGTCCCCTGCATGCCTGGCCACTGCCTTTTGCATTGGTATCCACATACAGCTAAAAATAAAGCGACGAGTGGGTTGCAGGACCTGGCCTTCATTTTAGTGAAAAGGGAGATTATGCGTAACTGGAACGCTCCTACGGACCCTCAAGTGGAGGTTTGGAAACAAGAACTAGAATGATGGGCGAGTTATGAGTGTGCAGTGTTGCTGAGGGAAGCTCAGTGGTGACGGGGATCCCTGGACATGGCCCGAGCTTGGGAGTCACTGGTGGGGGCCCTGCAGGATCCTGATCCCCCCTTCACCTGGGAGAATGTCGGGAACCCTTTAAATGTTCATTGAGGAGACTGCATCCTGCTTAGTGGTGGCTTCTGTTGTATTACAGAGACTGAGACCCTACACAGAGCCCCAGAATACACCTGGCTTAGTGTAAAATACTACCCGAGATAGAACTGGAAGTCGACACCTCCCATTGGGAGCAGAGTATGGCAGGGCAAGCCCATGTTCAGAGTTGGTACTGAGGGAAGGAGCTGCCTGTTGTGGGTGTTGAGCAGCAGTTAGGAACAAATCTGGGCCAAAGGCTGAGCAATTTATTGTACTTCACATTGACATTACAAGAGATGTTACTTCTTGTTGAACAAGTTACTTACCTTCGGTAACGATATATCTGTAAGAAACATTAGTAGTGATAGATTCCTTACCTTAGAATATCCCCAGGCATCAGACTGGATCCGGAAAGTTTTCGTCAGCAGTACCCCTGCGCGTCGGTAGGTGGCGTCGTGCGGCTCCGCGTCCGTCGTTGGCGTCGTGGTCGCCGAGATGACGTTGCGGGCGCTACTTAGACGCCGCCCACGCGCGCTGACGTCAGTTCTGTACACGACTTTCCGCGCCAGGAACGCAGATCCATGCAAGATATTGACCACTGGTGCATTGAAACTAGGGCCCTGAAAGGGATGACCTTAACCCTAGAAATCAGTTCGCAGAACGGGGAGGATGGGTGGGGCGGTAAGGAATCTATCACTACTAATGTTTCTTACAGATATATTGTTACCGAAGGTAAGTAACTTGTTCATCTGAAAGAAACACATAGTGATAGATTCCTTACCTTAGAATAGATACCCCAGCAATACCAACCCCGGTGGTGGGTCTGTGAACTAAGATCACACCAGAAAATCAAGGAGAACAGAACGGCCGAAGAAGCCGTCTCTCCGGACTTGGCTGTCCAGGCAATAATGCTTGGTAAACGTGTGCAGCGAGGCCCACGTGGCTGCCTGACAGATTTCTTGCAGGGGGACGCCGCGTCCCAATACAGTAGTGGCTGCAGTAGCTCTGGTGGAGTGAGCACGCAGCCCCACTGGAGGTTCTTTTTTAGCCAAAGAGTAACAGACTTTGATGCACAAGACAACCCAGCGGGAGATAGTTCTCTTGTGTACCGCCCGACCTTTCTTGGTGCCAACATAGCCAACAAAGAGCTGGTCATCCACCCGGAACTGCTGTGTGCGGTTGAGATAAAATGAGAGCGCACGTTTTGGGTCCAGACGGTGGAGCCTCTCTTCCTCTCTGGAAGGATGCGGAGGCGGAAAGAAGGTGGGCAAGGTAATAGTCTGCCCAATGTGAAAGGCCGTAACCATTTTTGGCAAAAAGGAAGGACAGGGCCTGAGCACAACCTTGTCCGGATGGACTGAAAGGAAAGGAGGCTTACAAGAAAGAGCCTGGAGCTCACTCACCCACCTAGCGGAGGTGATGGCCACCAGGAAGGCAGTCTTTAATGTCAAAAGACGAAGAGGACAGTTGTGAAGGAGCTCAAAGGGAGCGCACATCAAGTATGTAAGAACCAGATTCAAGTCCCGCTGAGGCATCACGAAAGGAATAGGAGGAAAAAGGTGTGTAATGCCTTTGAGAAATCTATTTACAACAGGGGACTTGAAAAAGAGAGGGCTGATCAGGTAGCCTGAGAAAGGCAGAAATTGCAGAAAGGTAGCCCTTGATAGTGCCCAGAGCAGAGCCCAGCCGGGCCAAAGAGAGAAGGAACAGTAGGACCTCAGAAAGAGGGGCAGAAAGGGGATCCACAGCCTTTGCTGTGCACCATGCCACAAACTTGTTCCACCTGCAGGCGTATACCACTTTAGTAGAGGGACGCCTGGCTGCCAGAATAACGTCACAAACTTCAGGAGGCAAGTCGAAAGGAATCAACTGCCACCGCTCAATCTCCACGCAAAGAGGTGGAGGCTGGACAGGTTCGGGTGGAGGACCGTCCCCTGCTGCTGCGACAGAAGATCCTCCCGAAGAGGCAGTCTGATCGGAGGATCGATGCTCATACTGAGTAGCTCGCGATACCATACTCTTCGAGCCCAGTCCGGAGCCACAAGAATGACTTGGGCCCGGTCGCGCCTGATCTTCTTCAGCACTCTGGACAGAAGTGGTATAGGCGGAAAGGCGTACAACAGACCGCAACTCCACTCGCGACGAAAAGCGTCGCCGAGCGAGTGTCGCCTTGGAAATTCCAACGCGCAGAACTGATGACATTGCGCGTTCTCTTCGGTGGCGAATAGATCTAACCAAGGCTCTCCCCACTGCTGAAAGAGACCTTGCACCACCTCCGAGTGAAGACGCCATTCGTGATCGAGCATGCACCTGCGGCTAAGTTCGTCCGCCCTGGCGTTTAGAGAACCTGCCAGGTGTTGAACCACCAGGGACATGCCCTGATGTTCCAGCCATGTCCAGAGACGCAGAGCCTCCTGACAGAGGGTCCACGACCCCACCCCGCCTTGTTTGTTGCAGTACCACATGGCGGTGGTGTTGTCTGTGAACACCTGCACTACTCTCCCTTGACAGAGGAAAGGAATGCCTTCAGTGCAAGCCGGATCGCCCGCAGCTCCAGAAGGTTGATGTGGAGCCGGGACTCCGCCGGAGACCAGAGGCCTCTGATCTCCGCCTCTCCCATGTGGCCGCCCCATCCCAGGAGGGACGCATCCGTCACCACTGTAAACTCCGGTTGGGGAAGGGAGAGGGATCTGCCGTCGACCCAATGCCGGTTCGTGAGCCACCACTGCAACTGTCGTGCAGTGCCCTCCGAGATCTGGACGTGATCGGACAGGTTCCCCTGATGCTGCGCCCACTGGAACTTCAGTGTGGCTCTGTTGCGAACGCTGCGGGGCGCCCCTTCCTGTGCCACGAAAGGAGCGAAAAGCGGAAGGCGGAGGAGGGCGGACTGCCGAGAGTCCCAAGGACTTGGCCGTAGCCCGTGAGTCCTTAAACCTCTCCAACGCGCTGTCCGCTTTGTCGCCGAAAAGGGGACGGCCATCAAAGGGCATGTCCATAAGGGTGTTTTGGACATCCCCCGAAAATCCAGTGGTCCTCAACCAGGCGTGACGGCGAACCGCCACCGTCGTTGCAATCGATCTGCCCAGTGAGTCGGCGGTGTCTAGGCCACAACGAATCATGAGTTTTGCTGCGTCTCTCCCCTCTGCAACAGCCTGGGAGAGAGCAGGCCGGGCCTCCTCCGGACACTGGGGCAGCACGTTCGCCACCGTATCCCACAGAGAGTGGGAATAACGGCCCAAGAGGCATGCGGTGTTCACGGACTGCAGCGCAGAGCGGGTGGAAGAAAAAATCTTCTTCCCAAACTGATCCAGCTTCTTGGATTCCCTATCCGGTGGTGCGGAAGGGAAGGCGGTTGGGGAAGCAGAGGCTTGGACAACCAAGCTCTCGGGGGTGGGGTGTTGGGAGAGGAAAATGGGGTCACCCGGAGCCGGGCGATGGCGTCGGGCCACGTTCCTATCCACAGGAGCCCCTGTGGTGGGCCTGGACCAAGTGCCCAAAAGAACGTCAGAAAGGGCTTCATTGAAAGGAAGCAGCGGCTCCGCAGAAGTAGCTGCCGGCTGAATCACCTCTGTCAGGAGGTTAGTCCTGACGGCCACAGTAGGGAGTTCGAGGTGTAGGGCCTCGGCCGCCCTACGCAACACCACAGCATAACTAGCACCCTCCTCCGTAGCCACGGTAAGAGGAGACAGCATGCCAAGGTCTGGTGAGGTATCCAGACCACTGGCGTCCCCCAATTCCTCAGCCCAGTACTGTTCAGACTCGCAGGCTGCAGCGAGAGGGTCCTCAGACCCCTCCCAGTCCTCCCCTTGCTCCTCAGGTTCAACAGGTCTAACATAAGGAGCAGGGACATGGGGATAGAAATCCCCAAGCAACGTCGAGAACGGCATCGATCGACGCCGTGTCCACTTTGGGGCTGAAACTGAGGTCGACGTCGTCCCGAGGAGCGGGCGGCGTCAGAACTGGTGCCGGTGGAGTCGACGTCGGTGGAGGCGTAACAAGGTCAACCGGCGTCGACCGGGATCCAGGCCTGGATCCAAGGGTGTCCTGCGGCGCTGGGGCCGGAGCCGCCGGCGAGGAAACGCGAGGACACCCATGCGGGACCGCGGGGCTCGAAGGCGCACCGGCGGGACCCGACGGCCCAAAGAGGCGAGCCATGGCCGACAGGAACTCCTGTATTTGGGCCGGAGTCGCCGACGACCCCGGGAAGGGCGGGTAGTCGGGAGGTGACTGCATAGGCTCCGCCGGAGCCGCGGGGGTGGCACCACCCACACCCTCAGCCGCGTCGCGCGACCGGCGAGGGGAAGTCGAAGAACGATGGCGTTTCTTCGACTTCTTGTGCTTCGTCTTACCTGACCCCGAGTGCGAAGACTTGGATCCCGATGGAGACCGATGATGATGACTTCGCGCACGGTCCCTCGACCTCCCTCTGGACCGGGACTTCGAACGGCACGGAGCCGACTGCCGGGCTTCCAGCAACTTTCGGGACCGCTCCCGCAAAGTCTTCAGCGCCATGGCCTGGCAGTCGGGGCACGACTTGGGGTCATGGTCGCGCCCCAGGCAGAAAAGACACACACGGTGCGGGTCCGTCACCGACATCATGCGGTGACAATCCCCGCAGGACTTGAAACCGGGCATCCTACTGCACCAGGAGTCGATGACTCGAAGAAAAATAGAGACAAAAAGCCTCAAAAAAGTCAGTCAAAAATTGACTGGGGGTTCCTGCTCTTCCCGGATCTGCGCTTGCTGGCGCGGAAAAAGAAAGAACTGACGTCAGGGCGCGTGGGCGGCGTCTAAGTAGTGCCCGCGACGTCATCTCGGCGACCACGACGCCAACGACGGACGCGGAGCCGCACGACGCCACCTACCGACACGTAGGGGTACTGCTGACGAAAACTTTCCGGATCCAGTCTGACGCCTGGGGATATTCTAAGGTAAGGAATCTATCACTATGTGTTTCTTTCAGATACTGTATTTAACTGCCTAGCAGTTTACTGTAATCCGTATGAATACTGCTAGATATTACCAAGCCTACCGTGGAATGATTATGCTTTCAAAAAATGATAATAAAATATGTTTACAAAAAAAGACAGAGAGGCAGGCTACTTCTAAGGCTTCAGAAGAAAAAAGCCTCGGGAGATACTGCATTTGATGAGGAAGGCCAGGGTCCATCTTCACCTACCAGAAAACTGAAACATGAGGAATATTCCTCATATGGAGAGACTTCAAAAAAGAGTAAACATCATTAAAAAAAATCAGCAGTTGCTGATACTCCAATTAAAAAAAGAGATCCAGTCTCCCCTTACTCTCGAATTAGACATCTAAAGATTGCTTCTGAGCCAGCTACTCCCTTCAAGGAGTCTTCTTCTCACAAAACAATATCGACCACGGACCCGCTGTCGAAAAGTAGGCCGTTGACGACTGTCATGTCGACGGTGTTATCGACCACGATGACCTCTAACAAGCCACGACAAAGACATTGACGATGGCAGTTTCATCCTCAGCGTCAAAGACAGCGACCACATCAACTTCATTGATAAAGCCATCGACGATGCTCTCGTCAACGAACACTTTATTATCCACATAAAAAATGCCTTGGGCCCAGATCAGTGTCATAAACAAACATACAAGACCTACTTTGTTGACGGTGCCTGGAAACCTCAATTTTGATTACTCAGGAGGGCATTTCTGTGACTATCCAACTGCATCAGACCTCCCCACTTAAGGTGTCACCGATTCCACCTATACACCTGCTGGAAGTAAGGTATTCAGAAGATGATGATGGCCCCTTAAGTCCAGCGTATAGCCCCACACAGCTACATGGGAAGTGCTAAGAGGATGATGAGGATCAACATAAAAACACATCCTCTGACTATGAAGAGTATTTTTCCTTTCAAAGTACACAGGGATACAAGTCTGGTCATTATGAATCTTTTCAAAAGCATTACCCTTATGAGGAAACACTTGAGGAGCATCCTCAGTATGCAGAAGATACCATCAGAGTGCCAGTCTCATTAGTAACAGATCTTCGTCACATGCTTGATGATTATTATAGAAGATATCCAGAAGCAAATGCTCCTGCAATATCAAACCCACAGGTTACCCTGGAACGTCCAGATAATCCTGGTGCCTCCAGGGTGCAGCAACTGCAGGAAAAAACCTTGAGAAGTGATTAACCATGCTCAGATCACGATTCATGATACATAGAAAGTGATGGTGAGCACCAACCGAAGAGGGCGAGATCCCTCAGGATCAATTGGTCTTGGGGCAAGAATGGGATGATTCTCTAACCCCTCTTTCAGCATCAGCAACGCCACCACCTACCAGTTCCCCTTCAGAGGATATTGGAGGACTTCATGAGCTTTTGGAGAGAGCCTCAAAACGTTTTGACCCGCCAATATCGGTTAAACAAATGGATTGTTTTTTGTATGATTTTAAAGGCTCATCCAGAAAACTAGTGCAATCCATTCCCATATCAATTACGTTTGGAAAGAAGGTCTGAAGTTGCTGAAAACTGTTGCTTCAGACAGCTGTAATTCCTCGACTTGACAAAAAGTACAAGGTGCTGAAAAATTCACCCTGAAGTTTAATTGGACATCCTTTTCCGGACTCATTGGTGATGCAGGTGGCCTAGAGGCGATCTAGAACCCCTTCAACTCTCTGTATGGCTCCACGGCATAAAGAAGGTAGACATTTGGACAACGTAAATGAAAAGAGATTCTCACCAATGGCAGCCATGACTATAAGACATCCTAAGCGCTGGGGAGATATGATAGATGTGGTCGGATATGGCACCCTTCCTCAAGTTCTTACCTGAGGACAAACATAAAGAGGCTATGAAAACATTGCAGGGCGGAGAGAGGTTCTCCTCGGAGATTATCTATACAGCTGTGGATGTAGCTTCTACAGACTTAAGAAAAATGGCTGGAGCTGCTGGTTGGCTGAAAGCTACCACTTTTCAACCAGAGGTCCAGGCTAAGATTCTGGACATGCCTTTTGTGGGGGGAAATCTTTTTGGCAAGCATGTGGATGAGACTCTGCAATTCATTAAGGCTGACACAGCACGTTTGCTGCGATCATTACAGCAACGCCATTTTCAGAGCTTTCGCGGCAACAGAGGAAGAGGTCAGTTCTCATTGAGAGGCTCATTTCCTTCATACAGATAGCAACCTTACCCAACAATCCAGCAGAGATTTTGACAGCAGTATGCCCCACAGTAGCAACATAGAGCACCACCAGTTGCAACTCGTAGGAGACCTTCAGCGAGAGGAAAGGGTCAAAATGCGCCCAGACGTTAAATGGGTTCTGGATATCATTCGTCGCAGTTACACCATGGAATTTGTTCAAAAGCCTACCAGGAACCCTCCGTGAAAAAGGTCCAATCAACATCTATCTCTTCTTATTTGCAAAGGGGCTATAGAAGAGGTTCTGTATCCATCAAAACAAGGGAATCTATTCAAATTTCCTCCTCATAAAGAAGAAGTTGGAGAAATGGAGGCAGGTCGTGGAATTAAGACTTTTGAACAAATTCAAAAACAAACAACCATGCATGATGCTTTCACTCCAGGGGATCTTACAACTCCTAAATTGGGAAGAGGTTATGACTTCCCCAGATCTTCTCAATGTTTATTTTCACATCCCCTTCATGTGAAGCACAGAAAATATTTGGAGTTCAAGGTAGCAGGGTGCCAATATCCATACAAAGGTCTTCCATTCGGACTTCGATCTGCTCCCAGAATTTTCACTAAGTGTATGGCTCTGGTAGCAGTGTTCCTAAAAAGTAGCAGTCATCGGGTGTTCCCATACGACTGGCGCATCAAGAGCCTGTCTTTCCGAACTACAAGAAGGTCTATGATGGCTTGTAAGATGGCCCTAGTTCTTCAAAGATCTAGGGCTACAGTTAAACAAGGAAAAGTCTTCTGTCACTCTATGCAAATGGATTACGTTCCTGGGGTGAACCTGAATACAGAGAAATGCAGAGCATACCCCACAAAGGAAAGGATACACCATATAATACATCTGGTTTCATACCTTTCAGGAAAAAAGTTCACTTTGGTCCGGATGTTCAAGTCCATGGTAGGAATGATGTCTTCGCGTATTCTACTAATCCCAAACTGCCGGCCACAAATGAGACAGTTACGAGAACAACTAGATTCTCAGTGAGTTCAGGGCAAGTGTCTTTTGATGACATAATTCAAATTACAACATTCATGAAGATAGTAATGGCATGGTGGAAGAGAGAAGCCAAGATTTCCCCAGGCCTATCTTTCATTCGCTCTAGCCCTCATTTTACAAGGACAACAGATGCTTCATTAGAAGGGTGGGGAGCACATTTGCAAGACCTAGAAATCCATGGCAAATGGGTCTCCTTAAGAAACCAACACGCACATCAAACTTTTGGAGTTGAAGCCGGTGTTTCTAGGACTTCAGTTTTTTTCTTCCCAGAATAAAGAATTTGGAAGTACTGGTACGCACAGACAATACTACCACCATGTTTGACTTCAACAAGCAAGGTGTAACAAAGTCGAAAATACTATCGACACAAGCATAGCAAATTTCTAAATTGCTCCTTCTCCACAAAATGTCCTTGCAGGTGGAACATGTTCCAGGGGTAGAAAACAAATGGTCAGATTCCCTAAGAAGAACATCAAAGGAATGCCACGAATGGGAATTGAACCACTCACAGTTATGGGAAATCTTCCGCAAATGGGGTACCCCAAATGTGGATCTTTTTGCCACTACTCAGAAGAAAAAATGTTGATTGTTCATAAGCAGGTTCCCACAGAAACACTCTTGGGTGGGGGGATGTGTTCCAAATCGCATTGGACAGGAATTTTTGCTTTAACTTTCCCACTGTTTCCTCTGGTTCAAAGAGTCCTGCGCAAAATGAAATAGGAACCATGTTGTCTGTTACTATATTTCTAGCGTGGCCAAGACAATATTGGTTCATAGAGCTTCTAGCCGGCAAACCGCGCTGTTATCGAGTAGTACGGCCGGCAAGTCCCCGGACCAGAAGAAGACATCATGGAGGAAGGGACGAGGTGGGAGCACAGGGGGCCGCTGAGAGCGGATGAGCTCTCGTAGCATGCACTGCAAGGCTCCTGAGAGAAGCCCGTTCTGGATCATGGTGCCTGTGGATACTGGTGCAGGGCTCTGCGTAGGCATCAGCCAAGCGGGGATTAAGGAGGACAGGAAGGACATTTTTAAAACACAAGCGCAATATAATTCTCCACTGGGAATCATCTGTGTTGATTGCAGTTCAAGTAATATTTTAAAAACAGTTGAAAACTTGCAGTGAAACCATGGATATTTTATAATGAATTACGTGTATTATTACAAACTACAAGTATTGTCTTCATGTTTATGGAAGGGGGTGAGCTTAAATGTTGCATTCAACATGGCGATTTTAAGAATTGAGCAAGATTGATAAAGGCAGTAAGTGCCGAAACACGTCTTTTGATTGTGCCAAATAAAGCCTTAATGTCCTACCTGCTGAGTGCACGATCTCTTTGAGATGAAAAGAGCAAGTGTTCATAATTGAGCGCTTTGAGGGAGCGCTCTTCCGTGCACCACCTGTGGTAAAGAGCTAGCCGGAAAAACGTGCTGTTGGGGAAATATATAAATAGATATATCTATATCTAAATACATATATATATAAATGTGATCAAGACCACGGCTGTGGTCGAAACGCGTCTTCTCTCTGCGGATTAAAATCACTCACCGATGATCAGTGTGGCTCCTGAATTATTTATTTGATGATTCGCATTCTGGAACATATATATATATATTCACTGAAAAAACCATAGGTTTCAGGCACGTTATAGTTAGAAATTAGCATTTAAAAAACCTTTGAAATTCACTGAAAAAACCATAGGTTTTAGGGACAGTTATAGTTAGTTGGACATTGCACTCGTACAAAACTCGTGAAATTCCCCCGTTATAGTTAGTTCAGCTAACTATAACTCGCGCCCCCGCAATTCACTGCTGATGACGTCACATATTACATCACTCATGACATGGTCAGTGACATCACTGATGACATCACTGATGACATCTCAAATGACATCACTGATGACATCATCTAGTGACTGTGTTTCTGTAAAGTTTAAATATTTTTAATGTATATAGGGAAAGGCGTATTGAAGAATGAGTGGGTGTATAAGTGTCTGTATGGATGATTTAGTAGGTGCGTGACTAACTGTATAAGTGAGTGATTAAACGTATCTTACTGAATGCATGGGTTAGTGACTAAACTGGGTGAATGTCTGTATCCGTCTGTCTGTTGCTGTGTAAGTGGCTGCATGGGTTTGTGAATAGCTACATGAGTGTCTATATGAGTTATTGATTCGTTGTCTGAGTATCTGTATGGGTGCCTGAGTGTTTGTGTGGGTGGGGTGTGTGCGACTCTGTACATAGATGTGTGAGTGGGTGATTCACTGGGTGCATGATTTGAAGAGTGCGTCTGTGATGGACTGCTTGGGTGGGTGAGTGTGTGTATGGGTGTGTTAGTGAGTGAATGTATATCTCAGTGGTACATGTGCGAGTAACTACATATGTAAAAGGCAGTATATATGTGTGTTAGAGTATTTAAAAGGCTATAAGTGAGAGTGTGTGATTGTGAGAGTGGCTGTATGGATGCGTGTGTGCTTGTATCAGTTATTGTATAAGAGCGTAAGAATGTGCTAGTATTTGTATGACTAAGTGAGTTGGTGTGTGTATAACTCTATAGGTGAGTAAATGGGTGTGTGATTAATTTTTTGCATGACTGACTAGGTGTGTGAGTACCTCTATGGATGAGTGGCGGTGTGTGAGTGTTTATATAGGTGTATGAGTGCATATGATAGTCCTGTACTGAGTGACTGTAAGTATGAGTGACTGGACGGGTGAGTGAGTAGATGTGTGTGTGTAGACCTAAGAATCAGTGAGTGGGTATATAGTTATTGGTATTGGAGTGTGTATGGTTTTGCGAATGGCAGTCTGTAAATAAGAGTGGGTGTATCAAAAGTTATATTAGGGTGTGAGAAGATGCATGAAATTATCACATGGATGATGTCATCAGTGATGTCATTTGAGATGTCATCAGTGATGTCATCAGTGATGTCACTGACCATGTCATGAGTGATGTAATATGTGATGTCATCAGCAGTGAATTGCGGGGGCGCGAGTTATAGTTAGCTGAACTAACTATAACGGGGGAATTTCACGAGTTTTGTACGAGTGCAATGTCCAACTAACTATAACTGTCCCTAAAACCTATGGTTTTTTCAGTGAATTTCAAAGGTTTTTTAAATGCTAATTTCTAACTATAACGTGCCTGAAACCTATGGTTTTTTCAGTGAATTTGTAAGGTTTTTTAAATGCTAATTTCTAACTATAACGTGCCTGAAACCTATGGTTTTTTTCAGTGAATTTCAAAGGTTTTGTAAATGACAATTTTTTAATTGTATTAATTGTTATATTTATTTTTTTGATACTGATTTACAACATTTTTTTCAACTATTTATTTTTAGATATTTTATTTTTTAAATTACATTGTAATTACATTATACATTACATTACAAAATATACTTTCTCAGAATGAATTACTTTAGTTTAAATACTTTGCAAATAGGCAATAGACTTTTAAGTACAGTAGTTACAGTTGTTGCAATGGGCAACACAATTTCAAACACAATGCAACATTGAGCTCAATGTGAATTTCTACTTAAATGCAATTAGTTACTTTATGGATTACTTTTCTCACCACAGGACTGGATCCTAGATTCAGTCCTGGGACATCTCCTGTAAACAGTTGAGTAAAAGCGTTTTGGTTACAGTAGTGATTTTTAAGGAATATTATTGTATTTTAAAAGTTGACACTTGGAAACTTTTTCACATAGAATCACCAATGTTATCCTATGGGAGGAAATTCACTTAGCAGGTAAGTAGTGTTATCGTTACTTTTTCTTACTCAGTGGTGGATCCTGGATCCAGCACTGGTGCATCTCCTGTAAACAGTTGAAAGAATGCGTTTAAGTCATACAGGCGATTTTTAAGGAATATTTGTAGTTTGTGAAAATCGACACTTTGAAACTTTTCTGCTGAAAACCAGACAATGGATTCCTATGGAAGGAAATACAAGTTACTGGTAAGTACGGTTAGAATTACTTTCCAGGGTCAGTGCTGGGCTAAAAGATGCAGCACTGGGTTCTCTCCTGATAACAGGTGAGTAAATCGGAATTCATAGTTCGGCTGATTTTAGAGAAATATTATAAAGTTCCAAAACTCCACACTTAGAAGAATTTCCAAGTGAAACCAGTCAATGTTAGCCTATGGAAGGAAATTCAAGTTACTGGTAAGTACGGTTAGAATTACTTTTCAAGGTAAGTGCTGGGCTAAAATATGCAGCACTGGGTTCTCTCCTGATAACAGATGAGTAAATCGGAATTCGTAGTTCGGCTGATTTTAGAGGAATATTATAAAGTTCCAAAACTCCACACTTAGAAGAATTTCCAAGTGAAACCAGTCAATGTTAGCCTATGGAAGGAAATTCAAGTTACTGGTAAGTACGGTTAGAATTACTTTTCAGGGTCAGTGCTGGGCTAAAAGAGGCAGCACTGGGTTCTCTCCTGATAACAGGTGAGTAAATCGGAATTCATAGTTCGGCTGATTTTAGAGAAATATTATAAAGTTCCAAAACTCCACACTTAGAAGAATTTCCAAGTGAAACCAGTCAATGTTAGAATATGGAAGGAAATTCAAGTTACTGGTAAGTACGGTTAGAATTACTTTTCAAGGTCAGTGCTGGGCTAAAAGATGCAGCACTGGGTTCTCTCCTGATAACAGGTGAGTAAATCGGAATTCGTAGTTCGGCTGATTTTAGAGGAATATTCTAAAGTTCCAAAACTCCACACTTAGAAGAATTTCCAAGTGAAACCAGTCAATGTTAGCCTATGGAAGGAAATTCAAGTTACTGGTAAGTACGGTTAAAATTACTTTTCAGGATCAGTACTGGGCTCAAAGATGCAGCACTGAGGTCTCTCCTGATAACAGGTGAGTAAATCGGAATTCGTAGTTCGGTTGATTTTAGAGGAATATTTGCACAATGGTGAAGGAAGGGGTGGGGCCTGAGGTGACATGTCTGCAAACACGCCCTGTGGCGTGTTTTAAGTTGGAGAATTAATTCCTCCTCAATCCTGAGGGTCCCTAGGGGCCAACTAGCCCACCAGGAACCTCCAGTATGCGCCAGGGGCTGCGTTGCAGAGAGGTGTACAGAGGCCACGCCCCTTTTACAACACTCTGCAACGCAGCTCCGTGGCGCTTACTGGAGGTACCTGGTGGGCTAGTTGGCCCCCAGGGACCCTCAGGATTGAAGAGGATTTAATTCCCCATCTTAAAATGCGCCACAGGGCCTGTTTGCACACATGTCACCTGAAGCCCCGCCCTCCCTTCACCACTGTGCAAACGCGCCCGTGGCGCATTTTAAGTTGGGGATTAAGTCCCCTTGAATCCTGAGGGTCCCTGGAGTCCAACTAGCCCACCATGTACCTCCAAAAGCGCCACAGAGCTGCGTTGCAGAGAGGTGTAAAAGGGCGTGGCCTCTGTACACCTCTCTGCAACGCAGCCCTGGCGCATACTGGAGGTTCCTGGTGGGCTAGTTGGCCCCCAGGACCCCCAGTATTCAAGGGAAATCGTTCCCCATCTGTAAACGCGCCAGGGGACGCGTTTGCAGACTGCTGCAGGGTGGGGGCGGGGCCTCCGGCACGATGCCGGTTTTTTATTTTTATTTTTTTTGTATGGGAGGGGGCTGCGTGGCCCCCTTCCCTTGGCCTCTTTGGCCCCGGGGACCCCATCCCCCGGGGCATGAGGATTTTCATTTTTTTAAAAATTAAAATAAAACGGGAAGGGGGCCGCGTGGCCCCCCTTCCCTGGGCCTATATTGGCCCTGGGGACCCCAACCCCCGGGGCATGCCCTCTTTTTTTGAATTTTTAAATATTTGGAGAGGGGCTGCGTGGCCCCCCTCCTCAGGCCATTTAAGGCCCCGGGGACCCCATCCCCCGGTGCCGGCCTTTCCTTTTTTTTTTTCTAAATTTTTGTTTTTGTTTTTGGGGAGGGGGCCGCGTGGCTCCCCTCCCGGGCCACTACTTGCCCCGGGACCCCATCCCCCGGGGCTGGCCCTCTCCGTTGGGGACTGTGGGGGTCCCCAATCCCCCACAGTCCCGCCGGCTCCCCGCGTCCCTTGGGAGCCGGCATTGCTTTTCCACACGGGGAGCTGCTAACATGCAGCTCCTCGTGTGGAAAGCAATTTGCTTTGGATATTGGAGCGAGAGCAGGTTTCCCTGCTCTCGCTCCAATATCCAAAGCAGTTTGCTATGACAGGACGGGAGCCGCGAGGCTCCCGTCCTGTCATAGCAAACTACAGTGTCCCGGGGTAGGCACCCCGGGACACTGCAGGAGCCGGTCCTGGGGGTGGTGGTCCCCAGGGCCATTACAGGCTCCAGGAGGGGGCCACGCGGCCCCCTCCCTTGAATTGCACAGCCCCGGGGAGGTGGTGGTCCCCGGGGCTCTGAGGTCCGTAACGGACCCCCACATTTATTTTCTATGTGCCCCGGGGAGGTGGTGGTCTCCGGGCGTGTGGGGGCTGGAGCCCCCCCACACGTTATTTAAAATTTTAAAAAGAAGCCCCGGGGGTGGCGGTCCCGGGGCTGCGGGAGGGCAGGAGAGCCCTCCCGCGCCATTTTTTTATTAAGCCCCGGGGGTGGCGGTCCTCGGGGCTTGGGGGCCTTAGAGGCCCCCATATAAACAATAAACCCACCCCCGCATGCCCCCGGGACTTGGGCCACCCGGGGCAAATTTGCATCGAAGCGCGGAGACCGCGCTTCGATTTTTTTTCCGGCAGGATCCGCGCACCCTGAGCGCATCCTGCCGAGTTTAAAAAAAAAAATGCTTTTTCTGCCCAGGGGTCCTTGTGGGACCCCTGAGCAGACCTAGGGGGCCAGGGTGTTTCTACCCTGCCCCCTTTCTGCGTTTTGCGCACTTATTTCTGTCCCTCGGTTCTACCGAGGGACAAAATGGCTGCCAAGACTTCCTGATTTGGAGTGTTGACAGCCAATTAGCATGCAGCTCGTGATCGGGAGGGTGCGCGAATCCGACGCGGCCATAGATATATATGTGATTTTCATTTTGATTTTCACAGGAACTACTGAACGGATTTACACCATTTAACAAAAAGGGTTCTTTCTGAACCAAGAACTACCTCTTTGCCAAATTTGGTGTAATTCCGTTCAGCAGTTCGGGCTGTAGCCGTGGCTAAAGTTTCCTATGGGAAAATGAATGGGGAAAACACGTTTTGGGACCCCCTTTTTCTCGGCCCCGCTTGACGAATCACCCCGAAACTTTCAGGGTAGGAGCGGACCGGAGCGGGTCATAAAGTTTGAAAATTTCGCGAAGATTCGTCAACCGACGCAAGAGTTATTTCAAATAGAATGTCGCGGATTTCCTATGGAAAATAGGTCCTAACTATAACTATCTACTGGCGACCGCCAGTAGATAATGTAGCACCCTGTTCATAGTACTACACACTCATATATATCTGCAACCTACAGAGGATAAAATGGCCAGATTACATATTTAGTTTTTCATTTTATGGTTCAAATCTTTTTTATTAGAGTTTGAAATTTAGTGCCAATTTTAACAATACAGGAGCGGCCCAGCGCTCTGTGTAAGCAATTTCTATTGACATTGGCTTTCAAAATGACATTAGCTTTCAAAATAACATAACACTTCTTAACGTATACCCCCCTCTTAGTACTCTTGTGCAAGATTGATACGCGTAAAAAAATGAATACGTTCTGGTAAACGAACTTTAGGATGTAAGTGCGTCTGGGGCCAGGGGCGCAGACTCCATCAAGCGCAGTATGAGCCTGTATTTCGGACAGGTAAGTTCTCGGAATTCCTTCGATAAAAGGGTAATGAATGGGCTCCAAAGTTGTGCTAATGGCGTAGTTTGATTAGTGAGTATGTGATCTTTTCCATTCCCAGAATGTACAAGAGGCGGTGGAGCTGGCCCAAGCATGTTGGAACACACCCAGCCCCCCAATGTGTAAGAATGTTCTGAAGGGCATCATCTGAGCTAGGTCTATTTGTCTCCCTCTTCTGGATTTTCAGGGGAAAAGTAAGGGGGTTAGTGAGCCCTAAAATTATATAAGTAGGTAATCTAGGGAGTTGCGTGACTAGGTGCAGATCTATCTCGGCTAATATTTGAGACCAATATAATGACAGTTTGGGGCAATCCCACTAGATGTGGAGCAATGTACCCTGTGAGCCACACCCTCTCCAACAGTTCGGACTACGCTCTGGATTGCTGCTATGCAAGAGTGCTGGGGTGAGATACCAATATGTGATGATCTTGGTAGCCATTTCAATACTCGCGGAATTACCTGCTGTGTGGCACGCTCTATATTAAATCTCCCCCACTCCCCTGGGGCTAGATGTCTACCTATCGCCAACTCCCAACGTTTCTGACTTGGTTCGGTGGGGCCTTGGGGGACTGACAGGATGGCATAGAGTTCAGTGATGAGGCTTTGGTCAGAAGTTTTAGTTATAAGCCATTTCTCATAGGGTGTGAGGGGTCTCTGCATCGCAAGGCAGTTAGACGGGTGGAGAAGCCAGTGGAGAGTTTCATGTAGTGCATCCTTACAGACTCTGGGAGAGCGTAATCGGAGCATATTTGTGTAAAAGACAACACTCCCTTTTCATCAAACAGGTGGCCAGCCGAGCGGCATGCCGTCTGTTGCCAAGCACTAACGGTTCCGGGGCCCACTCCCGTAAAGAAATCGGGGTTATCAAATGGGGACGTGAGGGGAGAGGGGAAGAACGTGAGGGACTGTTGAGCCCCGATCCGATCCCAAACTTCAAGGGTTGTTCCAGTGACCGGGGACACATAGAGGCTTTTAGGGCGGTGTGTTTTCTTAAGGAAGGGAATCCTCCATAGATGTGTTCCTGTGATCGCTCTGTCTCGGAACAGCCGGAGCTTTTCTGATTCATCTCTATTCCACTCCAAGAAATAGCGCAGTTGCACCGCTTGGGAATATTGTTGAAGGTTAGTCAGTCCAAGGCCCCCAGCACTTGGAGGCAGATCACACACCACTTACCCGACCAAACAAATTGATTTATTTCAGTTTGCAAAGTTTGTATCATGCCTAACATAGGTTTTATCGGTAGGGTCATCTTGACTGCTGCTACTCGGCAAAGCCAAGACTGTTGGGAGTGTTTGCATCGAGCTGATGCAGAATGAAGTTGTAATTCAGGGTGGAGGTTGACTGAATAGAGGGAGCCAGCTGTAAACCCAAGTACGGAATAGCTTCCGAGGCCCATTGAATAGGATATAGAGCTTTTAGCTGGGAGACCAAGTGCTGGAGAACGGAGAGGTTGAGGGCCTGGGATTAGTGAATATTAACCCAAAAACCAGAAGCTTGGCTGAAGTCAGTCAGTTCTGTCATGAAAGCTGGAAGGGCAGACGCACGCACCACTAGCTGATGGCCACGAGAACATCGTCAGCGTACTAGCTAATAGTGTGTTGCTCTCCCCCAAAGGCAACACCAGTGATAAGGGGGTTATATCGAACCTGTTGGGCTAAAGGCTCCATGTATAAAGCGAACAACAAGAGTGACAATGGGCACCCCTGTCGTGTACCCCTACCGATTTTAAATGGAGCTGGAGTATGACCATTCATTCTGATTGTTGCCAGAGGGTGATCGTAGAAATTTAAGACCCAGGCTATGAATCTCTACCCCATCACAAAGTGTGTCTGAGTCGCTTCCAGGTAAGGCCAGAGCACCCGATCGAAAGCCTTCTTGGCATCTATCGTCAATAGTATAATTTCTTTTGTCGAGCGCTGGGACTTATCGATGATGTGCAATATGCGTTTGGTGTTGTCATTACATTGCTGCTGGGGGATAAAACCAGCCTGGTCTGGCTCGATAATAAGTGGCATGATTGGATTCAATCTGGTGGCCAGAATGCTTGTGATAAGTTTTATGTCGACATTGAGGAGAGATATGGGGCGGTACAAACTGCATTGTTGTTTATCTTTTCCGGGTTTGGGGATGACCACTATAGACACCGTGAGCATCGAAAGGGGGGCTTTTCCAGGCCCAGCAAAGGAATTAAAGAGTCTAGTTAAGATCGGGGCTAAGACCTGGGAAAACGTCTTGTAGAAGCTTGCTGGGAAGCCATTTCGGCAGGGGGATTTGAGAGCTTTCAAACGGCTAATAGCAAAAATGACTTCCTCTATGCGGATGGGACTGTCAAGGGGTGCAGCCTGTTCCAGGGAAAGACGAGTTGTATGTGCGTCCCGCAGGTATGTGCTATGGTGTATTGGATCTAAGGTTTGCCCTGTGTACAATTCAGCATAAAAATCCTCGAAGGTGGATGCGATAGAGCTGTCATCCAATATTAAACTATCACTAGCGAGGCGTATAGAGTGCACCCCATTAGCTTGTCTTTGAGATTGGAGTTTTTTTGCCAAGAGGCGCTCACATTTGTCCCCGCTATAGTTGGAGTGCTTGAGTCGGAGCGCCGCATATTTGGCCCTATCAAGGTCAATACTTGCAAGTTGAGAACAAGTGGCTGTTAGCTGACGCCATATTCTTGGGGCCACAGTTCGCTGGTGGAGTTGTTCTAGCTCCTTTTTTTTTTAAATCTGTTTATTGACATTTCATATTGAACAATAACAACAGAATAATATCAGCATACACACTAGAACCACATTAGTGACCCTTTGCTATTGGTACTATAGAACCAACAAGCAAATAGAATGGCATGCAAGAAAAAAATCGAAGAGCATACATTGGAGGGTCACACGTCCTCAACAATTGTGACTTAGGTATAGCCATGTGGTATGTGTAATGCAGATGATCCACACATGTTATGTTGCAGATTTGAACAGTGGGAATAGGGTTCAACAAAATGAGGACAAAGTCAATAGAGGGGAGGGGTTAACCGCCAGTGACCTGCTGCTGGGGTGTACTACATCGGAGACCTATCCGCATGTATAAGATGCTGAGTATCTATGAGCTAACTAGCTGACCAAGTATAGTGGAACTTTGCCCTATATATGTTACCGAGGACATACATACCGAGAAGTGATCCCAAATTGTGACGTTGGAACTGCCTAGTCTCCCATCCTCCCTTGAGAGTCCCCAGAGGGTGTATCCAGTTTCTGCAGATCGGCTACAATAGCCCCCCCCCCCCCCCCCAACTACTGGCTAGGGAAAATTTGGGGAGCCCCAGCAGCTCCTCCCTTTGCAGGGCTACGCCTGCCGCCCTGGCCCATTTAAGTAAAGAACGGCGCCATGCCACCACATGTGGGGGCACCGGCGTTTTCCAACGCTTAGTGATTAGGCGTTTCGCAGTACCTAGGCTCAGGTCTAGGAATCGGGAGGTGACCCTATTCTTCCTGCCCCTCTTAAAGAGGTGTAAAATATAGACCTCCCACTGGAAGGTGATGTCACGTTCAGTGCAACAGGCCAGGGTGGTCGCCACGTCAGCACAGTACTCCCCCAGGGCAGGGCAATGCCATAGCATGTGCAGTAGTTTAGCATTGGGTAAGTTACACCTAGGGCAGGCTGAGTCCTACGGTGAAAAGTACTTATAAATCTGGGCTGGGGTGACGTATGCCCAATGTAGGATAAAAAACTGAATCTGGCGAAAACGCTGATTTCGAGGGACGCGTGTTGGGCCCTCCAACAAGGCCGTCCCTTCCTTGTCAGAGAGGGCTCGACCCAGATCGTCCTCCCAGTGCTGTTTTAGGGGGGCTAGCGAGATTGCCGCATGCTGACGGTGGGACGATGCAAACCAACAGATTAGGTGACGCCCTTCACCCGTTATGTGTAAGTACTGAATCATGTGGTGTGTAGGAGGTTCCGCGGTCAGATTGCCCCATCTGGATGAGAATGTGGCTATGTGCGCGCGGTGCAATAAGAACTACCCAGGGTGGAGACCCTCCTCCGAGATGAGCTCAGTGTATGGAATAAGGCTACCATCACGAAAGAGGTCTCCTGTATCGTGAATACCCGCCATGTCCCAATTGCGTAGTTCCGCGGCCGTGGTAGGCAATCGCCCCCTGGGTGTCCCTAATAGGGGAATAGAAGGGGCGTATGGCGTGCTGCCGCGAGTGATAAAGAGGCTTCTACGGTAGCATTTGTAGGCTACTGAGAGTAGCAAGGAATCTATGCATCCGGGTTTCGCACATGGGTGGAACACGTGAAGCAGAGTGTGATGCGGTGTGGGAGATTGTAGAGTGGCTGTGTCTGACAAGTGACGGGAAGCTAGCCACCTGGCTATCCATTGTAACTGAGCGGCTAGGTAATAGTGCTCGAAGTTAGGCACCATAAGGCCACCCTGCCCCGCTGGTAGATAAAGTTTCTTAATGGAAACCCTATGTCTAGACGCCCCCCAGATAAAGTCTCTAATTATTTTCTCAAATTTGTGGAAGAAGGATGGAGACATATAAAGGGCAAGGGTAGTGCAGTAGTAAAGAAGGCGAGGAAGGACCACCATTTTCTTGAGGGCAACTCTGCCAGAGACAGACAATGGAAGAGTTTCCCAGAAGGCCATCTGCGACTGAATAGCAGAGGAGGCTCGGGTAATATTGCCCTCAAATAGATCGGTTTTGTTCCGGTATATGTGGACACCCAAGTATCGGAAGGGGTGAACCCCCCCATGACACTAGGACACCGCCCAGAGAGTGTCCCGGGTCAGGGGTGGCCAAAGGGAAAGGGAAAAGGATGGACTTCGATGCATTGACATGTAGCCCTGATGCAGTGGCAAATAATGAAAGTGCTAGATCTAGAGAGGGAGGGATGGAATGAAGATCTCTCACATATTGCAGAATGTCGTCTGAATATAGAGAGACTGTGTGTGTGCCATCTCCCATGGGAATGCCCATGCCCACTCGCGATTGGATATATGCAACCAGCGGCTCTACTGCTAAGGAGAAAAGGAGGGGGGATAACGGACAGCCCTGCCGGGTCCCACGACCCACGGTTATGGGGTCCGAGATATAGGGCCCGGTTTTAACACGAATAGTCGGGTGCTTATACAGCAGCTTGAACATGTTAATAAAGAAGGAGACTATGCCGAACCTGGGTAAAACTGCAAAGAGATAGTCCCATTCGAGAGAGTTGAAGGCTCTCTTGAGGTCTAGTACTAAGCAGCCTGAGCGGGGCCAGATCAGTGGGGCATATTCCGCCACTCTGAAGTAGCGGCGGAGATTGAGAAAGGTGTTACGGGCCCGGGACGAACCCATTTTGGTCCAAGTGCACCAAGGTGGGGATGTATGGCGCAAGCCGATTAGCGAGAATCTTCACCAGTATTTTATAGTCTGTGTTTAAAATCGCCAGGGGTCTATAGGACCCAAGGGCGGGGGGATCCTTGCCTTGCTTCAATAAGGAGACTACATTGGCCATGCATAAAGAAGGTGGAAGGGCGGAGCTGTCAATTGCAGAGTTAAAGAGGGCGTGCAGGCGTGGAACGAGGACTTCTGCGTACGTCTTAAAAAACTCAGCAGGGAGTCCGCCCGGTCCCGGTGCTTTCCCCGATGCCAGTGACAATAGCGCTACCCGAACTTCATCGACTGATATGGGGGAATCCAATGCTAGATGTGTGGGCAACTCAACTGAGTCCAGGAAAGGGCAGATTTGCTCGGAATCCCCATGCGAGCTAGATGTGTAAAGTTTAGAGTAGTGTCTTGTCATGGCTGCATGAATGTCTAGCTATGTGTATCGCATACTCCCCAAATCGTCTCTTATAGAATGTATGGGACGGTGAGGATCCTCCTGTCTTATTAGATATGCAAGTAGTTTGCCTGCCTTATCCGACGCTGCGTGGGTACGCGCTGAATGAGCTAAGTAGTTGTGACAACGCAACCTGTCTAGGAGCTCTAGCCGGTCCGCTTGCATTGCATCCAGTTGTGTTTTGGCTTCGGGGTGATAGACTGACAAGGTTTCACAGCTAAGGAGTTTCGATAGCGGCCAAAGAGGTATCTAGCTGTTTGCGAATGCTCCAGGTGAGGCCTAGGCAGTGTCCCCTAGTCGCGACCTTAAAGGCCTCCCATTCTATCAAGAGAGAGCCTGTGGAGCCGGCATTGTGTTCAAAATATTCTAGCAACGCCGTTTCCAGGGAGTTGCGGAAGGCCTGATCCTCCAGCGCTGCTGTTTGCAACCGCCAGGTAGGGATCGGGGAAGGCCTTTTTTCCCCAACTAAGCAGCATAGTCTGTGGATTATGGTCTGAATGTGTGCGGCCAAGATACATGGTGTCTTGGATTAGGGGAAGCAGCGCGGTTGAGGCCACATGCAGGTTATGGACAGGCGAGTAGAAGGAGTATATCCGTGAGTCGGGATTGCGTGCGCGCCAAACATCCGTCAAGGACCAATGCCCCAACCAGCTGCGTAGTGCTTGTGCATTCAAAAAAGCTGTAGTGCGAGTAAGGGGTGGGAAGGAGCGATCTAGTGAGACGTCTAGGACTGAATTGAAATCCCCACCCAAGAGCCACGGGACATCCCTCCAGCAGGATAATAATGTAGAGAGGCCACGAAGGAAGGTGCTCTGCTCTATGTTAGGGGCATAAATTGAACCCAGTAAAAGGGGTTGTCCATTAAGTTTACCCTTTAGGGAAAAGTAGCACCCTGCATGGTTAATTACCACCTCTTCTTCTTCCCAAGGGATCCCTGCCTTCACCCAAATCAATACGCCTCTAGCCAGGGAGGAGAAATTTGTGCTATACACTTGTCAGAGCCAGCGGTGCTGCAGTCGAGCAGCCTCTAGGCTTGTCAAGTGTGTCTCCTGGAGTAGAGCAATACCGGCAGACCTACGCTGTAAATATGCATAAAAAGAATACCTGCGTGCGGGGGTATGTATCCCTCTTACGTCCAGGTGATGATATTGACGCTTGTCATGGGAATGGATTAGAACAGTAGAGCTCAGTCAGCAGAGCAGATATGCAGTGTAAGTGCGTACAGTATGTCATCAGGTCACTAGGTATGGCAGTAACTATACGGGGAGAACCAAAAATACTATAGCTAAGTCGTGAAACTACATAAGAGCGCACCCCTAATGGGAGTTGACCCAAATTGATGTGCCCAACCATGGCAACTAACACGTAGTCAGGTGTTGACTCTGAGAGGGGGCGGGCAAGTAGGGAAAGGGATCACGCAACCTTTCCCCCGGGTATGTAACACTATGGAGTAGCAACAGGGAGTGTCACCGTGTATGCATGACGTAGCGTGGACGCATGTCGTATGATGCCAAGGAGTGGACGTAGGAACTGATAGTAAATTGCTGAGGAGGTGTGTGCCAAGCAGGTGATGGAGGCCAAGTCAAAACAGGACTGTCAGATAACAATGTCCAAGGTCTGAGGTGTGACATCCGGAAGGCGTGGCGAGTCAGAGTCAGCGGACCATACCGGTAAGGAGTCAGTGTCCCCCCCGGATCTGAATGGAGATGCTGTGGAAACTGATGACAATCTCACGGCCTGGAGGGTTGACGCCACGTGCAGCGCATCTTGACGTTCCGACAAGATCAGCTCTGGATCGGTGAGGCCCGCCGACGCGATCCTCCGCCTCTACCCCTCCGACGACTGCGCCTGCCCCTCTTGTGCACCGAGGGGTCCTCATGTGGTCTAGATGAAGCGGCTAGTCCAGTTTCCTCCAGTCAATCCCAAGCATCGGAGGGGGAGTCGAAAAAGCGGGCGGTGCCATTTCTAATCACCCGGAGGCGGGTCGGGAAGAAGAATGAGTAGCGCAAGTCGAGATCCCGCAGTTGGCGCTTCACTGGCCCAAAGGAGGCTCGCCTCTTCTGCACTTGGGCGGTATAGTCCGGGAAGAATAAGACTGTGGCGTTTTGGATCTTGGGCCCTGGATGCCTCCCCACCTCTCTCAGTAAAGCGTCTCTATCTCGAAAATGTAATAGGCGAAATAAGAAGGGTCGCGGGTTAGCCCCAGGAGGTGGTCTGCGGGCAGGAACCCTGTGTGCGCGCTCCACCACAAATTGGGGGGGGAAGTATTCCTGGGGGAAGCAACTCCTTCATCCAGTTATCCGTATGTGGAATTGTTCTAGCTCCTTAACCTGTCGGGACAGATGTTCCTTCTTCTCCTTACGGAGTTTGTTGTCTGCAGCCGAGATAGCGATCAGCTCCCCTCTGATGACTGTTTTGAGCGCCTCCCAAAGAATACCCATCGAGACATCTGGAGTGTCATTGAGCTCTGGGTATCTAGTTATGGCGCTATGGATTTGGTCCACGACAGTGGAGCAGAGTAATGAGGTTTCCCGCAGCCGCCACACACGGACAGGCTGCTCTAGAGGAGGGAGCGATATGGTGAGCGAGACAGCCGCGTGGTCAGAGAGAGCTATGGGCTCAATCTCAGTCGCAGTCGTTAGCGTGCAAATCTCTTTTGTCCCCAGGAGGTAATCGAGTCATGCATATGTCTTGTGGGCATGTGAAAAGAAAGTGTATTCTAGGGTGTGTGGGTGAAGGTCCCTCCATATATCCAGCAAGCCCATGTCCTGTAACCAAAGGAAACCAGCCTAGGATAAGGACCCAGTTTGTCTGTGTTGCAGGACAGTCCTATCAATCTCGTTGTTGAGAACTAGGTTAAGGTCCCCAGCTATAAGAACCTAATGTTCAGAGGTGGTCATGGCTGCTGACACCGCTCTAAGCAGAAAGGATTCTTCTCCTTCGTTGGGAGATTACAGGGTACCCAGAACCTGGGTGTGGCCTCCAATGGACAGGGTGTTAGCGAGGAGTCTGTCCTTTATCTCCGCTGCCTTGGGCCCCACTCTCCCACTAAAGGAGTGAGGAACTAGAATCTCCACTCCTGCTGATTTGGTGGAGGCCGAAGAGAAAAATTGATGTGGGAAAGAACGTGAACGGAGGCGGTGACAGTCTGCATACAACAAGTGTGTCTCCTGAAGCAAACAAATGTCTGCCTTTGTCTGGTCTAGATGCGTTAGTATTGCCCTGCACTTGACTGGGTTAGTGAGACCCTTCACATTCTAGGTAATAATGAAAACAGATGTGTGAGCCATGTTAGATTACAAGAATGTAAGGACATAATGATATGCTTTTCTCGCGTAAAGATGCCTCGAAGCTTTCTGAGATCCCGCCCATTCCCAGGAAAACATGTTCAAATCACAAAGTAGCAGTTGCAGTGAGGTGTACTGTCCCTTAGGATAAACAAAAGAACAATAAACAACCAGAACAGTGAAAAGGTCATAGTGTCCATGGCCAGTGGGTGTGACCCCAAACCCCCTGGAAGGCAAAAGGATGGGGCGTATGTCGTGGCCTCCATCTCCCCCCGTCCACCCCCACGCAAAAACATTACTTATGATGTTATGTCCAGCGGACTCAGGAACTTTCTGTTTTGGCTAGCTCCCCAGGCAGGGAGTCCAGAACCGCCTGTTGCTCAAGAGTGATGGTCGTTCGGTCTGGGTTGGCACCTCTGGTTGGTGATTTGCATTTGTGCCATTGAGGATGTCGCTGGCTTGGCGAGGCAAAGGGCTTGCGGATTGGTCCCGGTCTACTGGAACATCAATGCCCAGGAGTCAGCAGGTATCTTCCAAGGACCTCATCTGGTGCAATGTTATGTCCAGTCGAAAGATAATGCGAAATGGGTGGCCCCATGAGTAGCTTATCCCTAGGTTCCGCAGATGAGAAGTGACAGGGCGGAATGCGCATTGCTTCTGCAGTGTGATTGCTGTCAAGTCCTGATATAAGGTTGGGGTATGTTCTCTGTAGTGGACTGGGTGTTTCTAAGGGCTTTGCATAGGATAGCTTCCTTCAGCTGGAAGTTAGGGAAGCAAACCAGAATATCAGCTGGTGGGGCAGCCTTGGCTCTCAGGAGGCCCACCCTGTGGGCGCGGTCCATTTTGATAGTAAAGTCAGGGGGGCTTCCAGGATAGAGAGAAATCGATCTTTGACGTACGCTGCAATATCAGGGCCCTTCGATTTTGATGGAAAGTCTTTTATGCGGATGTTGCTCTGTCTCGATCAACTCTCTAGGTCCTCCGTATGGGCCTCTAAGTCAATTTGTTGCTCTTGCAACTGGATAATCTCCTGCTGCAGGGCTTCCAGTCCCTCCTCCCAGTTCCCGAGGTCCTCCAGGGCAGTGACAAGATCCCTGACGGCGTCCAGGTCCTTTCGGACATCCTTGATGTCGTTTTAGAGATCTCTTTTAAGTGTCTGGAGGTCATCCCGCAGTGATGCGAACAGGGTTTCTAGAAAGGATCGAGTGACAGGCTCCTCTGTATCCTCTTCGTCCTGGGGGCTGGCAGCACCCAATGTCGATTGGCGGTCTCCTGACGTGGCGGTAGATGGCTTGGACAGCATGTCCTTAAGGTTGTGGTCTGTTTTGGGCCAAGTAGAGGCCATGTGTTGAGAAACAGAGGCCTCTGGACTTGTACCCTTGTAATAGAGCAGAGGTGAGTGCCTGGATAGCCAGGAGTAAGTCAGCAAGGGTGACCATAGCTGCCGGTCGGGTGTTGCAAGGGTAGAATAGTACTCGACAAGGCCAGCAGGCCCAACAGCCTATCAGAGCCTGGTGTGGGGCAGAGCAGCTCAGCTGGCAGGCTGCGGCCTCTGCGTCGTCGTCGGGGGCCTCTGGAAGGGGACCAACAGAGACCATTCGTATGGTAGGCTAAATCATTGGTGAAACCTCTAGGCGGGCTCTGGTGGCCATGAGCCAGTAGCGATCAGGCAGTCACAAAAGGGTCCAGGCCCGGTCCCCTAGCCCAGCAAGCTCAGTTAGTGGATGGAATGAGGGTGCTGTCCCTGGGAGAGCAGGGGCATTGGTATGGATTCAGTGTCCTCAGAGAGAGAGGCCGCTGGTTAAGCCCCGAGGCCCACCAGGGTGGAGGGGTCACCATGCTCCGGTGCCGCGATGGTGTCTCTCAGGTCGCAGGCACCAGCTAATTCCCCAGCGTTTGATCTCAGGAGGAGGATCCAGGGGGCAGCTCCAGGTCCGGCTGGCAACGCAGGATGCATCGCAACTCGTAAAAGCAGCACGGCCGCCTACTGCGTGGCTGTGGAAGGTAGGCCCCTGAGGTCACCTCGCCTCCCCGTATCCGCTTCTCCCCAGGTGCAGGCCACTGCTCAGGTCAATGGCTCAGGGCCAGCCAGCCAGCTCTCCGTCGTCGGCGTCAGCCATGTGGGCCCGACCCTAAAGCCAAGGCAGAGCCATGAATGCCATTTTGGGTCTCTTTGGCACCTCCCGGGGGTCAAGATCAGAGCTTGGGAGGGGTCGCAGCGTCAATCTCCACAACCCAAGGTAGTCAGCTCAGGGCCCGGGCACCTCAGGGAGCCCAGCACCGTCTTCCGCCAGTACAGTTAAGAGTGGCATGGGGCTCGGACAGGTGGTGGGGATGAAGCAGCGAGGAAAGACGTCCTACCCGTCCACCATCTTGGCCAAGCCCCCAGTTTTTCATTTTAAAAGTTACACAAACAAGAAATTCATGTTCTTAATAAAAAATTACCATAGGAAGTCTTACGCAAATTTTTATTTAAAAGGAAAAAGGAAAGGGAATATGAGGCATTGTTAACCAATAGGCTGCCAGTCAGAGAATTTTCTTTATACATATTTCATATTTATTAAGCCCAACTGAATCATCGTTATCAAGTTCTGGAAGGTAATCAAAAATTGCTTGCCCTTCAGAACTTAAGTAGTGCAACAATGGAGAAGTTTTCCTTTCTGCACTTAATGAAATTCCACATACTGGTGCCTAGTGACCAAACACTTTCTTCCACTTTGCTCATCTAACTGTAGGTTCTTCAGGCGAAGTGAGGAAGAAAGATGGTGCAGTGACATTTCGCATTTTGTCTTATGATTGTACAATAATGATGAGCTTGCAGAGATAATAGTGTTCAACTGGTGGACTACAAGTATTGTATAGCAAGGTGGAAATGATAACTCCTTATATTGGGGCCTATTAGGATGGCGGGCGGACTTCAGTCCGCCCGCCACCCTTGCGGTGCTGGGACGGGCCCGCCAGCCCTTTCATGGCGGCATTGCCGCCATGAAAAGGCCGGATCCGCCAGGCATCACAATATGGATGGCGGAAGGCACCGCCACCATATTAATCCCGAGTTCCGCCCGGCCGGCAATCGTGACGATTGCCGACCGGCTGAAAAGCGGCGGATGGACTTTCCGTCCGCCGCGGTACCCCCGCCATAGTAATATGGCGGGGGTAATTCATGTTGTGATGGCGGGCGGATCGCAACCGCCGGCCGGGAGGTGGCGATCCGCCCGCCATCATATTGACCCCCTTTGTTAGGATATTAGCAGAGAGTATTATACATGAATCTTTTTTCTGCTCGGTCTATTAACATTTAGCACTTGACTTGAATTCACAATGTCACACACCAGTGCTCGGTCTTGCACCGAGCATACATTACTTTTGTGTTAATTCGTGTTGTCTCTTTGTACCATGTGCCCACTTTTAGTAGCAAGATGCTTGAACAAATAGTATCTACCTCAGAACTTTACGTCCTCACATCCCTCTATTAGATTCTTCTTTTATATAATGTTGATATATATTTTTGTATTAATGTTGTATGTAACTCGGGCACTTGCTGCTATTTTGCCTACATATCTCATTGTATACTGTTTGCCTTTTTACCGTTACTATATATTTTTATCTATTCTCGATGTACCTCATGTTATTGTTGTGCTTATTCTGTAAAGCGCTCTGATACCTTCGGATATAGTTCGCTCTATATAAAACTCACAAATAAATAAACACAGAAAAAGAACTGCCACTGTTCTTTTCAGAACCTCACCTTACCCCCTTGTATCCCATAATGCCTCACAGTGACAGTTAGGTCAGGTCCTTTTTACGGAAAACTCGGGATTCCTGGATATAGAATTTGTTGAGAGCTGCAATAGTTTCTGTCCGGGGTGATGGGGGGGTTGCTTAAGACTTTGATGAGTTTTTCCCTGAAGGAGAACAGAACTGGGATTACAGGTAAGCAATATATCCTTCTCTTCCAGGGGATCCTCATCAATAGTCATAATCACTGAATAGAATAGCAAGTCCATCCCACAAAGCGCGACTTGAAAACAAGAGCAGCTCCAACAATTAACCAAAAAGATTGCTCAAAGAATCATGCCCTACTTGTGTATCTGCTTTAGCATTTGAATCCAGACAATAATGCCTAGTAAAGTTCTGAACAGATTTCCATGTAGCAGCTTTGCAAAATTTCAGAAACAGGTACATTGCTCAATAGAGCTGCAGTCACAACTTTTCCCCTTGTGGAGTGTGCCCTAGGTCTAGCAGGTAAGTTTTTTTTTTAGCAAACTGGTAAGAAAGGAGTATACACAAAACTATCCATCTAGAAATAGTTTGTTTAGAGGATGTGAAACCTGTTGTCACCGGACCATATTTAACCAAAAGGTGATCCGATTTCTCTATAACTTTGGTTCTATCCAAGTAGAAATTTAGTACTCTTTGAAAATCAAGTGCGTGTACGACCTTTCGGATGGACTGGAAGGATTAGGAAAAAAGGTAGGTAGTGAAATATTCTGGGAGTCTGAAACTACATCTGGGAGAAAACTGAGTTCTCATCACCACTTTATTGGAATGAAAAACAGTGTACGGTTCTTCAAAACATAGAGCTTGAATTTCAACAAGCCTACGGACTGAAGTGATGGCAACAAGAAAAGCCTCTTTCCATGTGAGATGTTTCAAAGAGACTTTATGTAAAGGTTCAAATGGGGGGCCCACCAATTTGGAAAGTACAAGATTAAATTCCCATGGAGGAGAGGGTGTCCTAACTGGAGGGAACACCTTTCGAAGTCCTTCTAAAAAACTCTTTCACCTCTGGAATGCTACAGAAAGATGTCTGTGAAGGAGATTTCCTATAGGTCGTAATGGCCGCAAGGTTTACCTTAATGGAGGAAAATTGCAGCCCTGATTTAACCGAATGGAGGAATACGAAATGACTACATCTTTTTGGCACAAGATCGGATTATGATAATTTTGTGTACACCATAAATAAAACCTTTTCCATTTGAAAGCATATGATCTTCAAAGGTGTTTTAGCCTCTCTTAGAATGTCTATACATTCTTTAAAAAGACCTAAATGTCCAAATTGGAGGAATTCAGGAGCCATGCTGACAAGTTCAGTGAAGGTTGGGATGTAGTATGTGTCCTCCAAACTTGAACAGACGATCCTGTCTGCACCTCAACCTCTTGTGAGGCCTCTCTGGCTAGAAGGTCTGTGAACCACCACTGGCGAGGCCTTTCTGGTGCAATTAGTATCATTTTGGTATTGGATGTGTATAGTTTGACAATCACTGTTGGAATGAGAGGAGTTGTTGGAAATGCATAGAGAAATTTCCCTTGCCAAAAGGGCATTCCGCTTCGACCCTGGTTGGGCAAACCTGAATGCGTAGTGATGGCATTTTCTGTTGTTTGCGCCTGCGAACAGGTCTATTTGAGAATACCGCCATTCGCGAAAAATGTCTTGATAGACCGCGTTGTTTAGAATCCAATCGTGATTTTCTTTGAAGTGTCAACTGAGAGAATCTGCTTGCATATTTTGAACAGCTGGGTGATGAATGGCTGTTATTGTTAAGTTCCTGGCTAGTAACCATATCCAAAAGGCTGGAGCCTCAAGAAACAGGGGACGAGAATTTGTCCCTCCCTGCTTGTTCAGGTAACGCATAGTTGTCAGTTTGAACAAGGAGAGAGTTTGTTATTATCACTGGAAAAAAGATTTTAGAGCAAATCTCTAAGTTCCAACATATTGATGTAGTAAGTCTTTTCCTTGTCCGATCAAACTCCCTGAGTCTGAAGAGAATCCATGTGAGCACCCATCCCTGCAGAGAAACATCTGTGAGCAGTGTATGAGTTGGTGGGTCCTGATCAAATGGCACCCCCACCATCAGATTGTTTCGCTGAGACCACCATGGAAGAGACTGACTTGCAGCCTGCAAAAGGGTCAGCTTGTCTTCCCAGTGGTTGGAAAGTTGATTCCACTGGTCTTCCAGGCATTGCATGCCGTGGGCATAACCATGTGCCGCTAGGTCCAACGCATTTGCAGCAGCACTCATAATTTGATTAGACTCCAGGCAACCTTCATTCAGAATTTCTTGAAAATCCTGTATACTGCCTTTGGCAGTTTTTACGTGAACCTGGTTAGCAAATCCCATAGGGATCTGTCGTATCTCCCAAGCAAAGCAGAACAACTCGCTACCTTCATATAAGATACAGATGTTCCAAACATCTTCTTGCCAATGGCATCTGTCTCCTTACTTTCTTTGTAGGTTGGGACCAAAGTAGAAGATCTTGCCGAGTGTGATTTTCATGCGGCAGCCATTATCACTGAATCTAGAGGATTTTTTAAGGATTCAAGATGGGGCTGATCTTGGCAATGCTGGAGTTAGAAATAATTGCATTGCAGAATCTAAAAGTCACCAGTGGCAGTACCAGTGGCAGAAGTGGTCTTGAGTCTCTTCTATGATGCAAGGTCTCAAAGATCACAGCTGAAGTAGTTGTAGGTAAGTCCAAGTTTAATTTGATAGCACCACTAATCAAAACATTATTAAAAGTCAAGAGATCGTCCACTGGTGACCCTCTTGCTGGAGGTGTATTGGGTAATGTGGGAGAATAATCTCACACTGAGGAACGAGATGATGTAGACCAGGAACATGATTTTCTCCTATGCCAGGATGATGCTGTATGAGATCTTTTGGGTCTTGATCTGGTTCTAGATGTTGCCTTAGATCTAGACCGATGACGTATAGGACTTAGATGTGGCGTGACTCTTGAAGCGATTATACAAGGTACCGATTACATGCCTGACGGAAATCTCGGAGAAGGTGTCCGTTTAGGAGATGGCATATGTGGATTGTCTCTTGAAGGAGAGTATGTTTGTGAGTACTCTGAGCCAGAAGTATAGGGTACAAGCCTTTTCTGTAGACTTTCCAACTACCGTGGTGAGATATTTACCGGTGACTGTGACTTGAATCTAGCAGGAGAGAAATGTCTAGATTCAGCTAAGTTCTCTGATGCACATTGGATCTCTAATGACATCCATTGCGGCCTTTCTGCTGCATGAGAAAGTGTTTGCATGTCTCTTGACGTCAATGGAATACATCCCTGATTTTCTCTTGATGTTGTGCAAACTTTCTTCGCACGTCTTGATGGATGCCTCATGGCCATCGACTGCAGCCTCGATGGGGATGTATGTCTCAAAGTCGTTCCATGAGACTTTGACGGCTATGAATGTCTCTTGGGACGCCGACCTTGACGGCGATGGCTGCCTCGGTGCCGATGAGTGTATCTATGTTGACAGATGGTGCCTCCTTGTAAGTGATGCAACTCAAGCATCGGGTGTGTTCCATCATTGAACGAGAAGTCAACCCCATCTTCGACAGTGTCTTTGATGTCGACAGCGAACATATTGATATTTTTCTAGACGCCATACCTCTGGATGTCGATCTGGAGCGCATTTTTTTATGTCTCTCACGCGATCTTCCTCTGTGGGGATTTTTGAGACGAGAGGAGGGCTCTTTGGAGGGAGACTGGTGCTCTTCAAGTCCTCTTGATCATCCAGCTGTTCCTTTCTCTTGAAGGCCATGAAACCTGATTTTCTCTCTGTTCTTGAGGGTGCACCTGGATAACTTTCGGCAGTGAGGACAGGTGTCTAGACAATGGGACTCTGGAAGGCAGAAAATACAAATTGAATGAGGATCAGTCTGAGCCTTCTTCTTGCCAAAGGAGGGACACTTCACGAAGAGTGAAGGCATATTTTGTCAGAAAATAATAACATTTCTGTCAGAAAAAAGGTTGTCAGTATTCTAGGTACTGTCTAGTATCAAGAGACATAATTTTTTAATGTTTGGGGGAAAAAAATTCTGACAGTTCTTCTGAAAAAAGACAGAGCTCAGTGCTCCAAGATCCTAACAGTAGGAGCAGGAAAAATGAACTGAAGCCTGTGAGGCAGGGTGGGATACAGGGGGTACTGTGAGGTTCTTAAAGGAACAGTGACAGTTTTTTATGTGTTATTCTTTGAATGGCAGACTATTGGTTAACAATGTCTCATATTCCCATACCTTTTTCCTTTTAAATTAATGACATGAATTTCTTGTTTGTGTAACTGTTTAAGTGAAAAAGTAAATGTAATTTGGCCATTTTATCCTCTCTACAGGCTGCAGATACATATGTATTTATATATATATATATATATATATATATATATATATATATATACCTATGGAAACTAGGTCCTAACTATAACTACCTACTGGCGACCGCCAGTAGGTAATATATATATATATATATATATATATATATATACACATGTGTGTGCAGTACTATGTACAGGGTTGCTACATATATATATATAATATTTGGGAAGTGTTCCGGGGTGCCCACGTGTGGGCGAGACTAATCAGTGCTTATGTTTATTGATGAGGATCCTCTGGAAGAGAAATATTGATTCACTTTGTTCTAACAGATTGATAAAGGAGTTCATGAAAGGTCTCTTCAGGGTTTTCTCCTTCGAATTAAGAAACTAGTGATCACATGGCAGTTGAACACAGTCTCATCTCGATTGATGAACAGCTTGTTAGAACCTATTCATAAAGCAGAATTGAAATATCTGTCATGGAAAATGGCACTTTTACTAGCTCTCACTTCAGCTAGATAAATGAATGAGATTCAAGCCTTTACAATCAAGGATCCTTTTTTAGAATTCCAAGAAAACAGTAATACTGAGGATCAATTCTCGCTTTATTCCAAAGGTTTCAACCTCTTTTCATTTGAATAAGCCAATAGTCTTAAGAATGTTTCCTAAGACCCATCTACCGTAGCTGAGAAAGCTTTGCATACTTTGGATGTCAAAAGATGTCTAAAATTCTAAATGGAAAAAACAAAGACTTTCAGAAAGTCAGATCAGTTGTTCATAGCCTTTGCTCCTCCTAGTAAAGGTTATGCTATTTCAAAGGACAGTATAGCTCGTTGGGTTTCAGCAGCGATTTCCTACTGTCACAGCAAGGCGAGCCAACCATTGACTAACAACGTCAAAGCACACTCTACAAGAAGTGTGGCAGCTTCTACAGCATTGTTCACCGGAATGTCTTTACAGGATATTTGCAGAGCAGCAACTTGGTCTAATGTATATACATTTTCCAAGCACTACTGTTTGGACTCTACTTCAAAAGATGACACAGCAGTGGGTCAAGTGGTTCTACATCATCTCTTTCAATGAGGTGAGATTTCGACATTTTATTGATGACGAGTTATCATGATATATATATGTATATATATATATATATTTTACCTACTGGCAGTTGCCAGGAGGTAGTTATACAGAAGGCGGGGAGCCGGCAGGGACCGTGGGGGCCTTGAGGCTCTCCCCACGGTCCCCAATGTTTTAAATGTGGGTGCCCTGGGTGGGACCAGGGCACCCAAACTACAGGCCAGGCCCCGGGGGATGGGGTACCCGTGGCTAAAATCGATCTGGGAGGAGGGCTGCGCAGCCCCCTCTCTTTTTAGAAAAAAAAAGGGGGCAGGCTCAGGAGGATGGGGTGCCTGGGGCCAAAAATGGCCCGGGAGGGGTCACTCGGCCTCCCTCCGTTAAATGTTTTTACAAAATTAAATAAGAAAGTCTGGGCCCCGAGGAATGGGGTCCCCAGGCCAAAATCGTCCCTCCCTTTTTTAAATATAATTTTTGTTTTTTAAGAGGCAGGCCTCGGGGGATGGGGTCCCCAGGGCCCAAAACAGTCCAGGGAAAGGGGCCCATGTGGCCCCCCCTTCCTAAGAAAATAGATTAAGGTAAATTTTTAAAAGGCTGACAACTCGCTGGAGGCCCGCCCCCTTTCTCAACTACTCTGCAAACGCGCCTCCTGGCGCGCTTCTGGTTGAAGGTTGAAGTCCCCTTGGCAGGTGAGGGTCCTTAGGGGCCAACAAGACCTCCTGCTACCTCTAGTAAACCCCACTCAGTGGGATTGCTGAGAGGTAGTCAGAGGCCATGCCCCCTTTCTCCACCACTATGCAAACGTGCCTCTCGGCTCACTGCTGGTGGGGGGATGAGGTCCCCATGCCTCCTGAAGGCTTCAGGACTAAAGTGGACTTCTTCCCCCAAGCAACAGTGCACCAGGAGGTGCGTTTGCAGAGTGGTGGAGAAAGGGGGCTTGGACTCTTACAACCTCTCAGCAATACAGCTGTATAGGTCTTACTGGAGGTAACAGGAGGGCTAGTTGGCCCCCAAGGACCCTCAAGACCCAAGGGGACTTCATTCCCCAACTAGTAGTGTGCCAGGAGGCACGTTTGCAGAGTGGTGGAGAAAGGGGTTGTGGCCACCAAAAACCTCTCGCCAAACCCACTGTGTGGGACTTGCCTGAGAGTGCGCTTCATTGTATTGGAATTTGTGGATTAATCGTCTGGCGTGTACCGCCGGCACAGCGCGCCACCTCTCATGGGCCCTGGGTCATGGAAGGGACATTCGTTTTTTGATATATATATATATATATATATATATATGCACACACACTGAAAAAACCGAAGGTTTCAGAGATATATATATATATATGTATACAGTTCCAATCCCGAAGTTTTTCTTCCACAAATAATCGGGCACAGACTCCACGTTAGTAAGTGCTTAATTTTGCTGTTACATGTCCATGATGCGTTTCGGCCGCCATCCGCGGCCTTGATCACATGTACGCTGCGTCACCATTACAACGTTTTTATGTGTGTTTTTTTCGTTTTCGGACCAACCACCTGATTTCAACTCGTATTCAGAAGGCTGTGGACATAGTAAACTACCCAACCATCAGGGCTTACTTTTTCGTCAAGGATTTTACCAAATGCATAAATAAATACTTTTTCTGTTTTAAATACATCCTACTGCTTAGTGCACATTAAAACATAATATTGGATCGATTAATACCATTTGTGAAAACCTATTGATGATTTGCCTATATATATTAACATATTAATGGATATTCACACTTACACAATTTTAACTCTAAGAATTACTATCTGAATTGCTACAACTAACTAGGGAACATATATATATATATATATGGTTATTTCATTAGGCATAATGGTAAAATCATACAGCCTAAAACTATTTCACTAGTTAAAACTCAGTGTAAGGTAAAACCACCATATTGAATAACTTAATAACATATACCAGTCCACGCCATTCCTCACTGATCTAAAGTGCTCAATAACCAAAGTGCTTCCATCTAAAGTGCTAGTGCCATCTAAAAAATTTGCAAAAAAATCACGAATAAGATATTAATCTTCAAATATTCACTGCATCAGCTGCTGTTCCTAAAGTCAATAATAGCATATTTGCTTGGTTATCAATATTCTCTCTACTTCACTTAAACCCATATTCAGATATTGACCTCTGGTTTTCAATATATACATGATATTACCCATAAAGTTCGTGTTGGACATAACATTTGATCATCATTAAATACTGAAAAATGATCTAAAAGAGTAGCTAGGTTATCCTAAATTGATGTGCAGATCTTCGCTGATATTAAGACCATTGGGGGTTTTTGAGTCAAGTTCCAATATGTACCGAGTATATGTGTATATATATATATATATATATATATATATACAGAAAAAGGGTTGCCCCCATACGGAAAAGCCTCTCAGGTGGATTCAAATTCCTTTAATGAAAGTGCAGCGAGCAAAGCAGCAACAAGATGCCTAAAATCACAGCCAGACGCGTTTCGGGCTTCCACGCCCTTGTTTACAGGCTAGGCAAAGAGTCAACAGCGAGAACTGCAGTCACATGTTTTTCTTTCAATGGGCCTCCGAGCATTCTGGTGCTTGTAGTGCTGCAAAATAAAATAAAACCCCAGTGGGTCTCGATGTTGCTCCCAGTCTTGTGCACACATTATTACCACAGTGGGTTGGCATTTATGTCACCAACCTGATTCCCTGCCAATACCTGTAGCCTTCATCAGGAAAACCACCAGTCCCAGGTACCACGCACTCGTGGTCCACAGATCCGCACTTCCACGGCGGGCAGTTCCACGTCCTGGCCAGCCGTATTAAATACAGAAAAAGGGTTGCCCCCATACGGAAAAGCCTCTCAGGTGGATTCAAATTCCTTTAATGAAGGTGCAGCGAGCAAAGCAGCGACAAGATGCCTTAAATCACAGCCAGACGCGTTTCGGGCTTCCACGCCCTTGTTCACAGGCTAGGCAGAGTCAACAGCGAGAACTGCAGTCACATGTTTTTCTTTCAAAGATGCCCCGCTCCAACGGGCCTCCGAGCATTCTGGTGCTTGTAGTGCTGCACAATAAAATAAAACCCCAGTGGGTCTCGATGTTGCTCCCAGTCTTGTGCACAAATTATTACCACAGTGGGTTGGCATTTATGTCACCAACCTGCTCCCTGACAATACCTGTAGCCTTCATCAGGAAAACCACCAGTCCCAGGTACCACGCACTCGTGGTCCACAGATCCGCACTTCCGCGGCGGGCAGTTCCACGACCGGGCCAGCCGTATTAAATCCAGAAAAAGGGTTGCCCCCATACGGAAAAGCCTCTCAGGTGGATTCAAATTCCTTTAATGAAGGTGCAGCGAGCAAAGCAGCAACAAGATGCCTAAAATCACAGCCAGACGCGTTTCGGGCTTCCACGCCCTTGTTCACAGGCTAGGCAAAGAGTCAACAGCGAGAACTGGTCACATGTTTTTCTTTCAAAGATGCCCCGCCACAACGGGCCTCCGAGGATTTTGGTGTTTGTAGTGCTGCAAAATAAAATAAAACCCCAGTGGGTCTCGATGTTGCTCCCAGTCTTGTGCACAAATTATTACCACAGTGGGTTGGCATTTATGTCACCAACCTGCTCCATGCCAATACCTGTAGCCTTCATCAGGAAAACCACCAGTCCCAGGTACCACGCACTCGTGGTCCACAGATCCGCACTTCCGCGGCGGGCAGTTCCACAACCGGGCCAGCCGTATTAAATCCAGAAAAAGGGTTGCCCCCATACGGAAAAGCCTCTCAGGTGGATTCAAATTCCTTTAATGAAGGTGCAGCGAGCAAAGCAGCGTCAAGATGCCTAAAATCACAGCCAGAGGCCTTTCGGGCTTCCACGCCCTTGTTCACAGGCTAGGCAAAGAGTCAACAGCGAGAACTGCAGTCACATGTTTTTCTTTCAAAGATGCCCCGCCCCAACGGGCCTCCGAGCATTCTGGTGCTTGTAGTGCTGCAAAATATAATAAAACCCCAGTGGGTCTCGATGTTGCTCCCAGTCTTGTGCACAAATTATTACCACAGTGGGTTGGCATTTATGTCACCAACCTGCTCCCTGCCAATACCTGTAGCCTTCATCAGGAAAACCACCAGTCCCAGGTACCACGCACTCGTGGTCCACAGATCCGCACTTCCGCGGCGGGCAGTTCCACGACCGGGCCAGCCGTATTAAATCCAGAAAAAGGGTTGCCCCCATACGGAAAAGCCTCTCAGGTGGATTCAAATTCCTTTAATGAAGGTGCAGCGAGCAAAGCAGCGACAAGATGCCTAAAATCACAGCCAGACGCGTTTCGGGCTTCCACGCCCTTGTTCATAGGCTAGGCAAAGAGTCAACAGCGAGAACTGCAGTCACATGTTTTTCTTTCAAAGATGCCCCGCCCCAACGGGCCTCCGAGCATTCTGGTGCTTGTAGTGCTGCAAAATAAAATAAAACCCCAGTGGGTCTCGATGTTATATACATACATACATACATACATATATATATATTACCTACTGGCGGTCGCCAGAAGGTAGTTATAGTTAGGACCTCGTTTCTATTCAAAAAGCGTTTTTTGTTTTCCCAATAACTTTGGCGTCGTTTGACGAATCTTCGCGAAATTTTCAAAACTAGTGGCCCGCTCCGGTCAGCTCTTGTCTTGAAAGTTTCGGGGTGATTCGACAAGCGGGGGCCGAGAAAAAAGGGGGGTCCCAAAACGCGTTTTCCCCATGTTAATTTCCATAGGAAACTTTAGACAAAGCTACAGCCCGAACTGCTGAACGGAATTACACCAAATTTGGCAAAAAGGTAGCCCTTGGTTCAGAAAGAGCCCTTTTTGTTAAATGGTGTAAATCCGTTCAGTAGTTAAAGAAAGAAAAAATGTATATATCTGAGCACCGCGGAGGGTTCGCGAACCCTCCCGGGCACGAGCTTCACTCTGATTGGCTGCCAACACTCCAAACCAGGAAGTGTTGGCAGCCATCTTGTGACTCGGTAACCGAGTCACAAGAAAAGAGTGGAAAAAAGGTTGAAAAAGAAGAAAAGGGGGCAGGGCAGAAACACCCTGACCCCCTAGGCCTGCTCAGGGGGTCCCACAAGGACCCCCAGGGCCAAAAAAAGCATTTTTTTTTAAAACAGCAGAATTCGCGTTGGGGTCGCGAATCCTGCCATGAAGAAAAAAAAAAAAAAACGAAGGGCGGGCTCCCGCGTTCGTTCTTGTTAAGCCCCGGGTGGGCCAGGTCCCGGGAGCATTCACCAAATAATTTGCTGGGGCCCCCGCAGCCCCGGGGACCGCCACCTCCCCGGGGCTAATATGAATGTATGCAGGGGGCACTACGGAGTTATTGATTGGTTGTCTGACTATCTGTATGGCTGCCTGACTGTCTGTGTGGGTAGGTGGGGGATGTGTGACTCTG
Organism: Calotriton arnoldi; assembly: GCA_963921515.1. NCBI lineage: Eukaryota > Metazoa > Chordata > Amphibia > Caudata > Salamandridae > Calotriton > Calotriton arnoldi. The sequence goes on along the minus strand of CAWUFW010003224.1, from coordinate 1,586,020 downwards.
TGCATAGATGTGTGAGTGGATGATTCACTGGGTGGGGTGTATGGGTTGAAGAGTGCATCTGTGATGGACTGTATGGGTGGGTGAGTGTGTGTATGGGTGTGTTGCTGAGTGAATGGATGTCTAAGTAGTACATGTGTGAGTAACTACATATGTGAAAGGCAGTATATGTGAATGTTGGAGTATATAAATGACTGAATGTGAGAGTGAGTGATTGTGAGAGTGGCTGTATGGATGAGTGTGTGCTTGTATCAGTGATTGTATAAGAGCGTAAGTATGTGTTAGTATCTATATGAGTAAGTGAGGTGGTGTGTGTATAACTGTATAGGTGAGTAAATGGGAGTCTGATTAATTATTTGCATGACTGACTAGGTGTGTGAGTAACTCTATGGATGATTGGCGGTGTGTGAGTGTCTACATAGGTGTATGAGTGCATATGATAGACCTGAAGTGATGAGTGACCGAAAGTATGACTGACTGTATTGGTGAGTGAGTGGATGTGTGGGTAGACCTAAGAATCAGTGAGTGGGTATGTAGTTATTGGTCTTGGAGTGTCTATGGTTTTGAGAATGGCAGTCTGTAATTTAGAGTGGGTGTATCAAAGGTTATATTAGGGTGTGAGAAGATGCATCAGATTATCACATGGATGATGTCAACAGTGATGTCATCAGTGATGTCATTTGAGATGTCATCAGTGATGTCACTGACCATGTCATGAGTGATGTAATATGTGACGTCATCAGCAGTGCATTATGGGCGCGAGTTATAGTTAGCTGAACTAACTATAACGTCCGAATTTCACTGGTTTTGTACGAGTGAAATGTCCAACTCACTATAACGTCCCTGAAACCTGTGGTTTTTTCAGTGAATATATATATATACATACATACATACATACACACATATATATATATATATATACACACATATATTATCTACTGGCGGTCGCCAGTAGATAGTTATAGTTAGGACCTATTTTCCATAGGAAATCCGCAACATTCTATTCCCAATAACTTTGGCGCCGGTTGACAAATATTCACGAAATTTTCAAAACTCGTGGGGCGCTCCGGTCCGCTCTTATCCTGAAAGTCTCGGGTTGATTCGTCAAGTGGGGGCCGAGAAAAAAGGGGGGTCCCAAAACGTGTTTTCCCAATGCAATTTGCCATAGGAACCTTTAGTCGCAGCTACAGCCCGAACTGCTGAACGGAATTACACCAAATTTGGCAAAAAGGTAGCCCTTGGTTCAGAGTCATGCCTTTTGGTTAAATGGTGTAAATCCGTTCAGTAGTTCCTGAGAAAATCAAAAGTAAAATCACATATATATCTATGGTCGCGGAGGGTCCGCGCACCCTGAGCGCACCCTCCCGATCACGAGCTGTATGCTAATTGGCTGTCAACACTCCAAACCAGGAAGTGTTGGCAGCCATCTTGTTCCTCGGTAGAACCGAGGCACAAGAAACAAGTGCGCAAAACGCAAAAAGGGGGCAGGGTAGAAACACCCTGACCCCCTAGGCCTGCTTAGGGGGTCCCAAATCTTTTTAATTTTTTTTAAAAAAATCGACGGGATGCGCTTAGGATGCGCGGATCCCGCCGTGAAGAAAACGAAGCGCGGACTCCCGCGCTTCGTTATTTGGCCCCGGGTGGGCCAAGTCCCGGGGGCATGCGGGGTTTATGAAAACATTTGATGTGGGGCCTCTAAGGCTCCCCAAACCCCGGGGACCGCCACCCCCGGGCTTTCAATAAAATGGTGCGGGAGGGCACTTGGCTCTCCCGCAGCCCCGGGGACCGCCACCCCCGGGGCTTCTTTTAAAAAAATAATAATTAACTGTGTGGGGGCTCGAGCCCCCCACACGCCCCGGGACCGCCACCTCCACGGGGCACTAAGAATTTGAATGTGGGGGTCCGTTTCGGACCTCCGAGCCCCGGGACAACGACCTCCCGGGGCTGTGCATGTGAAGGGAGGGGCCGCGCGGCCCCCTCCTGGAGCCTGTGATGGCCCTGGGGACCGCCACCCCCAGGGTCGGCTCCTGCAGTGTCCCGGGGTGCCCACCCCGGGACACTGTAGTTTGCTATGGCAGGGCGGGAGCCTCGCGGCTCCCGCCCTGCCATAGCAAATTGCTTTGGTTTTTGTCAGAGAGAGTAGGAAACCTGTTCTCTCTTCCAAAAACCAAAGACGATTGCTTTTCCACATGGGGAGCTGCATCTTAGCAGCTCCGTGTGGAAAAGCAATGCCGGCTCCCGAGGGACACGGGGAGCCGGCGGGACCGTGGGGGGATTGGGGACCCCCCCACAGTCCCCAACGGAGAAGGCCAGCCCCGGGGGATGGGGTCCCCGGGGCTACAAGTGGCCCGGGAGGGGGGCCACGCGGCCCCCTTCCCCAAAATTGTTATAAAAAAAAAAAACAAAGGCCGGCCCCGGAGGATGGGGTCCCCGGGGCCATAAGTGGCCTGAGGAGGGGGGCAACGCAGCCCCCCTCCAAAACATTAAATTTAAAAAAAAGGCCATGCCCGGGGGGATGGGGTCCCCGGGGCCCATTAAGGCCTCGGGAGGGGCCACGCGGCCCCCTTCCAAATTCTTTTTTTTTTTTTTAATATTAGGGGCAGGCCCTGGGGGATGGGGTCCCCAGGGCCAATAAATTAGAAAAGAAGGGGGCCACACAGCCCCCTTCTTAAAATTTTTTTTTAAAAAGACCGGCATCGCGCCGGAGGCCATGCCCCTCCTTGGCAGCACTCTGCAAACGCGCCCCTGGCGCGTTTGCAGAGGGAGAACGACTCCCTTGAATACTGGGGGTCCCTGGGGCAAACTAGCCCACCAGGAACCTCCAGTATGCGCTAGGGGCTGCGTTGCAGAGAGGTGTTCTGAGGCCATGCCCTTTTACACCTCTCTGCAACGCAGCTCTGTGGCGCTTAATGGAGGTAGCTGGTGGGCTAGTTGCACCCCAGGGACCCTCAGGATTCAAGGGGAGTTAATCCCCCAACTTAAAACGCGCCACGGGGCGCGTTTGCACAGTGGTGAAGGGAGGGGGCGGGGCCTGAGGTGACATGTGTGCAAACACGCCCTGTGGCACGTTTTAAGTTGGGGGATTAACTCCCCTTGAATCCTGAGGGTCCCTGGGGTGCAACTAGCCCACCAGCTACCTCCATTAAGCGCCACAGAGCTGCGTTGCAGAGGTGTAAAAAGGGGCGTGGCCTCTGACCACCTCTCTGCAATGCAGGCCTGTGGCGCTTACTGGAAGTACCTGGTGGGCTAGTTGGGCCCCAGGGAACATCAGGATTCAAGGTGACCTAATACCCCAACTTAAATCGCGCCACAGGGCGCGTTTGCACAGTGGTGAAGGGAGGGCGGGGCCTCAGGTGACATGTGTGCAAACACACCCTGTGGCGCGTTTTAAGTTGGGGAATTAATTCCCCTTGAATCCTGAGGGACCCTGGGGCCAACTAGCCCACCAGGTACCTCCAGTGCGCGCCACAGGGTTGCGTTGCAGAGAGGTGGTCCAGGCCACGCCCCTTTTACACCTCTGTGCAACGCAGCTCTGTGGGGCTTACTGGAGGTACCTGGTGGGCTAGTTGGACCCCAGGGACCCTTAGGATTCAAGGGGACTTTATCCCTCAACTTAAAACGGCCAGAGGGCGTGTTTGCACACATGTAACCTCAGGCCCCCCTCCCTACACCAGTGTGCAAACGTGCCCCATGGCGCGTTTTAAGAGGAAGTTTTAATCCACCTGCCCTATTATGTACTAGGGCCTTACAGAGGAGGTCATGCTAATCACAGGGGTACCCCAACGCATAGTGTTCCCTAGTGTATGTAGGTGTTTTCACTGTATTCTAAGTGTCTTTTAGCATAGCACTGGCTCTAGGCCTGGTTAGTCAGAGTCAGTTACCACCAGTACCCGTCTGAAAAAGATGTGGGCACAGGATGATTTTGCATCAAGGTCTCTTTCTGCTCCTCTGTTGGTTGTTTCTGCACATGTCTTGCTTCTTCCTGGATTTTTCTTCGTGTTTGTGGACTTCTGTTTCTTTCGACATTTCTTTTGCTTCTTTCTGTGCGTTTTTCTTCTTTTTTCACATGTCCTACTTCTGTAGGCATAGTTACAAACTAGCATTTGAAAAACCTTTGAAATTCACTGAAAAAACCATAGGTTTCAGGCACGTTATAGTTAGAAATTAGCATTTAAAAACCTTTGAAATTCACTGAAAAACCATAGGTTTCAGACACGTTATAGTTAGAAATTAGCATTTAAAAACCTTACAAATTCACTGAAAAAACCATAGGTTTTAGGGACAGTTATAGTTAGTTGGACATTGCACTCGTACAAAACCCGTGAAATTCCCCGTTATAGTTAGTTCAGCTAACTATAACTCGCGCCCCACAATGCACTGCTGATGACGTCACATATTACATCACTCATGACATGGTCAGTGACATCACTGATGACATCAATGATGACATCTCAAATGACATCACTGATGACATCATCCATGTGATAATTTGATGCATCTTCTCACACCCTAATATAACCTTTGATACACCCACTCTAAATTACAGACTGCTATTCTCAAAACCATAGACACTCCAACACCAATAACTACATACCCACTCACTGATTCTTAGGTCTACACACACATCCACTCACTCACCCGTACAGTCACTCATACTTACGGTCACTCAGTACGGGACTATCATATGCACTCATACACCTATATAGACACTCACACACCGCCACTCATCCATAGAGGTACTCACACACCTAGTCAGTCATGCAAATAATTAATCACACTGCCATTTACTCACCTATACAGTTATACACACACCAGCTCACTTACTCATACAAATACTAGCACATTCTTACGCTCTTATACAATCACTGATACAAGTACACACTCATCCATACAGCCACTCTCACAATCACACACTCTCACTTATAGCCATTTATATACTCCAACACACATATATACTGCCTTTCACATATGTAGTTACTCACACATGTACCACTGAGATATACATTCACTCACTAACACACCCATACACACACTCACCCACCCATACAGTCCATCACAGATGCACTCTTGAAACCATGCACCCAGTGAATCACCCACTCACACATCTATGCACAGAGTCATACACATCCCACCTACACAAACACTCAGGCACCCATACAGATACTCAGACAACCAATCAATAACTCATATAGACACTTATGTAGTTATTCACAAACCCATACAGTCACTTACACACCAACAGACAGACGGATACAGAGATTCACACAGTTTAGTCACTAACCCATGCTCACTTATAGAGTCAGTCACGCACCTACTAAATCATCCATTCAGACACTTATACACCCACTCATTCTTCAATACGCCTTTCCCTATATATATTAAACATATTTAAACTTTACAGAAACACACAGTCACTGGATGATGTCATCAGGGATGTCATTTGAGATGTCATCAGTGATGTCACTGACCATGTCATGAGTGATGTAATATGTGACATCATCAGCAGTGCATTGTGGGGCGCGAGTTATAGTTAGCTGAACTAACTATAACGGGAGAATTTCACGGGTTTTGTACGAGTGCAATGTCCAACTAACTATAACTGTCCCTAAAACCTATGTTTTTTTCAGTGAATATATATATATATATATCCTACTGGTGGTTGCCTGTAGGTAGATATAGTTAGAACCATGTTTCTATAGGACTTGCCTATATCTGTGGCACCGCTTTACGAATCTTCACAATGTTTTTTTTTTTTTTAAAGTGCGCTGATTATTCTTGTTGTGCAGGGAAAGTTTCAGGGCGATCCGTCAAGTGGTGGCCGAGAAAAAGGGGGGTTAAAAAAAGTGTTTTCCCCATGTTAATTTCCAAAGAGATATTTAGACACGACTACAGCTTAACTGCTGGACGGAGTTACATCAAATTTGGCAGAAAGGTAGTTCTTGGTCCAGAAAGAACCCTTTTTGTTATTTGGTGTAAATACATTTAGTAGCTTTTGAGATATTAAAAAAAAAAATTATATATAGGGTTGTGGATTCTCCATTGCTCCGACAGTCCCTTGTGTTGACATCTGATTGGCAACACTTCAACCAGGAAGTGCTGGCAGCCAACTTGGAACTCGGCTTCAGTCCCACAAAAAGATTTTTTTTTTAAAAGAAAATGGTGCAGGGTAGGAATACCCTGCCACCCTAACTGTGGTCCTGGGGTCCCCCTGTGACCCCCGACAGGGCCAAAAAGCACTTTTGCTGTGGGAACGCGATGGAGTCACGAATACACAGCAAACAGTTCAAAGAAAACAAGCGCGGGCTACCACGCTTGTTATTCATGGAGCCCCCGGGTGAGCCAGGTCCCCGGGGCATTTATTAAAAAAAAGAGGGAGGCACACAGGGCCCCCCTCCTAAGGCTCTTAGAACCCCGCTGACCACCACCTCCCTGTGGCTTTCTTTACATATTGGAGGGGGGCCGCACATACCCGCCCTCCATGGGTTCTCTTGAGCCCCAGTGACCACCACCTCCCCGGGGCCTCATTTAAATTATTGGAGGGGAGCCGCGAAGACCCCTTCAATGGACTCTTTAGAGCCCCGGGGCTTAATATGAATAATTAATGGGGGCGCAGGCGGACCCCCGCACCCTGGGGACCACCACCTCCACAAGGTAGCAAGTAAAATATATGTGGGAGGGGGGCCGCGCAACCCTCCTCACAGGCCAAATACGGCCCTGGGGATCACCACCTCCCCAGGGCTGGTCCATGAAGAGAAGGAGGGGGGCCGCGCTGCCCCCTCTTGGAGCCAATAATGGCCCTGGGGACCGCCACCCCCATGGCCGGCTCCTGCTATGTCCTGGGGTGCCCACCCCCGGGACATAGCTGTTTGCTTTTGCTTGGTGTGAGCTTTGGCAGCTCCCACCAAGCAAAAGCACACATTCGGTTCTAGCGGGTGGGAGCTATCAAAGTGCTCCCGCCCGCTGGAAGCGGAGGTTTCATCTCTTTCTGTGTCAGCAGACATTCAGGCTGGAAAAGAGATGAAACTATTGCTCCTGCATGGAGGGAGCTGCCTTTCCAGCAGCTCCCTCCATGCAGCAGCAATGCTGGCTCCCGCAGGAGGCAGGGAGCTGGCTAGGACCACGGGGGCCTTGAGGCTCCACCCGCAGTCCCCATTATGCACAGGGCACCCAGGTGACAGAGCCGAACCCCGGAGGATGGGGTCCCCAGGGCCGAAATCGGCCAGAGGAGGGGCCACGCTGCCCCACTTCCCCAATAAAAATAAATACATTTTAAGGCCGGGCCCCGGGGGATGGGGTCCCCCGGGCTGAAAACGGCCCAGGGAGGGGCGGTCGTGTGGCCCTACTCCCCTTTGATTATAAATGTTATGAAGCTGGGCTGTGGGGGATAGGGTCCCCGAGGCTGAAATCAGCCCAGGGAGGGGGGCCACACAGCCCCCTCCCAGTGGTCCAAGTGCATTAAAAAAAAGTAAGAGAATTGTGACGCTGAGCTCAATGGGGGGGGAGTCAAAGGCATGGCAAAAAAATATGTAACTTTTTTCGGTCTTTCACCTTTAGGTATGTACAAATAGAATAACACAGGTTAAATGTAAAATGAATTAAGTTAATCAGTGGGAAATGCTGCTGGAAAGGCAGCTCCCTCCAGGCAGGAGCAATAGTTTCATCTCTTTCCCTGCCCGCATGTCTGCTGACACGGAAAGATGAAACCTCCGCTTCCAGCGGGCGGGAACACTTTGACAGCTCCCACCCGCTAGAACCGAACTGTGTGCTTTTGCTCTAGTCATCAGCCAGACTAGCTTGAATAATCCATTGGCAAAGTGAGCAAGGGACCCACATCTGGGCGTACCCTGCCAACTTAGGGCGAACAAAGCAAACACAAGGAGACGATGGACGGGGCGCTGAAACTTTTCAGACACTCACCCCCAGTCATCTCCCAGGAAGCTTGTTTCCGGTCCAGGGAAGACCTGGCTTGGCAGCTCGGGCTGGACTGTTCCCATGAGGAACAGGATCAATTCTGATTTGCATATGGCTTGGTCTGAACTGGGGTGGCGAAGTGAGCAAAAGAACGATGATGGATTCAACCCAGATCTAATAGTGACTGGGGGTGAGTATCTGAAAAGTTTCAGCGCTCTGTCCATTATCTCCTTGTGTTTGATTTATGTACCCAGAGAGCCACAGAATTTAATTCTGGTTGGACCAGTGGAGAATAGTTAGGAGTATAACACAGGCCCCTGCAGCCCCTTCGGCACAGGGGCTTGTGTTACGCCCCTTTAAAAAAGCGAATACTTCACAGCTCAGCTGGTAACCCATTCAGGCACTCATGCAGCCACTCACAGTGCCACTCAGACACTTACACAACCATTCACAGATCCACTCAGAGACTCACACACCCACTCACAGACCCACTGAGACACTAATACACTCACTCACAAACCCACTTGGACACTCACACACCCACTCATAGACCTACTCAGACACTCATGCACCCACTCACATACCCACTTAGACACTCATGCTCCTACTCACAGACCCACTTAAGACACTCATGCACCCGCTCACAGACCCACTCAGAGACTCACAAGCCCACTCAGACACTCATAGACCCACTCACAGACCCACTCAGAGACTCAAGCACCCACTCAGATACTCACGCATGCAGTTACAGACCCACTTAGACACTCACACACGCAGTTACAGTCTCACTCACACATGCAGTTACAGACCCACTCAGACACTCACACACAGTTACAGACCCACTCAGACACACACACCCACTCACAGACTCACTCAGACACATGCACTTACTCACAGACCCACTCAGAGACTCATGCATCCACTCACATACCCACTGAGAAAGTCAAGCACCCACTCACAGAGCCACTCAGACACTCACGCACCCACTCACAGACCCAGAGAGATTCATGTATCCACTCACAGACCCACTTAGAGACTCATGCACCCACTCACAGACCCAATCAGACACTCACACACCCACTCACAGATCCACTTGGACACTCACGCACCCACTCACAGACCCACTCAGAGACTCACGCACCACTCACACACCCATTGAGACACTCACGCACTAACTCAAACGCCCACTTAGACACTCATGCACTCACTCGCTCTCAAAGGTTACAGTTAGGAAATAACATTTAATAAACCTTAGAAATTCATTTAAAAAACTAAACGTTACAGGGATGTTATAGTTCGGAAATAGAATTGAAAAAAACCTTTAGAAATTCACTGGAAAAAACAAAGGTTACAGGAACGTTATAGTTACGCTCAGATTTCACTCGTACAAACCCAGTGAAATTCAGCAGTTATAGTTTTTTTGAAACTTTTTATTTACGTTTTCAAAGCAATCAACAATACAGCACTGTGGGAGAGACAGGTGTACATCAAAGTATATCTTAGTTGATTCAGGGGAAAAGTGCAAACCATCAATAGGAGCATTCCATTTTTCTCCAGTCTCTTGTGAAGGGAACTGCTTACCCCATGTAATCCACAACCACATCAAATCTCTCATCATACATAAATTATATCCTGTACCCGGTCTAACAATCACTTTCAGAGTCACATTCACTCTCAATACCCTGACCCTCTGCATCAGTCTCTGGATCCAAGAACCCTGCACACAAAGCACTCCACACAGCGATATCCTCTGCTGCCTTCTCACCTCTCCAACTGAGTCTCATATGGGCTTCCTCCACAACTGGCCATTCCAGAACTTCTCTACGCCAACGGTCAGTCAGGAGCCCTCTGGCCCAACCAGGTAATGGCTACATCTCTTCTGGCCAGGGCCAACTGCAAAACTCTGTAGGACATTTTCTTCCACTTTGGCCTCACAACGTTACCCAAGAGGCAGCAAGCCAGGATGACATCAAATGTAATATGTACTGCCTTTTGTATTTCTGGCACCACCCGGGCTCAATACCTCTGTACCTCCCCACACTCCCAAGCTACATGCATAAAATCTGCCCTGTCCGTGCCACATCTAGGGCAGACTGCCAAGCTGGTGGGATCCCAGCGCTGAAGTCCCCACGGTGTTATATAGGACCTATGCAAGAAATTGTAATGCGTTAATTTAAATAGCGCATTACAGGGAACCTTATGTGTGAAACCATTGACTCTGTCCCAATCCCTATCCGTGAGGGGTATATCCAGATCAATTTCCCAGGCTAAGCTTGCTTTAGGAGTGGGCCCCACTGCATCTGCATGCATAGCTTTATACAGGAGCGTGATCAAATGCTGCCCCCCCACACGTCAACATTATGCTCAAGGTTTGAGTGGGTGGAGGAGCCGCAGGATAAGCGGGCCAGGTCACTTTTGGCGATGTACACCAATGCAGTATGCTGCAAGAAATCACCAGGACCAAGGAGAAATGTGTCCCGCACCTCTTCAAAGAAAATGAAGTGCTGGTCCAGATATAGATCCACGAGTTGATCACAACCACCCGCACGCCACACCTATAGGACATATTATCCAGTAGTAATCGAACAGGCTTCAAAATTCAGATTGGAAGTTCCCTGTAGAATGGAGCCCACCTCAACACCAACTGTACAAACCTATGCCACAAGGTGGCATTATGCCTGACAACATAAGGGGTGTCCGTCGGGACCCACGCACCCTCCATTAGGGGTTCTGGAAGACCAATCAACCTCACCATGCCTCGCAACAGCCTTTTTCTGTAATTATCAGACGGGTCCAACCGTTTAGCCGCATACTGCAATTGGGCAGCAAAATACCATAATTCAAGGTGCTGGACCTCGAGTCCCCCATCCGAATACCGCTTGGTCAAAGTCAACAATGCCACTCTGCTACGTTTTCGAGCCCACAAGAGAGCGATAAGGATGGTATCCAACTGTTGAAATATATGAACCGGGAGCAGGGAAAGGGAATTCTGCAGTACATACAGACATCTAGGTAACACCACCATCTTAGCAATGACAATCCTACCCATTAACAAGAGAAGCAATGTGTTCCAGAATGCCACCGAGGCTCGCAGCCCTCCAAGACCCTACCCATATTGTGTCAAAGTTGAAGTTCCAGCGAGTTCGCTACATTACTAGGTACCTGAAGTGGGATGTCTCCCAGCGTATGCCCAGTTCGGGCAATCTGTCTGCTGGGGTCCGGGCCAGACCAGCAAGAGGGAATAGCAAGGACTTTGCACGATTAAGCTGGAGACCAGTACATGATCCCAAGTTTTCCAACAAACCCAGCAGCACTGGGACCGACTCTTGGGGACGACGACAGATAAAACAATGCAAAAGACACACAATTGATGGACGGAATGCAGAACAAATCAAAACATTCACCCCCAGTCAAGAGATCTGGGTTAAATCCATCATTCTTTTGCTCACCATGCCACCCCAGTTTAGACCTGGCCATATACAAATCAGTCTTGACCCTGTGCCTCATGGGAACAGTCCAGCCCGAACTGCCAAGCCAGGTCCTCCCTGGACCGGAACCAAGCATCCTAGGACCGGTTTCGGGGTTTCACCCCTCATCAGCCAGGATTGCTTGATTCCAGTGGTACAGTGAGCCCCGGACCCACGTCTGGGCATACCCGGCGCACTTAGGGCGAGAAAGCAAAAGACACACAATTGATGGACGGAATGCAGAACAAATCAAAACATTCACCCCCAGTCAAGAGATCTGGGTTAAATCCATCATTCTTTTGCTCACCATGCCACCCCAGTTTAGACCTGGCCATATGCAAATCAGTCTTGACCCTGTGCCCAATGGGAACAGTCCAGCCCGAACTGCCAGGCCAGGTCCTCCTGGACTGGAAACAAGCATCCTAGGACCGGTTTCGGGGTTTCACATATGGCTGGGATCAAACTGGAATGGCATGGTGAGCAAAAAAACGATGGATTTAGGCCCAGATCTCTGTACTGGGGTGAATGTATGACATTGTTCTGCATTCTGTCCATCAATTGTTCTTTTGCATTTGTCACCCCGAGTGGGACGAGTATGCCCAGACGTGGGTCCCGTGCTCTCCATGCCACTGGAGTCAAGCTATCCTGGCTGAAGAGGGTGAAACCCCGAAACCGGTCCTAGGATGCTTGTTTCCAGTCCAGGGAGGACCTGGCCAGGCAGTTCGGGCTGGACTGTTTCCATTGGGCACAGGGTCAAGATTGATTTGCATATGGCTGGGTTCAAACTGGAATGGCATGGTGAGCAAAAAAACGATGGATTTAGGCCCAGATCTCTGTACTGGGGTGAATGTATGACATTGTTCTGCATTCTGTCCATCAATTGTTCTTTTTGCAGATAAAACAATGCATCATCAGCATATAATTAGATGACATGCCGTACATCCCCCAACTCAATACCCCATTCCTGCACCTCTATGTACCCAGACCGCCAATGGCTCCATCACAAGCACAAAAAGGAGAGGGGACAGCAGACAACCCTGTCACGTCCCCCGACCAATCACCCAAAGGCTCTGATCAGCATTTGCCTACCCTCACTCTGAATCGTGACTCAGTATACAACAGGCACACCCACTTACAGAAACACAGCCCAAAACCCATGACCTGGAGCACCTCAAGGAGACAGCCTCAATCCACTGTGTCAAAAGCCTTTTCTAGGTCAATAGCCAGGAGCGCCAATTCCACATCCCTATGTCGGACCTCGTGAAGAACATGAGCCAACCTCCTCAGATTCATCCCGGTGCTACGACCAGGAATAAATCCACACTGGTCTTCATGCACCAAACGCAGCAGAGAAGGCGTCAAGCATGTAGCAAGCACCTTACAGAGGACCTTCATATCTGTGCTAATCATTGTGTGGGGCCTATAAGCGGCTGGGCCGGACTCATCTTACCCCGCTTTAAGCATGAGACCAACCTCCCCTTCTCTCATTGTGGGAGGCAGGATAATGCCATCCCGGGGCTCCAGATAAACCTCTAAAAGCTGATTAGCCACTGTGTCCGGAAAAGACTGGTAAAGCTCTGATGGGAAGCCATCGCCTCAAGGGTCCTTTCCGCGAGGAAGAGGACTAATCGCAGCCCCAATCTTTTCCAGTTCCAGCGGTGTTTCAAGAGCTTTCACCTCCTCCGCCCCCAAGCGGGAAAGACCCACCCCATTCAAGTAAGGAGTTTAACCGTGATGGTCTACGCCTGGGTCTGCAGTATATACTCGTTGCAAATGCATTCAAAATGTATCTAAGATGTCTGCTCTAGATGTAGCCTCCTGACCCTCCGGGGTTCTCAAATGTGTCACCAGCAGTGGAGTTTGTAATCTGTGTATTATCCAGGCCAGTAACCTCCCGGCTTTGTCACCCTCCCTGTGTAGGCACTGTCTGTACTGACGTAAGGTATATTTAGCCAGGCGATCCCATACTTCAGCCACTCTCTGCCTAAGTGTTAATTCTCATAAGGAAAGGTCAGCTCCCGCCAAGGGATCCGTCTGCAGTCCCGCCAGACTAGCTTGGAACTGCTGAAGGTCTGCTCTAAGTTTGCGGCTCACCCCACAGGTAAGTCCTATACACATACCCCGTAACACTGCCTTCAGAGCCTCCCATTCCATTGCTCTATTGGCTGTGGTGCCCCAATTAATATTTATGTAATCAATCAGTGCTTTAGACAGTGCTTCTTGCCCCAGCCCATGTCTGCCAGGAACCTCCACGAAATATCCCCCCGATGCATGCTTCCCCAAGTCATCTGGCAGAGGACCGGTGCATGATCTGATAGATAACGCACCAAATGTGTGACTGTGACCCCCACTGACGCCAGCAGCCCGTTAACCAACACTCTATCAAAGCAGCTACGGGTGTTATGAGCCAAGGAGGAACAAATGAAGACCCTATCAGTGGGGTGTACCGATCTCCAGGCATCCTGTAAACCCAGGTTCTGCATCATCGCCCACAAAGCCCAAGTCATCTGAGGTTCAGTTCCCACTTTCGGGGGGTCCCGGTCCAGTGCTGAATCCAGCACACAATTAAAATCTCCAAGCTACAATATTGGCATATCGTGAGGTTGCAGTAAGAGGTCCTGCACGGCTGAGAATAAGCCCAGATCGTCCGTATTTGGGGCATATGTATTCAGTATGGACACCTCCCCGCCGTCTAAAGTACCCTGCAATAGCACATATATACCCCCAACATCTGCCTCTGAATATGTGTGTGAATGGGACTCCCGGAGCCACCCATTTTAACGCCCCTCTTGTACATGTCGAGTAGGAGGAATGGAACACCTGCCCACTCCATTTATTAGCCAGTCTGGCTGCCCCAGCATCATCCACGTGTGTCTCTTGCAGACATGCAATATCTATTTTGTTCCGCTTAAAGAAGGAGTGCCCTCTATACCTCTTCACATATGTGCCCAGCCCCTTCACATTCCAGGAGAGCACATTGAACTCACCCTGCATCATGAGGCTCGAAGGCGGTCCCATTCGACAAGTCTTCCTGCATCACCTCTCCCTCCCCCAAATGCTGCTGAACTCGGGAAACTACATTACCCAACAGGGAAAACAAACCCAAAGACTCCCCACCCCCGGGCAAAAACAGCTCAACATAGCGACCATTAAACCACACCTATCACATGTGCCAGGACAAGCACTCCACCTCCCATAGTCCAACCAGGACAAAATAACAACAACACCCCCCAACCCAAACACATGCTACCCAACCAGCTTGCTGCATTCTTGCATACATCAACATGGCCACACACCATATCCCAGAAATTCGTTATTTATAGCACAGCACAAGCATTACGTTCAGAACCTCCATTCCAAATGTTATCTCTGCCATCCTCCTAGTGTTAGCTCACAACTCAAGGTCACGCAACCCGTAATCCCAGTCATACCCTCGCCTATGGTCATACTGGCCCTCCACGAAGACCACTGAGCAGGCAGATCCTCACACTGAAACTCAACCAGACCCCTCTGAGCAACGCCCCCTCCGTCCCAGGAGCAATAGTATCAGGTATCACATCAGGTTCAGTAATTGGAGAGGTATCGACCTCATCCTCCGATCAGCGGTGTTCTCCTCAGCAGCCGCGCCCTGAGTTGCAGACAAATGGATAGCACCATCTTTCCCAATCAGGACACGATGTTCCTCCACGGGAGCCAAGTTCAGGTCATCGCCAGTTCGGTCGGGGTGAAGACGGCCCACACGGGATCCACGACCCCCGCATTCTCGATAACTACCACCCGAGTGCGGGAACACAACAACATCCCTAAGCTCGAGCCACTCCCAAACATCTTCCTGTCAGTCAAAGAAATGGGCCTTATCCTGAAAAATTACTTTCAGCCGTGCCGGAGCATGGACAACAGCTGAAGTGACCGTAGCTTTTGTTTGACAGCAATGTAGGATTTGCGCTGTTCCTGTACTTGTTTGGTGTAGTCCGGATATATGGCGACCTTGCTGTTGCCAAAGTGGGGAAACTCTTGTTCCCTAGCCACCTGTAGGATACAATCCCTGTCCCAGTAGTTAAGGATTTTAGCGATGATGGCCCAGGGTGAGGTCTGCGGCAGAGGCACCAAGGCCCTGCATGCCTTCTCCACCGCAAAAAAGCAGACAGACCCCGAGGATTCAGGACCATGCACACCCACTCCTCCAGGACGACCCCTTAGACTTTTCAGGAATGCAAAGAATGCAGAGGTGCCCACACCACACCAGACCAGGAGCCCACTCGCCGCCACCTCCAGCAGTCTCAGAATGCGTCCGCCGTAGTGCTCAACCTGCCCGGACCCCACCACCACAAAGCATCCATTGCCCACAACTCAGCAGGAGCTATGGTACAGTTCAGCCATGCAGAGCAATCAGATTAGGGCACCACTGTCCAGACGCCAATCAGAAGAGGTATCCAAGCTTGGGGCACCCGGATGCCACAAGCAAGAGAGGCAGTCCCCAGAATTGTCCAGAGCACAGAGAGGGCCACAGCCTCTGGTCCGGCCGGCGCACATCTGGGTGAGGCTCTTCCGGTAGTGCCTCCACAGGTTTATCAGTGTCAGCCCCCATAAGGAATGAAAAGAGGGAGAAAAAAGGCTGTCCAGTATATGCCCAAAGGCAGGTCCCCAGAGCCAGGCCCAGTATCTGCAATTTAGGCCTCAGCAGAGGAGAACAGCAAGGATCTTCCAGGTAAATGTCATTGCTGTCCCCAGAGCCTCACTGCATTCGCCACTGCACCCACCTGCGGTCAGGGACACGGTTCTCCAGTAGTCGCATGCAGCAGCGAGTTCCACAATGTCACGGGTACTCTCAGCCCGTCGACGGCAGGGGGGTAAAGGAGACAATGAAGTCCTCGGGCCGGCCACACAGAGATAGCGGAGCGGCGGCCCGGTCACTATACCCAGACGTCACTACTCCCAGACACGTCCAGAGAGATCATCCAACAGGGCCCCCGGTGCTCCACAGTGAGGCAAGGGCCTCCCCAGCAGAAAGGAAGCCCACCACCATGCCCCCCCCCCCCCTGGCTCCAGGTGAACGGCAGCCAAGCACGGCACACCCCGGCTCCACCACAGGAGGCCCGGGGAGGCCAGGAGCACCTCTTCAGCTGCCCGCGTCCAAGCCGGGACCTCAGGTACGTGCAGGCCAGCCGCCTGCAGGGAGCAGCACACCGCGTGCCGCATCAGTCTGGAGCCTCTGGGCCGAGTCCAGGCGCCGCCTCCACCTGGCAACCCGTACCTCAGACGGGGGCTGCGAATACTGTGACAGCGACCGGTCACAAGTCTTCTGTGTCACCACCAGGCAGGTCACAATGCTGTCCGTTACCCCCTCAGGGCAGGGAGAGAGCCACCAAGCACATCACAGATCTCACAGGGCTTCAAGGAAGGCACCGTCCTCCGACATAGATTGGGTTTCAATGCCCCAGAGAGGGTGGAAAAGTCGCCGCTTGCAAGATCAGACAGGATTTAATAGGATGTTGCAGCTAGGCTGGCCGAGAGCTAAGGAGCTTACGTCCTGTCGGCCATGTTTCCAGGCCTTGCCCCCCACTACTAATCAATAGTTATAGTTACCTGAGCTAATTATAACTTACACCCCCACAATGCACTGCCTAAGACCTCACATATTACATCACTGATGACATGGTCAGTGACATCACTAATGACATCTCAAATGACCTCAATACTTAATGCGGTTATTACATCCGGGCAGTACCCCACTTCCTGGAAAACGGCGGTGGTTAAACCCCTTTTAAAAAAGCCCTCGCTAGACTCCGCTGAGTTAAAAAATTATCGTCCTATCTCTCTACTACCGGTCCCAGCAAACATTTTGGAGAAACACCTGAACTTTTTTCTCAGTTCCTATTTGGAGGAACATCAGCTGCTCGATGGTTCGCAGCATGGTTTCAGAAGTGAGCACAGTACTGATACGGCGTTAACCTCTGTAATTAACAACATTCGATGTCAGGGTGACGCTGGTCATACGACACTACTGATCCTTCTGGACCTAACGGGGGCCTTCAACACCATCTCTCCTCTGAGATTGGTGGGCAGGCTTAAGGAAATGGGGATCAGGGGCACTGCCCTGAACTTGCTTACCTCTTTTCTTACGGACCGATCACAAATAGTTAAGATGGGTCAATTTTACTCAGGTCCCAATCAGTTGTTCTGTGGAGTCCCTCAGGGGTCCTCATTGAGCCCGACCCTTTTTAACATTTATGTTGCCCCTCTTGCAAGGGTCGTAAGATCTTTTGGGCTGGAGGTGCTATCTTATGCTGATGACACCCAAATGATGGTGTCTATTACTAACAGCGTAAAAGCATCGGCAACTAATTTTAAAAACTGCATGCAGGCAGTGGCCTCCTGGATGGTAGAGCACTATCTCAGACTTAACGGGGACAAAACAGAGGTTTTGATCTTTGGAAACCAACATGACATCTGGTCAGAGGCCTGGTGGCCTGATTCGCTTGGCCCCTGCCCGTGCCCTGGGTCCAGCGCAAAAAATCTTGGCATCATAATTGACAACTCTCTGTCCTTGGGCACCCAGATTAGTAGAACGGTGTCTACCTTCTTTGGGACTATTAGGACCCTCAGGAAGATCTCTCAATTTCTTTCCTTTTCTTCCCGAAAGCAAACAGTTGTTGCCCTCGTGCTGTCCAGATTGGACTATTGTAATGCTCTCTACTTGGGTATCAACAAGGGACTCGTGCATCGACTACAGCTGGTGCAGAACGCTGCTGCCAGGCTGGTGATGGGCCTTCCCAAATACCATTCGGTTTCAGCTACTATCAGTAAGCTGCATTGGCTCCCTCTTGGCCGGAGAATCCTGTATAAAGCTCTTTGCCTCGCTCACAAGGCTTTCTATAACACAGGGTCGGAAGGCATTAAAAGGCTCTTTCGAAAATATGTTCCTACCAAGCATTTAAGATCTGCCAGTAAAAATCTAGTGGTAGTTCCGAGGTTTAAGAGAGCAAGATGGGGGGGTAGAGCCTTTTCCGTTGCGGCGGCCAAATTCTGGAATTCCCTTCCCTCCTCAATCTCTGGACTGGAGTCTCATTCTTTCTTCCGTAAAGCTCTGAAGACTTGGCTCTTCACCCATTCATCATTGTGAGCCCTCGCATTATCGTCTGTTGGCCCCTTTCCGCAGCGCCTTGACACCTCTGGGAAAAGTTCGCGCTTTATAAGGCTAATATTCATTCATTCAAATGACATCACTGATGACATCATCCAGTGAGTGTAAGTGTTCGTAAATGTTTCTGAGAGTTAAAGATATATACTAAGCAACTGCATCAGTTACACTACTATTCTTTTTGTACTACTAATGAGTGATACTGTTTCTAATATATGTCATCTGAGTGACACTGTGACTGTATCAGTGTGGGAGTGGGTGTGTGAGTGGCTGTATGGGTTGGTGAGTGTGTGTGTGAATGGCTGTATCTCTGACTGTGGTGGCTGTGTGAATGGCTCTATGTGTAGGTGAGTGTGAGTGGCTGTATGGGTGACTGAGTGGCTGTGTGAATGGCTCTATGGGTGAGTAACTGGGTGTATAAGTGGATGTATGGGTAAGTGAGTGGCTGTTGGACTGGGTGTATGGGTAAGCGAGTATGTGTGTGCGTGGCTGTTTTGCACAGTAAGTATTTGTGTGAGTGGCTGCATAGATGAGTGAGTGGGCACAAGTGATTGTATTGATGTGTGAATAGGTATGTAAGTGTATTTTTGGATTAGTGAAAGAATGTGTGAGTGGCTGTATGGGTGAGTGTGTGTGCGAGTGCCCGTGTGGGTGTGTGAATAGGTGTGTGAGTGGTTGTATAAGTGTGTGTGTGGGTGTGTGAGTGGCTGTATGGGTCTGCGAGTGTGTGTGAGTGGTTTAGTGGGTATGTGAGTGGCTGTATGGATGTTGCCCAAATATGGATTTACCTTGAAAAAAGGAATGACAAGAGGTGTTCGGCAAAACAAGAACAGTTCGTTTAATTAATCGCAGCAGCAGGGAGAGCAGGCAAGAGAGTCGGGGTCTGAAAACTGTCTCAAAGTACATAGATTTTGGCTGTGATTTTATATATTTCACAAAGTGTAAAAAAACAATTTGTACATTATTTTTAGAACAGTAATCTATGCCGTTGGCCCAAAAAGGGCAAATTCCTGAATCTTGGCGAAAGAATACAATAGTAGTTTTTAAGAAGAAAAATAAGCCAGACTTAGATCCAGCCATCATATAGGCCAATTTCCCTCATTAATTCAGATAGCAAGGTGTATTCTAAAATATTAGCTTCTAGACTAGCTAAAATCATCACTCCTCTGGTCTCCATTCGTCAGCATGGGTTTATCCCTGGGAGGGATACTACCGACCATGTAAGACGCGTGATTGCTCTTCTTGATTGGGCTAAGGCTACAGGATCCCCGATGGGGGTGGCCCTGTTGGACGCAGAGAAGGCGTTCGACAGGGTCTCGTGGAGATTCTTGTGGTCTGTTTTGCAGTGGAAAGGGTTTTGCCCGGAAATTATTCAGGCAATACAGTCACTCTACATATCACCTGAAGCTGAGATTCGCATATCAGGGCAGGAATCAAAGGTATTTAGTATCAACAGGGGTACAAGGCAGGGGTGTCCTTGCTCCCCCCTGCTATTAGCGCTCTACATTGATCCACTTCTTAATAAACTGGAGAATGACAAGCACATTAAACCTGTGAAGATCAACGATATAGAATTTAAGACGTTGGCCTATGCAGACGATATCGCAATACTTACCAGTGATATCTCTGTGGCTTTCCCATCAGTGAGAGATCAGGCAGAGCAATTTGGGATCTTATCTGGGTATAAATTAAATATCGAGAAAACGCAGATTATTCTTTCGAATTCTAACCCTCCAACTAACCTGCCTATCCTTTCAGAAGCTACATATCTGGGGATTAAGATTTCATCGACGGTGGATCAAATACCGGATTTAAATATTATCCCTATGATCTATATGGTCAATCGGACGTTGGAGAGGCTAGATCACCTGCATCTCTCAATGTATGGCCGAAACAACGTTCTAAAAATGCTGATTCTTCCGAAATTGCTTTATCTGTTTAGGACAGTCCCTTTGGAATTCTCAACACTATCCTTAGCAAAAATTGAAAGGGGCTGTTCTAGGTTTCTTTGGGGATTCCATAGAGCAAGAAGGGCGGCCAGGTGGATGACTCTCCCTAAAGCGCGAGGGGGTCCCAAACTTTTTAATGTATCATTGGGTATCATTGTTGCAACACATGGGGATCTTGATAACTGGGATAAAAACTGAGATACCCTTGGATGTAAGACCAACTATCTATGAAATTATATTGGGGCACGAAGCTAATCAATGCTTAGTTAAAAATCTCGAACCTAGCTATTACAAAAAAACGAAATTTAAAACCCTCAAGGCCCGCCTATCGGCTTTGGAGAAAGATCCGTGCGAGGTTTCAGGTCGCTAATATAAATATATATACCCCTCTCTCGGCGTGTGCGGTGCTACCCCCAATTTTTCAAGACCAAATTACTTTCCGTTGGGGTAGGGCCGGGGTCAACGTCTTGGGGGATCTATACGATGATGGTCAAATGGATACATTTATTTCCCTCCAGAAAAAATTTGGGTTAGACAGAAGGGACTTCTTCAAATACCTGCAGATTCGGAGTTTCATGGGGACTAATGTACATGGGATCAGAGCAAATTTGGGTAAAATATCCTTGGTTGAAACAATTAGTAGGAAGTCCCGAATTGGAAAAATTTATCAGATATTGGTTGAAGCTTTTCCAGATGACTTATGTAGTCAGAATTCTAATTGGGAGGGGAAATTTGGGAAGGAGGGGATAAATTTGGAAGAGTCAATCGAATTAGCAGATCTGACTCTAACTACAGGAAGTCTCAGAACCCAGCACTAAATGTCCATTTTCGACCTTTACTACACTCCTCGGAAGATAACGAAATGGGGTGGTATACGGGGTGCACGGGGAGGTAAATGTAGTAGGTGTGGTTTAGCTGCTGCGGATACTATCCACATGTTCTACTCATGCCCTTACTTAGCTCAATTTTTTCAACACCTTGAATTTTTCTTTAATACAACTTTGGGGATCCCGCTTGTAGCAACACCAGAACTTGTTATCTTGGGCGTTGAGTCTAACATGGGAGGAAATATAAGAGCAAGATCTGTGCTGAGATTTGTATTCATTGCGATGGCTATTGTGCGACTGTATATTACCTCGCAGTGGATCAGCACTGACCCTCCCACATTTTCAATGTGGAGGGCAAAGATGTTAGCTACGTACAACATGGAATCTTCTGTGAATAGACTAAAAGGACGCAAAAGACGGGAACTTGGGCTAAAAACCTGGGCTCCCATCTCCAAATGGATTGAGTGAAGCTGGTCTATAGTTGGTTGTTCAGGGAGAAGTTGTTTGCATAAATCTGTTATTTCTTCCTTGTTTGTGTCTCCCCTGTTTCTCTACAGTGTCGCACCAAAAGTAACTCTATTAGTGTATAGTACTTAGTCTGTTATTGTTTGCCTCTTATTTATTTGTTTATCTATTCATGTATTTTGTTTCTTGACAATGAATCTGCCATGACTTATAATTAAAAAAAAAAAAAAAAAAAAGTAATCTATGCCTAGTCATGGAGCCATAAATCTGGTCATTTGATAAGAAGCACAGGTGGATCTCGACCATGCGTGGACACAATGCATAGCTAGGGGGTACGTGTTTAAATGCCCAACATGGAGAGCGCTTGATAACTGCGTGTAGTGTGCATGCTGTGTTCTGATTGGCTGAGTGTTCCTAATTAGAGTGGCATCTGATGTTATGGTGTGTTGGGAATGCGCACCCCTACGGCCAAACGTGTTTTTTTAGGGCCAATCTCCTGAGACCATTGTGGTGTTGTGGTCTATATGTGGGATCAATCTGGGTTTTCCTATTTGCACGTTTGTCTAAGGATTACATGTCCCCCTATCTGTGATCTGTCAATCAGTGGCTTCAGGCCTAGGTCGCAGGGCCTGCCTGAGCATGGATTTCTGACTCTGGGTTGAGAGGTAAATCATATCGGGTGAAGTAAACAACAGAGATATGAGTTCATTATTATACGTACATATATCATGGTGTATATCGACATTGGATTTATCAATATTAATGTGGGTCTGTGAGTGGCTGTATAGGTGAGTGAGTGGATGTGTAACTGCTGTGTGAGTGAGTGAGTGTCTGTGTCAATAGTTGTATGGGTCTGTGCATGTGTATGTGAGCGATTGTGAGTGGGTGTGTGAGGTTCTGTGGATGATGTCATCAGTGATGTCATTGACCATGTTATTAGTTAAGTAATATGTGAGACTATAAGCAGTGCATTGCCGTGGCGTACGTTATAGTTAGCTCAGGTAACTTCAACTGCTGAATTTCACTGGTTTTGTACGAGTGAAATCTGAGCCTAACCATAACATCCCTCTGACCTTTGGTTTTTTCAGTGAATATATATATATATATATATATATTGTTTTGTATTGCCTTGAACCGATCAATACGAACAAAAGTTACTTACCTGTAAACTGTGGTTCTCCAGTATTGGTATCTTTCATAGATTCACATGCTTGAATCATTCCCCGTCGTCGAAGTGGGAGTCCCACGGTACATAAAAATAGCAATAAATATGCATAGAATAGCCATATCATAGGTAAATTAGAACCAGGAAGTAAAATAGTTAGAAGTCAATAGGAATTTTTTTTCCACTTTCATGACTCGTCCAAGTCATTATATATAGTCCAAACTACAGCCAATCAGGCGACAGCACCCTCCAGAATGTTCTCCCCAGAGGCTCAGGCTCTCAGATTTTCCAGCACAAGTGTGATATAAGAGCAATAGAGCCTAGCAGAGCCTCTGAGGGAGGTGGGTGAGTCGCATGTGAATCTATGAAAGATACCAATACTGGAGAACCACAGTTTACAGGTAAGTAACTTTTGTTCTTCTCCAGTATTGGGGTATCTTTCATAGATTCACATGCTTGAATCAGAGTAGAAAGCAGTAATTCCACAATAATGCTTGTGAGATCATCAAAGAAAGATATACATATCATTTTCCGGAGTACCCTGGGAAGCAACGGTATCGGCGGAAAAGCGTAGGCATAGATCTGTGACCAGTTCATCAAAAACGCATTCCCGCACGAGTCCCGTTGGGGAAGCCAACTTGCGTAGAATGGGCATTTGCGGTTCAGACTGGTCACGAACAAGTCCAAATCGGGTCGACCCCACTTCTGAAATATCCGATCCAACGTTGGTTGATGGAGTTCCCACTCGTGGTTGGACGTGGTCGACCTGCTGAGGGAGTCCGCCAGGATGTTGGATACCCCTGGGACATGTACCGCTGCCAGAGTTATTTGATGCTGGATCGCCCAATCCCAAATTTGCTGGGCCTGCTGGGACAGCAAAGTGGATCTTGTCCCTCCTTGTTTGTTGAGGTAGTGCATACTTGTTGTGTTGTCCGTCCGGATCAACACTGATGCTCCGAGAATGATGGTGCGAAAAGATTTTAGAGCTAGGAAGATCGCTAGCAACTCCAAAAGGTTGATATGCCAAGTCCTTTGTTGAGCATCCCATTTGCCGTTGACTGTGAGTCCTTGAAGGTGCGCTCCCCACCCTTCGAGGGAGGCGTCTGTGGTGATGACGAAACTTGGAACCTCCACTAGGAATGAGAGGCCTGCTGCAACATTCCTTTTGCAAGTCCACCAGAGTAGCGCTTTTCATATCTGAGGTGTGATGCGGATGAGATCGTCGAAGGACCCTGAAACCTGTAACCATTGTTTGTTGAGCTCTTCTTGCAAGGGTCTCATCTTGAGACGACAGTTGGGGATCAGAGGAATGCAGGATGAGAGCATCCCCAGAAGTGACTTGAACTGTCGGACAGAAACACACCTTTTTGAGCGTAGTAGTTGGGCAAGCTTGCAAAGCTTTTGTTGTCTTTCGTTTGAGACAAAGGCACGTGTCTGTAGAGTGTCTATGGTGGCTCCTAAGAACCTTCTTGTTTGCGAAGGGATGAGTTGAGACTTGTCTAGATTGATGGAGAGACCCAGAGATTGGAAAAGGGACAGACATCTCTGAGTATGGCCGTTTGCGACTGTGAAAGAATTCGCCTTGATAAGGCAGTCGTCTAAATACGGAAATATTTGTATTCCCTTTTGTCGAAGGTGTGCAGCCACCGGTGCCAAGACCTTGGTGAAGACACAGGGCGCGGAACGTAGTCCGAAGGGAAGGACTTTGAACTGGAAGTCCCTGCCAGCCACTCTGAACCTCAAGAGTTTTCTGTGTCTGGATAAAATCGGGACATGAAAGTAAGCGTCTTGGAGGTCGAGGGTGGTCATGTGATACCCCGGAGTGAGGAGTTGAAAGACTTCTTGGAGAGTCAACATCCGGAAGGATTGCTTTTTGAGATATTTGTTTAAGGAACGAAGATCCAGAATGGGGCGCCATTCTCCCGATTTCTTTTTATTAGAAAAATCTGGAATAGAAACCGGTGCCTCTCTGTAATTTTGGAACCACTTCGATCGCTCCCTTCTTTATCATCAGATTTATTTGGGAAAAAGCTCTGTGAGATGAGCTGGAGGCGGGCCTTTGGGAGGAGAATTCGGAGGAAGTTTGACAAACTCTAGAGCGTGGCCTCTGGCCACAATGTCCAAGACCCATTTGTCTGTGGTTATAGCAGACCAGGTTGAGTAAAAACGGGAGATCCTTCCTCCAACTTTTGTAGGAATGAGCGGTAGAGCAGGTGGCAGGTGACAGTTGTCACTGCTTCTTAGATGTATCACGTCCGCGGTATGAGGACTTCCTTCTGTTTTGTGCATATGATGTAGTTGGTTGCTGCCTGAAGGATTGTTGTCTTTGAGAAGAGTAACGTTGGTTACCTTGATAGGACTGGTATTGTCTCGATTGGTTATAGCCTCCTCGACTGGAGAAGGATCCATGACCCCTAGCGCCTCGAAAAGGCGGTTTCCGAAACTGAAGAGTACCGAGAGATCTTGCCGTCTCAGTATCTTTCTTGATGGCTTGGAGGGCATCGTCAATGTGCTGACCAAAAAGAGACTCTCCGTGAAAGGGCATGTCAATGATTTTCGTCTGAACTTCCTGACGAAATGAGGTGGATTTCAACCAGCCCTGTCGCCGGAGGACCGCAGCACCTGCCAGTTGCCGAAAACCTGTAGACGCAACATCCACAGCAGAATCAATAATCTCAGCTGAGATTCGTTCTCCCTCCTGGAGGATTTTGAGCGCTTCAGACTTGGAGGGCTCAGGTAACATCTCGATGAAGGGAGAGATGTCCGACCACATCTGCCTATCGTATTGGCCTAAGATGGCCAACGAGTTGGCTGCCCGGACAGTAGTGGCCGCCATTGTCAAAACCTTCTTTCCAATGGAATCTAGACGTCTCCCATCTCGATCAGGGGGAGCCGACAACGGAGAGGAGGGATTCCGTGCTCGGCGTTGTGCTGCTTGGGAGATAACTGAATCTGCCTTAGGCTGACCTATCAGACATGCTGGTGAATTATCCGGTGCCTTGTATTTCTTTTCGAGACGAGGCAGGACCGCAGGAATGGAGGCAGGAGTCTTCATGACTTTCAGTCCTTCCTGCCAAATAAAGTTGATGATAGGAATTGTTCGTACTTGTTTCCTTGGCTGGTCTTTAAAATCGAAAAGAAAACAATCATCCTTCTTGGTTTCCATAGGAAGGAGGAACCGTTGTGCCGCTCTCTCCATGAGAACATGAAAACCTCCGATGTCGACTGGAGGTGAGTCAACAGGAGCAGGAGTAGAAGGAGACGGAGTTTGTATTTGATAGTCATCCCATTCCGTAAGGAGTGATCTGTCATCCAATTCTCCTTCTTCTCTGTCATCGTCCGTGGTGTGAGCTTCCTGAAGGTGAGGGGACACCGAAGCCACCGGAGAAACTGGTCTGGGCGACCTCAGCACTGATGAAGAATGAGGAACGGGTGTTGGTGGTACAGAAGAAGGCGATTCAGATGGAGGAAATCGGCGATAATAGTCATCCAACATGTGCTGTAAGTTGTTTAGAAGAGACAGAGGCATTTGTGCAGTAGGGTTGGACTGTGGAGCTGAAGCAGCAGTCTCAGGGTAATAGTCGCCTTCTTGATCTTCATCTTGGCATTTAATGAAGAGCTCTGAAGGGCTCCTGGCAGTACGAAATCTATCGTCCTCATCAGATTCTTCCTCATCGGCCCCATAATCCAATAACTGCTCGGGCAACGCAAGAGGAACTTTACTTGGGGAGGTGTGAATCGGAGAGAGGACCTCCAAGGAAGAATTGCGTCTTTGAAGTAATGAAGGCGCTGCTGTAGACGGTGGCAAATGTCGACGGGGGAGCCGTCGACGAGGCGGCCGTTGACGAGGCGGCCGTCGACGAGGCAATCGTCGACGAGGCAATCCTCGTCGACGAGGTAATCGTCAACGAGGCTTTTTTATTCTTCGTCGACGAAGGGGCGTCGACGGCAGTCTTCAACTTCTTCGTCGACGACGAGGAGAAAGAAGTGACTGACGTGGTTGTTCTCACTGAGACGGAAACCAGGGTCGACGGCGAGGACGCCGCCGACATTATCATATGAGGCTTTGGAGCGAGAAAGTTGCAGTAGACGTCGTCGTCGCTGCGACGGCAGGCTTCGTCGACGAAGACATCGTCGACGAGGGACCCCGTATCTGAGGTAAATCTCTGTCAGAAACGGGTTTTGAAGCCTGAGTTTTCACAGTCTTTCTCGGGGGTGAAGAAGGCAGAGTTTTACCTTTAGGAGGTGGAGGAGCCTTTTTAGATGTGGAAGGCAACTCAGCAGTCTTTGAGGTGTGCTGTTTTTTTACCACCTTAGCCCCAGGAGAAGACAAATCCCTCTCTTTAGCCCTCTTCCTAGAGGAGGCTGTTCTGACAGAGGAAACACTCTCCATTTCAGATAAGGGGTTGTCTTGGTCCTTAATCTTCTGTAGCCACAGAAGTAGACGTCCCTCTCTGTCCCTCAAAGTCTTTTGAGGGAAAGTTCTGCAGATCTTGCAGTCTCTCACCTGGTGGTCCGGATACAAGCAGTAAATGCATTTCTTGTGGGGGTCTTCAGAAAACAGCCGGAGCTTCCCACAAGACTCACAAGGTCTAAGGTAAATGCTACTTACCAGTATGCATCTGTTCTTGGCATGTAGAGCTGCAGAGTCGTACACTGTGCATGAGATCGCCATCTGGTGTTGGGCTCGGATGCTTGCACTTTGTTGTTGTCTTGGAAGAGTCTTTTGTAGTCACGAGATAGGTGACTCCTCCTTTGGACGATAGTGCGCATGGGCATCGACTCCATGGTTAGATTGTTTTTCGCCATGATGGGAAAAGATGGAGTCAGTAAGAAGAAAAAGATGTCCATGTGAATATATCTAATTAAGATTATACTGGAACAGATACAGGTTCCGGGGAGGTGGGTGGGCGTGTACGACTCTGCAGCTCTACATGCCAAGAACAGATGCATACTGGTAAGTAGCATTTACCGTTCGAGGCATATGAGCTGCAGATCGTACACTGTGCATAGACTGTATAGCAGTGTCTCCCCTAGCGGTGGTCACCTGTATCAGTTGCAGTAGTCTGAAAAAGTGTTTTAAGAACAGCTTGGCCCACAGCAGCTTGCTGCTTTGCGTGTACATCAACACAGTAGTGTTTGGTAAAGGTATGTGGCGTAGACCATGTTGCTGCCTTACATATGTCATTTAGGGGATGTTCCCTAAAAATGCCATAGAAGCCCCTAGTTTACGTGTGGAATGTGCCCTAGGGGAATTATTAAGGTGCGTTTAGCCTTTGGTAGCAAATTTGAATGCATTTGACTATCCATCTAGCAATGCCAGCCTTTGAGATGGGATTACCTTTATGTGGTGGGGAGAAAGCTACAAATAATTGTTTTGTCTTTCTGAAAGGTTTGGTCCTGTCAATGTAGTAAAGTAGGGCTCTTCTGACATCTAGTGTGTGTAGAGCTCTTTGTGCTACAGAGTCTGGGTCTTGGAAAAAGACGGGTAACTCTATTGATTGGTTAAGGTGAAAAGCAGAAATTACTTTAGGTAGGAATTTGGGGTTTGGTCTGAGAACTACTTTATTACGATGGATTTGTAAAAGGTTCTTGTATGGTTAAAGCCTGAATCTCACTCACTCTTCTGAGAGAGGTTATTGCAATTAGGAAGGCTACTTTCCATGTAAGAAATTGTAACTCACATTTGTGCAGAGGTTCAAATGGGGGACCCATGAGCCTGGTGAGGACAATATTTAGATTCCATGCTGGAGAGGGTGGCAATCTAGGGGAATGATTCTTTAAGGCCTTCCATAAAGGCTTTAATTGCAGGTACTCGAAACAGTGACAAATGCTGTCTGTTTTGTAAGTATGCGGCTAGAGCGGCAAGATGTAATCTTATGGATGAGTATGCTAGGTTACATGTTTGCAGATGCAGCAAGTAACAGATAATGTTTTGTATGGAGGCATCTAGTGGGTTGATATTGTTGTTATTGCAATAAATAGCAAACCTTTTCCATTTTGCTGCATAACAAGCCCTGGTAGTGGGACGTCTGGCTTCTTTAATGACCTGCATACACTCAGGTGGAAGGTTAAGGTAACCGAACTCTAGGACTTCAGGAGCCATATTGCCAGATTCAGTTGACCTGGATCGGGGTGTCTGATCTCTCCATGGTTCTGAGTTAAGAGGTGTGGAGAGAGGTGCAGTTTGTGGTGTGGAACTACTGAGAGTTCGAGAAGTGTTGTGAACCATGGTTGTCTTGCCCATGTGGGAGCAACTAGGATCATTGTTAGAGACTGTTGTCTGAGTTTGCGTACTACTAGGGGAATGAGTGGGAGAGGCGGAAAAGCGTATGCAAATCTGCCTGACCAGTTCATCCATATTGCATTGCCCTTGGACGACGGGTGTGGGAACCTGGCGGCGAAGGTGGGGCATTTTGTGTTTTCTTGTGTGGCGAACAGGTCTATTTGTGGATGGCCCCACATTTGGAAAAAGGTTGTAGAACTTGCGGATGCAGTTCCCATTCGTGAATCTGTTGTGTCTGTCGACTTAACAGATCCGCAATGTGATTGTGAACTCCTGGAAGGTGTTCTGCAAGGAGGTAAATGTTTTGAGGAATGGCCCATCTCCATATGGCTTGCGCCAGGCGAGACAGCTGTAGAGAGTGTGTCCCCCCTGTTTTTGTACATAGTACATTGCTGTCATGTTGTCTGTTTTGACTAAGACAGTCTTGTGAGTAAGATGCGGTTGGAATGACTTTAGCGCTAGAAATATTGCTAATAATTCTAGGTGGTTGATGTGGAGCAGTTTTTGTGACTTGGTCCAGCTGCCCTGCGTTGTGTGGGTAAGGAGGTGAGCTCCCCACCCGGTGAGAGATGCGTCTGTTGTGAGCACTATTTGTGGAACTGGCTCTAGGAACGGCCGCCCTTTGGAAATGTTTTGTATGTTCCACCATTGCAGAGAGCGATGAGTGCGGCTGTCTACCAACACCAGATCTGTAAGCTGGCCCTGAGCTTGGTTCCACTGACGTGCTAAGCATTGTTGCAGGGGCCGCATTTGAAGTCGTGCGTGAGGGACAATAAAGATGCACGAGGCCATCATTCCTACGAGTTGCATAAACACTCGAGCTGGAAGGTAGTGTTGAGGTAGGAATTTGTTGATGAGGGCTTGCATACTTGTTATCCTGGAAGGATTGGGGTATGCAAGGGCCCTGGAGGTATCGATTGTGGCTCCTAGGTACTGATGTATGTAGGAGGGATGGAGATGCGATTTGGTATGGTTTATTGTGAACCCCAAATTGTGTAGTAGCCGAACTGTTTGGAGTGTGTGCTGTACACATTGGTTGTGTGACTTGGCTTTTATTAGCCAGTCGTCTAGATACGGAAACACGTGAATGTGTTGTCTTCGTAAGTGCGCAGCTACTACTGCTAGGCACTTGGTGAAAACCCTTGGTGCTGTTGCCACCCCGAATGGGAGGACTTTGAACTGATAATGTTGTCCGTCCACTATGAACCTTAGGTATTTCCTGTGCGCAGGGTGAATGGGAATATGGAAATAGGCGTCCTTGAGATCTAGTGTGGCAAGGAAGTCGCCTTGTTGGAGTAGTGGAAGTATTTGTTGAAGAGTGATCATGTGAAAATGATCTGAGTGAATGTAATAGTTGAGGGGTCTGAGGTCCAGTATGGGCCTGAGGGAACCGTCCTTTTTGGGGATTAGAAAGTATAGTGAGTAAACCCCTGTGCCCTGATGTTGTAGAGGGACTGGTTCTATTGCGTGCTTTTGGAGCATAGAGAGAACCTCTTGATTGAGGAGCGTTAGATGTTCCGTGGACATGGGACGCTGTCTGGGTGGTATGTTGGGGGAGTAGAAGTGAGTTCGAGGCAGTAACCATACTGGATAATTTGTATTACCCACCTGTCGGTGGTGATGGAATTCCACGCAGGTAGGAACTTTGACAGTCTTCCCCGACGGGAGTGGAATGATCGGGGGAAACGAAGGGAAGTCACTGTTTGGTGGTAGGGGAGGTGCGTGTGTTAAACCCGCGTCCTCTACCCCTGTTGTTATTACCTCTGTAATTACCTCTGGAGTAACCTCTATTAGAGGAGGTTTGAGTGGTGTTTTTGTAGTTAGCAGAGGTGGTGTCTGTGGCTGTAGTTTTGGAGCCGCCTCTATATAAGGAGCGACGAAAGGAACCTCTGCTAGGTGTGGCTTGTAGAGCTCCCATAGCTTTGGCTGTGTCTGTGTCCTTCTTCATTTTTTCTAGAGAAGTGTCCACATTAGGCCCAAACAGGTGTTCCTGGTCTAAGGGTTGATTGAGGATGGTAGATTGTACCTCCTGCTTGAAGCCAGATATTCGTAGCCATGCGTGTCTGCGCAGCAAAACGCTTGAGTTTACTGTGCGTGCTGCTGTATCTGCTGCGTCAAGGGCGCACTTTATTGAGGTGTTTGTGACAATCTTGCCTTCTTGTATTAGATCATTGGCCTTGGTCTTATACTGATCTGGAAGGTGCTCAATGAGCTTTTCAAGCTCGTCGTAATGGGCTCTGTCATATCTCGCCAGTAAGGCTTGGGAATTGGCGATGCGCCACATGTTTGCTGCTTGAGACGCAACTCTTTTTCCCGATGCGTCGAGTAATTTGGACTCCTTGTCTGGTGGTGGTGTCTCACCAGTAGTCTGGGAGTTTGCCCTTTTCCGTGCATTAGCAACTACTAATGAGTCTAGAGGGAGTTGGCCTTTAATATAAGCTGGGTCAGAAGGGGCAGGTTTATATTTTTTCTCGATCCTTGGGTTAAGAACCCTAGCCCTAACTGGGTCTTTGAAGACCTCAGGGGCATGTTTAATAATGCCTTTAAGCATAGGTAGAGTATGGGTAGACTTTTGAGGCTGGCTAAAAGTTTCTAGTAAAAGTCTTCTTCCAGGGGGTCTGAGTGTAACTTGACACCATGGTATTGTGCTGCCCTGTTTATCACCTGTGAAAACCCTATAGCATCATCTGGAGGTGAGGCTTTTGATGGGTATGGTTCAGGGACAGGTATATCTGGGAGGTCATAACTGTCCCAGGGGTCTTGTGGTGGGATACTGTGAAGGTCGTCATCAGTGTAGGTGTTGTGAGGTGACTGCATGTCATCATCATGATCCTCCCTGTCTGTATCCCCTTGTGGTGAAAAACAAGGTGGAGGAGAGTGAGGCGGGGAGTGTAGAGGGCTGAGGTGTTGTGGAGGTGGAGAGAAAGACCTTATAGGTGATGTGGAAGAGTCTTTCTTCTTATGAGGTGGCTCAGGTGTGGTTGGTTCCTGTATCTTCCTCTTGTGAGGTATTACTGATTGTACCTGTCCGGTAATAGGGTCAATGTGCAGAGTTTTCTGCTTTGGGTCGATGGGAACCAAGAGTTCTTCTGAGCTGGCGTGTTTGGTCGGCATCGAAGATTTCGGCTCCGAGTGTTGTTTGGGCTTGCGAGGTTGTTTGGTGTCCTTTGGTGAAGTTTTCGACACCGAGGGTTTTTTTGTCGACGCCGAAGGTTTGGTATGCTTCGGTGTCGAGGTGTCTGGGACCTTGGACTTTGGCGCCGAAGGGTCTGTTGGTGCCGAGACCTTAGTCTTGTGTTTCGGTGCCGATGAGTGTTTTTCGGCTCCGGGACGTGGCTGGCTCGGTCCCGAGCTGCCAGAAGGCTTTAGGTGCTTGGGAGTCGAGCCGAAGGCGGGGCTCCTGAAGCTTTGTGATGGTGCAGACCTAGGCCCGAAGGCGAAGGTGTGACCGAAGCCTTTTGTTTCTTGGGGGCAGGGGCATCGACGTCAGTACTCACAGTACGTTGGTGTGGTGTGATGAGTTGGTCGTCGGACCCTGAGTCTTCGGCTCCGGAGGTGTCGATTTGTAAATCTCCGGTGTCCGGGTTGTCGGAGCCTGTGTCAAAGATGTCGTCCGGTGCGGGAGCGGCTGACCTGGACATTTCGTGGTCGTCGGGCCCGGCGATCACGGATGGTCTTTTGGACCGAAAGGAGTCACAGGCTTGGCAGTGTTGGCTCTCGTGTTCTGGAGAGAGACAAAGATTACAGATCTCGTGGAGATCTGTGTGTGGGAATTTAGCCCCACACCTGCATTTTTTAAATGGAGTCCTTTCCATATGCTGGATGATGGCGCCGACACGCCCAACGGACCAACGTCGGCGACCGGACTCGAAACAGTGTTGGAGTGGAGACGCGATGAGGGGATCGCGATCGAAAACAATACCGTCGAACGGTAGGGAGGTTCTTCTGCGCGTCGAGAGGGGAACCGATCGATGTGGATCCGGAGCGCAGCAAGGTACATCCGAACCCGATGGCGGAAAAAAACAATCTAACCATGGAGTCGATGCCCATGCGCACTATCGTCCAAAGGAGGAGTCACCTATCTCGTGACTACAAAAGACTCTTCCAAGACAACAACAAAGTGCAAGCATCCGAGCCCAACACCAGATGGCGATCTCATGCACAGTGTACGATCTGCAGCTCATATGCCTCGAACAGAGAGATTTCTTTGAAGAAGACATCATAAAAAGAAGAAATTCTGAAGAAAACCTAAAGAAGTACTGAGCAGAGCTCAGGGAGACTCCCTTCACACGACGTGCAGTAGAAAATCTGAGAGCCTGAGCCTCTGGGGAGAACATTCTGGAGGGTGCTGTCGCCTGATTGAATGTAGTTTGGACTATATATAATGACTTGGATGAGTCATGAAAGTGGAAAAAAAATTCCTATTGACTTCTAACTATTTTACTTCCTGGTTCTAATTTACCTATGATATGGCTATTCTATGCATATTTATTGCTATTTTTATGTACCGTGGTACTCCCACTTCGACGACGGGGAATGATTCAAGCATGTGAATCTATGAAAGATACCCCAATACTGGAGAACACTATGTATGTCTCTGACTGTGGTTTTGAATAGGCACTGTTATGTGCATTATGTCACTGTTCCGGCTGGGATAGATGGACATCTGTGTACGATCCCTGGTATCTCTAACCAGAGATCTACAGTTAGTAAATTCTGTTTGTCTACCGTAATTTTGTCTTTGTTTATATATTTCTCTATATATTTAGCATTTTCTTCACTTGAGCACTATATGTATATATAGCACTTGCACTACACTATGCGTCATCCATTTTTGAATGATGTATCTATTTTTAAACTCACATCACGCCCCGAACTTGTTTAGTCACATTGACAAACATCCCGAGCGCTGCCTGGATAGTCCTCCAGCTTTTGTAGATGGTTATTCAGTTTCACCATCAGGTATTTCTCTGAGCTCCTCACATATTAGGGTCATTGCGGCTTAGATGGTTTTTGTGCGCTGTTAACATATCTGTCGGGATTCCTCTCCCATCGGCCATTGGAGGGCGTATTGTCTTTTCTTTCCCCCGTGTTCCGAGGAACAGCATTTATTTGGGTATAGCGATACTTATTCCCATTGATCTCAGTATTCATTACTGTTTAAATGCATTATGCAGATATACATTGTCAGCTGTAGTTTTAGTAATTCGGCTGTCAGATACACTGCCTCTTTTTTATATATCGCTACCTCACCCTCTCCTTGGCCAGTCTATCTTCCTTGTCTATCGACCAACCTGTCGGTCATACCACATGTGATTGCTTGGGGCTTGCATGTAAGTCACTCTGCTGTGAATACCTATGAAAGTAATGTAAAGAAATGCAAAATAATATGTAAAATAATCGTAAAGCAACAAAACATGTAAAATAATCGTAAAGCAACTTATCTGCCTATATATAATGCTACTTGCACGTAGCGCGTTATCTGATCAAGGCCGCAGGTCGGTGGCCGAAACGCGTCATTTGGACCATGTAACGTTGGAATAAATCTACTGAATTTGGAGTCTGTGCCCGTGTGATTTGTCATTTGCTGGTAACACACGGGATCTTCTGGTGATATATATATTTCCACAAACATATATATATGCGCTTTATGAAATCGAACATATGTGCTTCACACAATGTTTGTTACGATGATGTTTTTATGTCTATGTTGATGAATATTGTATATTTATGAGTGGTTCACCTCGCCCACTTCGTCTTTCCTTGGTAATTACTGCTAGCTACTAGGATTCAAGCATGCGAATCTATGAAAGAGTTAAATATTGGAGAAAAAGCAAGTTACTTACCTGTACACTGCAGTTCTCCAGTATTGCTATCTTTCATAGATTCACATAGGACCCTCCCTGGAGACTTCACCACCTCTAAATCTTTATCTCTCATCATTTTACAACACTCGCCCTTGAAATCTGAGGTATGGTGGGCCCGCAGGGGAAGAGTGCTCAGTGAGCTCTGCTCTAATTGACTGAGTTTTGGTTCTAACAAAACAATGTGAATTGGTTAACAATGTCACTTGATTTTTAGTATTGCTTTCAAAACTTCTCTATGCACTACTTGTGAATATCACCGTGGGACTCCCACCATGACGACAGGGAAGATTCCAGCATGTGAATCTATGAAAGATATCAATACCGGACAACCACAGTGTACATATAAGTAAAATGTTTTTC
The DNA here is from genome assembly GCA_963921515.1 of Calotriton arnoldi. NCBI lineage: Eukaryota > Metazoa > Chordata > Amphibia > Caudata > Salamandridae > Calotriton > Calotriton arnoldi. The sequence goes on along the minus strand of CAWUFW010003224.1, from coordinate 1,550,585 downwards.
CCTCTAAAGTAAAAAAAAACTGTGTTTTATTATGCATGAACAATTATTAAAAGTGATATATAGAAATAATTAAAAGTAATTTAAATATATGTTAGTAAGATGTAATCTAAACAAAAAGGTTGTTAAAATATATTTTATTTAAATTCACTAATACATGTGTGTGTGTATATATATATATTATATATATATACATATATACATAATATATATTATATATATTATGATACATATATATGCAATGTATTATTTATTTATATATTTAACTATTTAAAATAATTTAATTTAACAATATTTAACTATGGGGTTTTATTTTAAGTCCCTACCTCCATTATTTTCTATGGTACTGTGTAGCTGTACCAGTGGTTGGCAGTGTGTAGTGCTGCACTTACTTTGGCTATGGGCTGGAGTAATTTACTACTGTTTTGGGGGCCTTTTTTGGCTGAAGTACCTGTTAGAAGCGCAGTTTGTGAACAGCAATGGGCTTACTCTTTTGTGGCTGGGTTAACCCATCGCCTCCCTAATCCCTTTCTTAATCCTCGCCCCTTTAGAAATAAGTATTCCCCATCTTCCATCCACTCCCCACTGTCCCTCCTATATTTCCAACTAAAACATTGTTTTAATTCGATATCAATTTCGTCAGCCTGTAGAGGCAGTGCTGCATCATCCATAGACGTATTCTCCTCTGCCTTTCAATCTAACCGTCCTTCCCCAGTGTATTGCTCATGTGGATTGAGTGTTTCTGTTTCTCTTGTTTTCTAGTTTTTGTCCCTGTCCTACTTCAGAGAGAGGGTTTGGGTAGCTCCTAATACTGAATAAACAGGAAGAGGCGAGGGAGAGTAGGTAGCCCTTTTTACATTGTCCATTTTTTAAACTAGTTTTCTGTTTTAAAGAAGTGATTCTAGGACTGCAGGCGTGTATATATTATTTTTATGAACTTAATGAAGCCACTTGGAACTACGATTATAGGTATGTAATATTTTCAGTCATGGCGATCTAGCAGAAAGACGAAAGGGCTCCTCCTACCTGCTGGAAAGCAGATCCGAAAAGTGGACCAAGTACACTGAAGAGTGTAGCGCCCAACCAGACGTCAGCACCAAAATAGTGGAAGTGTTTCAGGAAGGAGCGATGGCTAGCAGAAGCCACAATCTGTAAAAGCAGAATGTAAGCCACGAGCTACTGAGAGAAGATGGTCTGGGTTTGCAGACAGCTTGCACCCTGGGGACTCCCGTCTTCCAAGAGCTGCCATGGAACATCTGTGTCACTGCCTGACAGTGTCCGGTGTCGGATCAGGTAAACAGGAATTTGCCAGTTAAGGGATCAGATTCTTGGTTTAAGAAGCTTTCCAGGTGAAAGTTTCTGATAAGGTTTGTGAAGCTCAAGCTAGAAGAGGGAGGAATTTCTTCAGGGACATCTTAAAAATGTTGGGGGCCCTGGGCCAAACATATTTTGGGGGCCCCTGTTGGAACCAGCTTTTAATGTATGACTTAGTTTCAGCTTGTTCATGCCCTCTTTGCCCACTGCACAGGCGCACTGGCCCAAATTATAAATCTGTTAACAACTAATATTCAGGGATAGTTACATGTTTTTTCGGTAATGCAGCAACAGGTCACTAATATTATTGCAAATAATCGTTGTGACCCCCTCCTCTCTCTCAAACGTGAGGCCCTGTTTTCATCTAAAACAAGCTTTCTATAACAGATGTTGCATTGTTTTGAAAACAAACATTTCTCTGCAAAATATCAGTAATAAACTCCCATACATCATTCACACTAAAAAGAAATGGAAGGAAAATGGTATTTAAAACAATCTGTTTAAGAATTTTTCAAGGTCATCAGATCAAGACTATCTACAGAACAAAGCTAGCTTTATCGGCGGGTGCTGGGGGGTGAGGGCTGGGGGGGGGGCTGAAAGGCTGGGGCCCTGAGTCAGGACACACTTTGCCCATGCCTTAAAACTAGGCCTGGGCGGTAAATTCCATTCCGCTCGCGGAATTTGCGGAATTTGGGTGATTTCGCGTTCCGCGGAGAACGCGCAATTGCCAAATATTACGCGATCCGCGTCTTCGCGGAATTTTTTGCTTGTTCGCGCATTCAAAATGCGTGTTCGCGAGATATTTCTCCCCGAGCATGCAAACAGCGTTCGCGAACAGGAAAAAAGCATCGCGAACGGGCGGAAAAAGCAATTCCGCGTGTTCGCGCAACTTTTGCGTGCTCGCGGAGATTTTTTACCGTTTCGCGGAGCTTTGCGTAGCGCGACTACGCAAATTCCGCCCACCCCTACTTAAAACCTCTGCATTTCGTAATAGAGCCTGGTTCACCAAGTGCCACAGAGAAAGAGTCTCTGTTCACTACATGCTTGGGGGTTGGGGGAGTTGTATATGCAAACTACAAGCTGAACATGGCAACTGTAGTTTGTGAGGCTCTAACTTTCGCAGTCCTTTCGTTTGTTGGCATTGTCTTCAGCGAAGGTCAGTAAGTCATTATTACTTCTGTCTAAGATAAGTGTAATATCTCTCTCTTTAACTCAAATACTGTAATTGTTGAATTCCTGAACGCCAATATATTGTTGTCACATGCAGTAACTGTTGATAGCAATTGATTTCATTTCGGCACTGTGAACTTAAAACTTAGAATATCGCTTGGCCTGTTTTTTCATGTAGGTTAAGAATAAATAATATTTAAAATACCAACAAAGACAGATCAGTAAATGACATGTCATTTTTTTCAGGGAGACAGTGGTGGTCCTTTCGCCTGCTTCTTTTCAAAGACAAAATCTTTTTATCAGCTGGGTGTCACAAGCTTTGGATACGGCTGCGGACACCCACGGAATCCTGGAATCTACACTCACGTAGCTAGTTACAGAAATTGGATTGATAACGTGATAGAAACTAATAACAGAAATCACATCGAACCTTTACTACACCATATGATTCTTTTAACTCTAGGGAAGCTTATTTTATTTTGACAGTTGATCCCTGCTGGAACAAGACTGGCTCTCCATGTGATCAGTTCTGTGTATGGTTGGAGATTTGATGGTGCAGTTTTTGGCAAAACCGAACTTACTACTTAAAACAAATCTTATGCATTAAGTAAAAGAAGCCATATTACTTTGAAAGGCTGAATGAACTATTACAGTGGAACCCAAGATGCGCTGATTCCCTTGAAGGATTGCGCTTTCATGAAATACTGATTGGAAGGAATTTGTGACTTGGCTGAACAAGGAAATCGCTTAATTCCATTTCAGGAAATAGCAGGACATTATTTCATAAAACGTATTTTAAAAGTAACAACATCAAAAAGGAGCATCTGATAAACCAATGCTATACCATTTCCACTGCTTCTCAATTTTTGTCGACCTTGTTTTTCACGAATATTTCATATTTTACATGAAAATAAATTATTTCTTTACTGTTTCTCCGCAGCCTCTAAAGCCCTGCAGTTTGCTACAGATTGATTATGAAAATGTCATTGAGCCTCATAGTTTTTAAATAAATGCACAGTTTCGTATGTTTTCTGCAAGTATTATTTAAACACAAATATTCAGTTTTCTTACATTTCTCTTGCATTCTATAACTCTGCAAAGTGGCGGACTCTAAATCCGTACAATGAATTGTATCAAGAGTAAGTGAGAGCTTACACCCTACCTTTCTTGAGGAATGTGTGAAAGTAATGGGGCCAAAAATGTCTGAAAATGATTTACAGGTACAGACATGAAATATTGCAATCATTGACAGTCTGCCAAGAGAGGCTGACAGATCCCAACTTGGGGGAGGGTTGTCCGCCAAGAAAGTTTGAATAATTTCCTTGGAGCTGTGGTCTTCAAACTTTTTAATGCCACGCCCCCCAGTAAAAAAAGAAAAATTAATCGGGCCCCCCTCAGAATTTTTCACAATTATTTCATTAAATTGGCAATGTTTAAATATGTCTCGACTTATTTAAACAAGATACATATTTAAACATTGCAGTTAAATTATCTTTCTGTTTTAAAAGTGCAACCAAATACATGATTGCCAAACATATTATTTTGGCCAGGCAGGCCTTACTAACGTGTAAAAGTATCCACAGGGTGATTATTAGAAATGAGGGTGGGGGTGTAGAAGAATATTTAGAGTCCCTTCCCTTTTGATACCTTCACCCAGCCAGATATAAATGACAAAAGGTGTTAGTGATGCCCCATTACAGAGAGGCTTACTGATACTCATTCCCCCCTGCTTAAAACAAAGTAATGCTGTCAGCATAATTTTTCTTTTGGCCAGAGCCTGGCGCCCCCCCTGGGATCATTTGAGACCCCCCAGTCGGCCCGCCCCCAGTTTGAAGACCTCTGCCTTAGAGCAATTAGTAGTAAGGGATAGGTGCTACAGATACCATCTGGGATTGCAATTCAACATGGCCTGCTCCCATTTTTCAAAAATGTGTAAAGCATATACCTTCGACCTCTATTTATTTTCCCATCATGGCCTTTAGTAGTGTGAGTTACGCAACAAGTTACGGAATATATTTGGGAGGAGCAACATGGGAGAGTATTTTCAAACAGAACTCTTAATCTCAGGCCTTGCACAACACACGTATTTCTCAGGCTAGATACATTGTGTAAGTTCAGACTGCAGAGCTTCTGCTCGGAGTTCAAAACGCTTATGGGATCAAAGAGCTGACATATCCCTCTGTTACTCTGATCGTACAAGTCTCAGGAAGCAGTTATATGCAGTGAAAATACAATCACGAAAAGCTATCAAAGTAAATCGTGCTATGCCTCCTCATCGAAAAGATTGCGTCTTGTATTCGAGATATATATATATATATACATACACACCCTACTGGCTGTCGCCAGTAGGTATAGTTAGGACCATGTTTCCATAGCAAAAACATTATTGACTTGTCTATAACTTTGGGGCCGGTTGACTAATCTTCACAAAATTTTCTAACAAAAGTATCATAGTGAGTCTAGTGGTGCATGGAAAGTTTCGGGATGATCCGTCAAGTGGGGTCTGAGAAAAAGGGGTGTCAAAAAAAGAACTTTTTCCCATGTTAATTCCCATAGGACCTTTGAACCCGACTACAGCCCGAACTGCTGGACGGAATTACACCAAATTTGGCAGAAAACTATCTTTTGGTCTGCAGATTGTGCTTTTTGTTATTTGGTGTAAATCTGTTCAGTAGTTGTTGAGAAATGTAAGAGAATATAGATACTGATATCTGTGGCCACGGATCTTTTGCGATTAATCGCGAAAAATGACGAGCTTGTGGAGGGAAATGCAGAGCTCTGATTGGCTGACACTTCAACCAGGAAACGTTGGCAGCCATCTTGGGACTCGGCTTCAGCAGAGTCCCACAAAAAAAAAAATCTAAAAAAAGAAAATGGTGGCACGGCAGGATTACTCTGACCCCGAAGCCTTGGGGTCCCCTGGGGCCCTGCAAGGCCATGAAAATATTTTTTTTTTAAATTCCAGCGAAACTGCGATATTCGTGAATGTGTGTGAAAAAAAAGCAAACACAGGTCCCGTGCTTGCTTTTAAATAACCCCCGGGTGGGCCAGGGGCATATCATACAAATGGGAGGGGGGCGCCCGGGCCCCCCTCCTAGGACTTATGAAAGCCCCAAGAACCTCCACTTCCCCGGGGAATTGTTTGCATGTATTCGAGGGGGTGCCCTCGGGGCACCCCGAACCCCGGGGACCGCCACCTCCCAGAAGCAAATGTTTATTAAGTAATGCAGGGGACACGCGTGGCCCCCCGCAGCCCAGGGGACCGCCATCTCCTCGGGACACTTTACAATCTGTATGCGGGCGGGCTCGCTGGGACTGCCTTCGCCCCTGGGACCACCACCTTCCCGGGGCTAAACTCCAAATTAATGCGGGGGGCCATCAGCCCCGGGTACCGCCACCTCCCGGGGCAATTTATTGACATTAAGGGGTGGCGTGCGGCCCACCCGCAGCCCCGGGGACCAACACCTCCCTGGGGCTATATACTGCAATGGGTGGGGGTCGCGCGCCCCCCTCTTGGTGCCATAGATGGCCCTGGGGCCCACAAGCTCCCAAGGCCGGGTCCTGCTATGTCCTGAGGTGCCCACCCCCAGGACACAGCTATTTGCTGTGGCTTGACAGGAGCTTTAACCCTTTAACCGCTCCGGCCAAGCCACATCAAACACTCCACTTTCAGCAAGCGAAAGCTGAGAAATGCTCTCGCTTGCTGGAAGCTGAGCAATCGTCTGACACAGATGAATTGCTTTCAAACACAGTGAGCTGCATTTCCAGGAAAAAATGTCCGGGTCCCGGAGGGTGGGGTCCCCGGGGCTGAAATCGGCGTGGGCAGGGGAGCTGTGCGGCCTCCCTCCTGTATTTAAAAAAAATAATTTAAAGGACGGAGCCCGGAGGATAAGGTCCCTGGGGCTGAACTCTGCCATGGGAGGGAGGCCGCGCAGCCCTCTCCTCATATTATAATGGGCAGCTCCTGGGGAATGGGGGCCCCAGGGCCAAAATCGGCCTGGGGAGGGAGGCCGTGTGGCCCCCCCCCTTTTGATAATTTCATTTTAAAGGCTGGGCCTCAGGGGATTGGGTCCCCGGGGCTGAAATCGGCCTGGGGAGGGAGGCTGAGAGCCCCCATTGAAAAAATGGCCAGGCCCCAGGGTATGGGATCCTTGGGGCCAAAATCGGTCTGGGGAGGAGGGCAGTGTGTCCCCTTCCCTATTTGTTTATGGCCGGGACCCTGGGTGGCCAAACCCTGCCACGCACAGCCAAAGGCCGTGTGCAGCGGGGTTGGGTGATTATAGAGGGTTGGCCAAAATGCCTGGCCACAGGTCAGACCCTGTGGGTAACCCCTGCTACGCACTGCCAAAGGCTGTGCGCGGCGGAGGTTGTATTAACATAAAGTAATTAAAATTACTTACGTAAAAAATACCATAGAAATTCACTGAAAAAACAAAGGTTACAGGGACATATAGTTGAAAATAAAAGTGTAAAAACCCTAGAAATTCACTGAAAAAAACAAAGGTTACAGGGATTTTATAGTTGGGCTCACATTTCACTCGTACAAAACCAGAGAAATACAGCAGTTATAGTTAGCTGAGCGAACTAGAGCTTACGCCCCCGCAATACACTACTTATGACCTCACATATTACATCACTCATGACATGGTCAGGGACATCACTCATGACATCACTGATATCTCAAATGGCATCACTGACATATAAAATGACATTACTGATAACATCATCCACAGAACCACTGACACACCCACTTACACCCCCATACAACATCTCATACACCCACTCCCACACAACCACTAACAGACCCATACAAACACTCACACACCTATTGACTGATCCATAGAGCCACTCACACATCAACTCACCCATCCAGCCACTAACACAACCACTAACTCACATATTCAGCCACTCATGCACATACTCACTAACCAATACAGCCACTCACGCATCCAGTCATACAGACATATAGAGACTTACACACCCACTCATACACCCATACAGCCACTCACATTGAATCAGTCACACATACAGCTACTCACACACCTAGTCACTCACCCATACAATCACTCACACAGCTACTCACTCACCCATACAGTTACTCACACACCCACTTACTTACTCATAGATATACTAACACAAGTACTCACTCACCTATACAGTCACTGAGACAAGCACATACTCTCCCATACAACCTCTCTCACACTGACCTACCCATACACCCACTTTTACACCCATTCATGCACCCATACAGCCACTCATTTACCCGCTCACTCACCCATACAGACACTTATGTACTTGCTCAGCCACCAATACAGCCACTCATTCACCCTCTCATTCACTATTACAGTCCTTTACACACCCACTCACTCACCCATACAGACACTTACACAGCCACTCACTTACTCATACACCCACTAACACACCCACTCACTCACCCATACAAAAACTCACAAACCCACTCACTTATGTATACTCTCTCACATATCCACTCACTCTTCTATACACCACTTACACACCCACTCACTCACCCATACAGGCACTCCTACATCCACTTACCTTAGTATATATGTTTAACTTTCAGTAACTTTTAGAAAACACTCACAATCACTGTCAACAGTGATGGTATCTAAGATGTCATCAGTGATGTCATGGGTGATGTCACTGCCCATATCATGAGTGATGTAATATAAGCGTTTTTTTTTGTTTTGCCAATAACTTTGGCGCCGCTTGACGAATCTCAACGAAATTTTCACAAAAGTTCCTCTTTTTGGTTCAGCTGCTGTGTTGAAAGTTTCGGGGTGATCCGTCAAGCGGAGGCCGATAAAAAAGGGGGTCCTAAAACACGTTTTCCACATGTTAAGTCTATGGGAATTTTTCATTTTTTGAACATGACTACAGCCCGAACTGCTGAAAGGAATTACACCAAATCTGTCAGAAAGCTAGATCTTGGTCCAGAAAGCGTGCTTTTTGTGATTTGGTGTAAATCTGTCCAGTAGTTTTTGAGATATCTATATTTAAAAAATATAGATATCTGGGGACACGAGTCCTTGCAGTGGACTCCTACTAAAATTTGATTGGCTGTCAACATTTCAACCAGGAATTGTTGGCAGGCATCTTGGAACTCGGCTTGAAGCAGAGTCCCAGAAAAAAAGTTTTTAAAAAAAGAAAAGGGGGCAGGGCAGCAATACCCTGACCTCCCAGACATGGTGGGGGGGAGGGGGGATCCCTGAGGTACCCTGCCGGGGGTAAAAAGCGTTTTTTTTTTATTTTGCCGCAAATCCACTGCAAAATACAAAAAAAAGCAGGGGCGGGTTCCTGTGCTTGCTTTAAAATAACCCCGGGTGGGCCAGGTCTCGGGGCATATGCTAATTATAGGAGGGGACGCACGGGCCCCCCTCCTATGGCTCATCAAAGCCCTGGGGCCCGCCACCTCCCAGGGGCTATTTCCTATTATGGGGGGAGGGCCTCGCGGAACCCCCCTGCCCCGGGCACCGCCACCTACCCGGAGCTAATTAAAACAATATGGGGGGCCTATCGGACACCCCCCCTGCCCCGGGGACCGCCACCTCTTCGGGGCTAATCTCAATAATAACAGGGGGGCCTATTTGCGAACGCAAAAAAGGCTTTTCCTATGTATCAAACCCTATTTTGTGATTTGGTAACCTGTTACAGAATCGCACAATGGGTTTGCAATTCAGTATTTGGAAGGGGCATGTTGAGGGCGTCCCTTCCAAATACCGAATCTCAGTGGCATATATGAATGTTTTGTGACCGCGAATGCTGTCGCAAAACATTCACATTTTACCACCAACTTGAACCCAGTCGCAAATGGGAAGGGGTCCCCAACGGACCCCTTCTTCTTTGAGAATAGTGGCGGAAAAGTGTTCTAAGAGCAGGCAGTGGTCCCACTGACCCTTGCCTGCTCTTAAAAAATGAAAAGAAAACTTTCAATTTTTATCTTTTACAAGCAACCCGTTTTTCCTTAAGGAAAACGGGCTGCATTTAAAAAAAATGATTGCTTTATTGAAAAGGAATTACAGACATGGTGGTCTGCTGACCCTAGCAGGCCACCATCCTCGTGATTTTATAGATTCCAAGGGGATCGCAAATTGCGACCTACCGAATTAATTTTAATGTGGTAGGTCGATTTGCAAACCCCTAGAAATTGGTAAATGAAACTCTTAGAGTTTCATACATTAGGAATAGCGATTACCTAATTGCAATTTGCAGAAAATCGCAATTAAGTAATCGCTACTCCTAATGTTGATACATGTGGCCCCTAGTGCGCTTGACCTTATGGTCTCTGTGAGGGCCTGCCGTTCGAGTGAACAACAATGTTGTGTACCAGTTGTACCTTGCACTAAAGAGCTCCTAGATACCAGAAGTAGTGTGATGATTAGCTAGAACGTGTTTGATTTGACATGGCTCATGTTGTATGTGGGTCACGTGACTCCAAGGGCTGCTAAAGTAATTGCACGTTAAGCAGCAAGGAGAAGAATTCCGCAAAGCCATCTTATCAACTAGCATTCTGGACACAGCACTCATTTTTTTTTTCAATATGCCTTCAAAAATATATCTCATAAGAAAACTGGATACAGCGATTTATGCACCTGAACCTAGATGTTTATTTGTGTATCCACCATTTGGGCACGTGAAAATTGGAATGTTTCTTTTTAAATTTCTATTATTCTGCTTTCTGACCCCGTATTTAAAGCAAAGGCCACGATTAAGGCATATTAAAGGGTTTTCTTCAGCATCCGATCTGGCACATTGGTGCATTCTTCTCTCCCTGCTTGAGCAGCTTCTGCTTAGGCCGAATGTTTGTGCATGAATGTATAATGAAAGGCACTGACGATTTTATACTCTATCTAGGTCTGGTGACAGGTAGCTTTAAAACTCCTGCATTAGTACCCAACAGCGTCTACGCGCCGAGAGAAATGGAATTGTGAATGTGTACATTTACATTTCTGGTGCGTTATGATGCCTCGAATGGCCTTTATTGGGGCAACGTGTAACATGCCAACTTTTTGATGTATTCCCATCCACTAGGAGATATTCACACTTGACTGTATCACATATTTAGAAGGATGTTGGCATGATTAATGTGGGAAGATGTCTCCCTGAGACGCAATGGCGGCTTCACCCTGCATCACATGGATGCACAAGCATCGCAGATGTCAGTCTTGCAACGCTCGCTAGTTCAGAATATCATTTACAAGCAGGTCCCTATTGTTATCATGCTGCTCTGGCATTGGCCTGGGAAACACATTCTGTGCTCAGAGTGAAAGCGCAGTGATTGCTTTTATTCTACCGCAGGTGTAGAAGAAAAAGACCAAAAGAACATGGGCCCGAAATACTCGCCCTTCAGTCCATGATATGAGGGGAGGGGTTTCTAACTACCCCATCACGACAGAAGAGGTAGGTAGATCGATGCCACTGGTCCCACAGTAGAGTGTTAACGTCTGGACGAAGTCCTTGACTTCTCCAGTATTGGATCTTTCATAGATTCACATGCTTGAATCATCCCCGTCGTCGTAGTGGGAGTCCCACGGTATACATATAAAAGCAGTAGATAATACTACAATAGGCTACAATGTAATGAAGAGTCACTGCAATAGCCTATCCATTTTCTTTTGTAAAAAAGAACCAAACTTAAGTAGCAGCCAGTCAGGCGACGGCAGCCTCTAGAACGATCCCAAGAGAGGCTAGGTTCCTCAGATTTTCTACCGCACGTCCTGTGAAAGGGAGTCTCCCTGAGCTCTGCTCAGTTTTCTCTTGTTTATCCAGAATTCAGCCCAGATCATGCGCTAAGAAGAGACTGCATGCTGAAGATCCACATAAGAGCTGCATCTACTGCCTTTACCCTCAACATAAGGTAAAAGACTGTAAAATCTGTATAACTTTTTCTACAAAAACCCTCAAGGACAGAGAGGGTAGATTATTGATTTGGTTTCAGAGACTTAAATCTAAATCTGACGTTGTCTCTGAGGATGAGGAGAGCTCTACCTCACAGGCTTATAAGGAAACATCCAAAAGGAGAGATAGACCTCTGGAATCTCCTGAGGTTTCCAAGAAAAAGACTTCAAAAAAGTCTCGTCAGGAAGATACAGGCACCTCACAAAAAGGAAAGCTTCCATTTCCTACTGAGGAAAAAAGCCATAAAATGGAAAAGCATTCTTCTGTTCATTCAATGAAAATTTCAGTCTCTAAAAAGCTTGTGTCACCAACAGCGTTCACTTCTGGATCACTGTGACGCAGAAATGACCTTCTAGACATACTTCTCCTACCTCGTCGTCGGAAAAATCTACATCGTCGACGACGGTCCCGCCGACGGCACTTCCAGTGACGACGATGGCTTTGACACCGCGGCAACCTCATCGTCGACGGCAAATATGACGACGACGACTACAACCTTTTCGTCGGTCTCCTCGTCGACGACGGTAGTTCGTCGACAACCTAGTCTACGACCGCATCGACGACAATATCGTCTACGATGCTGACGATGACTTCATCCGTTCCCGTCATGTCCTCGTCGACGACGCAGACTCTGCTACCGTCGACGAAGTTGACGACGCTTCATCCCACTCCTGGTCATAAGCGTCCATCCTCCTTACAGCTTACGCCTATGTACCCGTTGACGAGGTTCTCGTCGACGACACTGTCGACGAGGCAATGTTTGCAAAATCCAGCAATAGTTTCACCTTTGCCACCTTCAACTTTTTTAGAGGAGTCTGATGACAATGGGATGTTTGGACCTGCTGATAGTCCTTCTCAACTGCATGAAAAATATCAAGAGGAAGATGACGATGAATATGAGGGTTACTACCAACAAGAATATCACCCTCCTCAGGCAAAGATTCAGTATATGGAACCAGTTAATGAGCCTATGGTCCACCTTCCTGTCACTCTGGTACAGGAGCTACAAGATATACTGCATGACTATCGCACACGCTTTCCTTCAGCAGCTGTTCCTCCACCTCCACAGCCACTGCCGCTTCTCCACCACGTACCTCTGTACCTTTGTCTGCGCACTCCCCTGCGGAGATACTGTTTTGCCGCAGCATCATCAGGACAGTCAACCTCAAAAAAATGGGCAAACAGGAGATGAATGGGAGGACTATGGTATATCAACACCTGCATCTCCTTCTCCGCAAATTGTAGAGTCTCCACCAGAGGATATCGGCGGCTTTCACGCTCTAATAGAAAGAGCAGCTTCACGTTTTCAACTGTCTTTAATGGTCAAGCAATCAGATTCCTTTCTCTATGATTTCAAAGATCTATCCAGAAAATCTGTTAGATCTATACCCATTGTAGATCACATCTGGGAAAAAGGTGTAAAAGTAATGAGGACACCCGCCACAGTTATCCCTGTTTTGCCCAGGATCGACAAAAAGTATAAAGCTCCGGATGATGCTCCAGCTTGTCTAGTAGGACATCCTAAGCCAGACTCCGTTATCTCACATGCCGCACAAAGGAGATCAAGGAACCCTCCAGCGCTAATTACTGCTCCGCCTGACAGGGAAGGAAGGCGCTTAGATAACATTGGCAGAAGATTCACAACCACCTCAGGTGCTACTGTTCGCGCTGCCAACGCTCTAGCGATTTTAGCCAGGTACGATCGCCAAATGTGGTCGGACATTGCTCATTTCATAGATCTCCTTCCAGAGGATAAAAGGATGGAGCAAGAAAGATCCTGCTAGAGGGGGGAAGTTCTGCATCTGAAATCATTGATGCTTCTATGGACATTGCTTCCTTGGCCTTTCGTCAGCTTGCTGGAGCTGCTGTCCTCAGACGCCAGGGTTGGCTGAAAGCAACTATGTTCCGCCCCGAGGTACAAAGCAAAATTTTGGACATGCCATTTGATGGTGAAACACTTTTCGGTAAACATATTGATGATGCTTTGTAAACCATCAAAACAGACACGGACGGGGGCGTGGCTACGCAGCGCAGCGCGATGGCCGCGAGATAGAGTAGCTCCGAAGAACTGACTCCCAATCGTCTATCCTGCAAGCTCCATCCGAGTCCTGAGCGGTAAACGTGTTGCCGCTTAGCGCAAGGACTCCGCCGAGCCCAGAATCGGAACTTCAGCACCGGTTAAAACGACTGTAGCACCTGCGATTACCTGCGGCCTTCCCCTCGCTAGGGGCGGGGTTCTGAAGTGACGGTCAGAGCCGATCGACGTAGGACGACGTGCGGCCTTGGGCGGTGGGAGAGGCCGCGGCTGAGGCCTGAGATCCGACGTGCTGGTGACGACGGTGACGGAGCCTTCCGCTGGCCGAAACTGTGACAGCAGATAAAGCGGGTGAGTGGGGTCCTCCAGCGTTTGGCGACCTGTGCCGCACGTCCGGCGAGACGGAGCAAGCGGAGCCGGCTGAGTGGAGGCTCGGGCCCAGACGGACAAAACTGCGGGCGAAGGTGGCACCCCGCGGGTGGCTGGCGCAGAGGCCCAATATCGCAGCGTCTGGAGCCCCCTAATATGCCCAGGTGTGCCCTTACATGACCCCCTCCTGCAGTGCTGAGGGGCAGGGGAGAGGACCGGTGTGAGTCGCCGCCGTACAGTGGCGGTGCGGTGCGGGAGCGGCCGACGAGGTGACTGTGTGCCCCACATGTGTTCGGCCTTGGTGTGCAGCGGCGCTGCCGGCGACGGGCTGGGAGGAGAGCCCTAGAGCAACAGTGGGGCTGAACCTGTGGATTGCGGGGCCCTCGCCGGTCTCAACAGCTTCCTGCGCTGTGGCTGTGGGTTTGCGTGCAACGGACATACAGAACTTGGTGTGGGCTGCCGCCGGCCTGTCCCCCGCCCACAACTAGCCGTTCTCTGGCAGCCTCCACAAATACACTGCAGACCTGAGGACGCCTGGTGACACTGAAGCGCTGTCAACCGCGACGAGGTCTACAGCAGGGACAGGTTCTCTTGCCCCAGCGTCTTCCCGAACACTCAGTCCCTGGGAGCCTGCCCGGTGAGGTGCGCGGAGTGGCTTCTGGCGCTGAACGCACGGCCTGCAGGTGGGAGCGACGGCTGCTCTTACACAGAAATGTCGGGTACAAAGGGCTCAAAGGTTGCGCAGCAAAACAAACTGGATCGGTACACACTTCCTAAGGCAACCATCCAGGAGCAAAGATGCAGAGAAAAATCATTGGGGGGCGCCGAGGGAGATGACCCAGAACCCACCCTTAAAGACGTCATGGCAGCGATCTTGGGGATTAAAACCTCATTAGAGCAGAGGATGGACGCCGTTACGTCGGAGGTCTCGCTCATCCGAGCAGACCTAGTCAATATGAGTGGGAAAATCAAGCAGGTGGAAATCACGACAGCCAGTCTAGTCAACGACACCGCCCAACTACAACTCGAAATGCAGGAACTCAAATCATTCAGGAAGTTCGCAGAGGATAAACTGGACGATTACGAAGGGCGCACTAGGCGCAATAATGTTCGTATCCTTGGAGTACCGGAGAAAGCGGAGGGGCAATCGACGGACTTATTCGTGGAGGACCTCATTCTGACCCACCTGCGACCAAAGGGACTGTCGAAATTCTTTGTGGTCGAAAGGGCTCACAGGGTTCCCGGGGGTAGGCCGAAGCCAGGGGCCCGCCGCAGCCAATATTGGCCAGGTTGCTCAACTTCAGAGACCGGGATGTAATTTTGCAGAATGCTAGAGAGTCCGAGCCCCTCCGATACGAAAATGCCGAAATCCTCTTTTTTCCAGACTTCACCCAGGCGGTGCAGAAGCAAAGACGTTCTTTCCTTGATGTCAAGAGAAAATTCAGGGACAAAGAAATAAAGTACTCGATGCTATTCCCGGCCCGCCTAAGGGTACAGGCGGGTGAGAAAGTCTGGTTTTTTGAGAACCCTGAGGCGGCGGCGGATTGGCTGGAGGGCTGGAGAGACGCAAGCGAACATAATGCCCACTGAACATGGATCCCGCTGGCCAACCAGACAGTGGTCATTCCCGAGATGGGGAGCAGCAACCGTACCATCAGCTGAGCAAGTTATACACCTGGGCGGGCAGTGGTGGGCCTGGCCATACGGTCATGGCAAGCTTAGTAAGGCGACTTATACATGTGTGTTTTAAACAGCAGCGGTAACCTGCTGTGGACGTAAGGTAACAATGGTCAAAGGGGCGGTGGGAGGGCAGAGCTGAGGAGTATCTCTCCCCCTTGTAGCTAGTGTTAGTTCCTAGTTCGGGCGATAGGCACTCTGCAAGTTACTTGTATGGGCAGTTTTAAGCCCAAAGTGCAGGGCAGCTGGGAGGGGGGGGGAGTTGGGTGGGGGATTGTTTGTTTAAGTTTACACAAGGTAATTTGACAATGTCTATTCACATAACACGAGAGGACAGAATGATGCAATGTGGTTTCTATGGGTACCCACTGGGATAAAAGTTTGAAGTTGTTGAGCTGGAATGTCAACGGGCTGGGAGACAAAATTAAAAGATGCCTAGTCTTGCAATATATTAAAAGACACTCCCAGATGTGGTGCTCCTCCAGGAAACTCACCTAATGGGCCGATCCTGCAAAGCGCTGAACAGATGGGGATACAAACTAGTGGCGCACTCAGGTTTCACAACTGGGTCTCGGGGAGTGGGAGTTATGCTCAGAAACTCATTTCCCTTCTCCATACAATCAGTCAGTTCAGACGATAGAGGTAGATACACCTTCGTCACAGGGCAATGGGAAGGGAATACGCTAACAGTGATGTCAGTATATGTGCCACCCGGCCTACAGAACACCACATTCAACAATATAGGCTCAACCCTGCTCTCCCTCCCGGAGGGCCTCCTGCTTGTGGGGGGGGACTTCAACTCAGTCGGCTCGGGTGAGCTGGATCGCTATCCTCCCCGCGCCATTGGTCCCTCCCTCCGTTGGCTCCCGGACCTACTGGAGACCCTGGGACTGGCTGACGTATGGCGTGTGTACCACCCGGGGGAGTGTCAATACACCTACCACTCGGAAGCCCACAACAGCCTATCCCGTATAGACTATCTCCTTATGCCTGCGTCCCAAATACCCAATGTCCGAGAAATGAACCATATGGCCCGAGGCATCTCGGATCACTCCCCTGTGTGGGCGCACCTGGTACTTGGGGCAACGAGGGTGGGTAGAATAGCCCCCATAAACCCGTGGTATCTCCGCAACCCTGTAGTTAAAAAAGCTTTGCTTCAATCTCTAGAGAGCTACTTCCAAGAAAACGAGGGGTCGGTGGACTCCCCCCTAACATTATGGGAGGCCTTCAAAACAGTTATACGGGGGCAGGCACTCTCCTTAGTGGCGGGGGTACGAAAGGAGAAGCAAAGGGAGCTGGTAGAGGCAGAGAACGAGGTACTCCGGCTGGAGGAAGAAATTGGCGAGGAGGTCACCCAGGAGAAACTACATCTCCTGCAATTGAAAAAAGACGCCTACAAGGCCATAGCCACTGATAGGGCGAGAGCGTGGGGTAGGGAAAAAGAGGGGAGGGTGTACGATTTGGGGGATAAAGCTGGAAAACTACTAGCTTGGCTCGACAAAAAGGAACTTGCAAATAGACTAGTGCCAATGCTGGGTGACGACGAGGGCAACACTATCACAGACCCGCAGGACATTGCAAACGAATTTGCTGCCCACTATAGTCAGGTATACCAATCAAACTCCTCACTACATGACACTGACTCCCAAGAACTCCTCGCAGATATACAACTCCCCACACTCACTGACGACGAGGCGGCAGCACTAGACAGTGGATTCACAGATGATGAAATTGCGCAAGCAATAAGGAACCTTCAGGCAGGGAAAGCCCTGGGCCCTAACGGCCTCCCCATCGAGCTCTACAAGCTGAAACCTGACAAAATAGCCCCGTACCTGCGAGCCATGTTTGTAGAGAGTAGGAGGAAGGGCTCACTCCCACCAGACCAGAGAATAGCGACACTGGTCACCATCCATAAGGAAGGCAAACCTAAAAATAAATGCTCCTCCTACAGACCCATCTCTCTGCTAAATGCGGAACCCAAAATATTGGCAAAACTCTTGGCGACCCGGCTACTAAAAGTCATCGGTGGTCTGGTACACCCAGACCAATCGGGCTTCATGCCCCATCGCAACACGGCGCTGAACCTGAGAAGAGTGCATGGCGTGCTAGGTAGGGTAGCAACCATCCAGGAAGCGGCAGTGATACTTTCCCTGGACGTCACTATGGCGTTTGATACCATCGAATGGCCGTATCTTTTTGCTGTATTGGGGAAACTAGGGTTTGGGCCAGGGTTTATTGGGTGGGTCAAACTCCTTTACTCCGACCCACGTGCGCAAGTGGTGGTCAACAACAAAAGTTCGTACACCTTCAAACTCTGTCGTGGGACTCGTCAAGGTTGTCCGCTATCCCCCCTGCTCTTCGCCCTCTCTCTGGAGCCGTTGGCGGCGTGGATCCAGAAAGATCCAGTCATACGTGGATTGCGATGGTCAGAAGACTGGGAGGATCGCATCTCACTGTATGCGGACGATATCCTTCTATATCTAGCCTCTCCCCAAAGGTCCCTAGGCAGGGTCCTAGACATAATAACAGTCTTTGGTAAATACTCGGGGTACTCAATTAACTGGAGCAAGTCCCTTATGTACATCCTCAGCGGGGAGCCCCTCCGCCCCCCCAGAGATTGTCCAATACAAACAACAGTAACAGGCTTTAAATACCTCGGGATATACGTCACAACAGATACTAAATCTAGATACGACCGCAATCTACTCCCCCCACTACAGAGATCAAGCCGTGACATCGCGAAATGGAAGGAGCTCCCGCTCTCGATGCTGGGGAGGGCCGCTCTTTTTAAGATGATGGCCTTGCCGCGCTTCCTATATGTCCTCCAGAACGCCCCTGATGTAATACCAGCAAGATACTTTAAGGAGATTGAGGGACTACAACGACAGCTATTGTGGGAAGGTAAACCCCGTATAGCGCTGAATAAACTGGCACTGACCTGGTATAATGGAGGAATAGGTCTACCAGACCTCAAGAAGTATTACTGGGCTGCGCAGCTAGCAGCCATTAACCAATGTACCTACCGCAGTCCGGATGATCCAGGTAATGCTTTGGATCAGTGGCAACTGCCGGGGGGGAACTTTTCTAGAGCCCTTTACTCCAAACCCACGAAATTCCGACTGACAGGCCCAACAAAACATTCGGTCCAAATTTGGCATGCAGCGACTAGAAGTCAAGGTTGGGAGCAAAAGCTCACAATGGCAACGCCACTGTGGGACTCAGAGCATCTAGGGACCTTGAGAACCTCGAAGGGGTTTAACAGATGGGACCTCATTGGAATCTCAAAAATAGGAGACCTCTGGAGGAAGGGCGACGTACTAACAACTGCAGCTAGAGTATAAATTGGCCAACTCCGAGTACTTCAGGTACATGCAGATCCGACATGCGCTGAGAGAGCACCTGGAGAAAGACTCCTCTCCCCCTGACGCTTTGCCCCTAGAGGACAGACTGCTTGATGGCTACTTACCTAACAAAGCGATCTCCCTGACGTATAAAAAGCTGATAAACCACTCTCTAGATCCCCTCGTACACACAAGGGAACAGTGGGTAGCAGACAGACTGGAACTGGACGACGAAGATTGGCAGGAGGCAGTAGCCTCCCCAAGGGAGGTAGCAGTGTCAGCACGACTGCGCCTCGTCCAGATAAAAATACTGCACAGAGTGTACATTACTGGGCCCCGCCTAGTTCGCATGGGGCGGGTGGAGCAGGGAGAATGCAGGAGGAATTGTAAGCACTTGGGGACATTATGCACATCATATGGGAATGTGAGCACATTCAGAAATTCTGGCGCAAATTGCACGATACTATGAGTGAGGTGCTTGGGATACCTGTTCATCCTGAAGCCAAAAGGTGCCTCCTGAATATATGGGAACCAACCGACCTATCCAGTAAAGAGAAGCTCTGGGCCACATTGGGGTTTATGGTGGCGAAACGGAATATTGCGCAGCTATGGGGTGCACAGCAGCCGCCTAAGATTGTCAAGTGGAAAGCCGATATAGATTGGTGCAAGTTTAGGGAGAAAACTGTATACACAGCACGGGGCTGTCCCCAAAAATGGTCAGCGGTCTGGAATAAATGGAATGTGTACAGAGGAAGTATTTGTAACCCTCCGGTGGTCCCCTCACCCGAAGAATCTATGTAACCCTGAAGTCTTATTTGCCCATGCTGGCCTCACTGTAACCGATGGTAAATTTAAGTATGTGAATAATGTCATCTCCTCTCAAATTGCGATTGTATTGTCGAATCTTAACTGTTCAATAAAAAGAAATGTAAAAAAAAAAAAAAAACAGACACGGACACAGCTAAGGCTCTGGGAACGCTCCAATATAGGAAGACCCCCTTTCGTGGAGCACGTGGCAGAGGAACCTATTCTTTTCGGGGAGGTTACCAGAGATACCTGCCTCAGACTTACACCTCTTTCCGACCTTCCTATCAGCAAAAACAGCAATACCGTGCACCACCACAAGCTGCCTCTTCAAGACAACCTAGACGGAAGCAACAAGTTCAACCCAAGGATTCTGCCAGGAAGCAGTGACGACGCCTCGCCGCCTGCCGCTCTTCCCTTGTCTTTTTTACTAAAGGAAATTCCCCTTTCTCATTGCCTACATCAATGGCAGAAAATAACAACAGACAAATGGGTCCTGGATATAATAAAATATGGCCATACCCTAGAATTTACCTCAACGCCACCTCCTCATCCGCCTCAGAAATCAATACCACCCCATCTTCAATTGCTAAAGAAGGAGGCTTTACTAATGCTTCAAAAGGGAGCAATAGAATGTGTACCACGCTCTCAGAGAGGAAAAGGCTTCTACTCCAGTTTTTTCCTAATAAAGAAGAAAAAGTCGGGAAAATGGCGTCCCATTCTAGACCTCAGAAAACTCAACAAATACCTGCTGAAGAAATCCTTTTGCATGGTTACTCTCAATGAGATATTACAGCTTCTGAACCATTTGGATTTTGTAGCAAGCCTAGATTTGGAAGACGCATATTTCCATAACCCTATCCACCCCAAGCATCGAAAATGTCTACGTTTCTCTGTGGCAGGCGCGCGTTATCAAATTAAGGTACTTCCCTTTTGCCTTCGTCCAGCTCCTCGGGTCTTTACCAAGTGCCTAGCTCCCGTGGCAGCATACCTAAGAATGAAAGGCCTACAGATCTTCCCATATCTCGACGATTGGTTGGTGAAAGCTCCTTCTCTTCGTCAAGCTTCAGAAGCCATCTCCTTCTGCCTACAGCTCTTCCGCTCTCTAGGGCTGGCAGTCAATCTTCAAAAATCTATTCTAGCTTCTTCTCATCGGTTAACGTTTCTAGGAGCAACACTGGATACCCTCCTTCTTTGGTGGCAGTCTCCCAGCAATCTCTCTTTGGGACTGTCATTCCTTTCTCCTCTTCCAGAGTTTGTTCTGACCACAGAAGCATCTTTGGAAGGCTGGGGAGCGCATCTGCAAGACCTCCAAATAAGTGGCAAATGGAGTTTTTCTCTCTCCAAAATGCATATCAATTTTCTGGAACTACGGGAGAATTTTCTAGCCCTCCAGTCATTTCTTCCAAGGATAAGAGCATCCTCAGTCCTCATACGCACAGACAATACCACCTGCATGCATTATCTAAACAAGCAGGGAGGAACAAGATCTCCAATCCTATCCTGGGAAGCTCAAAGAATCTGGGAATGGACACTGCAACTTCACGTAACTACCAAGGAGGAGCACCTCCCAGGTTAAATCAATCAAATCACAAGTGGGAACTCAACCAACTGATTCTCGATCACATCTTCCAGAAATGGGGAAGACCCAACTTGGACCTACTTGCGTCTCAAGGGAACCACAAATGCTGGTTCTTTGCCAGCAGGGAACAACAGATAGGGTCATGGGGGAATGCGTTTTCGATAAGATGGTCAGGAATCTTTGCGTACGCTTTTCCCCGATGCCCCCTAATCTCCAGAGTGCTGATGAAAATGAAACGGGAACCGTGCCAACTCATCCTCATTGCTCCGCGTTGGCCACGCCAACACTGGTTCACGGAGCTACTTCTGCTGTCGCAATCCAAACCTTATCACCTTCAATTGTCATCCACTCTGCTAACGATGAACAAAGGGCAGATCCTGCATCCGCACCCAGCTTCTCTTCAATTGCATGCCTGGAACCTGAGTTCAATGAGTTCAAAGATTTAGTCACCCCTCAAGACTGTAGAGATATATTGTCCAGAGCAAGAGCTGAGTCTACTACTAAAACATACAGACTAAAATGGAAACGTTTTTGTTCTTGGTGCCTTCGGAATGACATTCACCCTCTTCTCTCATCCCCAGAACAAATCTTGCCTTATCTCTTGTCTCTGGCAAAATCAGGGCTGGCGTATGATTCAGTAAGGGTCCACCTCGCGGCCCTCTCCCGATACAGACGCACGTCCAACGCCTCTTCTCTCTGCTCTTCTCGCATCATCAAGCAGTTCATGAAGGATCTATTAAGGACTTTTCCCTTAATTAGGCCTCCTCCACCAGAATGGCGCCTTAATGTGGTCCTGTCTTATTTAATGAAACCACCGTTTGAGCCAATCCACAAAATAGAGCTCAAGTTTCTCACATGGAAAGGGGCTTTGCTTCATGCGCTTAATTCTGCTAGAAGAGTAAGCGAAATTCAAGCCTTCAACATTAAAGAGCCTTACTTGGGCTTCACAGAGGACTATGTGATGTTACGAACAAACCCTAAATTCATACCAAAGGTACCATCTCAGTTTCGCCTTAATGAGCCCGTTATACTGCACACTTTTTACCCGCAACCTTCTTTACCGGCAGAGAAATCTCGTCACTCTTTAGATGTCAAACGATGCCTTAAGTTTTACTTGCAAAGGACAAAGCACCTCCGCAGAACGGATCAACTTCTAGTATCGTATGGGCCTGTAAAGCTGGGTTCTGCTGTCACAAAATGAACTATTGCACGATGGATCGCTGCTACTATTCAACTCTGTCATATTAAGGCGGGTAAACCGCTGACAACCAAGACCAGGGCGCATTCTACAAGAAATGTGTCCTCTTCTGCTGCTCTTTTCGCTGGTGTTCCACTGGACAAGATTTGCCATGCCACTAATAATAATAATAATAAGTGAGCTTATAAAGCGCCTGGTTACACTCACTAGTGTGTCCCCGCGCTGCAGCAAAGCGCCCTGTCCGTGGCAAATAACTCTAAGCCAGCTAAGTGGTGAGCCTATCTCTAGAAGAGCCAGGTCTTCAGTTTTTTCCGGAAGAGGTTTCCTGAAGGTTCCATCCGGAGAGCAGGAGGTAGGGCGTTCCAGTGCTTTGCGGCTAAGTAGCGAAAGGATCGACCACCCATTCTCACTCTTTTAATTAGTGGGATATTAACCTGTCCCGTCCCCCGGGACCGTAGGGCCCGGGTTGGAGTGTAGGGAGACATTAGACTACGTAGGTAGCTAGGTCCCTTTCCCTGCAAGATGCGTTGACTGATACACATGGCTTTAAAAAGGATTCTCTCCCTCACCGGGAGCCAGTGTAGGGCAACGAGGGCATTTTTGGAGGAAGCTCTCCTGGGGAGCATCAGAACAAGGCGGGCCGCCGCGTTCTGGATGCATTGTAGTCTCTGGACACTCTTACCACTGGCTCCTAGGTATAGAGCGTTCCCATAGTCCAGGCGGGAAGTCACCAACGCATGGACTAGGGTTTTCCTGGCGGCTACGGGGAGCACATCTAAGATCTTCCGAAGGCCTTTCATTATTCCGAAGCACTTCCCGGCCACCGTCCTGGTGTGGTGATCGCATGAGAGTTTAGAATCCAGCCACATCCCCAAGTTCTTGACCTGTTCACTGGGGGTGGGGGTGGGGCCCAAAGTCTGCGGCCACCACATTGATGACCATATCGAGGGAGCCTTACCCACGATCAGGACCTCCGTCTTACTGCCATTTAACTTTAGACAGTTATTTGCCATCCAGATTGCCAGTTCCTGTAAACAGGAGGAGAAATTGGTGGCTGCCTCTTCGTGGGATTGAGATAGGGACACCACTAGTTGCGTGTCATCCGCATATGACACGACACTAATGCCGTATTTTACAATGATGTCTGCCAAAGGGGTCATATAAAGGTTAAAAAGAGTAGGGCTAAGTATGGAGCCCTGGGGGACCCCTTGAGCCAGCCTAATGCTCTTAGAATAATACGGTCTTTGGGACACTTGGAAGCTTCTATCCTGTAAAAAGGATCTTAGCCATTTCAAGGCCAGATTATCCAGCCCTCCTTCCTTGAGGCGCTGTAAGAGTAATGGGTGGGCGACGGTGTCAAATGCGGCGCTGAGGTCCAGTAGGACCAACGCCACCGTCTGCCCTTCGTCTACATGTCTGCGTATGGTTTCTGTAGAAGAATGCTCATACTTTCACGCGGCACTATTGCCTGGACATGGCAACTTATAGCGAAGCAGCAGTGGGACAGGCAGTCCTACGTCATCTATTCCAATAAGGTAAGCCTCTACTATTAGAGGTGTTTTTTATTTTTTGCATTGTGTAATATACTTATATGTATGTCTATATTTATATATATATATTTATATATATATATATATATAGTTGATACCTCACAACATAATATCTTATATATGTTTCTGTATTGACATGTATATTGTTACCCACCATCCT
Organism: Calotriton arnoldi; assembly: GCA_963921515.1. Classification (NCBI taxonomy): domain Eukaryota; kingdom Metazoa; phylum Chordata; class Amphibia; order Caudata; family Salamandridae; genus Calotriton; species Calotriton arnoldi. The sequence continues at coordinate 1,526,472 of CAWUFW010003224.1, read as the reverse complement.
CTAAGGGTAGATATGTATATATTACAGTATTTCTCTACATGTATGCTTATGCAACTGCTAGCTACTCTGATTCAAGCATGTGAATCTATGAAAGATCCAATACTGGAGAAGAAAATGAGTTACTTACCTGTAACTACGGTTCTCCAGTATTGGTATCTTTCATAGATTCACATGCGACCCACCCTCCTCCCCGGAGAGGCTTCCCTTATTCCTCCAGGTTTATAGTTTCACACTTGCGCTTGAAAATCTGAGGAACCTAGCCTTTCTTGGGATAGTTCTAGAGGGTGCTGTCGCCTGATTGGCTGCTACTTAAGTTTGGTTCTTTTTTACAAAAGAAAATGGATAGGCTATTGCAGTGACTCTTCATTGCATTGTAGCCTATTGTAGTATTATCTACTGCTTTTATATGTATACAGTGGGACTCCCACTATGACGACGGGGATGATTCAAGCATGTGAATCTATGAAAGATACCAATACTGGAGAACCGTAGTTACAGGTAAGTAACTCATTCTCATATGTACTCAAATCCAAACCAGATCCAATTACATGCTGTAACTCGATGAATGGACAGGCTCGAGTGTGCTAAGCAGCATAAAGAGCTGCCTACATCATTAGCCTATGAATTCTCTTTATTGATGTCATAACTACACTTTCACAATCGCTTTATTGACCTTCTTGCTTTCTCATATTTGCTTGAAAATGCACTATTTGTCCACTCTTTCTTCAAAATTTTCCCACTGGAGACCCTCCTCCCTCCCCCCCATTACTGCGGTCGGGCTCCCTCGCTCCCCACAGAGTTCTCATAAGGCACTTTTATGCGCACCACTTTCAAATGTCACCAGCCGCCACTGAACCGCATGTGTATGAGTTTACACATTTCGTCATTTTCAAAAATTATATATTCACAGACAAGAAAAGATAGTGTATCCTGTACCCTATAATATCTCAAATTTCCAAGTGGTAAAATGTTTAAAGCATAAATAAACTCAGTATCTGATGTTTATCCAATTGTTAAAACCCAAGTAGACATTGGAAGATACCCTTGTTTCGGTTGCATTCTATCAACCTTGGGGAACCTTATCATCTACATAAGGAAAAAAGAAAGAGCGGAGGGAAGACATACTAAGGAAAATGTTTTAAAAAATCAAACTGATTAAAAAACGGGGGTAAAGAAAGATTTTCCTTTCAACAAAGACATCTCTCATCATCAGTGACTAGGGGGTTCATCGGAAGGGGAGCACCTATTAAAATTCCAAATTCAGTCTCATCATACATCCAAGTGTAATGCCAATTCTTCACTCACATTAAGACCTCTTGGTTCTACAGTTTCCAGATTGATAATATACTCAGATTCTAATCTGCCTAACCTTAAGCACTGATCACCTTCTCTCTTTGATGTTTCTTAACTTTATCCAGACCACAGTATTTCATGAGTGTCCTATCTCCCTTATGTTTTTCTTGGAAATGTCGTGCCACTGGATACTTTACATCATTATTCGTGATGGCCCTCATATGTTCTAAGATATGCTTTTTTACCTGAAAGATTGCACTGCCAATGTATCTTCTGGGGCAAGGACACTATATACAGTATATAACATGGTCTGTTTTACAGGAGATGAACTTCCTAATCTCATAAGGCTTTTTCTGAAACGGGACATCATAAGATGTTTTATTCGGACTATGTCTACAGCAGGGATCTCCAACCTTTTCTGTAATGAGAGCTACTTCTGATCAGTGAAAATCGTCGTGAGCTACTGAAGGCCAAGTTTCTGGCACATTGTTATCAGACACCCCCTCACCCAGATTCATTGACTTTAAACCTAATATCCATGGAGCCTGATACTATAGTTTGAACAAAATACTGTGAGTAGGGGTACTATGATAGGGCTGCCATGTGCGTCGGTGAGTGTATGGTCTGTGGGGATATATGAACATGTGCGTGAATGAATGAGGTATATGTGTATGGGTGACTGAGAGGCTGTGTGGCATGTACTTGTGGCAGAGGACATTCCTTTCGCCATAAGTGGCACTGTTACAAGTACAAGACAAACATTAAAAAAAATTTAAATGGGAGAAATTTAAAGTGCAGAAAAATGTTCTGCAATAATAAGGAACTTTGTTATGCACTTGATGGAACATTTTTCTGCACTTTGAAAAATACAGCATTTTTCTTTTTAAATGGGAGAAATTTAGTTATGGCAGCGTGTCTACCAGCCACTGGGAGCAAGATGCCTGCTGTGTGTAAATGCGACACTGAAATTGGAGAACATTCAACTGAAGAGTTAACCTTATGTTTATATGCATTACATAAAAGTCATTACTTTCATTTTCTCCCATGTCAAAGTGCCTTTACAAACAGCAGACATTTTACTCCCAGTGGCCTGTAGTTATGGTATCATATTTATAACAGGAAAAAACAGGCATTTGTTTAAATGTGAGGAATTTAAAGTGAAGAAACAAGCTTCATAAAACATTAGGACTTAATTGGCTTAATTTAAAGTAGAGAAAAACATGAAGACAATGTTTCATGGAAGCATTTTTCTTCACTTTATATTTCTCCTGTTTAAAACAAAATAACAGTATTTTGCAGTTATAAATATGCCACTGTGTTTACCAGCCACTGGGAACAAAATGCCTGCTGACTGTGAATGCCAATCTGAGTGGAGCACTGCTTATTATCACGCTCTGCTATCTACAGCCTGATAATAATGTAAAATAAACATAGCCTTTCCTTAACTTGAAAAAGAAAAATGCAACACTTATTTATTGCAGTTTTTAATTAAAAATGAAGGCAGGTAGCTACTCTGAAAGTTTCTGCAAGCCACTGAGAGCTCGCGATTGACTGATTGGAGACACCTGGCCTACAGGCTTTGCAGCTGTTACATGGAATGAAACCCATGGGTTCTTTACCTAACCACGATCTTCTTATTTCCGTTTGAAAATGACTTTGGACTAGCATATTTCCAATATTGGTACTTCTATGGTATGTGATGTTGGGTCTTTCCCCTGTATGAATATCAATTGTTTGTTCAGTCTTTATGATAATCCAATTCTTTGTCAGAATATACGCCACTCTTCTGGAATCATTATTGTAGGAGAGTTGGGTCTGCTTTCATGGTTACCCCCTCTTTTTGCTGGTTTCAGTATGTTTTTTTGACTAGTCGGACTGGGATCCTGCTAATCAGGATCCCAGTCACTGTGCTTCCTCCCTAAATTGACTATGGTAAGTACTTCTGTACCTCCACAATCGGCTACTGGTGTACCCTAATAAGTCCCTAGTATATGGCACTAAGGTACCCAGAGCATAGGTACACCAGGGATCTCCCATGGTCTGCAGCATGTATTGTGCCTCCCATGAGAGACCATTCAAACTGTGACTACAGGCCAGCCATTGCAGCCTGTGTAAGTTGGTGCTAACACCACTTACGACAGATATAGGTTTCCCTATATCTAAGGTCACTACATTTAAATCCTATAAGTCACCCCTAAGGCAGGACTTACAATCCTGAAGGCAGGGTGCTGGGATATAAGTGTGATGGTGCCCCTGCATGAGCAGGACACCCCTACAAAGCCCAGAGTCGATTCTCCCGGCTTTGTAAGTGCGGGCAGGAATTTTGATACATATAGTGGCCAGTCGTCATTACGCAATGGCTAACTATATAGTGGCTGTGCCGAACCTGGGCATGTTTGGTATCAAACATATTGGAATCATACCCCAACACCGTTACCGGTGTTGGAGGTATGATATCATGCACTGGGGGGCACCTCTGGGAAGCCCCCAGTACCCCCGGTAACAGGCTTTCAGAGTTTGCCAGCAAGCTACTGCTGCTGCCGATCCCAGACACGATTCTGCCTTCCTGCTGCTGAGCTGAGTTTGAGTAGGGGAGGTAGAACAATAGGTTTCCGGTCACAGGGAGGTGTGACCACTTCCAAGACATGACTTAGTGTTTTGGGCTGGGGTGGGGGCACTTGCCAGCACCACCAAACTGCTTTGAAGGGCACATTTAGTGCCCCTCCTTGCATACCCCAGTTTAAGCCAGTTCAGGGAGCCCTTTGCTCCTGCTCTGGTGTGAAACTGGACAAAGGACATGGGAGTATCCTCCATTCTGTCCAGCCCCTCCTCTGGGAGGGACCCCTGAGTCGTCCTAACCCCTTTCCTAGGGTATGTAAGGGCTTTCCTGTGGGTGGGTCATCAGATTCGTCATTGGACAAGACTCAAGCCTGAAACCACGTCACTGTTCGACGGTCTGGACACTTGGACTTCGCTGGACTTCGTCTGGAACCGAGACTGCATCAAGGAAGACTACTGCTGCTGCTGGTCTCGCTGTTCTGCAAGTTTTCTTCATTGTCTGTGTTTGTGCTTCTTCCAGGATCTTCAATAGACCTGTAGGCATCAAGGACACCGGAAGTAATCTCCCTTGGAGTGAAGGAGTCACTCCCCTGCATCTTCAGGCACCGCAACGAAGCTGACCGGTCTGCTGCATCTAACGTCCTACAGACTTCGAAAGGTTCTGCAACTCCCCCGAGGCCTGACCTGTCTTCTCTGCAATTTCGAGGCCAGTATCTATCGTCGGAACCGCTGGGACCAAACCCCTGTGCACTGCGTCGACTTGCCATTGCCAAGGCTTGTTGGCTCTGCACTCCAGAGATCATCGGGCTACAAGAAGCTCCAGCCTCCAGCATCTCTTCCTGCCGAGATCAGCGTCCTCACCACATCCTCAGCACTGTGGGCATTCATCTTTGGTGAGCTGCTCTTGCTACTCCTGTGCCTTCGGCCTCTGGGTCCTCCTGAGGGCCTTCTCCTGCTCCAGTGGGCTCCCCTGCTTGCTCAGGCCTGCTCTGACACTCCTGTTTGTGGTGAGTCCCTTGGACCTTGCTAATCCCAACATTGCTCCTTCTTCACTTTCTACGCCTGTTGCAGCTGCCAAGGCTTGTTGGTGCTCCCACCGGGCACCAACCCCCCGGTTCTCGACCTCCAACATGGGACAGCTCGTGCACGGCTCCTGGTCTTCCTCAGCATCAATTGGCCCCCACAGCTGCAGCGACAAGGTCACCGTCAACTCTCCTGAACCATCCGAGATCAGTGGGCAATGCTCTTCCGTGCCTCCTGGTCAACTCCGAGTGGCATAGACTCTGTCTCCTCTGCTTGCCGGTTCTTCACTTCAAGAATCTACCCTTAGATTCCACCGGACTCTTGCACAGTCTTCTCCAGCGGCATCTTTCCTGAAGTCCTCCATTGTGGTCTACGGTGGTTTCCGACGTCACTTCGCACCTATGCACCCGGCTTCCATGGTGTAGGTATCCTGGGTCCTGGAATATCCACTGGTGGGGTGACTCTCTAACCTTCTGGGAAGGGTCCTTCTTCTCTAAAACTGCAACTGCGACTTTCCCGTTGACTTCCTTTGGACACGCGGCTGTGTTTCCACTCTGCACACAGCCTCCGTAGGGTTCCTGGGCACTTACCTTGGGGGGTTCCTGGGTGCCCAGCTCCTCTGAGTCTCCTGGTCCAAGTCCGACTTCGGTCGCAGAGCGCATTCCACTTTTTTAGTATATGGTTTGGTCGCCCCCTGGAGACTACTGTATTTTGTGCTTACTTACCTGTTTACAATTGAAGTATTGTTGTATATTTGTGTTTATATCTCTGGGTAGGAGATATACCAATGTGTTAGTGAGTGTTGTGTAATAAATAGACATATTTTTATATATACACTGTGTGGTTCTTTTTGTTTAACCTACACTACATGATTAGATCTGGTAAAACAAGCTGCTTAACACTCCTTCTGGATAAACCTCAAGGCTGCTCTCCATGGCTACCACTTAGAGAGCTATCTATGGTTGTCTATGACCACTAAAATCACCAGAAGGGTTGCCTGGATTAGTGCAAGGTGCTTCACCTAAATATGTGTGCACCATATACTAAGCCAGCCTTCTACAATTATTAAATGTCATATTGGCCCTGACTTTATTGGCATTTTCTTTCCTTCTCCTGGGGGTATATTTCCTGACTCCCCAGTATCGGATAGTAGTTTTTCCATATCGGTTGGCTCGATTCTCTCTATTGCTTTCATTAATCTTTTCTCTGGGTAACCCCTACCTCTAAATCTCCTCAAGAGATTATTTTGAGCCTCTATGAATTTCTCATCAGTGCTGCAGTTTCTTTTCAACCTACAAGCTCTCCATAGGGAATGTTCCATTTCATATGGCTCGGATGGCTACTGAGGGCCTGTAATACTGTAGGGTATGAACCATCTGACAAAGGTGTTTTGGGCAAAGACTTGTACGTACAGGAAGCTCAACAACAACTAATAACATAACATGATTATCAATCCGAATAACTATTTATCATAATAACGTATTGCTCATTTTTTCCATTTTTTACCAATATCAGACTGGCATGTGTATGAGTTTGCACGTTTTGTCATTTTCAAAAATTATATATACACCTACAAGAAAAGATAGTATATCTTGTACCCTATAATATCCTAAATTTACAAGTGGTATGTTTTCAGCACAAACAAACTCAATATCTGCCATTTATCTCATTGTTAAAGTCCAAGTGGGTATAGGAATATACCCTTGTTGCGGTCACATCCTATCAACTGTGGGGAACCTTATCATCTAGATAAGGGTAAAAGAAAGAGCAGAGGGAAGACATACTAAGGAATGTTTAAAAAAAATTCATACTGATAAAAAAAGGGGTAAAGAAAGATTTTCCATTTATCAAAGACACATCTCACATCATTAGTGACTAGAGGGTTCATCGGAAGGGGAGCACCTATTAAAATTCCAAATTCAGTATCATCACACATCCAAGTGTACCGCCAATTTTTCACTCACATTGAGACCTCCTGGTTCTACCGTTTTCAGATTGATAATATACTCAGATTCCAATCTGCGTAACCTTAAGCACTGATCACCCTCTCTTTGATGTTTCCTAACCTTATCCATAGCATTTCATGAGTGTCCAATCTCCCTTATGTTTTTCTTGGAAGTGTCGTGCCACCAGATACTTTACATAATTATTCGTGATGGCCCTCATATGCTCTAAGATACGCTTTTTTCCCTGAAAGTTTTTACTGCCAATGTATCTTTTGGGGCAAGGACACTCTATAGAGTATATAACATGGTCGGTTTTAAAGGAGATGAACTTTCTAATCTCATAAGGCTTTCTCTGAAACAGGACATCATAAGATGTTTTATTTGGGCTACGCCTACAGGCTTTGAAGCAGTTACATGGAAAGGAACCCATGGATTCTTCCCAAACCACGATCTCTGCATTTCCATTTGGAAATGACTTTGGATTAACATGTTCCTAATATTGGTACTTCTACAGTATGTAATACTGTGTCGTTCCCCTATATACGTTTATTCACTTTAAAATTACCCAATTCTTTGTCAGAATATTCATCACCCTGCTGGAATCGTTATTAAATGTCATGATGACCCTGACCTTGCTGGCGTTTTCTTTCCCTTCTAGGGGTATATTTCCTTGATCCCCAGTATTGTATAGTAGTTTCTCCCTATTGGGCATAGCCTGAATAAAGAATATCTTTTGAAGTCCTGTTTCAGAAAAAATCATATGAAATTAGGAAGCTCATCTCCTGTAAAACAGACCATGTTATCCAGTATTGGGGTATCTTTCATATATTCACATGCTTGAATCATTCCCTGTCATCGAGATGGGAGTCCCACGGTAATATAATCACGCAGTATTTATTAAATATCATAGGTTATAATGGCCGCAGGCCATGAATTTGATAGCCTATGCCCATTTTTTAAAAAGGACCAAATGTTAGGTACAGCCAATTAGCTGTCAGCACCCTCTGGAACACTCCAGGCTGAGGCAGATTGCCTCAGATTTTCACCGCACGTCATGTCTCCCTAAGTTCTACTCAGTTTTTTCTTCAATCTCATCTGGATTTTATACTGATATCCTGAAATCTCCAACTTTACCAGCATGTCTGATAAGGAAGGCCTTTTCCGCCCATGTAAGACCAGTAGCAGGAAAGGAGTTCATGTGGATGATCCAAATAAAGACTGAATATACTGCCTTCATCCCAACCATGAGGTAAGACAGTGCAAGATTTGTCGCACTTTCTCCTCAAAAACTCTGCAGGATAGAGAAGGGATGTTACTTCTATGGCTCCAGATGACTAAACAACACTAAACATCATCAGATGAAAAGAGCGATCGATCTTCTAGGCCTTACAAAAGGGCTACATCCCAAGAGGATACCTCTGGAGAGGGCAGGAAACATCTCAAACCCTCCCATGAGAGTAAAAGCTCAAAAAAGGAGAAAACTCATAAAGTCTCCTCAGATCCTGCCTTATCCTTACCTACTACACCTTGAAGTAAGGAAAAAGACTGTCCTCTAGCCTCTTCCTCAGATTCTATGAGGCACAAAACTGACAAGAAACCGTCGTTGACCACATTGACGATTACACCACGCTCGTCGATGACTATAAGTACCACTGTCTCATCGTCAGCGCCATCGCTGACAGGAACAACGTCGACGGTAGCTAACACCGGTCCCATACAGTCGACGAGGATCTCTGAGTCAAAGAGCCCATCAACGGTGAGCATAACGGCGACAACCGCATCGTTGACGATGACAGTGCCATCGACCGCGATTCCATTGACGAAGACCTCATCGACAAATACCCCGTCGACGAAGACCCGTTGACGAAGGAATTTCCAGCATTGAGGACTACAGTGCCGTCGACAATGATAAATATCACTAAAGTTACAAAAACGTTTCTACAGCCGGCGGTACCTTTACTCAGTAAGGTGTCACCCTTGCCTCCTTCGCATTTGTTTGATTTAGAAGACTATGAGGATGATAGAGTATATGGTGTAGCTCATAGCCCGTCCGAGTTACATGTCAAGTGTCAAGAGGAAGATGATGGTTATGAGGATGAGGAGCAATATTATCAGCCATATATAGCCCCACTTCATCATTACCAACCTCATGGCTTCCTTTCTGAGCCTCGTCCTAGAGACATGTCACACCTGCCACCTTCTCTCATCCAGGACCTTCAGACGATGCTGGCTGATTACAGACAGATGTTTCCACATCAGGGGGACAAACTAGAACTACCATCTCCTCAGTCGGAACCTCCACGATCACAGACTTTAACGCCACTGGGGACACCTAGGATCACACCTCGCCCGCTAATAGCGGCACCTCCCACAGAAGGTCCTTCTTCCTTAGATGAGGTTAGAGAAGAAGGGAAGATCCCGGATCCGCTACACAGACGGATCCTTGGGACGACTATATTATCCTCACTTCCTCACCTCCTCCACATCACCCAGGGAACTCGCCTTCCGAAGACATTGGAGGGTTCCACAATTTAATGGAGAGGTCAACCACCAGGTACCATCTGCCAATGACGGTTAAGCAAACAGACTGCTTCCTGTATGACTTCAAAGAGGAAAACAGAAAATCAGTGCGCTCTATTCCCATAATAGATTACATCTGGCAGGAGGGAGTGACAATTCTGAAAACGCCGGCTACGATATATCCAGTGCTCCCTCGGATTGACAAAAAATACAGGGCTCCAGAGGATTCTCCATCTTGCCTCACAGGTCATCCAAGACCGGATTCAGTCATTTTGCAGGCAGCACAGAGAAGATCTAAGAATCCGGCCCCTCCCATCACAACTCCGCCTGATAAGATTGGATATTATGGGGAAACATTTCTCCAAGATGGCAGCAGTCACAGTTCGGGGAGACAACGCCCTAGCAATAATTGGCCGGTATGACCGTCAGATGTGGTCTGACATGGCCTCTATGTTAAACCTCATCCCGGAAGATAGGAAAATGTTATTAGAGGGAGAGCGCACAGCATCAGAAACCATCGACTGCACGATGGACATAGCCAACACGGTTTTTCGGCAGCTAGCTGGTGCTGCGGTGTTCCATCGCTAATGATGGTTAAAAGCCACTACCTTCAGGCCTGAGGTCCAAACAAAGTTGTTATTGGCCATGGCTTTCGATGGGGACTCTTTGTTTGGTAAACATATCGATGAGGTGCCTTTGACTATAAAAACCGACACTGACACAGCAAAAGCTTTAGGTACCCTGCAGTACAGAAAAGTGCCATTCAGTGGAGGCAGAGGACGCTGCTTTACTGCATACAGAGGTGGTTTTCAGAGGGCCCAACAATATGAGGCCTATCAGCCGCAATACAAACAGGGCTATCAACCTCTGCTGGTTTTTCTCACCTGGGGGCTGCAAGAGAACAATTACCTGTTAGACCTGGCATCTTTTGGCATATTTCCCGTCTTTTTGCTTTCTGACCTCCTGGTTTTGACTCTGTTTTTGCTGGTTTAGTGTCTCTGCGCACGTTCTCATTGCTGTTCAGTGTTAAAGTGCAAGTTCTCCTGCTGTAAATTGTATTATGGATTGGTGTTTCCATGATTGGCAAATCTGATTTACTGGTAAGCCCCTAGTAAAGAGTACTGAGATTGCCAGGGCCTGTAAATCGAATGCTGCTAGTGGGCCTGTAGCACTGATTGTACCACCCACACGAGCAGCCTTTCAAAGGGTTCGCAGACCTGCCACTGCAGTGTCTGCGTGCAGTTTTTACTGCCATGTCGACTTGGCAAGCGCACCCACTTGCCAAGCCCTTACCTTCCCTTTTACTACATGCAAGTCACCCCTATGGGCAGGGTGCAGTGTATGTGAAAGGTAGGACATGTACTGGTATGGGTGACATGCATGTCCTGATAGTGAAAGACAGTGTATTTCGTGTTCCACTATTGAAAGGCTATCTGTCCTATAGGGTAGAATGGGAGTTTACTTACAACATCTTATGAGTATATCTTTCCATTTATACAAGATAGAGAAATGGAGTTTAGTATGCCTGAACTCAGAATGTAGAAATCAGCCGTGGCCCGTGCAGGTAGGAGCGGTGGGGCCATGTGGGAGGGTATTTCGACAGGCGATGACGAGAAAAAATTAAATAATTAATTTTCCCTTGTCATTGTCCGTCGAAATACCCCCATATGGCCCTCTTACCTACACGGGACGCGGCTGGTAGAAATGCATCTTTTAGTAAAGATAATTTTTATGTTCTGTGTTTGAAAATACAACTTTTAGAAAGTAGGTATTTTCTTGCTTAGCCATCCTGAGTGCCTCTGCTGGGTTGTGGATTGACTATCTGGCGTTGGAGTGACAGGGCCTGGGGATGTGCAATTTCTTCAGACAGCCACTGGGGGGGTCGAGGTGTGTCCTGCCTTTCCTGGATGAGTCAGGGGTGGGCTGAATAGACCTGGGCTGCATTTAAAGTAGTGGGAGGAGATTTCCTTGCACCTGAATGGGCCTGGTCTACCTTGGACAATGCTGTCTCCACCTCTTGCCAAGAAGCTGGACCAGAGAGGACAGAACTGGTTTGGGCTGAGCACAGACACACTCTGCCCAAAAGGAAACTGAGTATAAATATTGGGCCCCAGACCCCAGAACTTTAGAACTCGCTGTAATCAAGTAACATGCCAAGGAAAAGAGCTGGAAGAGCTACCACGAGGAGTACTGCCCCTTTGCGGTTTTCTTGCTTTGATGGGTTGGTCTGCAGTTGCTGCTTCTGCCTTGGCCAGTGAAAGGACTGAACTGAACTTTTCTTCACTTGTTGCTGTTGCTGAGCATCTCCAAGAGCTTGAGATAGAGCTTGCCTCCTGTTCACGAAGTCTCAGGGACAGCAAAGACTTCACTTACCTCTGGGTAACGCCTCTGGGACCGCGTCTCAGTTGCCACAGAAGGAAACAGCAACACGACGCCGGCACCAAGATCGTCGTCGGTTCCGTGACCTGAAGGCACCGCAACCCTGGTCTCACTAGCGACGACAACCACCGCCGCCACCGAGCCGCTGCTTGCACCGCAACTTGTGGGCACTGCACTAAGCACTGCTACGCTTCACTCCACCGCCCTGGTCTCATCGACGACACCGTTGCCAGCTGACATCACCGTTGTGGTCTGCACCGTGGTCTGGGGCACCGCTCATAAGTTACATGCAGCACCGCCCCGTCCCACACCACAGCCGAAGCCTACCGATGCCAGCCCCATCGACTGCCGATCCTCGACGGCCGCCGAAGCTTGTACCGTGACTGTCAGCACCACAATGAGCAACTCTCTGCTTTGCACCGCAGCCCTGGTTTCACCGACGCCGCTGAACGACAGCCACCCCTTAGCTACCTGCACCGCGACCTGAGGGCACCGCACGCCGCACCTCTCCGCTCACACCACAGCCTCGACGACCGCTGCCGCAACACACCGCCGCGGTCGGCCGGAACAACAAAGGTACTGTTTACACGTCCTCTGACACCGACGCTGGTCCGCACCGACGTGGTCGACCGACCCAGTTGGATATGGATGTTTTCAGCACCCCGGTTGCACCGGACGGAGGTACTGACTTCAAGGAACTGCACTTTTAAGGTTATTCTTGCAGAGTACAGATTTTGATTATTGTATGTTGGACTTTTATCGTTTTGGTCTTGTTTGCACAGATAGATATTGGTTATTTTTCTAAAATTGGTGTGGAGTCCTTTTGTAGTATTTTCACTGTATTACTGTATGTTATGTGCAAATGCTTCACACACTGCCACTGAGATAAGCTTGGCTGCTCGTGCCAAGCTACCAAGGGGGTGAGCAGGGATTATTTCAGAAGTGTATCCCTCTTATCCTGACTAGAAGGAAGGGTCCCTATTTGGACAAAGGTGCAAACCACTGCCAACTAGAGACCCCCATTTCTAACACTACCCATGGCCGAGACGCTGGCAGAAAGCAATGAACCAGACCGGGTACCAGCTTCCCATCCTCCTCATCCTGTGGGTGCGAGAATTTCCAATTACTTACAACAGTGGAAGGATATAACCATGGACCAATGGGTATTGATCTAGTCACCTTTGGTCATACCCTGGAGTTCACAAAGAGACCACCCACTACCCCACCCAGGGTAGCCCTTCCCCCTCGTCTTCACTTATTACACAAAGAGGCCAAGGTCATGCTTTCCAAAGGAGCAATTGAAGAGGTCCCAGTACTAAAAGGGGACGATTAAAAAGAAATCAGGGGAGTGGATCTCAGGGAACTCAACAAGTTCCTAAGGAAACAAACATTCAAAATAGTAACACTGGCCGATATCCTGCATCGCCCGAACAGAGGAGACTTCATGACCTGCCTCGATCTGGAAGACGCATATTTCCACATCCCCGTCCATCGAAAACATCAAAGATTTCTCAGGTTTACGGTAGCTTGTACCCACTACCAATTAAAGGTCCTCCCTTTTGGCCTCAAATTTGCACCAAGGATATTTACCAAGTGCCTCGCTCCAGTAGCTGCAGGTCTGCGCTCTCAACGTCACCAAGTATTCCCCTACTTGGACGACTGGCTGCTGAAAGCATCAACGGCAAGACAAGTTACCTAGACTATCGAGGCTTGTCTTCAGCTGTTCCATAATCTAGAACTGACAGTGAACCTAGACAAATCATCATTTCTTCCCAGAAAGGTCATATTGTTTCTGGGCTCCAAGCTAGACACAGTCCAATGCAAAGCCTTCGTCTCAGACGAACGTCCAATCCGTCTACAGCAGTTGGCGCTGGCCATCTCAGGAAAACAGTCTGTTTCTGTAAGGAAGTACAAATCGCTCCTAGGCATGTGCTCGTTGGCAATAGACCTCAAACCTTTGGCCAGGCTCAAAATGAGACCTCTTCAGGAGGACCTTCAACATCAATGGCTGCAAACATCGGGATCCTTCAAGAACATGCTGCATATCACTCCGGTCATGAAAGAAGCACTGCAATGGTGGTATAACAGGCCAAATCTCTCAAAAGGTCTTACCTTTCTTCAGTTGATCTCAGATTTCATTCCAAGAATGGACGCCTCTATGGAAGGCTGGGGAGGCCACTTACAAGACCTACATATTCAGGGAAAATGGTCCAGTACTCAAAAACTGAAACACATCAACAGTCTAGAGCTCAAGGCCATATTCCTCTCCCTACAAGCTTTTTTAACCAAGGATAGCAGGTGCCTCAGTGCTGGTTCGTACGGACAATATGACCAGCATGTACTACATAAACAAACAAGGAGGAACCAAGTCCCGCACGCTATCCCAAGAAGCGCTAGAACGTGGGATTGGACAACGCAACATGGTATATCCCTCAAAGCCGAACATGTCCCTGGGCTGCACAACACACTAGCAGATACCCTGAGCAGAGCAACAGACAGTTGCCACGAATGGGAGCTGAATCAACAGCAACTGGACAGAGTGTTTGCGCTGTGGGGAAAACCAGCGCTAGACTTATTTGCCACAAAGGACAACACCAAATGCCAATCCTATGCCAGCAGGTTCCCTCTCCCAGGGTCATGGGGGAATGCCCTTTTGATGCGATGGTCAGGGATTTATGCCTACGCCTTACCCCCATGCCATTGATACCCAGGGTTCTTACCAAAATGAAAGCAGAGCATTGTCGCCTGATACTGCTAGCTCCCAATTGGCCCAGGCAGCATTGGTTCCCGTAACTTCTTCATCTCTCAGAGTTCAGACCCATACACCTGCACCCATCACCATCTCTCCTGACCAGGGAAAAGGGTCAGGTATGTCATCCGGAACCGGCGTTGCTTCATTTGCATGCTTGGCTTTTGAGTTCAGGGAAATGAATATCTCTCAGCAATGCAGGGACATCCTCGCAAGGTCTAGAGCTGAAAGTACTAACAAAAAGTACAGACTGAAATGGAAACAGTTCTCTTTCTGGTGCCAGCGAAACAACTTACATCAGTTTCAAGTATCCCCAGAAGAGATTTTGCCATACCACCTCTCCTTAGCAAAATCAGGCCTTGCATTCGCCTTAGTCAAAGTATGCCTTGCCTCAATCTCTCGGTAGAGAAGAGCCTCCCAGGCTTCTTCCCTCTGTGCCTCTAGCCTGGTGAAACAACTTATGAAGGGTCTTTTCCGCACCATCCCTCCAGTATGAGCACCCCCTCCAGAATGGAAACTCAACATGGTTCTCGCACAATCGATGAAACATCCATTTGAGCCGATTCACAGAGCTGAATTGAAATTCTTGACATGGAAGGTTGCTCTCCACCTGGCTCTCACTTCAGCAAGGAGGTTTAGTGAAATACAGGCATTCACCATCAAAAAGCAATTTCTTCAGTTCAAGGAGGATTTTGTGATTCTGAGAACTAATCCTACCTTTATCCCTAAAGTTCCATCACAGTTTCATCTTAATGAGCCAGTTATACTCCAATCGTTCTTCCCAAATCCATCGACACCAGCGGAGCAGGCATTACATACGCTTGATGTCAAACTATGTCTGTACCTTGGTCAGACCATTCTTTAATCATCTTCACCTTACCCAAGCCGCTGCAAGCGTAAAAATCCCTAGCACAAAGCATCACTAAGAGGAGTTGGTCTAAAGTGGACCTTAAAACATGGCAGACCACCCTCAAGGAAAATTCCCCCACTCTTTCTGGGAATATAGACGAGAAATACCAGCAGTGGGAATACTGGATTACCCAATCTGCCAACATCTGCGCACCGAAAAGAACTTTTAACAGCAAACCTTACTCCAAAATCACCCCATGGTATAACGAGCAGCTCCTTGCACTGAAAAAACAATGCAAAAAATTAGAGAGAGGTTGGAGGAAAAACTATGACCCCTCCCTTAAATCTGACTACAAGTTGTTAATCAGATTATACCATAATGAAATGAAGACAGCCCAATCCAAATTCTATGAAGATAAAATAGCCTGGCAGCAAACTCTCCTAAGGAACTGTTTAAAGTAGTAAAAACCTTGACCAATCCTCACGAAAATACCAATGCCCCCCTTACTTCTATTAAAAGATGCAATGACATTGCAGCCTATTTCTCTAATAAGGTGACAGAACTATACGATCAATTCCCAAAAAACAGGGAACCTATCACTGCTATATTGGCTAAATCGTCCCCTACCTCTTCACTAGCCCTTTTCCCTATATTAGAGGAAGAGAAGGTCCGACACCTGATCAGGACAACCAAATCTGGCTCCCCGTTAGACCCAGCGCCCCCACGTCTACCAATGGACACTCTGGATATTCTTTTACCCTCGGTGACTGAACTTTTAAATCTTTCCCTAGATTCGGCTCTAGTACCAAAAGTTTGGAAGCACGCTATTATCAAGCCACTCCAAAAGAAGCCTAATCTCGATCCTACTATCTTGAGTAATCTCCGTTCCATTTCCCTTTTACAATACCCAGGCAAACTCCTGGAGAAGCACGTCAACCACTCTCTGTCTAACTTCCTTGAGTCTAATGGCATCTTCCATCCTTCTCAGATGGGCTTTCGAGCCACATATAGTACTGAGTCAGCTCTACTGACAGTCACTGAGGAGCTAAAATCTACACTTGATGAGGGTCGGTCTGCCGCCATCCTCCTGCTGGACCTCAGTGCCGCCTTTGACACTGTAGATCACGCTACCTTAAAAGTGAGATTGGGAGAAGTGGTAATTCAGGGAAAAGCCTTGGAGTGGCTCGCCTCTTTCCTTGAGAATAGATCTTTCCAGGTGATGGAAGGGGACTGCATCTCAGAGCACCTCCCCACCACATGTGGCCTCCCGCAGTGTTTGTCCCTCAGTCCAACTTTGTTTAATGTTTATGTCCGTCAGTTGGCTGAGTTGGTGCAGGAATTTGGAATATCGGTGGTGTCATACGCCGATGACACCCAGCTAGTGGTGTCTTTTTCTAACGGTTCAGAATCTAGCAATAACCAACTACCCACTTGTCTGGAGAAAGTGGTGAGTTGGATGTCACACAGTTGCTTGAAGCTGAACGGTGGGAAAACGGGGCTCATGCTGCTTGGAGACCCGGGCTTCCACTCACCCCTGATACATTGGCCCAAATGTATGGGAGATCCTCCTACCCCTAAACCCGCTATAAAAAACCTTGGAATTTGGCTGGAAGACTCCCTAACACTGGATTGTCAATCCAGGAAACTCTCAGGGACATGTTTTGCCCTGCTTAAAATGTTAAGGAAAATTATTGATGTAATCCCTGAGCACCTGAGGAAGACGGTGATACAATCCCTCCTCATCTCACGTCTGGACTATGGAAATTCGCTTTATCTGGGCTCACCTAATTATGTCACTAGGAGGTTGCAAGTGGTACAAAACGCGGCCGCCAGACTCCTGTTAAAAATCCCCAACCGCAGCTCTGCTAAGGAAGCACTTAAACAGCTCCATTGGCTGCCTATCGAGGCTAGAGTTAAGTTTAAAACTCTCTGCATAGCTCGTAAAGCTATCAATACCTCTGGGCCCGAAAAATTGAGGAACCTGATATCTAGGTACACTCCATCTAGACATCTCAGATCCTCCCAGCAACAGCTCCTTAAGACTCCCAGAATTAAAAGAGCCAGATGGGGCGGTAGATCTTTCACCCACCTGACACCCAAGCTATGGAATGTCCTCCCACTGGAAATTCGAGCTGCGCCAAACGAAATTGTTTTCATGAAAAATTTGAAAACCTGGCTTTTCCCACAATAACCAGGTGCTGGTCCAGCTCTTCACTGTCAGAATTCTCTTTAGCGCTGGGAAGCCCCTGGGCAGCCACGCGCTTTACAAATCCAACAAATAAATAAATTCTACCTGCAAAGAACAAAAGACATTCGAAAGGCTGATCAGTTGCTTGCGGCTTACTGCCACGGCAGGGAAGGAACCGCAGTCACAAAAGCTACGGTCGTTAGATCTGTTTCTGTAACAATTCAGTTTTGTCACGTTAAGGCTAACAGGCCTTTGACAAGAAGGACTAAGGCTCATTCCACCAGATCAGTGTCCACGTCAGCAGCCCTTTTCGCTGGGATGACACTAGAAAAGATTTGCCACGCTACAACCTGGAGAAGTACCCATACCTAAACGCAGCACTATTGCCTGGAATCTGCACAATGTGGAGATGCAGCTGTCGGCCAGGTGCTACTACGTCATCTGTTCAACTAAGGTGAGTCTCTTTCTAGTAAAGAGGGCCTGTTTTGTATTTACATGTAATTAAATATGGGTATATATATATGTATATATATAAATTATTATGTATGTATATATATGTGTATACGTAGTTATGCATACAAATGTATTGAGTTGTTGTCTTGCATTTATTTGCTATTCTGCAAAACTAGGTCTTATTTAAAAATCTATTTAAGCGTTCCGTTAGAATAAGTAGATGTATAGGATTCTAAAAAACCTCTATATGTACAAGAAATTAGTGTCTTTTCTGAATCTACGTTAGGTTGTCTCATATTCTTTATTCTAGAAAATGTTAAATTGGTTGTTGCTTCCTCAGTCTGGATATGTAACAACACTTACAACATTAGAAGGGCATACAGACATCTACAAGTGTATCTGTTTTGTTATTACAGGCTATAGATGCATACTTTAGATGTCTCCCACCATCCTCTACAGACAACATGATCCTTGATGTTAATGCTTGCTATTCTGATTCAAGCATGTGAATTTATAAAAGATACCTCAATACTGGATAAGAAATAAGTTACTTACCTGTAACTACAGTTATCCAGCATTGGTATCTTTCATAGATTCACATGCAACCCACCCTCCTCCTCCCCGTAGAGGCTTCCCTCTTTTGTTTTAGGGAATACTTATTTCCCAGTTGTGCTTTGAAAATCTGAGCGAATCTACGCGCCGGGACACTCTGTTGAGTATCTGTGCGCGCTATAAGTGTATATAACATAACATAACATCTGCCTCTGCTATAAGTGTTCTAGAGGGTGCTGACAGCTGATTGGCTGTACTTAACATTTGGTCCTTTTTTAAAAAAGGACTTAGATAGGCTATCAAATTCATGGCCTAGGGCCATTATAGCCTATGGTATTTGTTAATTATTGCTTGATTATATTACCGTGGGACTCCTATCTAGACGACGGGGAATGTTTCAAGCATGTGAATCTATGAAAGATACCAATACTGGATAACCGTAGTTACAGGTAAGCAACTTATTTTCTCACATACTGTACAGGGTGTCCTTGCCCCAAAAGATACATTGGCAGTGCAATCTTTCAGGTAAAAAAGCGTATCTTAGAGCGTAGGAGGGTCATCGCGAATAATGATGTAAAGTATCAAATAGCGAAATGTGCGAACTTATACACATGCCATTACCACCTCAGTCTGGTATTGGTAAAAAATTGAAAAATTAGCAATACCTTTTATGAATAATTGATAGTTATTCAGATTGGTAATTATGTTGTGATATTGAGGGGATAAAGAATTTTTTCAGGAGGTAACATAAGAAAAACGACTACATTCAGGCAATTGTATAGTATTTCTTCTCTTTTAATGTAACATGTGTGCACTTTCTCTTTAAAACCTTCTTCTTTTGTGACCACACCCATCCATGAGCAAAACTCGAGGTGACAAGCCGAAACGCGTTGGGTCAGTAATTTGCCATATATGAAAAAATAAAAGAACACTTCGTTGCACACCAGTTCTGGCCTGCAGTGTTCATTTTTCCTTCAAAGGAGTGAGTGTTCTGAAGACAAAGCAGGTGTCTGTTTCCTGCACGCCGCAGCCGCCCGTGAGGGTTGGTGACAAGCTAACAGACTTTACAGTGGCCAATTTGTATATATATATATATATATATATGGAGCAATTGTGGATTTGTAACGGCTTTGCCCGAAGCCGTGAAGAGACTGCACCACCCTTCAAAAAAGGAGCACAAACCGCCTGTGAGGAATTATAGGCGGTGGCTGTTCTCACGGATTCGCTGCGTTTATGGGGGCCTGCTCAGTCTCGAGATTTTGGGCTGAAATGCAGGGGAACAGACATCTGGATAATAAAATTGGGACATGAACGCTGTGTATATATTGTGGATCTTTTAGTATATGGACTAACAGGACCAGAATGCATTGTTGCTCACATTTGAGAGGCTCACTGGAGCATTATTGTGATATAAATGACAGACTTCCTGCTTGTCACTTCAGATTGTCGATTGTACCCGTGATCAAGGCTTGACTGCCGAAACCCATAGAGGAGACAGCAGCAGTCCATATCCAGGATTAATAAATGAAATTGGCCGTTCCCTAGTGCGTCTCCTTGGGCAAATTGAGGAAGCAATTGTGGATATATATACATATATATATATATTCACCCAAGGTTAAGACACAGGGACTCCCAGCTTGTCAGGCCAGAGCAGAGCTCGTATGCGGATGTCTCCAAAGGTGCCTCGCATTCACCAAGTTTCCCTTCCCCATTATGAGTAGAAAAATTATAAGCCACTCCAACCAGTGGTTATTCCAATAGTTTATTTATGACAAAGAAACTGATGCGTTTCCACCCTGCTGGAGTCTTGCTCATGTGACCTGTGACAAGTGTCTTATATATGTATGTGTTTTTTTTACATTTCAATCTCGGCGGGCCTAGGTTAGGTGGCAGACGATTAGAACACTGATATCTGATTGGCACAGTCCCCAACTGTGACCACCCTGGAATTGGTTTACTGGGTCATGGGAAGAAGTACCTTGCCAGAGGAAGGCCTTCCTCTGCCAGTGTCTAATCAAAGCATAAATATCCCTATAAGACCTTTCCACAACATTTACCTGACTCATAAGAGCACCCCATGAGTTAGGGATCCTGAGTTGAGACCAGTGCACAAAACTGCCAGGATTCACCCAGAAGTATAGCATGCTCATACCTCCTGAGGATCAGTGGGAGAGGAATGAGGGGTATGGGGTGATCTTGAGGGAGGGAGACAGTGCGCCAGTTAGGGGTTTCAGGGCACGAGGCTTCCTGTCTCGATGTATCTAGAGGAGATGGAGTCCAGGCCTGAGACGGTGCTTTGGTTTGGGTCACATGGCCGTTACTGGGGGCTCAACTAGACCTGAACTTTGAGGGCAGGGGATAATATATAACCAATGGAAGTGAGGCTAACACGTTAAATAACGGTTACAATTCGATTGGTAGTAGTGGTTCCCAAATACCTGAGAAACGACCGCACAGTCAAGGAATGGAACAAAAGTAATATCTGCTAGTGTAATACAGTGTGAATACAATCATATTTTTGACATCGTAGTTGATTTCGGGGTGCTACCTTGACTCAAAGCACCTACTACCAAAACGATGCTAAAAGCACAGAGGACAGCCAATGTGCATACAAAACCCAACAAATGAGCCCTACTGTGCACACCCTTTTGTATTTGTAACCCACTGTAGTGCTGGGTAAGTATAACAGATTCTCTGTTTCCAATAACAGATGAGTATTCTCAGCAAATTATATCCGTTAAAACCATCAAACCGCATACAAAGTCCATATAAAATCCACAAATGTCAAATCTTTTGGCTTTGTTGTTTTTATTCTTGCACTTCATATATCCAGCATGAAGTCTGTCTGCCAACACGTGTTTCGTCTACCCATAGACTTTTTCAAGGCTGGAACAATAGATATTAAGAACAATATTGTTTCCTTATAAATTATACTTTTCTTATTTACACAGGATAACTAAAGATCCATTTCACACGGTGGCTATCAACATAATCCAAATACAAGCACTATATATCATTTACATATAATTAAAAAACCGTGAAAAAAGTCCCTCACCACAAATCACCATCTGTGTATCAAAAGATATCTTTTCTTTGTGAAAAAGAAAAGAGAAAGAACAGAGGGAAGAATATGTTCCCAAACTAAAAACAGTATCAGGAATAGGTAAGAAAAGGAGACCACCATTGTGTAACAGAATGATAGTCAATGAAGATAGTAATCCCCATATGTATCTAAGATCAATCCCGGTGAAAACGGAACGAGGCAAACAAGGAAAAGCGAGAAGCAAAGAATCTATACGGGAATGTTCACCCAAGTATAGGAAAAGGTATTTAAGCCTAATAGAGAAACGGCCTAGTAACCCACCGGTTGTTGTAAGAAACTATCATAATATAAGATCTGGTTCTCGTCATAAATCTTCTCTTCCAATATGTAAACGTCCACAAACTGTGTGGAAAAATAAAGAATCGTATTATGTGTGCTCCGATCTTGTTGTAAAAATCCTAATTATTATACAAAGAATCTACTCTATAGGTTTCTGTCAAATGAAATGCATAAAAATATAAGGCCTATGTTGACGTACTGCTTGTTCAAGTAAATTGGAAAAACGTAATATATAAGCAATGTCCTTCACTAAAATAACTTCAATTAAAACTCGTTGATTGATTTCTTTCAGCCATACAGTTCGTTCCCTAGTAACGGATAAACATAGTCCCCATATACATATTAGAAGGCTGATATGAAAAAATCATTATATAAGGGGCACAGGACTCATTTAGAGCCACTGGTCGCGCTTCACTTTCTACGTATCTCTTACCACAGCGTGAAGCAATCAGTATACTGCTCCCTGTATTGCGAATCTGCAGTGCTATAAAAACGAAGGTGGACACCTTGATAAGTTCCACTATCTGAAACAAAAAGATACGGAGCCAAAATAAATCCCCAATGAATATAGTATCTGACCCGTTCATTAAACGGCAAACACAATCAGTACCGCCCATCTAACCTTTCATTGTAACACTCACCGTGAAGTCCGCCGAAAAGCGTCCTCCAACGCTAATGCCTCGCTGTAGTGTGTACGCTAACGCCCTCCTCATGTGTTTCTTATATTTCCTATTTGACGCTGACGTGCTTGTCCTCTGACCCCACACGTGATCAGATCACCTGACGCTCCGCCGTCTCAGCTACTTTCACGAAAAAATCTCGCCATTTTGAAAGAGGATACGTTCTTTACAACTCCTCATGTAATAACCCACTACTATCAGTTATTAAAATATAAAAGTATATATTGCATAATTGTAATCACATCCTGTATATTAATACCCTAAACTGGAATCTCGAATGTTATTTCCCAAAAGGAAGGAAAGACAGGAAAGATATAAAGTGATAAAAAATGTGACATAAGAATCAATCCTCTAATGACACATTAGATATACTATATCAATGTACAAAAACAAGAGTAAAATGCAGAAAAGAACACCATTACAATGACACTATTACAATAACACTCAGTCACATGTAATGTATACGAATATTAATGGTTGCACTTGTTATGGTATCTATTCATATACTAATGTACAATCCCTCATCGTCCATGTGATTATAAAACAAAATCAACATCAATACTTTAGTCCTGTAAAAAAAACATGAAGCTCTCTGTCAGTATTCAATCCTGAATCTACCGATCTCAATTTTAACAGCCACCTGGTTTCCAGTTTTCCCAATGCCATAGTACGATTACCACCCCTTAAGTTCTCATCTACCTGTGCGATTCCATGAAATCTAATATTGAGTACTTCTGAGTTCTTGTGTACACTGTTGAAATGTACTGCTAGAGGGTAGTTATTATTATTATTACGGATTGCTCTTATGTGTTCTTGCACACGTTCCTTAAGTGGTCGGATGGTACTTCCGATGTAAATCAAGCCACATTGGCAGATGATGCAATAAACCGTAAACTTTGTATTGCAGTTCATGAACTGGTTTATTTTATATACCTGGCCCGTGTTATAACTAAAGTTGGTAATTTTGTTAAGGGCAAACTGGCACACACTGCATGTCGAACATTTATAGAAACCCACCGGTTTCTTAGGTAACCAATTAAGAGATTGTTCCGTCTTGTTGGTATTTATGATGGAAGGACTTAATATGTTCCTCAATGTTCTTCCTCTGCTGTATATCACTTGTGGTTTCTTGCTAGTATAAAGATCTAGACTTTGGTCTAGTCTTAAAAGATGCCAGTGTTTGTGTAATATCTTATAGATATCCTGACTATGAGCATTGTATGGCGTGATAAAGCCAATCTTGTCTCTTTGTTTTTGTTTCTTATTTTTGCTCTTCAGAAGTCCTGTACGTTGTTTACCAATGATCCTAGTCTGTGCCCTATCTAAGGTGATTTCATCATAACCCCTAGTCCTAAACCGTTCTTTCATTCCCAACAATTCTTGTTGGAAAATAACATCATTACTACAATTTCTTCTCAGTCTTGTCATTTCACCATATGGAATGGCCCCAAGCTGTGTAATAGGATGTGCACTTGTAGCATGTAGAACGGAGTTACATGCAGTTGGTTTACGATACAGTTTACATTCTAATTTATCTCCGTCTACATACAGTGTAATGTCCAAAAAATCTATTTCTTTTTTATTGGATTTATATGTAAAGGCCAGATTATATTCATTGTTATTAAGATGTCTAATAAACTCAGAGAGGGTGTCATTATCCCCCCCCATATTAAGAGAATATCATCTATAAATCGCCCCCAATACATGACTGATCCAGTCATGTCATGTGGGCAACTGCGCCAGATGTGATGTTCTTCAAAAAAAAACATAAAGATATTTGCTAACAATGGGGAAAATTTCGAACCCATCGCCACCCCAGATGATTGCCTAAACCATCTACCATTATGTAAGAAATAGTTATTGTCAAGTGTAAGCTGAGTAAGCTCTAGGAGCATTTGTGTATGTTCATACAGATTGGCATCACGTTTGGAAAGAAAATATGTTAGAGCTTCTAAACCTTTCTCTTGTGGTATGCATGTATACAATGCACAGACATCCAAAGTCACCAGAGTAAAATCATCCGACCATGTCAGATCTTCTAATTTGTTCAACAAATCCTTAGCGTCAGCGTCAAATAGGAAATATAAGAAACACATGAGGAGGGCGTTAGCGTACACACTACAGCGAGGCATTAGCGTTGGAGGACGCTTTTCGGCGGACTTCACGGTGAGTGTTACAATGAAAGGTTAGATGGGCGGTACTGATTGTGTTTGCCGTTTAATGAACGGGTCAGATACTATATTCATTGGGGATTTATTTTGGCTCCGTATCTTTTTGTTTCAGATAGTGGAACTTATCAAGGTGTCCACCTTCGTTTTTATAGCACTGCAGATTCGCAATACAGGGAGCAGTATACTGATTGCTTCACGCTGTGGTAAGAGATACGTAGAAAGTGAAGCGCGACCAGTGGCTCTAAATGAGTCCTGTGCCCCTTTTATAATGATTTTTTCATATCAGCCTATGGGGACTATGTTTATCCGTTACTAGGGAACGAACTGTATGGCTGAAAGAAATCAATCAACGAGTTTTAATTGAAGTTATTTTAGTGAAGGACATTGCTTATATATTACGTTTTTCCAATTTACTTGAACAAGCAGTACGTCAACATAGGCCTTATATTTTTATGCATTTCATTTGACAGAAACCTATAGAGTAGATTCTTTGTATAATAATTAGGATTTTTACAACAAGATCGGAGCACACATAATACGATTCTTTATTTTTCCACACAGTTTGTGGACGTTTACATATTGGAAGAGAAGATTTATGACGAGAACCAGATCTTATATTATGATAGTTTCTTACAACAACCGGTGGGTTACTAGGCCGTTTCTCTATTAGGCTTAAATACTTTTTACTATACTTGGGTGAACATTCCCGTATAGATTCTTTGCTTCTCGCTTTTCCTTGTTTGCCTCGTTCCGTTTTCACCGGGATTGATCTTAGATAAATATGGGGATTACTATCTTCATTGACTATCATTCTGTTACACAATGGTGGTCTCCTTCTCTTACCTATTCCTGATACTGTTTTTAGTTTGGGAACATATTCTTCCCTCTGTTCTTTCTCTTTTCTTTTTTCACAAAGAAAAGATATCTTTTGATACACAGATGGTGATTTGTGGTGAGGGACTTTTTTCACGGCTTTTTAATTATATGTAAATGATATATAGTGCTTGTATTTGGATTATGTTGATAGCCACCGTGTGAAATGGATCTTTAGTTATCCTGTGTAAATAAGAAAAGTATAATTTATAAGGAAACAATATTGTTCTTAATATCTATTGTTCCAGCCTTGAAAAAGTCTATGGGTAGACGAAACATGTGTTGGCAGACAGACTTCACGCTGGATATATGAAGTGCAAGAATAAAAACAACAAAGCCAAAAGATTTGACATTTGTGGATTTTATATGGACTTTGTATGCGGTTTGATGGTTTTAACGGATATGATTTGCTGAGAATACTCTTATCTGTTATTGGAAACAGAGAATCTGTTATACTTACCCAGCACTACAGTGGGTTACAAATACAAAAGGGTGTGCACAGTAGGGCTCATTTGTTACGTTAAATAACGGGACTCAGCTATCCTTAGAGTCAATACAAGAAACTAGAGTGATAAATTGTGCATTTTAAAGATATTGTGCAAACCCGATACAATCACAACAAACTTGTTTCAATACATTTGACAATGTTTACAGGTTATTAAAGGGCAATGGGTAGTTCGACATCTAAAAAGCAGCTTCTACAGATTTCCATACAAAGCACTTTAGAACGAGTTTTCGCAAAGCGGTTTCAAGATTTCAACCCTCTTTCCAAATCCTTCTGTGAAATGACAGTGATCTCATGAAATATTTTTAATTCCATCTTAAGAAAGAAGCTCCTGCCTGACTGTTGTTCAAAGGTATGTTTTCAGTCTGCTCATCTGGACGTTGCAACATATGCTTGCTTGAGGACACACACAGGTGCAGGTCTCAGAATATTGAGCTTAGTAGGTTAACACACCAAACTTTGGGATCCGTGACTGGCAAGTCACAGGTTTGATTCTTAATGCATATCTCATGTTCCTCCTGAGATTGAATAAGTGTCAATCAGTTGGTATAATTACTGCCTTTTAATTTCTCTGCCAGGAATCTGCACTATCCTAAATCAATATAAACTATTTGTTGGTATGTAGGAAACCTCAGGAGAACAGTGAGGAGATTCCCCCTTTGTTACCGCCTTCGCCGTCATGCTGATCCCAAACCGGAAAAGACGGAGCGAAAGACGGGAATCTAAGGCTTCCAATTCGCAAGCGCGTCAAGTTTAAGGTCTGCTGCACAGTCTATAAAGCCTTACATAACAAAGGCCCTTCCTATATTTCTAGGAAGTTTAAGCCTTACGCTCCCTCAAGAACTCTTAGGTCAGGCAGCAAATCACTTCTACAAGTCCCCAGGGTTAGGAAAGCAAGACTAGGAGGGAAATCCTTTTCTTACCTCGCACCCCTTTACTGGAACCAGCTGCCCATTCACCTGAGGCAATGCCCTGATTACCCGCGCTTCAGGAAACTACTTAAGTCTACTTTGTTTTAACATCTTCTATCAGCTTGCCAGCAGCTTTGCCCAAAGCGCAGAGATACCCCTCAGAGGTTGATTCAGGCGCTCTACAAAACCAATAAATAAATAAAATAAGGAAGGACTGTCATTGTCCCTCACAGGCGGAGAAAGGGTGTGTGACTAGAACGAACGGCTAATCGGAAGGCACAGAGGAGAAGGAAAAGCAGACTGCCAATCATGGAAACACGAAGACCAGGATCGGGGGCGTGGCCGGAACAATCAGGAAGACACGGAGATGGAGGAGCCGGTGTCGGTGTGGACGGAGAACGCCGAGGAGGAGTTTCCGGTGGATGGGGGCCCGACGAGAGCCCGGAAACTTGGTGCGAGGAGCGGTGGTCACCCTCGCAGGAGACGCACTAGCCGCCGCAACTCAGGAGAGTTGCCGCAGACGCAGTACGTGCTCGGGAGAAGGGGAGATAAAAGGAGCGGTTCAGGAGGGTTATTAGGACTCACTGGGTGGTCAGGAGGGGAAATAGGAAGGTAAACGGGTGGAGTGTTATTTTTTTTTCTCTTGTCTGTTTCTGTCGGTTTTATTTTTTTTATGCCGGGCACGGAAAAGAAGATACACTTTAACTTTATTAAGGCATCCCTTCCCTCATTCATGGTGACTGGTGAGGTGGAAAACCAGTTCACCTAACCCAAGGAGCCTAGAAGGGGATTTAAGTCTTTAGGGCGTAATAACTACATTATATTTTCTTTTCCTCCAGAATAACAGTACCCTGATATTCACTGGGAATGACCAGAGGGGTAACTGGAGACTTCTTATGTTCTTCCTTTCACCGTTAAGGCTCTTATAAGTGCACCATAGTGACCTGCCTACATAGACTTCATCATCCCGGGGTTTGGTGAAGGTATCTATCCTGAGCAAAACTCTTAGAGATCTGTATACTTAACGCTACCTTCTTGTTTCTTTACTTTGAACCTCCGGGTGATCCCCTCCTGAGCAACACTGACAACCTGAAAGAAGGAGAAAGAAGAATTAAAGAGACTATTTTACTCAAACATACCTGGCTTTAACCATCCTGCCAATAAATTCATCAAACATTATGGGGCACATGCATCAAAGGTTTTTGCGATCGCAAACGGTGCGAATCGCAAAAATCGGCCGTTTGCGATCGCAAATTGGCCTTTGGAGATGCATGAAAGTGTTTCCTATGCGCAATTTAAGAATTCGCAATTAATTGCGAATTCCTAAATTGCGATTGCATTTAAGGAATCGCAATTTGCGATTCCTTAAATGCAATGCTAGAAGCACTTTCAAATAGCGATTTCAGCTATTTGGGACCGCAAATTACAGACAAATCAAACTTGTCTGTAATTTGCAAAACCTTCGAAAAATGCTCTAAAATGCATTTTTTAAGTTTTAGGTTACACACACACATGCCCTTGGGGCATGTGTGTGCGCAACATGGGTGCACATCACAATTTCAGGGGTGCAACAGGGTGTCATTTTGACACCCTGGCACCCTTGAAATTGCATTCTCAATTTGCGATTCTCTAATTGCGAATCGCTAATTGAGAATGTCTTCCCATTCATTCCTATGGGCCTCTAGGCCCATAGGAATTAATGGGAGGTATTCCTTAATTGCGACTCGCAATTAGCGAGTCGCAATTAAGGAATGTTTAGGAATCGCTATTTTTATAGCGATTCCTACATGCATAGGCTTTTGCGATTCCTTAATTGCGATTCCTTAATAATCGCAATTAAGGAATCGCAAAAGCCTACCTTGATGCATGTGCCCCTAAGAAACTTATACAGCCTCCTCGCTTCTTTTTCCGCCCATCCCTCCCACATGGTAGTATACCACATTGAGCAGTTCTCATAAGAGGTGACTGAGCTACTTCCTTGCAGGAAGCCATAACTGCCAAAAAGGTAACGGCCAGATGTACATACAACTGTTCACAATTTATGACCAGTGTGGAAATTTGAGAACTGACCTATGTACTAGTAAGTCGATTTCCAAATTACTGATTCATAGTGGGTCACAATTCGGCCTACCTCATCAATATTAATGAGGTAGATTGCAACTTGTGACTCACTATCAATCAATTGCACTCATCACAGGGATGGTGGTCTGCTGTAGTCACATGTTTGTAGACGGTAAAGTATTAATGGTTTGCAAGCGGAATTCAGTCAAAAACATGAATACATACCAATCCAATTTGGTATTTGGAAGGGACGTCTCAAAAACCCTACTTCCAAATATTGAATTGGTACTTAGGCGCAAACCCAAATTGTGATTCAGTAACATGTTACCAAACCGCAATTTGGGTATCATATATCGCCAAAATGCTTTTTTGCTGTCGCAAACGTGCCAATTCTGAAAAATCAGCTTTTTGTGAACGCAAAAGAGCTTAGCACATCTGGCTGTGTGTTCAACCCTGCAATGGGTACAATTAGTCCTTCAAGCTCCGGGACATCTAAAATGCGTGGCTGATAGGCAATGTCCTGAAAAGATGTCACTCCCACACATAACAGATTTTGAGACTCCTAGTAGCATATCTTATGTTACAACAGCAACAACCATTCTGTTCTTAGATCCCCAGCACATATATTGCCAAATCCACTAAAATATCAATGTTTTTAAACCCTGCAGGTGCAATGTGCATTATAAATTGCAACATTGGTTACACATTCTTCCAGAATTCCTCTGAAAAGAATGACCATATTCTCTATATTGGTCGTTTCTAAATGTGTATACTGATTATTGCAATTAGCCAGGCCTAGGAAGAAAGAGACAACTTTAAATAAAGCACAAGAGAGACACCAGGCAGACAACATTGGTTACCAATTTGTCACTGTAACAATGAAACACGTAGTGCGCAAAGAAGTGTTTTTATTGTGCATTGCTTTTGCATTGGTAGTGTATTATACCCAATATCACAGTTATACTGCTGTTAACAGTCTCAAGCTTAGTTTGACAGCGGAATAAGGTTTTAGAAGCATTTTGCCACCAAATTCTATGTCAGGACTGGAGGCGAGGATTATGCCTTCTCTCTCCACTTTTATTAACAGCAGCTAACTTTAACAACAAAACTACATTTCCCATGAAACCTTGGGAAAAAAATGTAGTAAAGAAAATGTCCAATCATGAATAGCCTTGAGTCCTCCAATTCGGGGCTCTCCAGCACCAATATAGTCTGTCCTCACTGGCCCTTATCCTCTTTCTTCGCTGCTGCGCAACCGAGATAAGTGCCTTTCCTATTCTGTGGGAATTCTTATCTTATTTCAAGTGTTTTGTGTACTGTTGGATTTAACTGTGTGATTTATGCTTCTTAGATTGCTATGTTCATTTTGTGTACAATTCGCTTTGCGCGTTTTATATGCTTAATGGCTTTTCATTGTTGAGATCGCTGTGTTTTCAGCCGTGGTTTCTTTCCTCACGCACCCGCTGTGACTAACCGCTTATTATCTCAGCGGGGTTCTCAGCGGGTGACGGAGGTTTTATTTCTCAGCGGATTTTGTCTCTTGCTTCAGGCGCACTGCCGCTGTGTTTTTATGATCCTTTACAGCTGGTCAGCGCGTCTGAGTGCATTTTTTCTCTGCTAATTGAAAAGTGAAGCCGCAGGAGTGTTTCTCCACTCCTACGCGGCGGTTTGCCTTGGTGCGCTCGTTCCTGTCCTCCCGCCGCTAGGGGGCGTGGTAGACAGCGGGACGCAGCGCGCGCGTTTCAATCCCTGAGGGGATTAAACGGCGCGCCGTAGTTTAGCGAGCTCTGGCCTGAGGGGGACGCCATTTGTTCTAGCGATCGTGCTGAGAGGAGATTTCCAGCCGATCGGTGTTTTCTTTGACGCTCTGCTGCCCAGTCACATTTTTTACGATCAAACAGGCAGCAGAGTCAGTAGTCCTGACAAGACGCCCTCGTGGGTCTGTATTTCTGGCGCCTGACGTCAGTTTGGGCACATTCCCAGGCCAGTTTAAACAGGACATTTATATATATATATTTTTTGTGCACCAAGCTTTATTGTGCCCAGGGCCTGGTCCCTCTACGAGTCAGCGAGATCCTCTCAATCTACTTTTGGCTGACACCCAGCCCTGCCAGGTAAACCCCCCTTTTAAGGACAGGGTACCCGGTCTGTCACCCAGACCCCACTACCTACGCTCATCTAACCTCACTATAGTCCAATGAATATGGATAGAGACTATGAGGATGACTCCCAGGG
The DNA here is from genome assembly GCA_963921515.1 of Calotriton arnoldi. NCBI lineage: Eukaryota > Metazoa > Chordata > Amphibia > Caudata > Salamandridae > Calotriton > Calotriton arnoldi. The sequence goes on along the minus strand of CAWUFW010003224.1, from coordinate 1,495,142 downwards.
AGGGGAAAATACCCTGGCAGACCTCCCTTGGGACGATGAGTTCTATGACGTGGTAGATGCGTCAATTTACAGAGCGGTGGGCGAAGCCATGACGCCTCTAGAGGAGAGACTTTCTAAGAAAATTGACCAAGCCCTAGCACATCTGACTACTCTCCCTATACTTCCCGCCCCCCCCCCTTGGTCCCCCAGAGATTTCCCTGACTTCAGATCCCGCTTCCCCCTGGCCAAGTGCGCACGCGATACGGGGGTGGATCTAAGTGCCTTTGACAGGCTTAAACAGGCCTTTCTGGCTACCCAGCCACTTCTACCACCTGCGGGAGACGGTTTATCAGTCCCACAAGACGCTCTGCCCACTGACGACGCAGGGGATGCTAATGTTGATCCCGGCCCCTCCACACCTTGGCTCCCTTCTCGCCCTACTCGGGACAGCTCAGACATGTTTGACCCCGACGACATAATCCATCCCCGTTCATCAGATTGGGCTCCAGCAGATAAAGTTGCCAACTATGTGGCGATGCGTATACAGAAGCCTTTGGAGAAAGAGGCCCGTAACTGCCTCCGAGCAGAATGCCCGCGTCCTTCTCTGGAGGGTAAAGTCGCCCTCACACCGGAAATTGATTCCCGTATGGCCACGTTCCTACAAAAATTCATGAGATATCCTAAGAAAGGAATTGACAGGTCCTGGTGAGCGTGCCAGTACAAGCTCTTGGACGTTTTAGGGCCCCTCACAAAGATTTTGGACACGGCCGAGGAGGCCAAGACGTCAGGTTCCCTGATTTCCCCAGAGTCCCTTTCGGGGTGGGCACAAAGGGCCATCGTGTTCCTGGGCAATGCCAACTGTGCCCTTTCCACTGAGCGAAGGCGATCCCTTCTTATTAAAGTAGACCCCAAGCTTGGGGACCTCGCTGACTCAGAGGCAGGAGCAGTGGCGCAAGGAGGTCTTTTTGGTGAGCCTTTCGTCAAGGAGCTGGGTAAATTTGTTAATACTTTTACCTCCCTTGACAAGGCGCAGTCGTCAATCAAGAAGATGTTTCCTCAAGTTTTCCGCGGGGCCGGTCGAGGTAGGGGCCGCTCGACCGGCCGTTCCTTCAATCAAACCTCGAGAGGGCAAGGCTCCAGACAGGGTCAATATCAGGACCAGTCCCGTTTTGGCAACATCTACCCTGCACGAAGCAGGCGCGGCAAGGGCAGAGGATACCGAGGAGCCACGACCTCAGCCAATACCGGTGAGTGTTCTCCCTTCTTCCCACTTAAAGTTAGGGGGGAGGCTGGGGAATTTTTTCCAGGCCTGGACTTCCATCACGGGAGACTCATGGGTGTTGCAAACAGTTCGAGGTTTTCACATAGAGTATGTGGGGGATCCTGTCCAACGGAGCAGTCCTCGTCCCATCCAGTTTTCCCAACGGGAATCTGCCCTGGTGGACGCGGAGGTCTCATCCCTCCTAGCCAAAGGGGCTATCGTCCCCTCCTCTCAGCATCACAGGGGATTCATAAGCAACATATTTTTGGTAGACAAGACAGATGGGGGCAAACGTCCCGTGATCAACCTCAGCGAGTTCAACGAGTGGCTAGTCTATCGCTACTTCAAGATGGAAGGCATTCATCTCCTCAGAGATGTCTTGCGTCCTTCAGACTGGATGGTGCGGCTCGATCTAAAAGACGCCTACCTAGTGATTCCAATCTTCCCTCCCCACCGGAGGTTCCTCCAGTTCGTCTGGCGGCGCCAAACGTACGAGTTTGCATCCCTCCCCTTCGGTCTGTCATCGGCCCCTTGGTGCTTCACCAAGGTCCTCAAACCAGTGGTGGAGTGTTTGAGAGCTCAGGGGTGAGGATGATAGTTTATTTGGACGATCTCCTCCTTATGGATTCATGCCCTCTTCAGCTGCTGTGTCATCTTCGGATGTCGGTGGATCTTCTCCAGAGCCTGGGTTTTGTGGTCAACGAAACGAAATCGGTTCTCACTCCTTCCCAGTCACTTACGTTTCTTGGCTTCATAGTAGACTCCAATTCCTCCACTCTCAGTCTACCGGCCAGGAAGGTCTCGAAGATTTGTCACGAACTGAGACGATCCTTATCTAAACAGCAAGTATCGCTCAGGGATGTAGCCCGGATTGTGGGCCTTTTTTCGGCCTCCATTCAGGCCATCTTCCCGGGCCCCCTCCATTATCGAGCTCTACAACGCCTCAAAGCGGGTTACTTACGCAGAGGGTGTCCTTACTCCCACAAGGTGGTGCTTTCCGAGGAGGCACGAGAAGAAGTTCAATGGTGGCTTCAGCACATGGAAGCCTGGAACGGTCGAGCTATTTTCGGGTCCGCTCCGGATCTGGTGATAGAGTCCGACGCCAGCTCAGTGGGCTGGGCAGCCAGGTGCAGCGAATTTTCTACAGGAGGGTTGTGGTCTCCAGAAGAACGGAGGTTACATATCAACTGCTTGGAACTTCTAGCAGGTTCCTTCGCCGTCCGCTGTTGGACAAGAGATTCCATCCAATCATCTGTCCTCTTAAAAATGGACAATATATCCGCGGTTCGCTATGTCAATCACTTAGGGGGCACGAGGTCCAAAGCCCTCTCCGATCTGGCCACCAGTTTCTGCAATACTGCCTGGATCACCAAGTGTCGGTCACGGCAGAGTACCTCCCGGGTCGGGAGAACCAGGTGGCGGATTTTCAATCCCGCAATTTCAGGGATTCCAGCCTCTGGAAGCTGGACCCAGATGTTTTTCGGTGGTTAAACGACCTTTGGGGTCCTTTTTCGATAGACCTCTTTGCCTCAAGGCTCGACCACCAACTCCCTCGGTTTTACAGCTGGAGGCCGGATCCGTTGGCAGTGGCCACGGACGCCTTCCTCCAAGACTGGAGTCAAGAGAAAGGGTTTGCTTTTCCCCCTTTCGCAATGATCACGAGGGTGACAGCTCAGATCAGGAGGCAGCGAGCGGAGGTGGTGATAGTCACCCCCTTTTGGAGATCTCAAGTCTGGTTTCCGGTTCTTCTGGAACTTTCTTGGGATTCTCCAATCCTACTCCCCCACTTTCCGGATCTCCTCCTGAGCCCCGATCAAGCTCCTCATCCCCTGATTCAGGGGAACTCGTTGTGGCTCATGGCGTGGAGGATTACAGGAGATGATGGGAAGTCCCAGGCCTTTCGGAAAAGGCTGAGGAGCTCATGGCCAAGGCTTGGGCGGACAGTACGGTTAAACGTTACAGGTCCGCTTGGAGCAGATGATCCCGCTGGTGTGTGCGACGGAGTCTCAATCCCTTGGATGCTGATGTAGTCCACAGCCTCAATTTTCTGGCCCACTTAGCTTCTAATGGCCTGGCATACAGATCAATAAATACCTTTCGCTCAGCCATCTCAGCGGGCCACGTGCCGCTTAACAATGTGGCAGTTGGAGAGCATCCCCTTGTTTGCAGACTTCTCTGGGGCATCAGATTATCTCTACCTCCGGAACCCCGGTATTCAGCCCTCTGGGATGTCAACCAGGTCCTCAACTTGTTCTTATCTTGGCAACCTAACCGTTTTCTGTCACAGAAGGAATTGTCGGCCAAGCTGGCCATGTTATGCCTTGTTTCCTGCCGTCGGGTTTCTGACGTGCGAGCTTTGGATATCACAGCCAGGATTTTTAATCCAAATGGAGTGACATTCACTCTGCATAGACGGACTAAGTGTCACACAAGGACAATCTCATACCCGGAATTTCCAGATTCCCCTAAATTGTGTGTAGTCCGCTGTTTGAAAGCTTATGAAGAAATGACTGAGGAGTTTCGTCCCCCTGGTGAGCGCCAACTCCTTATAGCCTTACGTAAACCGTTTAAGGCAGTCTCTTTGCCCACTATTGCCAGATGGGTTAGGTGGGTTATGCAAGAGGCTGGTATAAGCCTTAAGGATTTTGGAGCTCATTCAGAACGAGGTGCAATGGCCTCGAAAGCATTTGGCTTGGGTGCCCGTTTGGAGGATATCCTCAACGCGGCAGATTGGTCTTCGGACTCTACCTTTAAAAGGTTCTACTTCAATCCAGTGCTGGACATGGCTCACCTCGTGGTGAGCAAGCTTTGAACTAGCATAATCCTCGCCTCCAGTCCTGACATAGAATGAAAAATTTCCTAGCTATCGTAACAGAAAGTTTCAATTCTATTAAGGACTCGGAGGCGAGGATTATCCCACCCTAGGGTTTCGATGATGGTACCCGCCCCGTATTGGAGTAAGTACTATTAAGATTAATGATTATTGTCATTTCTTTTGTGGAATTTCTACCTCGCAGGCTTGATGAATTTTCTTTTCGTTAAGTGACAATGTACCTTTGTCCTCGTAGGTTCGGAGACGAATAAGCAGTACTCATGAAAGGGATCCAACGGCTGACTTCGCGTGACGAAAGAGGATGAAGGGCCAGTGAGGACAGACTATATTGGTGCTCGAGTGCCCCTAAAGGGAGGACTCAAGGCTATTCATGATTGGACATTTTCTTTACTACATTTGTTTCCCAAGGTTTCATGGGAAATGTAGTTCTGTTGTTAAAGTTGGCTGCTGTTAATAAAAGTGACGAGAGAAGGCATAATCCTCGCCTCCGAGTCCTTAATAGAATTGAAACTTTCCATTACGATAGCTAGGAAATTTTTCATTACACACACGTCTTTGACGGCGCAGGACAGAGCGATACAATACCTACACAAGGGGGGTGCTAGAATAATTACTCTGTGTAGATGCCCTCCCAGAGTAAAAACACACAAGGTATACGTAAAAGCAAATTCTGTTTTACAATACAGCCTGAGAATCTCATCGTAGAGGCATTTCCTTTAGGTGGCAGAGGTAGGCCTCTGTTTAGACACAGATAATATGTTGAGGCTTCATATAGCTGAACTATCTCTTAGTCTAGCCCTAGGTCAGGTGCCAGAGATCCCTCAGGTGACAATGATCCATCACCAAAGGCCAAGAGCCATAACCCATCATTTCTGCATGACTGCTTCTAAAATTGCCACTGGCCCTAAGTTGAGTGCCTGAAGGCACCCATTAGATATATTAAAAACCTATACACGAAAGATATGAGTTAAGCTGCACTGTTACTTGTAAAATGCATCAAACACTGAAGGTTTCTTGGTGCTGAACCGACAACAATAGGTGTTTAACACACCAATTACTGAATGTTATGCATTTATGACTTATCATTTTACCCTGATAGATTTCCTCAGGCTTTGTCTAGTGAAATCTGTCAGGAGAGAGTTGCAGAGTGTGGTAATTGGTGCATAACTCAGAATTTCGATCTGTGTGCAAACATCTATTTGCATATGGATTGGAATATAAAACTCAACTTTGAATCTGGGTCTGAGTAAAGTGTGGAAGTTTATAGAAAGCAGGTATAGGTTATGTCAACAGAGATTTGCCTAGGTCTGTATTTGTATTATTATGGCCTTGTGGTGCTGTAGGCTTTGAGTGTGTTGATTTGTATTGTAATTTTATTTATGTAGTGCTTCTTACTCCTAATGAGGCCCCTAAAGTGCATTTGAGGTGTAGTAGCACACCACTCCATAGCGTGCCATAGATGGAACAGTGCATGTTTGTTGTGTCGCCTCTATGGGGAGTTTTTTTATGTCTTGCGTCAGGACCAGAGTAAGGACCAAAGTTATTGTGCCTCTGCATGAGCCTCTGCATGAGTGAGATATAGGTAGCGTAAGCATTACATTCTAATTGAAGGACCGAAGTGTGTGAGTGCATTCTGGCATATGTTTGAAATGTTTTGGTGTGTATATACGGCTGGCACGGTTGAAACTGTATCATAAACAAGCGTGTAGCTGCGCTTACTCAAGGGTGTAAGAGTCATCTGAGGAAAGACATGGCTGCACAAACCAATACCTGCCATCTATGGAATGGTCTGTGTATATACAGTTCGAATCCCAAGGATAAAGGGCTAAGAAAGTGCACAGAGATGAAGTGAGCTACCTAAGGGACTCAGGCAGTTATGAAGTTTGAGAGTGCAATCAAGCAACCTCAACACATCGTCACAATCCATCAGGCCATACCATGCAGGATCCGTCAAGACATGACACACAGACCACATCATAGGCTTAATACACTGTCATGATCCATTATGCCACATCACACAGAATCTGTGAAGCCATGACACAGTTACATCATGGGTGTAATATATTAAACCAATAGGTTTTATACCCAGCACCCCTCCACTTTTCACCTACGTGTGTGTGGGTAGCTCGAGTTATAGGTCCATGTCCCTGCAGTGATGGTTTGTAATGTCATTTCAGCCCCTTGAGCACCGCAATTTGACTTACAAGTCCTTGGCTGCCTTTGTTCTTGGACTGATGTGGTTGGGGGATTCTTGGACACTTATTTTATTATTACAGTTTACAACCACTGGGAGTTACCGAGATCTCGCAAGATTTCAGCAAATCTCGACGCCCATCTTGGGTGAGGTCATATTTAAACCGCACCCAGGAAATAAGGCTAGCTTTGCCTTGAGATCATCAGCCAGGAAGGGACTCCATGTTTACTCCAGCCACTTACCTACATCAAAGGAATTATTTTGGGTTTTGTAGGAGTGTGCATATGAGTCCTTTTTTAACCCCTTCGATGCTCATGACGGAACCCAGCCGTCATGAGCCACGGGTGGCCTGTGCGCATGACGGCTGGGTTCCGTCATGACCACGCCCGCGATTGGAATGTCCAGCACCGGGCTGGAATTCCTGCCGCAGGCAACGTGTTAAATTACCTGGAAGTTCTCCTCTCTTGACTGTCATGTGCTTCACATAGACTAAGCCTATCGACCCACAGCTCATCCTTGCTGATGTCTAGGGATGCAGAACACATGGTTCCTTGTGTGCTTGCATACTTGATTAAGACTATATCAGAAAAACGATATATATATTTCTTTCTAACAGAGTTTTATATAGCGCGAACTTGACCCGAATCGGGTATCAGAGGGCTCTACATAGCACCAGTTGCATTACATGAGGACACTTTCATTTTTGTTAGGCACGGGGAGATTATGGGCCAGATGTAGGTAAAAGCATTTTTGCGATTCCTTAATAGCGATTTTTAGGGAATCGCTGTTAAGGAATCGCAAAATGCCATGTAGGTAAGAATCGCAATATTTTTAACGATTCCTTAATATTCCTTAATTGCGAATCGCAAATTGCGATTCGCAATTAAGGAATACCTCCCCATTCATTCCTATGGGCCTACAGGCCCATAGGAATGAATGGGAAGACATTCCCAATTTGCGATTCCCAATTAGAGAATCGCAAATTGAGAATGCAATTTCAAGGGTGCCAGGGTGTCAAAAGGACACCCTGTTGCACCCCTGAAATGAGCATGGGTGCACATGTGGCGCACATACATGCCCTAAGGGCATGTGTGTGCGCCACATGCCACTTTGAAAAATGCAAAAATGTGAATTTTTGAAAGAAATCGCAAATTACCACCAACCTGTAGTTGGTGGTAATTTGCGATTCCTTATGCTATATTCGCACAACTTGGGTGCTTCATACATTCCATTTAAGGAATCGCAATTTGCGATTCCTTAAATGCATTCGCAAAATAAGGAATCGCAAAGTTTGCGATTCCTTAATTTGCGAGACAGTTGTGCTTTCAAACATAGCACTAGGCCAAATAGCGATCGCAAACGCCGAAATTCTGTGAATTTCGGCGTTTGCGATCGCTATTTGGCTTCCTACATCTGGCCCTAAGTGATTTGCCCAGAATCACAGGAGGTTCAGCGTCATTGCCAAGACTCGAACCCAGTTCCCCAGATTTGAGGTCGACCGCCCTAGCCGTTAGGCCAACACCTCTATATTTAAACCCATTAAGAAGTTTGGAATGCCCTAGATACCCATTTCTTATCAATGAGTGACTTCAACAGTATCTCTCTGCATTTCTGGGGTAGTAGCAGTCTTAAGTGGAAAAAAGAACTTTGCCTCTGTTTTAGATACCTTCCACCAAAATGAGCTTGCATGAAGTCTTTTATGTTGGTTCTAGACCAGTCAGGATTTACTGGGAAGAAGCTGTAGTGGATAATAACATTTACCACTTGTGTTCAAGAGCCTCAGATACTATTGTACTTTGATTGGATACCTTTAGGCTCCTGATTTCATTAAAAGACCGAAGACCACTATCATTCTTTCATTTCTTGCCTTTTATTATGTGGCAGCCATGATAAACAAACCACATTACTCATGTTTCAGTTGCAGAAACCTACCAATGATATCATAAAGGAGTTAACTTAATCATAACAAATATAACCTATCAATTATCCTGCTGCTCACACCGTTCTAAACAACACCACAGACAATCTCACAGACTTCTCACTCATCTGGTGTGTCTTATGGCATCCTCCATTCTAGCAATTGTTCCTGTTCTCCAACATATTTAGGTTTGCAAAAGACTAAAAATCTGTCATCTTTGTCAAGGTCTGTCTTATTCAGATGTCATTTTCCTGCATTAGGAGTTCCATTCAGAGCTTCAGTGGTGGTTGGATCACCTAGATACCGGGAAAAGAAGAACATTTGTATTCTGCCGCAGATCTGGTATTAGAGCAATGCAAACCTGACAGGCTGGGGCGTAAAAAGATGTGCCCAGTTCTCGATTGGGGGTAAAATCATCAAAGCAGAAGTCATCCTTGCACATAAATTGATTAGAGATGTTTGCAAGCTCCTTTGCGATCCAAAAATTTGACGAGGCTATGGTAAATTGCGCTATCCTTCTGCGTATGGACTATCTGACAGCATTCAAATATCAACTATCTAGGAGGAACAAATTCCAGTCCTCAAGCAGAGGTAGGCAGGACTTTATGAAGTTTTATGCATTTGAAAGAAAATACTGGTCCAAGCGGAGTATAAACCCGGGTACCTCAGTACGAATGCAGACTGGTGTTTAAGACATCTTTGGTGCTCCAGCGACTTGTGTCTTCAGCCATCAGTTTTCAAAATGTTTTCTTCCAGGTGAGGTCCTTTCTCTACAGATATGTTTGCCTCACAACTAAACACGCAACTTCCTTCCTTTTACAATTAGAATTTGGACCCTCTGGCCCGGACGACTGTCACTTTTCTTCAGGATTGGTCTCACAAGCTTAATTATACCTTTCTGCCCTTTATCATGATCTACCGAACCCTAGCTCAGGACCACCAACAGAATGCATCAACGGTGCTAGTGACCTCTTTCAGGAAAGCTCAAACCTCGTTCCCCACCCTGTTTCAACTGTTGAATGTCCAGTCAGAATTCAGTCATTTTCCAGTCTTTTTCTCAATCTCAGGACCATCTTCACGCTATGGTCCTCAACCCTAATGTTAGAATCTTGGAGACTATCAGGTCGACCTGGAGAACCTCAGGAATTTTGTTAGTCTTGTTCCCAGGGACCATAACAGCCTATCACTCCTCATGAGTGGTATAGAGTAGCTGGTGTTTAGACAGGGGTACAGATTTCTTTTCAGGTGATGTAATAGTAGTAGTTAACTTTTTAGCCTCTATAGCTTTCCTTGAGAAAGCTTATAGAACGATAAACGTTTATAAATCAGCTACTTCAGCAGTGCATAAGAGTGGATGGGAGACCCATCATTGAACATTCTGTCATCTGTCGCCATTTAGAGGGAGTAAAATTTGCCAGTCCTTCTGCTCCTCCATAGAGTTAAATGTGTGATTTTATTTTGGTTTTAAATATGTTGTTTCTTGGCCAAATAATTATGTTTTAATTCTAAAGATCCAATCTAACTAGGGGGGCGTGGCCTGGCGCCGATGGAGTGAGCAGCACAGCTCCTGCGCTCCTGTCGGCCGGCTGCCATCAAGTGCCATCCTGAATATCAGAAAGGGATTAAACCCCCGCAGCGAACTCCCGTAAGCACACGGAGCGGGAGGCACAGGCTAACGGAGGGGAAAGCGCCCTCCTTAGTAAGAATTAGCAGCCGGGAGGAGGACTGGGGTCGCGACCGCGAGGCTCCCCAAGATGACGGCGCCCACTGCGAGGCACTGAATCAGACATCGAGGCCCAGCCGACGATGGAGGGGGCAACGACGGGACGCTCGGAACAGGAGGAGTCCCCCCCGCTACTGTGAGCCACGCACAGGGCCCCGCGGCCTTGCAGCAGAGTGAGAAGAAGCGGAGAAGCGGCGTGCGCGAGCCCACTGGAGGACCTGTACTATTGATACCAGGGCCGCACTCAGGGAAAGGCTAATCAGCAGCTGGGAGGAGAATCGGGGCCGCGACCCCGAGACCCCCCAAAATAGCAGCGCCTACTGCAGGAAGATGAGCACAGCTTCGCGACCAGACAGGTGATAGAGAGGGCATCGGCGGGCGCTTAGAGCAGGAGCGGAATCCCCGCCACTGCGAACCGCGTACTGAGCCCTGCGGCCTTGCGGCAGAGTGCGGAGCAACGAGGAAGCGGTGTGTGCAGACCCTCACGGGGACCCGCGCTACTGTTATCAGGGCCGCATTTGGAGAGAGGCTAATCAGCAGCCGGGAGAGAACCCGGGCCGAGATCATGATGCCCCCCAGATGGCGGCACCCGCGGCGAGACGGTGAGCACGATTTTGCGGCTCAGCAGACGTCAGAAGGGACAGCAGCGGGGTGCTCAGAGCATGAGGAGCGCCCCCCGCTGCTGCGAGCCCCACACCGAGCCCCACAGCCTTGCAGCGGAGGGCAGAGAAGCGGGGGAAATAACGTGTGCAGGCCCACCGAAGGTCCCACGCTACAGATATCAACACTGCGCTGGGAGAGAGCCACAACTGCTCCGGTCCCATAGAAGAGCAAGATAAGAGCCTAGAACAGCAGATCTTTGGGGCAAATAGCGCAGAGTGAGACACCCCCCCCAGCAGAGAGTGCAGCGAGAAGAGGCACCAGCCATCGAGAGCCATGAGGCTGTCGCAGAGGTGAGAAGCACTGCAATTGGGGCCTGCAAAGAGAGTGCATTGACAAAGGCCAAGGACGAAGTGACAGCGCAACAGGCGCCATCCGGGAAGCTGAACCTAGCTACTGAACGAACCCTCGTAGTCAGACAGTCAGGTGGAATACAGCAACAGGGCACGAAGAGCAACAACATTAAGCTGCCCCGGGGGCGCTAGAGGGCGCGCTGCGTGATGGCTGCTTCTTGAGGCTGCTCCGCCGGTCTGGGACAATATCCGACTATAACTCACTTTTACGGGCGATATGACTATATAAAAACACTGCCCAGTACGTCGGAATGCCTACACAGCAACTGGGCGAGGTTAAATCCGACAACCGAGACCTACGTGGCGAGAAAACTGATCGTGACAGTGAGCCACGGAGAATCTGATCAACGACTCTAAGATGGCGGCGATGTGCGCTGATTATCAACGGAACAAGTGAGAGTTCTCACGCTGCATGCCTGATCAATGAACTACCGGGGACGGACAACACTGCGATTGCGACAGTTTAACACCTAGTGCTGCTGCTGGTTGAGAGCCCTAAGTCCCCGGGGAAGCATCCGTTCTACGCAAGCAGCGACGCGGATTGGAGACTCACAAGATGGCGGACCCGGGCCGCGGACGGGCCTCCCGTGCACCGCTGCTGTGATCTGTGGGGGCGGACGACCTAGCCTGCGGCGCACACCGCTACTGATCAGGCAAGTGCGCAAAATCCCCTGAGAAGCACCCCGCGACGTGACCTGCCGCCGCAGCGCACCATGTCTCCCACATACCTGCAGTGCGGAACACCATCACTGGCGCCAAATCGGGGGTCTTCTAATCCGAGGCTCTTCCGCTGCCGCCTGATTCGCCTCACGCTGTAACTGGGCACTCACCGCCTGAATTGTCGATGCGCCCGGGCAGGGCCGACCGCTGCTGGCGCGTGTGCATTGTGAATTCGGCCTGTCCCAGAGTGGCTGATATCGGCGGACTGAGCTGAAAGTTGGTGGTATCTACATCAAGCGCTGCCCAGCACCCTCTGTACCCATATCCTGCCTGCGAGGTCCCCCGTGTAGAATCGTGCATAGACATCGGTGGCCTCAGCCGGTGACCTCGGGAAGGTCATTACTGGCACGCGAGAGCTGGAGAAGACGACTGGCCGGACTGGACAACCCGAGGGGCCCTGCGGAGCGGCCAGTAAATCCTGACCAACCACTGGACCTGTTTCACCTGACAACACATCCTTGCTCGGTATGCCATACACGCCAATACTGTAAATCCCGGAGGCATATGCTGCCGCGCCACAGCTTTACGGCCCGGTGATGCAGTAGGGTGCACGGGACAGCTTGCGGAGTCCGCTGCGGTTGCTGGTTCTGCCTCTGTGTCACAACATCGCGACAAAGCTACTGACCGCCACACCATATGTCCGGCTGCACGGGGAGCGTGTGCACAGAACATTGACGCTAAATACTCTCCCCACTCTACTGTTATATAGGGTAAACCAGATAAACAGCAACCGAAACTTTCCTTCGACACTAGGCGCAATCCTAAAGGTGCAACTGCACACTCGGACACTGAATTAGACATGGAGCAAACTACAAGCAAAGTCATGGAAACCGACCTCCAAGCTATACAACAAAGCCTCTAGGCTATTAACGGGAAATTGGACTCACTCACCCAAAGAGTGGACAATATATCCGCCAAATTGGATAAGCAAGGTGAACGTCTCGACGCAGCGGAGGACCGCATAACGGCGGTGGAGGACGAATCTCACAGTACAACACGAAAATGTACAGAAATGGAGAAGATCCTGGAGGTCATAAAAAGCAAGGCCGAAGATTTAGAGGCGAGATCACGCCGTAATAATGTCCGCATTGCAGGAATTCCCGAAAGCACAAACACGGGACGGATGGAAACATACGTGGAAACCATGCTACGTGATGTATTTGAAACCAACAGTTTCTCCACGGTGTTGATCATTGAGCGAGCTCATCGATCATTGGCGCCCAAACCTCCACCGGGTGCCCCGCCACGACCCATAATTGCCCGGGTCCTCAACTACAGGGACCGTGACGCAATTCTGCGCATGGCTAGGGAAAAACAACAAATCAGCTACCAAGGCAATAACCTAGCATTCTATCCGGACTTCACAATGGTGGTTCAGACAGCACGCAGAGACTTTAACCCTGCAAAAAAGAAATTACAGGAGCTGAGCATCGAATATGCGATGCTGTACCCAGCCAGACTGGGAGTGACATACGACGGGCGAGTGACAATACTGCAATCACCAAAAGCCGCGCAGGAATTCATAAAGAAATTAGTCACCAAACGAAAGGCGCAGAGTCACAGAGAGGCGGACCAAGACTCCGATTAAGACGCACACAGCTATGAAACTTTCATCGAAATATGTCTACCAGATGCCCCGTTGCAGATGCAGACCACGCGGGAGACGAACAAACCCAACAGTCCACGCTGCACAAACTCCGGACATCGTGCCGCATATCCCAACTGGGGCACGCTTATACAGCCAACCTGGCGGACACGTACTGTACGTCTGGATTCTAGGAGGGAGGTAAACCTCTTGAACTCGCTGCCTGCCAGCAGAGACGCACACCGACATGGCCATCGGTCAGTACTAGGTAGGAGCTGACCTCCATTGGCGGTAAGACGTAAAGCGCACATCCACGAGGCTAACCGTACTGTGTGGCACTACAATTAGACTTACAGACATACTCAGCTGTACAATTTGTCACTGACCCACAGACTTATAGCCCATGGCCTCTTGCTGGATAATACTATTAGACTATTGCCCGAGTTGGTAGTTGTAAGGTATCTGTAGACGAGGCAGCACTGACACCTCGCATCTTTCACGGTGGGCGGTCTGGCTGGGCTTCTTAATTGAGCATTATCTTCGGAGTCCCCCTACAGTCTAACTGGCAAAATACAACTCCGTGATATAGGGTGTATGTGGGTCACTGGATGAGCGCTACCTATTGTGACTGTAGACAGCAAGACGAACGATGTCTCTAGTACACTGGGCACAATACTTATGTCAAAAATCTGCACCCGAACCGATTACCCAATACCCGACCACATCCACCCTTGGTGGTTGTTGATGCGTGTACTCGGCGGATCCCCCCAAGAGGGAGCTCCCCAACACAGTTTCTAGTTATGTTGACATTGATGAACTGGGTATGTCTTTGGTGTGTTTGGGATGCCAAAGTGGGCGGGGTGGGGGGGATGGGAATGTTCTTTGTTTTACAGGCTACAGCATATGCAATACACTGCAACCTTTCAAGTCTCTAATAACCATCCAGCTATTACCATGCTCTTGATAGCTAACACAGGTGCTTATGACATGTGCAGTAAACAGGACCACGCCACAAGTATAGTTCGTACCAACGACTATGGCTAGATTGCAACCATCGCATATTAATTTAATATCATGGAATGTTAGGGGGCTTAATAACCCGAAAAAGATACGCCAGATATTTGCCTATCTAGACAGGCTGCACGTCGATATAGCCCTCCTGCAGGAATCTCATCTGGCCCCTTTCAGTAAGTGCACTATAGGGAGCAAGTGGGCGGAAACGGTTCTGACTTCCTCATACTCATCTTACTCTAGAGGCGTGATAATATTAGTGAAGAAGGGGACGCAATTCCACATAGATCATACCATGACAGACGACTTGGGCCGGTATATTATTGTTACTGGACGTATTAGAGGGCATCGTATAGGCTTAATCAATACTTATGGACCGAATGTGGACGATCCAGATTTTTATAAATCACTATGGCGCAAATTGGATGACTTACCCGTAATGACCTTACTATGGGGTGGGGACCTCAACCTCGCATTAAATGAACACTTGGACAGATCAGACTCTTCCAGAGAACCACATAAACGAGCAGTGACTGTGGTGCAGGACATTATGACCGAATCTAAGTTGGTAGATATTTGGAGGACGCGATATCCTCATCACAGGGAGGCCACGCATAGTTCCACGATTCACAACAGCTGGTCCTGTATCGATTACTGGCTAGGGACAGAGGAAGTTGCATCTTGGACACGACATATCCAACACTTGTCCAAAACCCTCTCGGACCACAAACCAGTGCTGTTGACTATTGAACTTCCCCATTACATACCTCCACCATATGTATGGCGATTCAATGCCAAAGCATTACTAGACTCCTCATACACTGATACCATTGAACAAGCTATTATCGACTACTTTACATTCAATCAGGCATCCACAGACGATCCCAGTTTATTATGGGAAGCATTTAAAGCTATCATACGAGGAGTCTGTATTAGTACCAACGCCGGCATTCTAAAAGACATCCGAGCCCAACTCGCCCAACGGGAGCGTCAACTGGGCGCCTTGGAACGGGAATACGAACAGACACATAACATGGCCATTCTCAGTGATATTAGGAAGATTATGTCAGAATACCAAGACTTTGCGGAGGATGAACTCAAATACATCTCAAAACGTCACACCGCACGCACGTATGGTGAAGGGGGCAGGCCGGGCCGAGTATTGGCAAATAAAATTTGTTCAGGACATAAGACGCATACGGTCCTTTCAATAAAAGATGATAGTGGCACACCCCACTACGATACACAGGGCATATTACGGGCATTTATGGACACATATGGCGAACTTTATGCATCACGAGACACTGCCACACAACCTGAGATTATGTCATATCTGGCAGATGTGGCGATAGCCTGGCTGTCGGATGCTCAGAGGGAGTATCTCACACAACCAATAACGGTAGAAAAATTCACTGAGGTAGTCAAGTCGCTTCCCAATGGTAAGGCACCGGGCCCGGATGGCTTTACCAGCGAATTTTATAAAGCGTATATCGAACTACTTGCACCTCACCTTGTGGAACTGTATGGGGACGCCCATAGCAATCGGATTCTACCCCCCACAATGAGAGAAGCCATGCTCATTGCCCTACTGAAACCCAATAAAGATCCTGAGAAGTGTGAATCGTACAGGCCATTATCCCTAATGAACACTGACACGAAAATTTTAGCCAAGCTACTAGCGAAGCGCCTGCAACCACTAATGACTAATATCGTTCTTCCAGACCAATCGGGATTTATACCCGGTCGATCCACCGCCCACAACACCCATACGCTGTTTGCACTATCGCACTATCTGGCCCCGGACCTTCAAGCAGCTGCAGTCCTTTTGGATGCAGCAAAAGCATTCGATTCGATCGAATGGACATATCTCCACACCATATTGCAAAAAATGGGTTTCCCCCCCATCTTCCTACAATGGATTCAGATATTATATACGAAGCCCACAACGCGGATAAGAGTTAATAAATACGTATCCGATGCTATACAAATCAAACGCGGCACACGACAGGGTTGCCCCCTCTCCCCCTTAATTTTTGCAATTGCCCTGGAACCCCTGGCGTGCAAAATACGACAGGGTCACAACTATGCAGCGCTGCAATTTCCACAAAGACCACTCAATATTTCACTATATGCAGACGATATGGTGCTCTATATAAAAAACCCAGCTGCAAACCTTTCCCTGCTACTAAGAGAATATATTAAGTTCGGTCATCACTATGGCCTCCAAATTAATTGGGCTAAATCCATTATTATCCCATTAACAGACGCCACTCACCCACACCCAGCAGAGTTTCCACTTGAATGGCAAACAGACCCAGTCAAATATCTTGGTGTATGGTACCATCGTGACCCAGAAACGGTTATTCGCGCTAACTATGGGACAGAAATTAGTAAGCTTGAAGTAAAGGTAGAGCGCTGGATACAACTGCCCTTATCGTTGGCAGACCGTCTGGCCATTGTTAAGATGGTTGTTCTGCCTAAACTCCTCTACCTCTTTAATAACATCCCCATCACCCCGCCGAAAGCTGTATTCCAACGATTGACAGCTATGGTAAATCGCCTCATATGGGCGGGCAAACAAGCACGCATAGAGCTATGTGCCCTAACACTAACGTACATCAAAGGAGGTTTTAAGGTCCCAGATTTCCTCCTCTATTATTTATGTGCTCAAGCGCAATATGCGCATTATTGGTATCATCCCACCCCCTATCTACCCCATATAGCAATTGAAGACGGTGATGCGCATCCCATTCCACTGAGTACTATTCTACCACATTGACGTGCCCGAATACACCCACACGCAATCAACACCATCGATACTACCAATGCAGCTTGGCAAAAGATGGGGAAACTGGCAAATAAACTGCCACTTTACGCACCGGCGTTGCCCTTACAATTTCATCCAGAGTTATCGGTCACCCAAGAAAAAGTTGGAACAAACTTACTACGGCAAGTGGGCATAGACAAAATGGGAGACTTGTATGCTAACGGTACCTTTATAGAGCCCAAAGAACTACTGTACATTAGCAACCAGACGTTACTTTTTCAGTTTACCTACCATAGATTGCAAGGTGCCATTAAGAAACTCTATCCCACGTACCCCAACGAGCCGGCGCAACTAAATACTCTGCAAATGACTATCACCACACCGCACAATACCCATATGGTGACACGACTATATGCACAACTTCAAGGTGACATTGATGGCAATACACACAAAGCATTGATGCGATGGAACAACACGCTTGATACGCACCTCACAGAGGAAGAATGGGCTATCTGCGGCACCATAACTAGTATGCTCACACCGAATGGCAATTTACGCATTCTTCACTATAAATACCTGCACCAAACATATCACACTCCTGCTCAACTACACAAATATGGCCTCCCTCCAGATGCACGATGCCAACGGTGTGGTGCAGATAATGCCAATTTTATTCATCTTGCATGGCACTGTCCTGCAATTAGAGCCTACTGGACTGAAGTAGCGCAGCTGCTGAGTGAGATGTTGGGAATCTCCATTGATTGTTCGATTCGAACATGTCTGCTGGGTCTAGTCAATAATGTGCGAGCCACCAAACGTAAATTTTGCATGATAGCACTGCTCTTGGCTAAGCGTAGAATTTCACTGTGCTGGGGTAGCAGGGACATCCCACGGGCCAAACAATGGTTTAAGGATATGGCTTATTGTAAAGATACCCTAAAAACATATGAGGAAGAGCTACCCGCAGGATCCAAACCCAGAGACTATTGGATGCCCTTAGTTGCCTATCTCCAAGCACACCACACTGTATAGCTGGGAATTGATGTATAAGACGGAATGGTATGATTGATGGTAAAGTTAACATTCTGCAATGTAATGTAAGGATAATTTTTCTATCTTGAAGCCTGTATGTTTCTTTGTTTCGAGCACTGTATGCCCTTAATAAAATGCTTATAAATAAAAAAATAAAATAAAAAAACATTAAGCTGCCCCTGCGCAGGAGACCCCTACTTGGCAAACCTCCGCCGAAGGGGATAGAAGAGAACTGCGAGACCAGAGCCTGACAAAGCGAGGTACACCTGCGAAATACTGAGAGGATTGGACTCGGGCCTGAGCTGTAACTGTAGGACCCCGGTGCAGAGACCTGGCCCGAGGAACGAGAGGGCAGCACAGATGCGGGCGGGGACCTACCTGGGCCTACACAACCTGAGCGAAGCGGACACTGGCTTAACCAATCGAGCGATACCTACAGGCGGAGGCGGACCTCCGTGGGGCATGTGTCGGAAAGAAACGACCCATGAACGCCAGGCGCACCAGGGGCGACACAGACTGGGAGGGAACGATGGGGAAAATATCTAAAAATAAGGACAGAGAGGAGGCCCCAGTGGAAAAGGCGACGGGGGAGAAGGGCAAATCTCAGCCGCAAGCGGAGCACCCGGGGGAACCAACGCTCCAGGACATACTGAAGGCCATCACCTCCTCCAGCGAGCGGCTGGAAGCCAAAATTGACTCACTGGGCTCGGACCTGGGCATCCTCAGAGAAGACCACAGGTGCCTAGCGGAGCGAGTGATGAGGAATGAATGTCAACCATCAGAGGCCCTGTCGGACATGGTGGCAATGAAGAAACAGTTGACAATCCTCGAAACGAAAGTGCGCACACTAGAATTTTGAGCAGAAGATGCTGAAAATAGATCGCGCAGGAATAATCTCCGCATTGTAGGTCTGCCCGAAACAATAGAAGGCCCCAGCATGGTGGACTACCTCGAAAAATGGCTGCGTGAGGAAGTAGCCTCGGAGGGCTTGTCAGGCTTCTACGCCCTGGAGAGAGCACACCCATACCGGGAGCTCCGCCCGAGTGGTCATAGCGAAACTCCTCCATTACAGGGATAGGGATCACATCCTTGTTCAAGCACGCCACAAAGGAGACATAACAGTGGACAACTCCACAGTGCTAATTTCCCCAGATTTTTCCAGGGAAGGGCAGAAGCAAAGGAGCTCCTTCCGGGAAGTGAAACAAAGGCTGCACCAGCTAAATTACAAGTACATAATGCAATACCCGGCCCGGCTGCGGGTGACTACAGAGGGCGGAACAGAATTCTTCAGAACCCCGCAAGAGGCCTGGAAGTGGCTGGAGAGACGTGAAGGAGTAGAACCTCTGCGAGAGCCTGGACAGACATGACAAAGGGAGAGACGTTTTCGTAGTCAACGGGCCGTGAAAGAGACCCTGGCCCCCACGCAAGAGGAAACACAATTGGAGCGTCAAAATGCGATGCAGGTGGTGGCGCTGATGAGTGGGAAAGGGAAAGACCCCACGCCTCCTGAGGGCAGTGATGCAACGGCAGACTCGGGCTCTGGACAAGGGTCTAGCAAATTGGAGAAGCAGAGTGTGGTACTCCCGGATGTGACACCGCAGACGGCGGACGACATTGCCTGGACCGCAAGGGGCGGTACTAGCCTCAAAAAGGCCTAGAGGGACACGCGAATTGCCTGACCCAACGATAGGGTACTGGGGTTCTCATGGGGAGGACGCTGCGGGGGTCTCCTGAGATCTCTGAACTGAGCGGCGGCTGAGGAGTCCGGGGGAGCGGCGGATTGGCTTTCTTCGCCCTTGAATTTGACTGATCGAACTGCAAGCAGTCACTTGCAGACTCACGGTTTTAGTTTGGATGGGGGGCGTTTTCCTACTTGTCCTGGGGAGTGGGAGTTGGGGGACCTGTTTATTGTTTGTAAGGGGGGGCACCTTGAGTTGCAATGTATAGAGATTCAATCAGTAGTAACTGGGGAACGCATGCCAATAGCAAGGCTATGGACGGGAGCGGGGCTTAGAACACTAACACTGTCATATGGCTGACCGACAGAAATACAAATGCATGACGTGGAATATCAGAGGTATGCACACAATGGCGAAAAGATATAAAGTCCTCTCCTACATCAGGAGACGGGGGTCCAGGTAGCCTTACTACAGGAGACGTACCTCACACAAAAGGAGGGGACCGCATTACAGAGGAGCTGGAGGGGCCAAATCTATTACACCACATATTCGGCATACACAAGGGGAGTGTTAATATGGATACAGGCAGGGGTTCCATTCCAACTGGAGGACTCATTAGTAGACCCGGAGGGCCGATACGTAGCAATACTGGGACGATTGGAGGGTTGTGAACTAAATATAGTGAATGTTTACGCCCCCAATGCGGAACAGCAAGCCTTCTTCGCCCGACTGAACCATTGCTTGACACCATACTTGACCAGGGCTATCTTAATGGGGGGAGACTTCAACATTGTAGACAACATACACATGGACAGCTCCCACCCCCCACTGCAAAGCTCCCAGGCAGAGCGCGCCTCACAAGCATTCAACACATGGCGACAAGGCTGGGGGCTGGTGGACACCTGGAGAACCTTACACCCCCGAGATAGGGACTACTCCTACTTCTCCGTGGTTCACGAGGTACACGCGCGACTTGATGCCTTCTTATGCACGGCAGATATACAGAGCCAAGTCCTCTCTGCAGAATACCTCACACTCACAATATCGGATCATAACCCTGTGGTCCTGTCACTGGGATGGGCACATCCCATATCGACGATTCCCACCTGGAGGCTCCACCCGGATACCCTGGAGGACCAGGCCTTCCGGGAGGAGATCAGGGAAGAAATCGCACAATATTTCACGGATATCGTAGAGACGGCCTCCTCACCAAACGCAGAATGGGATGCCTTCAAGGTGGTATTAGGGGGCCAATGCATAGCACGCACCACGGGGGTCAGGCGCACCCTCCTCATGGAGGTTGAAGGGGCAGAAGCAACCCTCAGGGGACTAGAGCGTAGACGACCAGAACACCCAGAGCTCCACCAGGCAGTGCTCGAAGCCAAAGAAGAGGTGGCGAAGCAGACAGAGAGGCTCAGGTGCTTCGACTACAAGAAGTACTTAGAGCGCACCCATGCAGAAAGAGATAAGTCAGGGTCCCTCCTAGCGTGGCTGGCGAACCCAGTGGGTAGGGGCTTCCCGCTGGTGGAAATAGAAGACGAAGAGGATGTCAGGCACTATATGCAGGCAAAGATCAATGAGTCTTCGCTCGCTATTACGCCAGATTGTACAAGAGATCAACGCATTGTGATAATGAGGAAGTCCGGGAATACCTAGAGGGATTGCAGAAGAGAAGGTTAGACCCAGTAGAGACTGAGAGCCTGGGAGATGATATTGAGCTGCAGGAGGTGAGGAACCGCCATCAAGTGCATGGCGAGCTACAAGACCCCGGGCACCGATGGCCTACCGGCGGCATATGTGGAGGAGTTGGCACCTAGACTGGTCTCATTATATCAGGTGGCTTGTGACGCCGGAACATTACCGGAGAGCACCAGGGAAGCCCTCATCATCCCGGTGCTGAAGCCTGGGAAGCAGGCACACGACTTTACAGCCTACAGACCATTATCCATGCTGAAAATGGACTATAAAATATTAAGCAAGATACTAGCGACGCGCCTCTTGCCACACATGCCGACACTGGTCCACGCAGACCGGGCAGGGTTCATCTCAGGGCGGAACACGGCCATTAACATAAGGCAACTCCTGGCTGTTGTGGACTCCAAAGAGTACGACAAGCAGGAGGCGACGGTGTTTGCGGTGGACATCGAGAAGGCCTTTGACAGCCTGGAATGGCCCTACTTATATGAGGTCCTGTCTAAGCTGGGACTAGGAGGAGGCTTCCTTGCGTGGGTGAAGCTACTCTACGCAACCCGTATAGCCCGAGTGCGCACCGGGAATATTATTTCGCCTACACAGATGGTGGAGAGAGGAACGAGGCAGGGATGCCCCCTCTCCTCACTGTTTGCCCTCGCCGTGGAGCCCCTGGCTTGCAGGGCAAGGAGCGGGCAGGACTACAGTGGCTTGTGGACAGGAGAAGTGAGGCACCACATAGCTTTGTACGCGGACGACCTCCTGCTGTTTCTCCGCAATACAGCCACAGAGCTTTGAGGGGCGTGAGACACGCTGGCCCAGTTTGGCTAGCTATCCGGACTTAAGGCCAACTGGCAGAAATCAAAACTTTACCCTATGGCGCCTAACAGTCCCCCGCCGCCTGACCTGAGGAACCTACAGTGGGAACCCGACTGCCTGCCGAACCTCGTAAACAAAATATACTATGGCTCAGCCGAATTGTTAGAGGGCAATGTACACAGATCGATACGCTCGATTCGGTCCTCTGTGGAGTTCTGGAGGACATTGCCGCTCTCGGTGGCTGGACGAGTGGCAGTCCTGAAAAAGGTAGCACTCATGCAGCTGCTGTATTTTTTAGCCACCCTCCCGGTGTGGATACCGCGAACGACATTCAGAGACCTTGACTCAATGATAGTGTCCTTTATCTGGGGGGCAGGACGCAGGAGGGTAGCACTGACCACATTGCAGCGCTCCACAGCTGAGGGAGGCCTAGCGGTCCCTGACTTTGAAGGATATTACATAGCAGCCCAGCTGTACTGGTGATTCAACGGTTGGCAGCTGGAAGGAACCCAGACAGGGAACGGTGCCCAACTGCACCGGATGCCCCAACCCTTGCGAAGATACTACTGCAGGTGCAGGAGAACCCGCCGGGAGACACGGCAGAGACCGGGGTGGTGACGCGTTGCTGGGCCAGATATTTGAGGCGAGTTGGCGCCGGGAGCCCCTACTCTCCGGACCTACCCATAACAATGCTACACTGCCTCCCACAGGGAGAGCACTGGACGGGGTTAGAGGACTGGGAAGAGGCAGGTCTGAAAGTGATGGGGGACCTATACCGAGAATCAGTAATGGTCCCTTTTGAAAAGCTACGAGCGGAATATGACTTGCCGGGGGGGCAGTTTCTGAGGCATAGAGCGCTCACAAGGAGGATTGGGAAGCACTGGGGCATGGGCAGTGCATAGCCTTGAGCGCTTGCAGGGTTCAGATCTGTTGCACTGTCGGCGGGAACAATCAAAGCAGTCTCCTGTTTCTACAAAGCGATCAAGCAAGATATGCAAAGACAGCTGGATCGCCTTCAAATGCAATGGGAGGAGGACCTGGAGAAACAGATCCCGGAGAAAGACTGGGATACGATAGTGGAATGAACCCCGAAGGCATCCAAAAACGAGCGGTTCAAACTAATAAACTTCTACGTACTCCACAGAGCATATCTTACCCCATCCTGCATAGGGTGACACTTTGGGGTAGACTCCGCAGCATGCCTCAGATGCGGAGAGAAAGAAGCCCACACTCTGCACATGTTCTAGGATTGCCCCATATTGCATGCGGTCTGGGAAGAGATACGACGCACAATAGGCGACGTCATCGACAAGGAGCTACCGCAAACCCCAAACCACTACCTATTAGGATGGTTCCCACAAACGGCCAAAAACAAAACGACTGGGAAATTTCAGGACCTCGCCTATGTCCTAGCCAAGCGAGAGATAGCTAGGAATTGGAAAACACCAAGGGGACCGCGGGTGGGCACATGGAAAAAGGATGTGGAAAAATGGGCGGGAGCTAAAGGAAGACTCTTACTCAGGGAAGCTAGGCGGGGAATAGGTAAAATAGACCGGGCGAGGGCATGGGAACGCCTAGTAGGTGAATTAGCAGCTGACAGACAGGGATCCAGCCCAGCAGAATGCCCGCAACCGATAGCACAGGACCAAGAAGAGATGGGAGGCCAACAAGCGGGCCAGGGGTAAATCGGCACCTCAACACCCCGAAACAAGACAAGACCTATAATGAATTAGCGGCACCCAGCAACACATCCACTTAGAGCCAACAGCAACTCAAGGGGGGGCGAGGGGGAGTTTAGTTATAGGGCACTTTGATCAGACACACCAGAGAGTAAACGTATAAAATGCATGTATAATGTGTAATGTGAATGTGATTCATGTAAGGTGAGACTGTTTGAAAACCCAATAAAATTTGGTTGGAAAAAAAAAAAGATCCAATCTAACAAGCTTACAGTGTTGATATGCTTGATTTCTTTAAAACGTCTTTCTGATGTACGAGTTTTAGATGTTTCTTCTGTCCACTATACAAGTTAAGGCGCATGCTCCAACATTTGTAGAAGAACTAAAATTAATTTCATGAGGGTACTCTACTCTTATTTTCACCTGAAGGTCTACATTGAAAGACCAAATAATCGGAGGACGTCCTCTGCTGGTCAGCCATTGATACCTTTCAGCAGGACCCATCATTCTTTGGCCAGATTCTACCAGAGGAGATATGGCTTCAAAAGTCTTCTGGTTCAAAACTAGGTTAGAGGAAATTCTCATATCAGCAGAATGGTCTTTCCAAAACCTTTTATTGTAAACCAGTCCCTTATGTACTAATTCTGCATAATAAACTAAACTCATCATCAGGAATGTTTACATTCCAAATACTGGAGAAATCCTTAAAGAAAGAGACAATGAAGTGGTGAGAAGCTGCTTCCCTGAAAAAATACCTGGAAGCAGACAGAATGCTGAGGGGATTGGGGATTCTAATATATCCACCATTTGAAACAACAGCACTAGACAAATGTAAGAAATAGGAGGATAACTTGTGAGGCATCAAAGAACATGATTTGCAACTCATAGTCATTTCAGAAGAAGGATGTGATAAGTATAAAGAAGTAGATATGCTTACAAAAAAAATGAGGAAGACAATTGGGAAGAGGTCACCAAAAACAATTATGAGATCATAAACAGAGTAAAAGGTGAGAATACGGAGGACATTATTAAAGGAAAAAACAGAAGGTTCTGAAGAGATCTTATGGACTACCATATGGGCAGAGTATATACGTTCTCCAAACAATATGATAACATAATGAGTGGTACACAACAACTAATCCATCCTAGGCATTACCAAAAAGTCATTCAAATACATCTTTTACATCCAAAATAGAATCACCAAGGGAATTAGCATCAACATCAAGAGTGTTTTTTTTTTAGAAGAGTACAATTTTTAGAAGAAGTGCAGAGATACTGCCTAGGAAACATATAACACAGCAGATTTTTTAACACGACCACCACATGACCACTACCAACAAGAGACAGCAAACCAACAATCTCAGAGGTAGAGACGAGAGCACGGAGGAGGGAACAAACAAAAGAGAGAGCACCAGCTAACCAACTAGTTAGAAGTCTATCTTCAATAGAACTTTCACATGCCCAAATAAGTAGTCTAAATAAAGGGCTATCCTTTTGTCCCACTGCAGAATTAGACCGAGCTAAAACTAAGATAGACCTTCATAATTATATATGAAGACACAAACTGAAAGCCTTTTTTTCAGCTACACCTGATCATCCCACAGAGGAACAATATCAGCCCATTACAAGTGAACACACAGTTGGAACCTAACTAAAACTAAGATAGACCTTCATAATTGTATATGAAGACTCAAACTGAAAGCCTTATTTTCAGCTAAACCTGATCATCCCACAGAAGAACAATATCAGCCCATTACAAGTGAACACACAGTTCGGTATCTGGAAGACATACACTTACTAAAAATCTTGAAAGAAACCAATGAAGATGCAACTATAGGAAATACAACCAGCCTGACAAATACAGAAGAACAACTGGGAAGCGATATAATGTACACAACAAATGAGTAGATTCAAACCAAAATCTATTTTCAGGCTAATACTCCCCACCAGGGAATTCAATTGATGTATTCCACACAGCAGTCATTAACAACCTAGACAAGGAGTTTGGAAAATATTGTAAAAAGAAAAAAAATCAATCCTCCAACATAACTCAATAACAGACAGAAACACTTAACCGACTAAACACAACTAAAACAGAACAAGGAAATAATAAACAAAGATGCATTTAAGGTTGGCAGTCCTCCATGTGTTTCATTATATCAGGGAAATCAAACGACAAATGCCTGACACCAGATGCACAAGTTACTAACTTGTGTAACGATATATCTGTAAGAGACAGTAGTTAGTGACAGATTCCTTACCTTAGAATATCCCCAGGCGTCAGGCTGGATCCGGAAAGTTTTTTGCGTAGCAGTACCCTTGCGCGTCGGTAGGCGGCGTCGTGCGGCTCCGCGTCCGTCGTCGGCGTCGTGATCGCCGGGATGACGTCGCGGGCAGTACTTAGGCGCCGCCCTGCGCGCTGACGTCAGTTCTGTACACGACTTTCCGCGCCAGGAACGCAGAGCCATGCAAGAAGCTGACATAGGTGTCTGAAAAATACTAGGGCCCTGAAAGGGATGTCCTTAACCCTAGAAATCAGTTCGCAGAACGGGGAGGATGGGTGGGGCGGTAGGAATCTGTCACTAACTACTGTCTCTTACAGATATATCGTTACACAAGTTAGTAACTTGTGCATCTGAAAGAGACACGTTAGTGACAGATTCCTTACCTTAGAATAGATACCCCAGCAATACCAACCCCGGTGGTGGGTCTGCGAACAAAGATCAGACAAGGAAGTCCTGGAGGACAGAACGGCCAAAGAAGCCGTCCCTCCGGACCTGACTGTCAAGGCAGTAATGCTTTGTAAACGTGTGCAGCGAGGCCCACGTAGCTGCCTGACAGATAACCGGCAGCGGAACACCGCGGCCCAAGGCCGTGGTAGCAGCCGTTGCCCTGGTGGAATGGGCACGCAGCCCAACAGGAGGTTCCTTTTTAGCCAAAGAATATTGATGCACAA
Organism: Calotriton arnoldi; assembly: GCA_963921515.1. Classification (NCBI taxonomy): domain Eukaryota; kingdom Metazoa; phylum Chordata; class Amphibia; order Caudata; family Salamandridae; genus Calotriton; species Calotriton arnoldi. The sequence continues at coordinate 1,468,284 of CAWUFW010003224.1, read as the reverse complement.
GGTAACCCAGCGGGAGATGGTCCTCTTGTGCACCGCCCGACCTTTTTTGGCGCCCACGTAGCCAACAAAGAGCTGGTCATCCACCCGGAAGTGTTTTGTGCGGTCAATATAGAAAGAGAGCGCACGTTTTGGGTCCAGACGGTGGAGCCTCTCTTCCTCTCTGGAAGGATGCGGAGGCGGAAAGAAGGTGGGCAAAGTGATGGTCTGCCCAATGTGGAAAGCAGTAACCACCTTTGGCAAGAAGGACGGACGCGTCCGAAGAACAACCTTGTCTGGATGAACAGACAGAAAGGGAGGTTTGCAAGATAGAGCCTGGAGCTCACTCACCCGCCGAGCGGAGGTGATGGCCACCAGAAAGGCTGTCTTCAGAGTCAGAAGACGAAGAGGACAGTTATGTAGAGGCTCAAAGGGAGCGCACATTAAAAAGGTAAGAACCAAGTTCAAGTCCCACTGAGGCATCACAAACGGAACAGGAGGGAAGAGGTGAGTAATGCCTTTTAAGAACCTGTTAACAACAGGGGACTTGAAAAGGGAGGGCTGATCAGGGAGCCTGAGGAAGGCCGAGATAGCACAAAGATAACCCTTGATGGTACCCAGGGCAGAACCCTGTTGGGCCAGAGAGAGAAGGAACAGAAGGACCTCAGAAAGAGGGGCAGAAAGGGATTCACAGCCTTTGCTGTGCACCATGCCACAAATTTGTTCCACCTGCAGGCGTATACCACCTTAGTGGAGGGACGCCTGGCTGCCAGAATCACATCACAAACTTCGGGAGGCAAGTCGAAAGGAATCAACTGCCGCCGCTCAATCTCCACGCAAGCAGGTGTAGACTGGACAGGTTCGGGTGGAGGACCGTCCCCTGCTGCTGCGACAGAAGATCCTCCCGAAGAGGCAGACGGATCGGGGGATCTACGCTCATATTGAGTAGCTCGGGATACCAAACTCTTCGAGCCCAGTCCGGAGCCACAAGAATGACTTGGGCCCGGTCGTGCCGAATCTTCTTCAACACTCTGGGTAGAAGTGGTATAGGCGGAAAGGCGTACAATAGACCGCAACTCCACTCGTGACGAAAAGCGTCGCCGAGCGAGTGCCCCCTTGGAAATTCCAACGCGCAGAACTGATGACATTGCGCGTTCTCTTCGGTGGCGAATAGATCTAACCAAGGCTCTCCCCACTGTAGAAAGAGTCCTTGCCCACTTCCGAGTAAAGACGCCATTCGTGATCCATCATGCACCTGCGGCTGAGTTCGTCCGCCCTGGCGTTCAGGGAACCTGCCAGGTGTTGAACCACCAGGAACATGCCCTGATGTTACAGCCATGTCCAGAGGCGCAGAGCCTCCTGACAAAGGGTCCACGACCCCACCCCGCCTTGTTTGTTGCAGTACCACATGGCGGTGGTGTTGTCTGTGAACACCTGCACTACCTTCCCTTTGACAGAGGGAAGGAATGCCTTGAGTGCAAGTCGGATCGCCCGGAGCTCCAGAAGGTTGATATGGAGCCGGGACTCCGCCCGGAGACCAGAGGCCTCTGATCTCCGCCTCTCCCATGTGACCGCCCCATCCCAGAAGGGACGCGTCCGTCACAACTGTGTGCTCTGGCTGGGGAAGGGAGAGGGATCTGCCCATGACCCATTGCCGGTTCGAGAGCCACCACTGCAACTGTTTTGCAGTCCCCTCCGAGATCTGGACGTGATCGGACAGGTCGCCCTGGTGCTGCGCCCACTGGAACTTCAGGTCCCACTGCAGAGCCCGCATATGCCATCTGGCATGAGTGACCAGCAGGATGCAGGAGGCCATGAGGCCCAGCAGCCTCAGGGTCATCCGTACCGAAACCCAGGATAAAGGCTGAAAGATCGGAATCATAGCCTGAATATCCCGGACTCGCCGTTCGGGAGGATAGGCCCGAAACTGCGTCGTGTCCAGAACTGCTCCGATGAAAAGGAGCTGTGGAGAAGGAATCAGATGCGACTTTGGCACATTGATGGGAACCCCAGCGAGTGCAGGAGTTCGGCCGTAGTCTGGAGGTGGGAGACGACTGCCTGGGACGAGCCCGCCTTCAGCAGCCAGTCGTCGAGGTAGGGGAAGACTGAAACCCCTGCCCGGCGCAGATGAGCTGCGACCACCGCCATCACTTTCGTGAACACCCGAGGGGCACTGGTAAGGCCAAAGGGGAGCACGGTGAACTGAAAATGCTCGAGGCCTACCGTGAACCGAAGGTAACGCCGGTGGGCCGGCAGGACGGGGATGTGGAAATAGGCGTCCTGCAAGTCCAACGCTACCAACCAGTCTCCGGGGTCGAGGGCAGTCAAGACCTGAGCTAGGGTGAGCATCTTGAACTTCTCCTTCCGGAGGAAGCGATTGACGTTCCGGAGGTCCAAGATAGGACGCATGTCCTCCTTGTCCTTTTTGGGCACCAGAAAGTACTGGGAGTAGCAACCACGCCCTACTTCTGGGGTCGGAACATGCTCGATGGCCCTCTTGGCCAAGAGGGCCGTGACTTCCTTCTGTAGAAGCACCAAGTGATCCCCTGACATGCGGTGGAATTGAGGTGGCATGGCTGGGGGGTGGTCTCGAAGGGGAGGGAGTAGCCCTTCGGACAATGTCCAAGACCCACTTGTCCGAGGTGATGGGACGCCAGTGGTGAAGGTGATGGCGGACCCTGCCCCCGACTGGCGTGCTGTGCACCTGAAAGGAGGGACTAGGAGGGCTTGGAGGCCGCGGACGGGTTGGAGGTGGTGGCCTGACCCGCACGCTGGTTGCCCGAACCGCCACGGCGGTATCCACGTCCTCTGCCACGCGAAGGCGCTTGCTGCGCGGGCCGTTGGCCGGGCTGTGGACGTGACTGGGCGCCCCTTCCGTGGCCACGAAAGGGGCGAAAAGCAGACGTTTGCGGAGGGCGCACAACAGCAAGGCCCAGGGACTTAGCAGTAGCCCGTGAGTCCTTGAAACGCTCCAGCGCATGGTCTGCCTTCGAACCAAAAAGACCGACTCCATCAAAGGGCATGTCCATGAGAGTATTCTGGACATCCCCTGAAAAACCAGTGGTTCTCAGCCAGGCGTGGCGACGCAGCGCCACCGTCGTTGCAAGCGATCTGCCCAGCGAGTCGGCGGTATCAAGGCCACAGCGGATGGTATATTTAGCCGCATCACGCCCTTCCGCAATAGCGCGGGTAAGCAGTGTCTGGACCTCCTCAGAACACTGCGGCAAAACATCAGCCACCGAATCCCACAGGGAGTGGGTGTATCGGCCCAAGAGGCAAGCGGTATTAACAGACCGCAAGCCAGCACTGGAGGAAGAGAAAGCCTTCTTCCCAAAGTGATCCAGGCGCTTGGATTCCCTATCCGGAGGGGCGGTAGGGAAGGCTGTTTGGGAGGCAGAGGCTTGGACAACCAAGCTCTCAGGGGTGGGGTGTTGGGAGAGAAACAGGGGGTCGCCCGGAGCCGGGCGATGGCGTCGGGCCACGTTCCTATCCACAGGAGCCCCTGTGGTGGGTTTGGACCAGGCACCCAAAAGAACGTCAGTGAGTGCATCGTTGAACGGCAGCACAGGCTCCGAAGAGGAGGCCGCCGGCTGAAGCACTTCAGTCAGGAGGTTAGTCCTGACGGCCACTGTAGGCAACTGGAGATTTAAGGCTCCAGCAGCTCTACGCAACACCGTTGCAAAATTAGCCCCCTCCTCCGTTGCCACGGGAGGAGACAGCATGCCAGAGTCGGGGAGGTATCCAGCCCACTGGCATCCCCAAGTTCCTCAACCCAGTCCGGGTCAAACTCGCACTGTTGTGTGAGAGGGTCGTCAGACCCCTCCCAGCTCTCCTGGTCCTCCTCAGGTTGAAAAGATGGAGGAGGAGGGACATAAGGGACCCAAGGTCTCATCGGCGCCGGAACCGGCGTCGGGCGACGCCGGTCCGGCTCCATGTCCGGACCCGGGGAGAACCGGGGAACGACGCCGCCCGGAGCCCCGGACGGCGTCGGAAACGGCACCGGGGACATCGGCGTCGGCGGAGGCGTGGTTAGGTCAACCGGCGTCGATGGGGGTTGCGGCACCACCGGAACCGGGGTCGAGGCCGGGGCCGGAGCCGAGGCCGGGACGAAGGCTGGTGGGACAGGCGACGCCGGGACCGGAGTCGACGGCGACGCCGGAGCAACCCCATCAGGGCCCGCGGGGCCCGAAGGCGCACCGGAGGGACCTTGAGGCCCGAAGAGGCGGGCCATGGCCGACAGGAATTTCTGTAGTTCGGCCGGAGTCGCCCCGAACCCGGGTAGGACGGGTAATGCGGGGGCAACTCGACAGGCACGTCCGGGGCCGCGGGGGCGGGGACGGTGCCGACAGGGACCTCAGCCGAGTCGCGCGACCGGCGAGGCGAAGTCTTAGAGCGATGACGCCGCTTAGACTTCTTGTGCTTCGACTTACCGGAGGAGCGCGAAGACTTGGATTCCGACGAACGGCGGGGACTCCGCGTCCGGCCCTCGACCTCTCCCGGGACCGGGGCTTGGTGCGGCGCGGAGCCGACTGCCGGACTTCAAGGAGCTTTCGAGACCGCTCTCGCAAAGCCTTCGGATGAAGTTTCCGGCAGTCAGGGCACGACTTCGTGTCGTGGTCTCGGCCGAGACAGAAGAGACACTCGAGGTGGGGGTCCGTGATGGACATCATACGACCACATTCCTCGCAGGGCTTAAAGCCGGGCATCCCCACGACACCTTAGGAGTCGTGAAGACTCGTTGAAGAAAACAGTGAAAAATTTCACAAAAAAGATAGTCAAAAAGTGACTAGGGCACTGCTCTTCCCGGATCTGCGCTTACTGGCGCGGAAAAAGAAGAACTGACGTCAGCGCGCAGGGGCGGCGCCTAAGTACTGCCCGCGAAGTCATCCCGGCGCCGACGACGGACGCGGAGCCGCACGACGCCGCCTACCGACGCGCAAGGGTACTGCTACGCAAAAAACTTTCCGGATCCAGCCTGACGCCTGGGGATATTCTAAGGTAAGGAATCTGTCACTAACGTGTCTCTTTCAGATGTTACGAGAAACTTATGGAAAATCCAATCAACAAGATACAAAAGGAACTACTTAGCAAAGTGAGTAATTGGTAACAGCAGTGCCTGCTTACACTGGAAAAAAACAAAACCTCTATATCAAACATCCAGATATGGTCACTATCTACATAGTCCTCAAAATCCATAAACCTGGTCGGGGTTCTACCTTAAGGGTGACCCATCATAGCTGGAATAAATTTGTTAGGCTCATGATTGGGGAGATACACTGACCGCCAGCACAAACCGTTTATGAAGAACCTCCCATCCCATATACTGGATACCAAGGAAATACTACTGAAAATTGAAGAATGATCATGGAGATGTCGGATTTTTGTCTGTCAAACAACTTCCTCCTTTTCAACGGAGACATCTACTTACAGAAGCAAAGGACGGCTATGGGGGCCAAATTCTCTCCCCCATATGCATGTATTTTGATGGGAGAAGTCGAAAAGTATTTGAATTTCTGGGGGTCAACACATCGATGACGCCGAGGTGGTTCCGATATAGGTGATGCGGACGTCACTTCTGGAGCGGACGACGCCAACGTCACCACGTGGAGCTGATTGATGCCACCTACTGGCATGCACAAAAAAATCTTCCAGATTCAGTCTGATGCCTAGGAAATCCAAAGGTAAGGAATCTGCGGCTAGATATTGTCTCTACCAGATAATGCGTTATCAAAGGTAAGTAACTTGTTCGGCAAGTATCAAGATCAAAAATAACAAGAAATCCCTCCCTGCAATTCCCTCTGACAGGTATGAAAAGGGCACAAGGGACCATACCATCACTATTCATAATGGTGATACCCATGGGTATGATGCAGGAACATATAAGTTAAACAAACGCACCAAGATAACTAAACACAGATTTTATCTGTAAATGAAATATATCATGGCAATGTATCATGAACGAAAACCAATAATGCCAATGACGTTAAAACATAACTGTGGTTGAGTCATTAACATATATATCAACATTATGTATAATGGGAATTCATATACCAGGTACTGTAAACAATACTTAATATTAAGTAATTGCGTGTCAATGTAGATAACATAGATAACTATATGTCGAAACCTCTTTTGTACCAAATTTTGGAAAATGATGGGTTGACTACCAGTTACTGCCAAAGACGAAGATTCATCAGCCCAGCAATGCCGAATAATAGGTAAACATTTGTTGATAAAGTATTTAATTTTATGAGGAAACCTCTTTTTATCACATTTCAGTAAATGATTCACTGCTTATCAACTACTACCAATGATAATGAATCATAAAGGTCATGGATTAACTATAAGTTATTTACATGTACAAATGCTCTGTATCCGAAATATCGAATGTCTATGAACTGAGGGCATGACCCACCACTTATTTCATGTCTGCAACGACTAAACTAACTTTGCTTTTTTCCCAGTATTTCTTTATTATTTACGCAACAACATACCATATATTCACTGTACATGCTTGCATGAGAGCCATCATACATAGAAGGAATTATCTAAGCTGTGCTACAGTGCAATTTGCCATCTTCTTTCACAGTTCGAAGAGGACATTGGTGAAGAGAAAAAAAAACTATATTTAGAACCAAAAACTAGAACGTGCATTCAGGTGGCAGGTGGATGTGCATCGGAATCAGCATATCTTCAAGTGTTATGGTTGATATACCTATGGGTAAAGTTATCTTTTCATGTATTTAGGATGCAGCCTTATGCTCAAGAGGAGGGGAAAGGATCCCGTTTTAGGGGCCCATCCTAGACAATCATGTGGTGAGTGCGTCCGGGAGTGTAAGGACCTGAAGTATATGGCAGAGTGAAGTAGAAGGTCAGGTATCCTGTTCATGGTGGTCTCTCGTCGGTTTTAGACTCTACCTCCCTTAATAACCCCTCCCAGTATAGTGGCATGGCACGGTTTCTTGTAGGGCCTGAGAACTTTGTGACAGTGTCAATTTCAGCGTATATCCCCTTATTAGGTCAAGCCTTGCAGCGCGCATGCGCTGTCTGCAAGACGTGTTGTATTCAATAAAGGGCTTTGCTCCCGCCTGCTGCTTACCATAGGCTGAGTCCACTGTCAGTCTTTTTTGCTGCCTCCTAATTGGTTCTGCAGCTGATACGTCACTTCGGTTTTTTGTTCAGGCGTACTGACCAAGTACAATATACTTACGCTTTTATTGCTTTTGTGCTGGTTGGGAGAACTCTTAACATGCATGATGGTACTGTAAACAAGGGCTATGTCCTGTGTGGTCTTGTTATGATTGTTGCAGCGCGGCATGCCACGGTTTATCCTTATTTGTAATTGTTGCAGTGCTTTATTTTTAAGTATACAGTTTTGGTGCTGCAACTCTTGTAATTGTTGCAGTGTGGCATGCCACGCTTTATCTTTAAGTATGCAGCTTCGGCGCTGGATCTCTCTATGGGGTGCCCTCCCTTTCCCCTTCACCTCCCACCAATTTTAAAAGCACTCATTTCTGTGTTGAAGCAATATTTACAACGTCTCTCGTAGCACTTAATATGTGGCTGTTCTGGTAAAAGTCACAGAAAAGGAATGATTGTTTGGTAACGCCCCCTTTGCGACCGGAGCGTTTCAGGTCTAGCAAGGCGTGGCCATGCCTGAAAATCGTTCCGATTGCGTTCAGGAAGCATCTCTCGTCGCTTTTCCGCCCATTACGTTTCTTTTAAGATCTGTCTAGAAACAATGAGGATGACCAGGGACATTTTAAGGATTTTGGGGGCGCTGGGCCAAACGTATTTTGGGGGCTCTTGTTCCAAACAGCTTTGAATTTACTATCCAGTTTCAGCTCTTTCATGGATTTTTTGGCCCGGTCACTGACAGTGCACAGACACACTGGTCCAATTTCTAAATGTGTTTATATCTAATATTCAGAGAAAGTGACAGTGTTTTCAATATTGTAACACATCAGTAGCTCACTAATATTATTTCAAATAATCTCTGTGACCCCTTCCCATTTCTCACATGAGGTCCTGTTTTGATCTAAAAGAAACTTTTTTACTGATGTTACATGAAACATAAACACATTTCTCTGCAAAATGTCTGTAATAGACTCACACACATTACCCACATTAAAAATACATCAAAAGAAAAAACTATTTACAACAATCTGTTTAGGAATTATTCAAGGTCATCATGGCAAGACTCTGCAGAACAGAGCTGGCTCTATCAGGCCCCCTCCGAAAGGCTGGGCCCCTAGGCCAGCGCCCACTTTGCCCATGCCTTAAAACTTCACTGAAGATCATTGATGTCACATTTTCACAAACCGCCTTCCTCAAGTAAGCTACTTATGCTATACAGGTCTGGAGCAGTGAAGATATATAGCATTTTGCAATCATATTTTAAAAAGTGAAAGGCAGTGTTCTGTACATCTTAACAAGTGGCTTCAACAAGGGTATATTCACCTGTTACGGTGCCGCCCTCACCTTTCCCGCCCCATCTATGTTGCCCTGAAGCAAAAACTGGGCCACCTTCACCGCAGCCCCTGCAAACGCACAAGAGCTCCAAGACACCGGCGGTTTCAGAGGCGGAACCAGGCCGGGTCTGCTGCAGATCGCTCTGCATATTGGTCAGTCAGATGCTGATTTTACGTGCAACTTTGTCTACATCTTGAAGTGCGTGCACTTCTGCCATTCACAGCCATCCACCAGCCTCCAAAGAGCACTTTCCGAAAAAACAGGCCTGCAATTGTTTATCACCCGGGCCTGCAGGAAGTACCCTCCAGGTCTTTCATAAGACTGCAGCAGGCCCAGGGCTTTTTCATGCCTCCTTCCCACCACCAGAGACTGGCCGCAATCTGAAGAAGGACATCAGCCGGGTGCTGTGCCGTGGATGTGGTGAGTGTGGCTCCGTAGGTGACCACTGCCATGGAGGCTCCTCTTATGCATGTATGCCTCAATGCCTCTGCAGTTTGTTGTGCTGAGAAGGTGTGCTGTAACATCAGAAGTGCAATAGAGAAGGTAGTGATGCACCTCGGACTGCCTGGCATCAGGATGTAATATCAGATTCGAAATCACTTCAATAGGTGCTTAAAAACTTCACAGAAAGTTCCATTAAGGGGGGTTTCACTTTTTTTTAATAGCCTGGCTCTGTCTAATTACTGACGAACTTTATGCATACCTGGGCCCGGCTCTCAAACAATGGTATATATAAATTCAGCGTGGTTTAAGATTTGGAATTAAATCTGTCTAGCACCGCTCTGAAACGGCTCTTACCCTTTCTTTCCTTTATTTGTTCCCCTGTTAAATGGATCCAAAAAAGAAAGAAACACTTTGGCTGCAAATGTCGTCTTTTACGGACATTTTTCAATTTCAAAGTGCAGCCTCGTAAAGGAGAAGAAAAATAAGGTTCAAAATACAAAAAACGGCCAAAGTGGTTATATTCACAACCACACACATCAGTGCCACTTGACAGAGTTTGCCAGTGAAGGGCTACTTTCGTTTTCAAGTCTTTCTTTGAACAAAATTGCTTTTTCCAGGTGTGGAAGCACACCATTTCTGGAGGTACTGCAATACCTGGTTGATGTGTAGAGTGGAAAAAGTTTAATGTGATCCTTATCAGCTGTTTTCCTTATTTTAGTTTATAAAATGTGTACCTCGGCTCTGTGTTGAGGGATGTGTTTTTTTTAAACCATACCGCTTACGTTTTGTAAGGATATAAGCAATGGACATTGAAACGGTTCCCTTCTGGCCCTGTGGTCATGTCCTTAACTTTTCAGGCAAAACACTCAACAATTTCTGAATAAAAAAGTGTAAAAGTGTTAAGGTAACTATGTTGTTCCTGCTTACATTTCACATGCTTTACTTTGCATTCCCTATCAGTGTTTGCTATTTCCAGGATGTTGTTACTTTTTTTTCCGGCCAGCATATTACTCTTGTCTCCCCTCCCTCATAACCTATTTCACATTTTCTGGTTCCAAGAGGGCCAGCCAAGCAGTCATGCGCACCTAGGGAATGCAAACCACTCCTAACCCTGCGCTGCCCAGCCCTGCCCCGCCCCGCCCCACCACTGACTGCAATAGGAAAAATACAATGCTTTTAGCAATATGTTATTATCATTTTATTTTTCCTTTTGAGCAGTGGGGCGACCCTCCTCCATCTTAGTGGCGGAGCCACCACTGGTCATAGCCCGACCCAGATTACCAGTGATCACATAGTTATCAGTGTGATAGATACGAACTGCCAAATATTTAATCGTTTCAAATTGCCAACCCAATGTGGTAATAAGCAGTGCCGCTCGTTGTGCATCGGATAATGGAAATAGGGGGAAGAGGTAAGACTTGTGCATATTTATCTTGAGTCCAGACACCCCTTCGAAGCCCTTGAGTAAGGCAATCATATCAATAACACTGTCCTCGCTATCTTGAAGATAAAGGAGGGTGTCATTAACATATAGGGATATTATATGCCATCTCCCATCCATGCGGATACCCCAGTCTGGACCCCTGGCTCGGAGAGTGCATGCCAGCGGTTCCATGGCTAGTGCAAATATAATCAGGAAGAAGAGGCAGCCCTGACAGTTGCCTCTAACTATCGGTACAGGATCAGAGATTACTTTTCCGGTTTTCATACATGCCGTCGGGGTGGTGTATAATAGCCGAACCCAGGATAAGAACCCGATCTCCCAGGTGCAGCCTCTCCTCAGCTCCACCAGCAGGTATGGCCCCCCCAGTGTATCAAATGCCTTCTCCATGTCTCATGGAGGTTGCCCAGGGGGTGACCCTCGAGGTTCACAGCCATTGCATTATCAGAAACAGGCGGCACAGAGCCTTAGGAAAGTGTTTTTGCCTGGGATATAGCTGTTCTGGTCTGACTCCACCCGGGTCTGACTTACGGGTACCAATCGATTCGCCAGGACTTTACCCAGTATCTGGCAGTCTAAGTGTAGAAGTGATAATGGGTGGTAGAAGCCCACCACCAATGCATACCTGTCAGGTTTTGGGAGGACTGTGATTATCGCCTTCTGCATGAAAGTCAGCAGCTGGCCCTTAATCCGAGCCACTGTATATACTTGCAGTAACTTGGGGGAAGTTGCTGCACATATTTGGCATAGAATTCCAGTGGCAGCCATATGAACCCAGTGTCTTACCTTTCGCCATTTGTTTGATGGCTGTGTGTATCTCCTCTAACACTAACGGGGCATAAAGCCTCTAAGTATCTCCTAATAGTAGTGTCATCTGTCTCTCTGTTGGAATCTTGGAGTCTGGTGTAATACTCCTTGAAAGTCTTGTTAACCTCCGCCTGAGTATTAACTATTCCCCCTAGGTGAGTCCTGATCATAGCAATTGAGGTCTTTGGGGTCTTGGAAAACAGGAGCCAAGCTAACTGTCGCTCCGCTTTGTCGCCCTCTGAATGTTGGCAAGCTGTGTATTCCCTATAATCTAGTTGGTATAGGCATACACGGGTCATCTTATAGTCTGTCCTACCTTGGGGCGACCTGGGAAGGGCACTGGTATTGCACATCGAGGAGCATTCGCTCATGCGGATATCACTTTCCAATGGTGTTAGTTCTCAGTGAAGCATCAATCTAGTGCCATAAATGGATTTAAGACTGAGGCCTCTCAGTACGACCTAAAATGCGTTCCATTCCATTTGGAAGTCTGACTCCGTGCCCTCGTTTTGTAAGAAGTATCAATCCACTGCTTCTCCAACAGTGGCCCTGAAGGCGGTGTGACTGTATTCAGATGACCCAATCTTGCTACACTGTTCGGGGCTACAGTATAGAAGGTTGATGAGCGTGTGCAAGTTATGTACCACTGAGCAATGGGAATATTCTCTCGCCTTTGGGTATAGTAAGTGCCTGATATCTACCACCTGCATGTGTGTTCTACACATTATTACAGTCATTTCGTTGTTGACATGGAGGAGACACCAGATGGGGAGGGGGGAAGAGATCTGTCTTAATTCCTATTCGACACTGTCTTGTCCCAACATTTGTCCAATCACAGGATGGTATCACCTATCGTCTGGGGTGGCCTCCCCTATACTCTAGAGTCAGATCCATGCATCATCCGGAGAAGTGAAGAACTTGGTAAGATCCTGAAGTATGATCTTCAGTTTGGCAGATAACAGCAATGCGTAGTGGATGTTTTGGTCTCTGAGACATTGCTTTATTCCGTAGAAGGATTTTCTCTTGCTCTGGACCTCTGATCTGTAGCCCAGGTAGATGGTGACGTTGGGGTTATCCACTTGCCTGGGGCTCCGCGCCCTGGTTACCTGTAAGATGTGATCCCTGTCCTGGTAGTTGAACAGCTGGGCCACCACTAGCCTGAGTAGTGCTCCTGGGGGTGGGAGATGAGCCGGCAACCTATGCGCCCTTTCAACTGAAAAGAAGGTGGATTGTTTGCCTCATTAACCAACCAATCCTCCAAGAAGAGCTCCATGCTGGGGCCTTCCCCTCGCTCGGGAAGGCCAACTTGGAGAATATTGTTACTGTGGGAGCGGCCTTCCGAGTTGTCTAGTCTCTGTCTTAGTTGGCACATCTCCTCTTTGAAAGCCTCGATGTGAGATTGCACATCTTTGAATGTGGGCCGGAGTGACACCATGGTGGATTCCATCTCATCCACCCTCTCCTTCAGTTTAATGTGATCACCACACATATGAGGCCTCTGTTGATCGTGAGAGTATCCAATTTGGACTTCAGGGTAAATTTAATGTCCAAAATGGCTGCAAGTATTTAATTGAATTTCTCTGTGAGGTCTCGTAAGGTCTCCCCTACCCCCACGGCGTTGAAAGTGCCCAGTTCAGATGAAGGCACAGGGAAGGTCCCAGCTCTGCCAGTGTGGGGAGGCTTACACCCTCTGGTTTTCACCATATTGTCCCTTAATGAGGCTCACAGTGGTGGCCAGCATAGCTAGCTGCAGTGGAATATCTATTCCTCTAAATCTCCCCAAGGAGGTGCTGCTCTTCACCCAACAGATCAGACCACGTGGCAGGCCCCCATAGCCTCAAAATAACTGGGCACGCCTCCTGTGTTCTTGATACAGGACAATGAAAAGAGGGAACAGGGAGGGGGCCACTGCAATATCTCCATCCAGCGTCAGTGCAGCCTTGTAATGTACAGACTTAATCTTTGCTAGCATGCCTCACAGACACAGCTCTGACTGGGCGGGCTCCATTTAGGCCATTCTGCAGGTGAAGCGGGGTGGGGTCCACGCCCATGGCATGTCCAGAGGGGCTTTCAGGGGTCCCCTGCCTGTCCAGGTGTGTCCCACCTTTCCATAGGGGCCTCAGGTAGTTCAGGTTTATAGCCAGTCATCAGTTGCAGAGGGCCTGTTGCTCCCAACCCAGGTTCAGGGGTATCACAGATGGAAGAAAGCCATAGAAGCATTGTGGTGCGAGTGTAGTGGGTCCCAGCTGTGTGACCCTCTTGTGTGGGGTGAATGATGCACGCATCAAATCAAGAGCTTCAGGGGGGGCGCTGTAGAGGAGGGGAAGGCTACTGCCTTGACAATGCCCTTACCTCCTCCATGCATTGTGTTCGGGGATGTGGCATGTGGCATGTGGCATGTGGCAGGGCCCAGCTCTCAGGCCACAGTCATGATGGGCGGAGTCCGGGGCTTCAGGCTTTGCAGGCTGGCCACAGCTGTATTTCCAGTCAGGCCGTGGGGGGCCTTGGTGTCTCCCGCAGTGCCAGCTGGCCGCCTGCCAGGCCTCCACTGCTCCTGGAGCACAGGAGCAGGCCCCAGGAAGCGGATTCAGGCTCAGAGGTTGCATTGCACGAGCCGCCCTTTACCTGCCGCCAGTGTATAATGGGGCAATAGCTGTTTTTAGAGAATGAAATGCAACCATATTGTTTTTACTACACTTTGGCTGTGTTCAGTATTAGGGCCTTAGATATAGCTAAGTAGTAGGTCCCTACCTATTACCACTTTATTAAAGTGGTAATAGGGCGAAAATGTATTTATATAGTCTTAAATACGTTTATAGTCATGTGCAGTGGTACTTTCACAAAATTTTGTGAAGTTCCACGTAAATACCGCGGTGACAGATATCACTTAGTTTAAATGACTTATCCTGCTTAACTGCAGTACCCAAAACACATAATCGCTGCACCATAATGTATTATCCTGCCAAATTTCACGTAAATCCATTCAGCCGTTTTCGCACTGCATCAAATACAATAGTCTATGGAAAATGCATCGATGGAAAAACGCATTTTGGGAGCCCATTTTATCTTTGCACCCCCTTAACGATTCACCACAAATATTTACACCATCTCAAAATGTGGAAAATGATGTAGGTCTGGAAAGTTTTGTGGTGATAGGTCAAACAGGTGGAAAGTTATTAGGGAGCTAATATCTGAGGAATTCCTAGGTTTGGGAATACTAACTATAACTACACAGTGGCAATCAGATTTAATGTGATTTCTTTCTTTTCATCTATTGTATTTGTTATGTATTTGTTTATTGGGTTACATAATCATGTGACCATAAATGTGTCTATTAGTTGTTCAGAAACTTTACATATGCAGGCTAGTTTATTTTTGTGTTTCCTTGCTACTTTTAGTAGGATTGTGTTAGATATGAAGCCCAAAGTGAATGAAAGCTAATCAATGTTGTTGTAAAAATTAAGATTATTTTTTCCTAATGGCCAACCATCATGTCCAACCTATGGTAGTTTGTGTAGCTCACTGCTAGGTCACGTTTCCATTTTCTTACACAGGAGTACATAAGTAACATGGTTTTTGTTTGGCTTGTTGAGCAGTTTTATTTTGTGACCCAAAGAGCATGCAAAGAAAACTTATGTAAATTAAGATGTATTCTATTTGTTATGTATTCGCTTATAGGTTTCCATTAGCATGTGACCATAAATGGGTCTTTCAGTTGTTCATGTAGTAAATCTGAAACTTTACATATACAGTCTAGTTTATTCTTTGGGCTTCCTTGCTACTTTTAGTAGGAGTGTGCTACATATAATAGCCTAAGTGAATGAAAGGCAATCATTGTTATTGTTATAAAAATTGAGATTCTTTTTTTTTTGCTCCTAGTGGGCAATTATCATGTTGTCCAAATAGTAGTTTGTGTGGCTCACTACTAGGTAAATGTTTCATTTTGTTGCACGGGTGCATAAGAAAGATGTTTTTTTGTTTGGCTTGTTGGGCCAGTTTTATTTTGTGAGCCAGAGAGCATGCAGAGAAAACTTATGTAGATCAAGATGTATTCTATTTGTTATGTATTTGTTTATAGGTTTCCATTAGCATGTGAGCATAAATGTTGTCCATGTAGTAAATCTGAAACTTTACATATGCAGTTTAGTTTATTTTTTGGGCTTCCTTGCTACTCTTAGTAGTATTGTGCTAAACGATGTCAAAAAGAATGCTTCATCTACTTTCCTGCAGTACCCAAAAGAATCATCTGCGCACCCTAATATCTAATGCTGCCAAATGTCACCAAAATCGCGCTATGCGAAATACAAAAGTCTACGTAAAATGCATTAGATTTCAAGCCCCTTTTGGGACCCTCCTTTTTTTGCACCCCCTTGACCAAACGCTGCAAAACTGTCAGTCCTCCAACAATGAAATGGGTGCAACAGGCTGCAAAGTTTTGTGGACATTCGTCAAACGGGTGCAAAGTTATTAAGGGACAAAAATCCCTACCTCTGTGACCTTAACTACAACTACAGAGTGGCTACTGCCACACACACGTGTGTGTGTGTGTGTGTGTGAGAGTGTGTGCGTGTGTGTGTGTGTGCGTGCGCGTGTGTAACCACTCTGTAGTTATATGTATATAATATACACACACATGTATATATGTGTATATATGCGTGTGTGTGTGTATGTATATATTTCTTTTTTACTGAAAAAAACAAAGGTTAAAGTAGAGTTGTAAGTAAGTAAGGTAGTAAGATTCTAACTTACATTAAAAAATCTTAAAAGCCGAAAAATCCACTACTGTTTAAAAAACAAATAAATACTGACATTTCCTAGTTACACGTCATAGAGGAGGCAGAGCCCAGGTGTGGACTCCAAGTAATATTGTTTATGAGTATAATGTTTCTCAAGTGACGCCTATTTCCCTATTCTTTTTAATTCATAGTTCTACGTAGAGAAGTAAGATCTCCATCCATGATGTGTACACCTTCATTTGACAGATTTACCCCTAAAATAAACTGCTAAAGTTACCTGTAGTAATGTTACAGACGTACTTTGAGTTGAAGGTACCCCTGCCCCGTGAGGTGTAAATCTGTATCTGGGGTAGCTGATTTGCATGTGGGTTGAGATTTACACGTCCAGGTGTAAGCGCAAATCTACATGCGCTGCGATCTCTGTCTATAGATTTGACTTCTGTTAGGGCTCTGTTATTTAGGAAAGTAATAAATAAGGTGGTAAAAATAAGGAAGAACACAAAATAAAATTTGAAATTCATAGAACCATCTAGAGCTCAGATATTACCCCCAAACAAGATTACAGCATTCGTCAATTATGCACTAATTTCTTTAAACAAGGGCCCTCCGGTCAATGCTTTTCTAGTGGGAAAGGTTTGGTTGTAGTGCTTAATGAAAAATGTCCTAGTAAGCATGACGGAAAGTTTCAATTCTATTAAGGACGCGGAGGCGAGGATTATGCTGTAACTTTCTTTATTCCTTACAGCCAGCAGTGTTTAACTTTACTTTTATAACAAAAAACTAGCACTCCCATGGTGCTTCACACAGTCCATTGCACAGTCCACCAATAGGCAGCCTCCGCTATCCCCGAGGGCGTGTGCTTCCTGTGGCAACTCCTCTTTCTTGACTGCGAACAGTACATCCTCGCGTCATTTCAGTCATTCTTGGAACGGTCTGAGCCTGAAATAAATCAACGACAACCCATGACTCTGATCTCCAAACCATGAAAAGTCATCATAGCATTGCAGTTGAACACAGGTGAAAACAAGGCAATGTGAAAGGTAACACAGTGTTTAGTGATCATGAACAGAAAGCAATCGTGAAACATACTTATACCATATGGCAGATTCCCCTCCGAGTGGTTAGAATCCAAATCAATATTGGGTGGGCAACAGGTGATCTTCCGAGACCTGGGTGGGAATAATCCTCGCCTCTGCGTCCTTAATAGAATTGAAACTTTCCGTCATGCTTACTAGGACATTTTTCATTCTATGTCAGGACCGGAGACGAGGATTATGCTCGTTCAAAGCTTATCCACCACTAGCGATGCCATGTCTACGACTGGTTGAAGTAGAACCTCTTGAACATCGAGTCCGATGACCAGTCGGCTGCATTCAAAATGTCTTCCAACCTGGCTCCCAGGGAGAACGCTTTTGAAGCCATGGCTCCTCTGACCGAATGGGCGCCGAACTGCGAGACATTGATGCCCGCCTCTTGCATTACCCATCGGATCCAGCGTGCTATAGTCGGTGGTGTAACCGCTTTGAAGGGCTTCCGCAAGGAAATGAGCAACTGGCGCTCCCCCGGGGGGCGGGTCTCCTCTGTCATACTCTCGTATTCCTTGAGGCATCGGACTACACACAGCTTGGGTGAACTATCAAACGCTGGATAAGAGATCACTCTGGAGTCCGACTTGGTCCTGCGAGTAATGTGGAAGGTAACACCCTGCGGGGTGAAAACTCGTCCTGAAATGTCTAATGCTCTAACATCCTAAACTCTACGGCAGGAAATCAGGCACAAGAGCATCGCCAGCTTCGCCGAAAGCTCTTTACGGGATAAGCACCTATTGGACTGCCAAGATTGGAACAAGCGTAGTACTTTATTAATGCCCCAAAGAGATGAGTATCTGGGCTCTGGGGGAAGCGTAAGTCGAATGCCCCTGAACAGCTTACAAACCATAGGGTGTTCCCCAACCGGGCGACCTTGGATCGGGTTATGGTCCGCTGAAATCGCCAACCGATAGGAGTTAACCGTGCGGTACGCCAATCCCTGAGTTGCTAAGGATGCCAGGAAATTCAGGATTGCTACCACTTCGCACCCCATGGGATCGTGATCATTCCGAACACACCAACGGACCCATCTAGACCAGGCTGATCTATATCGTTTATTCGTGCTATCTGCCCACTCTGCTCCCAGCAGCTGTTGAGCTTCGTTTGAAAGGCCAGAGACTCTCCAGCGATGCCTGAAATCCGCCAGGCCACTAACGGAATTCTGCCTTGCTGGACTAGTGGATGGGGTTGACCCTGAGGATCCCTCAGAAGCAGAGGATCGCGGGGTAGTAGGATTGGAAAATCCCAGGAAAGTTCCAGAAGAACTGGAAACCACACTTGCGACCTCCAATACGGCGTAATCAACACCACCCTCGCTTGTTGTCTGCGTAACTGCGTTGTGAGTCTCATTATCATCGCGAACGGGGGAAAGGCATACCCCTGCTCCGCGGCCCAATCTTGGAGAAAAGCATCCGTCGCGGCCGCGAGGGGATCCGGCTTCCAGCTGTAGAATTTCGGGAGCTGGTGGTCCAACCAGGACGCGAAAAGGTCTACTGAGAACGGACCCCACGTCTCGTGTAGCCTCTGGAAAACCCGTGGATGCAGCTGCCAGACTCATGTCCGACCAACTCCTGGAGCAAAAATCTGCCACCACGTTGGAAGCTCCCAGGAGATGTTCTGCCTTCAGAGAGATGTTGTTGGAGAGGCAAAAAGTCCAAAGGTCTTTGGCCAACTCTGCTAACGCCTTGGACTTCGTACCCCCTAGGTGGTTGATAGAACGTACTGCCGAGATATTGTCCATCTTCAACAGCACGCTGCAGGATACTTTGTCCTTCGTCCAGCACTGGATCGCAAAGGAGCCCGCCATCAACTCTAGGCAATTGATGTGGAGCTGACCTTCTTCGACAGACCACTTTCCTCTTGTAAAGTAGTCCCCGCAACGGGCCCCCCAGCCCAACTTGCTGGCGTCCGACTCTATTACTAAGTCTGGATCGCAGCCGAAAATGGCTCTGCCGTTCCAGGCTTCCATGTGATCTAACCACCATCGCATTTCCATGCGGACTTCCTCCGTAATGGGGACCTGGTCCGCGTATTGGAGGCCCTTGCGAAGGTGAGAGGCCTTCAAACGTTGCAACGCTCTGTAATGGAGCGGACCCGGGAAGATCGCCTGGATCGAAGAGGCAAGAAGACCCACTAAGCGAGCTATCTGCCTCAGTGAAGTGGCTGAGCGGGCTAACATCCTCCCCAGTTCTCTGCGGATTTTGGTAATCTTCTTCGGAGGAAGAATCAGAGTGCGGGCTACCGAATCTATGGTAAACCCCAAGAAAGTCACCTGTCTGGATGGGGTCAAGAGAGACTTCTTTTCGTTTATGACAAACCCCAGACTCTGGAGGAGGTCCATCGTCTCCTGTAGGCGGGTCGCGAGGCGCAAAGGACATTGTTCCAGGAGCAGGATATCGTCTAAATAGACTATGAGACGCAGACCCTTGGCGCGTAGCGTTTCGACCACTGGCTTGAGAACCTTCGTGAAACACCACGGGCCCGACGAGAGGCCGAAAGGCAGGGATGTGAACTCGAAAACCTGGTTCCGCCAGAGGAACTGTAGGAAACGTCTGTGCGGGGGAAAACAGGTACCGCTAGGTACGCATCTTTGAGGTCCAAACGGACCATCCAATCGTTGGGCTGCAGGAGGTCTCTTAAAAGATGGATCCCTTCCATCTTGAAGTGGCGGTACACCAGCCACTGATTGAATTCTTTTAGGTTTATTACCGGTCGCTGGCCGCCGTCCGTCTTGTCGACCAGAAAGATGTTGCTGAGAAACCCTTTTGGGTGCAGATGGGAAGGTATTACCGCTCCTTTTCGCAACAGGTCCATTACCTCCTTGTCTATTAGTGAGGCTTGGTCTCGTGCGAAAACCAGCGGCCTGGGACGGACAGCCTGGACGGGAGTGCCGTAAAACTCTATTTGGAAACCTTTGATGGTTTGTAACACTCATGCGTCGGCAGTAATTGCTCTCCAGTTTGCCTCGAAAAACGCCAACCTGCCCCCCACCCTGAGATGGTGAAAAGGAGAAAGGCTCACCTGTTGTGGCCACGGGCTGGCCTCTGGTTGCTCCTCTGCCTCCCCGGCCTCTGAAACCTCGTCGGGACTGAAAGAATTCTTGCCTGCCGGAGTCTGTGGCTTTCTTGCCGCCCCTTTGAGGGCCTTGAGCAAACAAAAAAGAACGTGCGGTAACCAACATCAGAAACGGTACAATATGTCAGTCAGAATTCACCGCCCATAAGAGCGCTACAACAATATTGGAAAGGCGCGCACATAAGCTCTTTACAAGCACGATAAACAATAGAATTTCACACAACTCTGAAGAGAAGGGAAAAAAGCAACTTAACTGCTGGCAGCAGGAAAGAAAGAGGAGTTGCCACAGGAAGCACACACCCTCGGGGATAGCGGAGGCTGCCTATTGGTGGACTGTGCAATGGACTGTGTGAAGCACCATGGGAGTGCTAGTTTTTTGTTATAAAAGTAAAGTTAAACACTGCTGGCTGTAAGGAATAAAGAAAGTTACAGCATAATCCTCGCCTCCGGTCCTGACATAGAATTTGTAAACAAATAAGTGCCATGGACTTTATCAGGTGGCCACAGCAGCTTGCACTACCCAGTGCCTCTGCCAGCGCTGCCAATAACAGTATCAACACAACTACTAACCATCGCACTCCTACAAGTGTGACAGTTCAGACTGTTCCAGGCCCCCAAAGATATAAGAATAGCCAGGGCAGCAGGTATAACTCATTTTTAATCAATATTGAATTAGTAAAAAAACTGTTGTTATGCTCATCTCTAGATCAGACAAACAGCACTACCAAGTGGCAGACTGACATAAGTGGCAGTGTTGACAATTAGGTGATGGTGCCAAGCACCGCAAAGCACTGGCTCAAATTAAGCACTGGTTGGTTGCCTCTAGATGCAGTGCGAGTTCTCTGGTTTACGGTATTGGAACAGTTAACCATGCCTAAACATACGATTAAGCAAAAGATGTGGTAAAGGTCACAAACAACAAAAGTTATACATGGGTATATATAAATTATATAATTGCTGTTATGTAAGGGAAGTGTATCTATACAGCTCGGAGAAAACGTCATATTTACAACTAGGTTATTTGTATCAACACTTCATAGAAGTGACAACAGTCTCATAAATAAGAGAGGTGGAAAGCAAGTTACACCTGGAAAAGTCGGTAGAATAGTAGTAATGGCAATTTCTTTAAAAGGTCAAACAGTTCTTCAACAGGGATGGAAGGTTTCACAGCGATTTTCTATCTTCTTCGCTATGTTTTTCAGAAAGGCAGAGAAATGCCTTTGCTTAGTTATTCAAAGGATAACGGATTATATTCAAACATTCTAAGCTATGGTCCTCATGATGCTGGGTCGATATGTATTTATTTGACAACAGCGCAGCCGCAATACATTGATGTCAGAAATGCCACATAAAAGCACAAAGGTAGTACACCGCATGATAGGCAGATGGGGTGAGTAGCACAAACAACAATGGGTTCTTGAGGTACTGTTTAAAGATGCTGGTTTCGTCAAGTTAACACTGAAAATAAATGCAACATATAGACATGCTATGGGGTATCGCTTGACAATATACCTATTTACTATTTAGATGCAATCTCGTCTTTAGTTATTTTTTCTCTCCAATCTCATGAGCCTGCACTTTAGGCTAATCTCACCCACGGTGGACAAGACTTGGATGTCTTCAAACTCTCTCTTCCTGAGATGAGGATCCAGGAGTTGGAGACGTCGGAACCTGGAGACTGCATACAGTGGTTTTGGTGCAACCAGCAAGTTAAGGTTGGCAGACTGCAAACTCTCGGTTGGTATCAGGTCAGAGTATCCACAAGGTAGTCCAGACAAATATCATAAAATACATCGGAAACAGTTGTCTAAGACTTGTTGTGTACCCTGTTTTTAGCTGAGAGCTACGCAGCATTGTGGTGAAATGGGATGTCACATTGTAAGTAGGATCGATCGAAGTACTCATCTAAGGTTGTGTAATTTCAGAAGAGGAAGTAGTCCTTTACACCCTTCACATCAGCATGTTGCAGAAGGCCATCTTCAATCAAGATTTACAAGAACTGCCAAAGGAATTATGGATTGTTCCTCCAAGCTGTACCCTTTATGTTTAAATTTGTTATATTGTTGCCAAAGTAGCTGTACCAAGAATCTGTGTGTCCAGCTCGGCGTCAACATTCAGCCTTGCCGGTTGCAGTGCAACTGTTAATTACACAAATGAATTAAAGAAAGAAAAACATCCCAACTCCCCTCCCTCCCTCACCCTCCCCCCTCGGGTGCCTGCATATCCTGATCTATCCTAGTGACACTATTTAGTGCCCAGGTCACTAGTTGTTTCGGACGTGTGAGAATGGTCCATCAGTCTTAAAAGTCTAAGGTATCGAGGACATGTGAGTTCTATGAATTCTTGTGATAGGAGTGCTATAAATGGGCGCCAAATGTCGCGGAATGTGTCTCCCTCTGCTTTGAGTGCAGAAGAGAGCCGCTCCATCCCCAGTAAATCCCAGATGCGATGTAGTCATGCTAGTTTCGTTGGGATCCTGTCAGTACCCCATAGGGCTAGTATAGCTTGGTGTGCTGCTTTTAGTGCCAACGTAATATGTTTGCCCCTCCTTGAAGTGAGTGGATAGGTAAGCAGGTTAGGGAGACCTAGTATTATGTAAGAGGGAAATCTGGGGAGCTGGGTATCAAAGTGCGTGTCTACCTCTGCTAAGATCTCCTCCCTGAAACTTGTCAGTTTTGGGCAGTCCAGAGAATGTGTGTAAGTGTCCCTTTCCCTCCACTACATCTCCAGCATTTGTTTGCTCGTGCGGGATTAATTTTATGCAAGCAAGTTGGGGTCAAGTACCAATATGAGGCGATTTTTGTGTCCGTCTCGGCACTGGAGGTGTTGGGAGTTGAGTATCTAGCCCTGTAGTAAATGTCCCTCCATTCCTTTAGTAAGTTCCCTCCCTAGCTCTCGGTCCCAGCAGAACTGGGCTGCCGCTTTCGTCTCTAACTCAGGACCCAGTAAGATTTTGTATAGATCAGTGACTAAGCGTTTGTCAGAGTCTCTGCTAAGGAGCCATCTTTCAAAAGCTGTCAGATGTCGCTGCACGGCTGCCCTGGTCTCTATGATCATCACCCAGTGTCTGACTTGCATATAATGAAACCTCTCTTCCTCAGAAAGTACTTCCTGGCCTCTTAATGTATTGAATGGGATGGGACCGTCTTTGTCGAACAGATGGCCTATTGATCTACATTCTGGATTTTGCCAAGCACCAAACTCTTTGCGGAGCCCAGGAGCAAAGTCTGGGTTCTCCCCTAATGAGGACAGAGGGAACGGGAAAGAGGTAAAGTCCTTCTTAACTCCTACCGCATCCCAGACCCTAAGCGTGGGGGCCGTAATCGTCGAGAGATACAGACTAGGCGCACGGTTAGCCTTTTTCAGGAAGGGGATCTTCCACATGGAGGTGCCCGCCAGTGCTCTATCCATGAATAGCCAGAATTTCTCTGATTCCGAGCGAGACAACTCCACCATGTATCTGAGTTGAGCCACTTGGAAATAGCTTATGATGGGTGGCACTCCCAGGCCTCCCTCCCGTGGACTTCGCACGCTCAGCTCTCTTCTCATGAGAGGTCGTTTGTTAACCCACATGGGGAGGGTCAAAAATACATAAAGTATTCTCGACAGAGCCGTCATTTTTAAGGCTGCTACTCGCCCCAACCATGACAGGCATATGGGTGCCAACGCGCTAGGTCAGATTTCGTTCTGTCTAGTAATTCCCTATAGTTAATGGTTGCGATCTCTTGAATTATCGGTGCGAGACGTATCTCTTGAATTATCCGTGTAAGACGTTTCCCTAAGTACGGGATGGACGATTGCCAGTAAATCAAGTGCGACCGCACGAGAAATCCCTGCGTATCATGTGAAGTCGTCAAGTTCAACGCCAGGGATTTGGATATATTGATGCAAAAGCCAGAGAATTATCCAAATTTCTCCACCTCAACTAGAAACCCCGGAAGAGAAACTCGTGGATCGTCTAGGGAGGCAATGACGTCGTCTGCATAGAGTGTAATGCCCCGAAGCAAACTCCTCTCATGTCTGGGTCGTCTCGGACCCTCTGTGTAAATGGCTCCATATATAACGCCAAGAGCAAGGGGGCACCCCTGAAGTGTGCCCCGCCGGATAGGGAAACTCTGTCAGATCCTACCGTTTAACCTCACTGACGCCCGCGGTCTCTCATACCCACTCAGTACCCAGGAGCGGAACTTATCTCCAAATCCGAAATGCGTAAAACCGCTGCTAAATAGGGCCAATGTACTCTATCGAAGGCCTTCTCGGCATCTATTGAAAAAAGCATCATTTCACCCTGGGAGCGAGGTGCCTTGTCTATTAGGTGGAGGAGGCGTTTAGTGTTGTCGGAGCATTGTCTATTAGGAATGAATCCTGATTGATCAGGGGCGACCAGACCAGGCATAAGTGGCGGGAGACGAGCTGCTAAAACTCCTGTAAGCAGTTTCGCGTCCACATTTAGGAGTGAAATAGGTCGGTAAGAACCGTATGCCGCCTTGTCTTTACCAGGCTTCGCTATAACGGTAATGGTAGCTTGCAGCATTGATGGGGGGAGTGTATCTGCGCTCCTAGATGCATTAAATACTTTGGTGAGTAAGGGAGCTAATACACTGCAATAAGTTTTATAGAGCAGAGCCGGAAAACCGTCAGGGCCCAGTGACTTGATTTTGTAGTAATGACCTCTTCTATCCTGATAGGGTTGTTTAGGATTGATGGTTGTTCGCCCGTTAATTTGGTGACTGTGGCTCCCTCTAAATAGGTATCGATTGGCCCCGGAGGGAGATCCTGTGCTGCGTATAGGTCCTTATAGAAGGCTCCGAATCTGGCTGCTATCGCTTCATCTCCATTTATCACTTCTCCTGTTTCGGTGCGCAGCTCCTCCACCGTGTTTGCCTGGCGCTGCCCCCTGAGCCTGTTAGCTAATAGGTGCCCACACTTGCTCCCTCCTAAGTAATATGCATGTTAAAGGCGAAGGATCGAATACTCGGCATGATCCAGGTCAAGACCTGCTAGTTGCTTCCTTGCCGATTCTAATTGCCTCCAGACCCGCGGAGCGCCAGTTCGGTGGTGGATGCGCTTGAGCTCCCGAACCATTTCTCTCGCCTAGCCTTATTGTCGGTGGCCGAGATAGCTATCAGCTGTCCTCTTACTACTGCCTTTAGGGCATCCCAGACCATTACCGGTAGGGGTTTCGGGGCGATCATTGATCTCCAAGTATTCCTTGATCGCCCTCTCCACCTGTTGAATCGTTTCTGGGCGACGGAGTAGCAATTCCCGCAATCGCCACCCTCGGGCATCCCGGTGCTGGTGTGGGAGAGTGAGGTCCAATGGTACTGCTGAATGGTCTGATAGTGCTCTAGGCTCAATTTCAACTGAGCGCACCGCCATCTGTAATTCCCTTGAGCCTAAAAAGTAATTGAGACGTGCGTATGATTTATGCAAGTGCAAATAAAATGTATAGTCCCTTGACTCAGGATGCCGCTCCCGCCATAAGTCTCTCAGGCCCAGGTCTTGTATCCAATGTGCCCCTTCCTCGCTAATTGCCCCTGCTGTCCCTTGTCGCTGGATCGAGCGATCCAGATTGTTGTGGAATACCAAGTTCAGGTCACCCCACAGGATTACCCACTCATCGTGTGTTGCCATTATTTCCCCTATTGCATTCTGTATGAACTGTTCTTGTCTTTCGTTTGGGGCGTTTATAGATCCCACGAGCATCGAGTGTGTGCCAAGGTGTATGCCATATCCCAGGAGGCACCCCTGATGTCTACTACTGTAACGCCTACTTTCCCTGGAAAAGACCGTGAGAACAGCATTGCTACACCAGCCGATTTCCGAGTCGGTGAGGAGAAAAATGGTTGTGGGAAAGTTCTAGATTTGAGTCTATGCCAGTCCCTGCGCAGCAGGTGTGTCTCCTGTAGGAGGAATATGTCTGCTTGTGTGCTTTCTAAGTAGGAGAGGATCGCCTTTCTCTTGACTGGGTTATTCAGCCCCTTGACGTTGAGGGTAACTACCCTCAGAGTCTGTGATCCAGCCATCATATCAATAACTTAGGGGAATCCCGCCTCCTGTTATGGGTCCCCCCCCCCCAGGTTTCCTGGACATTGCATAATTAGCAGGCACCCGTAAACAAACCCCAAAACAAAACTATCGAGTAACGAAAGTCTCTGAGTAAGGGACGGCCACATGTGGGCCATCTCCGTACTAATAAGAAGTTCGTAGTGTGGGGTGGTGGATCACGTCTTACGGTCCTTCGCTCCGCTACCAGCCCACCCCCCCCCCTGCTGCTCATCTCTGGGATGCTGTGGTACCTCATGCCGGATCGTTGCTGGAAGTATCCTTGGTTAGCTTGGCCAGGAGTGCTTTCCTTTCAGTTGCCATAGTTTTAAGGTCTGGGGCCGAGCCTCGACCAACTACGGGCACTTTACTGCATCTCTCCCTAGCATACTGTCGCTGATTATTGGATCGTATATTCAACCGGGATTCCTCTTGTAGCTCAATATGGAGGAGGTCCGCCACTTCTGATTGGGAGCGGAACTGTCGGAGCACGCCTTGCCACCTAAATATAAGTCTAAATGGGTGACCCGATGAGTAGGCTATTTTTTGTTCTCGTAGAAGGTTGCAATTGGCCGGAACTTTCGCCGTTTTTGGAGCGTTGAAGCAGCAGGTCCTGATACAGATGGAGGGTCTGTTCTTTGAACTGTATGACTGGGAGCCTGCGAGCCTTCCTGAGAATCTCTTCTTTGAGTGTGAAGTTGTGAATACATGTCAAAATGTCTAAGAGGCGTGCCCTTCCAGAGCCCCAGCTCCCCAATCTATGGGTCCTGCCCAGACGGATTGTCTCAGGCGTTGTTATCTCCAAGAATTTGTGCTAAAAGATCTGTTGCATACGCCTCTATGCTCTCTCCTTCCGCATTCCTGGGGGCTCCTCTGATACAAATGTTGTTCCTCCTAGACCGATTTTCCAAATCTTCTGCTTGGGCCTGGAGGTCAAGTTGTTGGTCTGACAGACGAATGACTTGTTGCTGAATTTGCTCTATTTCTTCATCACGCATGTTTCCCCTTTCCTCGAGGGAGTCCACTCGCTCTCCAATATCTGTCACTTCTTTTCGAACAGCTTGTAGTTCGCTTGTTAAGTCCCTTTTAACTGCTCAGGCCAGAAAAAAAGGCCTACAGGTATGGGCGTGTGACCGGCGCCGCCGCGTCTTCCAACGCCGGGGAAGGAGCTCTACTTTGCCCTCCCTTGTTCTCGCCATCTTGGGTGCATCCCGGTTTTGTAAACATATCTTTTATAGAGCCCCCCTTCTTCGACCACACGGACGTCATTTTCACGAGGTCATATAGGGTGCGTGCTATTGCCTCAAACTGGTAGGAAAGGCTTGACGGCTTGGGGAGGATGTGTAGCCTCCTAGGAGATCCCGTGGCGCTGTCTCAGCTGGAGCCTCCACTCCCCCTTCACTTTCGATCGCCGAGGCTCTTACCTCTAAAACCTTCCCAGTTGGTAGGAGGTGTATCTGGCCCCAATCAAGCAGGGAACCATTGTACGTCTGGGCCTTCCGCCCAGCATGATCAAGGATCCAGGGTATTAAAATACTCTCGAGCCCAGGACCAGTTCAGTGGTATTCAAGCAGTGCCTGCCGCTCCCCCTTGAGACAGGCTCTGCGCCGTACTTTGTGCTTATTAGGTTGACTTATGTCCTCTTTCTCCGGCTCCTGGGCTAATGATCACTCCTTATAAATAGGCACTAATCATGAAGGGTAGGTCCCCAGTCTGTGTTGCCCGTCTTCTTTCAACTCAGCCCCAAACACCTCATTAGATCTGGCATTCTTTTAATTAGTTGCTCTGTCTCACGGCCAGTTTCTTAACATGAGGCCGTGTAAGTCTCCTCCCGCTGGTCACATGCTGGGGGAGGCCTCTCCACCCCTCGGGTTAACTGCAGACCAGCTCTGGGCCCCAAGATCCCTACTGACCTCCGCCTCACCTCCTGGGGAAAAACGCCACTGACTTTCCCTGGTCTTTCTCGTTGTACTCCCAGGGCCTCCGCTCAGTACCAGGCCGTCTTCGCAGGCCCCGGTCGTCTCGTGGTCGCATCTCGCCGGGTCTCAGCGAGCACGCCTCCTTTCCTTCGCTCGACACCGAAGGGCCCCGCCCTACACGCCGATGGAGTGCAGCACCAAGTTCTCGTCTGTGGGCCGCTGGGGTCTCGATTTGTAAAGCTTGGGTCTCCGCTGCCGCAACTCTCCACCTCCGACACCAGCCGCAGCTCCCGAGACCAAGTCTAGGCTGGCTTTGACCACGCTTCCCAACTCGGGATGGCCTCGCAGGGTATAGCTGCTTGCGGAGAACACGTTCTTTTCCTGTTGCTGTGGAACCTGTAGGTCACCCCGGTTTCTCTGCATTTGGGATCCGACAGAGATGAGGCCAAAACCACGGCGGGAGGAGGTTTCTAGCTTCGGTGAGACGGAGCGGAGGAGAGACAGGTCTCACTCGGTCGCCATCTTGGCCACGCCCCCCTCAAGCTGTACCTTTTAAAGGAAACACTTGTCACCTCTCACATATATTATTCTGGGTGGTATGCCATTGTGGCTACTGGAAGGAGTCTCCCTTTCTAGAAAGACAATCAACAGACCTCCTTAGCATTGAGTCCTTGACAAAGTGTTACTATGCAAGTTTAATAAGGTTCTTGTATCAAAATTCAATGCGTGACCGTGGGGAGAAGGGATACTGATGGAGGCTCACTAGCAGGTTATTGCAACAATCTAATCTGCAAAGCAGCAGAGAATTACTTAGTATGGCATTATTTATTATGTTAGCGGTGTGGAATGGGAGATATGGACTTATTTTTCGTACAACTTTTACTTGGAATAGAAGTTGTGATAATGAGTATATCCATGGGCAATGAGTTGAAAAGTAAGAGGAGAATAAGGACAGAATATTGGGATGGAAACAGAGTAAGATGAGTTGATCTGAGCACAAGAGGGGTGGGGGGAACTAGAAGACATTCACATAAAAGGGGAGGCATAAACTTTGGTTGCAAAGAGAAGATGGATATTCTACCTTCCCACTTTGTAATCCTCCTGCTTTGCATAACACAAGGATGCTTGTGGAGACTAGCTATTGAGCACCATTTACATTTCGTCTGCCCTGGCGATGGAGAGATCATAGGTTCTGGCCATTATCAGAATGTCCTCCAGTGTTATCCCTGGTTCTCTCAGGATAAGTATCCTCAGGTTCAGTGGCGGCTGGTGACCTTTGAAAGTGGTGCAGCACAACAGCTGCCCTAAATTTTCACCAAATGAGTATACAAAGTGAGTAACCACGAGTTCCCACTTAGGGTTTTTAAGACTCTATCCCAAGAAGATATTGAAAAATATGGAACTGTTACATTTTCTGGTAAATGTTTTAAAGTTTTAGAGGTGCTCCATGCCATTGTGAAAGGGACCTAATGAAATCTATCAATACTTCTTCAAGTTGTGCTAAATAAAAATTAACCCTCCTCATCTATTCTGGTTCACTGTCCTGCAGCAGCCCTAATGACTGAATTGATATATAACTGACTCCCTCACAGTCCTACTTGCCCCCACTACACTGGAAGGCTGTAGTCTAGCAGGACGGACCTGAAGAAGCATGAGGCAATGGTCCACATGTCATAAAGTCTTGCCTCAGTCTGCCAGTCCTTCAGAAGAGCTGATGTGATATGGGCAGGCTCTGGACTGTTTCAACTGACTATTGAGAGGCATTGGACATTCAGTAAACCTCTGAACATAACCTATTTTGCAAAGTATTACCTATGCTAGAATCAGTTCTAACCTCTCAACAAATGAAATGCTTCCCACTGATTTTAATGGGGCCACAGGTTCAAATCCCGGCCGCACCAATCACATTTAATCATTCTAAGGTTGATAAAATGAGTATTATTGACTTGGGTAACAATATGGCGCTCTGAGCTAGCTATTGCAGTCTTTCAGAGCTGAAACTAATGCAACTCATCATGTACCCAACCCTGCTGGCCTTTTATATGTGCATGGTACATGAGGAAGCGCTCAACCTCCTAGGTCTCCCAGAAGCGCGTTAAACATGTAAGAGACTACACCAGTCCTATTAGCCTTCCAAGGGAAGTCACTAGCCAGTCAGACACTTGTAATAAAGTGTATGGTGAATGCTATGTGTCTTGTGCACTAGAAAGAGGCCTGACAAGTCAAATCAAACAAAGATCAGGATGCAGTAATGTAACACTAAATACGGACAGGATTAACAAACTCCTGCATAACTTCAAATATTGTTTAGCAGCTTTGACAATGTCTTTTTCAAATATATTGTTCTTTTGCCAAAAGTTATCACCTATGGTAATATCAGTCGCCAAACTTGATTGCATGGATTTTAGAATCCGTTTAAAGTCATATACCAACTAGTGTTTGGTGCATCTCAAGTAATCAGACACTGTGCAACTTGTGCCCCAATAATACATTCTCACATGCCACCACATTAATATTTATTGGGCTTAATAATATCTTTACACCAAATGGCTGCCATACTCTTCATTCTCGTGATCAAACAAGACTAATCAATGGCATAATTTTAAAGCATTAAAACATACAAATGCAAGCACTCACTCTTAAAAGTGCACACATTGACAGTGCTCAGATAATACATCTAGGCCCGGGCCCCTACAGAACTCTTTCCATTCACTTGCCTGTATGTTGTTACAGGTCGATGCCTCACAGGGCTTCCTCAGACAGCTGTGAGCAGATGAAACACACTTTCTGATCCTCGGCTGCAGGACATCATCATGCAGAGAAGCACAGTAAGTCATGGGCCTCATCTGAGGTGGACCTCGTGAAATCTGTTTTGTGTGTGACGTCCGGTAACACACACATTTCTCCGATGATGCTTGTAGCTCCCACGATCACAACCCTTGTGCTCATGTCATTGTTTCAGTTCTATTAAGTAACCGATGAAAATGACCCCAAAGGTCAAATGCAAAGCTGAACAGCAGCGAGTATGCGTGGAGGGAAGCACTCGCTTCACGAGCATAAACATTTCAGTAATGTTAACAACTAAGCTCTAGAAAGGCGAAATACTGCAGCTGTTCAAGAACAAATATACAATTCAAGTAACAAAAACATGCAAGCAAATCTCTGCATGGGTGGATCTCAGTCTCCCTACCCAGCCTAGGGCCACTCTTTCCCGCCTTTACTCCACTGAAATTATGGAGATTTGCTAACTCTGCCCAGGGCCACTGCTGCCAACGCCCATGGGTAGACTTATCAGTGCCATGGAAGGCAGGCCACGCCCAGCTCCTGACGTAACTGCTCTAACTTGTGCCTCAAGGGCGAAGGAGACATCGTCCGGCACATGAGCAGGTGCACCGCATTCCGCCTGCAAGAATATAAATAAAAAGCTCTATCCATTTTAAGCCTTACTGAGCTGCTCGTATTTTCACACACTTCTCCTCTTCCATCAATAGTGGGGCACCGCCACTTACGCTCATATGTGCCAGCCACCCTTGCTCAGGTTTGCCGATCTGCACCCCTGTAATAATTGGGATCGTACCTCCTTTTGCTGGTCATCGGCAGTGCATGTGCTGGCAAAGGCCCGAATGCGTGCATAAAAAGCGCCCATTGACTCCCTCTTACCTTTGATTTGCCTGGCGGAGCTTGAAACGTTTGAAATCGGGGTTGAGTTGGGGGCTGAAGTATGCGTTCAGAGCTCGAATTGCAGCGTCATAGTCATTAACACCATCTGGAATTGGGAGGTGTTGAAATAGTTTGTAGACTTCATCACCCCCAAGGTGTAGCCGTAGGGACTGCTTGACTTCATTGTCCTTTTCTCACGTGGCCCTGAAGTAATTTTCTAGTCTCCCTACCCAGACTTTTCATCTTGGGGCGCCGCAGGCCGGTCTGCTAGCTTACTCAACGCTGCAAGGGCGCCAATGGCAGAGTGCAACCAGTGGTCGAAGTGAGGGAAACAAAAGTAGGGGAACTGTGGGTGGAGATTCAGAGGGCGGAATAACCCGAAGATTGGGTCAGTGGGCGGAGTCAGAGGTGTGGCCAGAAAGAGCAAAACATCCCAATTTTTTGTATTTGTTTGGCATTTCACTGACCAGTTGAACCTCATTACGTTACTTAATTCAACCAATGGATACACGTTTATTTAAGGTTTAATATGAGTTATTGACATTAAAATACATTCACAAAGTGGGATACGTTTCCAATCACAGAATGTCCCAAATACGCTTAAAAGTGGAATCACAAGCCATTTGTCTCTGACCCATGCAGTTTCTGTCATCAGCACTTTTCCCTTTTTCCACAAGAGCAGTTCAACCATAAATGGCAAAATATCCTAGTTTGTAAATGTTTTCCAAATAATTATGTCTCTGGCATATTTGCCACATAATATATAATCTGCTGCAAAATCTGATGATTTTAACTACAAATTGTTTGTAGCTCAAATGGATCGAAAGTTACTAAAATATGTGACTTGTGTTGCTGCGAAGTAGAGGGCCCTCTGCAAAGGTTGACTGGTCACCTTTCTCACTGCCGCATTTGTATGTTACACTGGTACTAATGAGGCAAAATCTTTGCAGAGACTGTTAGTATGTGTAAAAAATGTCAAATAATAAAATATCAGAAAATGTACTGCATTATGCTGCAGCCTTTTTTTGCTGCATAATTTAGTCAACACTGCGACAACATTTTGGCCTCCATTGCTGCATGATTCCAGTGGACCCTAAGCAGGCAACACGTTAAAAGTGCTTGTGCATAAAGGAGAGATCGTGAAGTTTGCAAACTTGGTTTGGTGTGTGTTGGAAATGGCCCTTTTTGCAGGGTTATGCCCAAACTTTTTGCTTTTTCCTCCTATTTTTTCTTGACCTGTGTTTGTTGGCTATAGGACTCTGGGCACTTTACCACAGCTGATCAGTGCTAAAGTGCATATGCGCTCTGTGTAAATTGTTATTGTGATTGGTTATCCATGATTGGCATATTTGATTTACCAGTAGGTCCCTAGTAAAGTGCACTGAGTGTGCCAGGGCTGGTAAATCAAATGCTACTAGTGGGCCTGCAGCACTGATTGTGCCACCCACATGAGTAGCCCTGAAAACATGTCTCAGGCCTGCCACTGCGGTGCCCGTGCGCAGTTTGTTAACTGCCATGTCGACTTGGCAAGTGCACCCACTTGCCAGGCCCTACCCTTCCCTTCTCTTACACATCGGACACCCCTATGGTAGGCCCAAGGTGTCCCCTGGGCAGGGTGCAGTGTATGTGAAAGGTAGGACATGTACTGGTGTGTGTAACATGTTCTGATAGTGAAATACTGCCAATTTCGTTTTTCACTATTGAAAGGCTATCTTGCCCCAAAGGACAGAATGGGGAATGCTTTGTAACATTTTACAAGCATATCTTCCCATAGGGATAAGATGGAAAAATGGAGTTTGGTATCCCTGAACTCAGGATTTAATAACACATCTTTTAGTAAAGATGGTTTTTAAATTGTGTGTTTGAAAATACCACTTTTTTAGAAAGTGGCTATTTTCTTGTTCAACCATCCTGTGTGCCTCTGCCTGTTTGTGGATTGACTGTCTGGCTTTGGAGTGACAGGGGCTGGGGAGGTGCAGTGGCTCCAGGAGTCTGGATGGGTCAGCACTAGGCTGAATAGGCCTGACCTGCATTTGGAGTGGTGGGAGGAGTAGCACCTGTACCTGAATAGGGCTGTGCCTGCCTTCCACAATGCTGGCTCCGCCCCCCTGTGGTGTGTCTGGAGCCAAGGCTCACACTGACAATGGATGTTGTTGTGCACTTGCAGAGTGCCCCCCACAACTGGTTTGAACTGGGCTCAGAGCCCCTTGCACAAAGAGAACAAAGACATTTTGGGGTATAAGTATCAGACCCAAAACCCCAGACTTTAGATCATTCCTGGAATTCAAGAGGAACTTTGCCAAGGAGAAGAGCTGGAGAGACTGAGGAGAAGTACTGCCCTTGCTGTGTGTCTGGGGTTGGCCTGCAGTTGCTGTTTCTGCCAAGGAAAGGAGAATGACTTTGCTGTGTGCTGTGTCCCTTGCTTGAAGGAGATCTCCAAGGGCCTGAAGTGAGCTGGCCTCCTGTTCTGACGTCTCAGGGACACAAAGACTTCACCCCCAGCTCCCCTGAACTCTGCTGCTGTGAGTTCTGACCTGCCAAGAGGTGCCTGTGCCAGTTTTGGGCCTCTGGAGGTTGTTGCTGCTGTTTGGGAGCTGGAAGAAAGAAGAAACTCAAAGAACTACAGAAATCTAGGGATCGCGGCTGAAGAGGACCGACGCAGCGCCGCCGCATCGATCGCCGGCGCATCCCGGATTTCCACGCATCGTGCCTGTGTGGCAAGTTCGTCCGACGCATCACCTGCGGACCGGAACCATCACGAAGAATCGACGCATCACTCCCCATACAGACCGGATTCGACGCAACCCTTCCTCTGCGTGCAGCGGGACTGTCGCATCGCCTCCCCATGGTCTCAGGAGTGTCGCATCTCTTTGTTTTCCGACTCTGCGGCGGTTTGGCTTTGGAACTTTGACGCATCTACAGGTACTTTGGTGAAAAGTCACACATCCATAGTTTTCTATGGTACAAGTTCTTGAAACCTTTTGAAAGTCATATTTTTAACTGTGTATGCTGGATTTTTTTTTTTTTTTAAACTTTATTTTCATTTTGCATACAAACTTAAATCTAAACGATCATCGCATTTAAAGCAGCAGCAGACCTAGTGGTCTGATAACAGCATAACAGGTATCTCACGATTACAACCATTACGTTTGGTACATTTGAAAATCTTTACGCACACCTGGTTACATTTACGTTGCATTTTGGAAACCACAGCACATTTTTGCTCCTATCAATAGGCTAATGGCCCAGTCACCCATATCCTACAGTGTTAATGACATATATGGTGTGTCTCCCTTTGTTATATATTGGTTGAGTCAACCGACCCCTGTCCTGTTCTTCCCCTGAATCTACGGACGGTGTATGGCGAGTGAGATAGACCTTGAATGGGTCCCATATATCTTTTGGTTGACACCTGATGGGCATCAGAGCGTTGAAGTTTTCAGACTGTGTATTGCAGTATGACATGTCAGCACACCATTCCTTTAATGTAGGGGCGGGCCCCTTCATCCACCTCATCGCTACCCTACGTTTTGCAGCAAGACACTTAGCGCGAGCAACTTGCGCATACTATTGGGGTACTCCTTAACATAGCCCAATAAGGCCTCCAGTGGTGTTAACCTGAGCGGCACTCCTGCTATATCCTGCAATGCAACGTGTATGGACTCCCAAAACCTATAAATGTCAGGGCAGCCCCAAGCGAGATGAGTAAAATCAGCCGAATCTGCCCCACATCTTGCGCACCTGTCATCTTCCCTAAGACCATATCTATGTAAGCGAACCGGGGTGTAGTACACCCTTTGCAGGTACTGGAAGTGTGTCAAACGATGCCTACCATTTTGGGAAATGGACTTTGTGCTAGCGCAGCAATACTTCCAATGCCTGTCCGTGATTTCTATCTCTAGCTCCACACGCCACTCCTGTAGAGCTTTTGCATGGACAGAACTTGGACCTGTGTTGGAGAGTGTGTATAACATTGAAATCATGTGTTGTGAGGACGTGGCTCTTAACAAATACGTCAGGGAGGCGTATTCGCGCGGCTCTGACATGCCCTCGCCTAGTGTCGCTCGCAGCGCGTGTCGTGCACGAAAATAGTGGAATCTTGCCATCGCAGGGGCGGCCAGAGAGTCATTTTGCAGCTGTTCCCATGTTTTAACCGTACCCTCCTCAAAATAGTCACCCGCAGTACTGATGCCTAGGGACCGCATGGTCGTAGTGAAGTTCGTCTCCTGCCGCATTGGTAGCCAGTCGCAGAGTTCGATCGGCAACTTAGGGGAATAGAGCAATGCGATCCTCTGCCTGCGCGCTGCCCTCCAGAGTAAACTCCTCGTGTTTCCTACTGGATCTATGATGTGATAGCGCCTGCGCGGGGTCCCACACAGATACTGCGGCAGTGTCAAGGGAGACATGGCCTGTCTTTCCACGTGTATTTGCGGGCTGTCCAGTGGGCCGTGCAGCCATAAGTGAGCATGCATCTGTTGCGCATCACAGTAATAAAGTTAAAAACCAGGGGCGTTGAGCCCGCCTTCAGCATAAGGTTTGGTCAATATGTCCCATGACACGCGTGCTTGTTTGCCTGCCCAGGCAAGACGGATCAGGAAAGAGCGAAGTGTACCGAAAAACGACCTGGGCAACAAAATAGGGATATTGGCAAATCAAAACAAAAACCTCGGGAGTACTATCAATTTCATGAGCGAAATTCACCCGAGTAGCGACAATGGTAACCAAATTCATTTATCAATAGACTCCGATAGTTTCTGCACTGCTCTGCCATAGTTCTCACTAACCACAACCTCAGGGTCAGTGTGCATTTGTATGCCCAAATACCTGGTGGGCTCTGACATCCACTCGATAGGAAATGTACTCGCTACTGGAAGCGCCTTAGGGGTCAGTGGGAACGCGACAGATTTGCTCCAGTTAATACGAAGGCCAGAGTGTTGCCCAAATCGCTCCACTTCCTGAAGGACTGGTGTTAAATTCCACGCAGGTTCGTGAACATATAGAAGAGTGTCATCAGCGTAAGCCGTAATTATTAAGCTGTACTGCTGGAAGGGTATGCCTAGGAACCCATGGTATTCCCTCAGCGCACATGCAAGAGGCTCCGCGACCAAAGCATATAGTAAGGGGGACAGAGGACACCCTTGTCTCGTGCCTCTAGTAATAGCTATTGGGTCCGAGAGAAGCCCATTGACACGAACGCGCGCAGTGGGCTGCTAATACAGCACGTCTATCAGTTTAATAAATATCTCGCCCACCCCCACACGTTTCAATACTGCCCTCAGAAAGCGCCACTCTACGGAGTCAAAGGCTTTCTCGGCGTCGAGAAAGATCGCCGCAGCACGCATCTCTGGGTCTATGCCAGCAATAGTGCCAAAAAGGGTCCGCAGATTACTAGTTAACAAGCGTGTAAGTACAAAGCCCGATTGCTCAGGGGCCACAACTAAGGGGAGCACAGGAGCGAACCGGTTCGCGAGTATTTTGACAAACAGTTTGGTGTCTGTGTTTAACAACGAGAGCGGCCTGTAGGAAGAACACTGTTGCGGGGGTTTATCTTTTTTCAGGAGCGTTATCAAAGTGGCCTCTCTCATACTGGGGGGCATAATACCGTCCGTGGCCATCTCCTCAAACAGATTGACCAGATGGGGGAGTAGTTGGTTCTGATACGCCTTGTAGAATGCTACTGTGAGCCGATCTGACCCTGGGGCCTTGTTATTAGGCATTGATTTCAGGGCAGCAGCAATCTCCGTGGGGCGCAAGGGAGCCATCAGGTGTTCTCTGTGTGAATTTGTGAGCCACCGCATAGCTATGTACGATAAATATTCCTCGTCCGACTCATCAGCCTCAGAAGGGCATGACGTGTAAAGCTGTGTGTAGTAAGAGCGAAATCTGTCCGCTATCTGAACAGGGTCAGTAAGTATGACGTCATTGTCATCCCAGAGCTCCAACACCTCACCAGAACCGCTATCAGGGCGGATTAGGGCCGCTAAGGTGGCCCCCGGCCTCTCCCCCTCCCCATACACTCTCGCTGTCGCGTATTTCCCCAGGTGCACCACCTCCGCCTGGGCTTCTTTGTTATATTCCACCAGCTTGGCTCTGATTTGTGCCATGTCATCCGGAGAGGGGTCTACAGTTGTTCGTCGCTCTAGGTCCGCTAATTCCGTCTCAAGCTTCTGCAACCTCCACCTAATGGAACGAAGGACCCCTGCGTGCTTTGATATGACTGCCCCCCTAATGAAACTTTAAAAGTTTCCCAGATGGTGGCCATCTTGGGCACACTACCCAGGTTGGTGGAAAAAAACAAATCGATTTCCTTTGAGATTTCTATCTTGAATGCCTCGTCCAGCAGAGAATACTGTGGGAAGCGCCATGTGCGGACTCTGGGCTGCATATCTCCTATATGTAGCTGCAATTTGACAGGGGAGTGGTCCGAATATGTGCGGGGCAGGTGTTCGCAATGCGATACAAAGGGAATTAAGCCCCTGGACACTAGTCAGTAATCTATACGCGTGTGTATGTCGTGCGTAGATGTGTAATGCGTATATCCCCTGCCAGCCGGTGTGCGATATCGCCAGACGTCAACCAGGTCGTCTGCCTCCGCTATGGCCGCAATTGCCTTCGCTGCGGACGAGGGGGGGGCGAGGAGGGCCCTTCAATCGATCCAACGCTGGATGTTGCACACAATTAAAATCACCACCCCACAGTGTATGCATCCTAGGATACGCGATGAGCTTATTGTGCAGGGCGCAGTAAAACTGAGGGTTATCATAATTTGGGCCATATACTCCTACTAAGTGGTCCTTACTACAGTGTATTACCACGTACCTGTCCTCATCGTCTTTGTCTACTTCGTGTATCTTAACATTGGACCCTTTCCGAACCCAGACTAGGACCCCTCGTGCATGTGAGGTAAAGCCACGCATGTGAGGTAAAGCCACGCATGTGCCTTTCATTCTCTTCTGCGTCAACAACCCTGTTTTTGGCACCAGATGGGTTTCCTGAAGTATTGCGACATCAATGTGGTGCCTAAGCAAATATAAGACTACTTTGCAGATTTTCCGCTGGTCGTTTAGGCCCCTAACATTCCAAGTCAAGAAGTTTATGGTGTGGTGCTCTTGTGTGGTTAAATTGCAATGTCTATCACCTATATCAAGACGTTGCAAAGTGACGTAAAGTAATTACGTGAGTGTGTAACCAATAACGATTGTTAGCCATTATGCTGTTGCTATTATACAATGCGAATGCGAACAACCCCCCCTCCCCCTCCCACGTCACTTCCCCCAACAAATGACATGGCGACATACCCCTACCCACTTAATCCCCTATCCCAATCCCACCCAAATAAACAATGTGTAATACACTCAAGGGCGATGAGTGCCCACCAAATGCAGAGTTTTCGAACATCGCCGCACATTTTATGATGGAATACATAACAAACCATGATTATACTTATGTGGCAACTGGCCCAGCCTCTTTCCAAGCAATTGAACTTCCGCCCCCAAGCTGCATTTTGACTGAGGGGCCACCGCCTCCTTGTACCTGTCCCTCAGGGTGAAGAGTACAGGGCGAAGCAGAGTGGCCGTCGCCATGTCTCTTAGAACCTAGAACAAGCAAGCTGATCCGTCAGCCGTGACATAGATAAAAATAACCATGTGCTGCACCTTATACACCTGTGAAGCAGAGTCACATTGTTCCCTTGTACTGAGCCCGGAGGACAACTCATCAGTCGTTTTGGTCCAGAGAGCCTCCAGCACCATCTCCTATTGGATCTTCAGCCACTGTTTGCTTGTTAGCCTGCGCTTTGTTGTGTTCCTTCAGCGCCTGCTGGACATTTCCAGGGTCGGCGAAAATCCACACCTTGCCATTCAGTGTCACCTTCAAACGGGCTGGGTAGAGCATAGCATAGTCTATGTTAAGTTCTCTGAGCTTGCGCTTGACCGGGACGAACCGCTTCCTCGCCTCCTGGACCTGCAGCGTGAAATCCGGATTTAAGGACAGCACAGAGACCTCGTAGGTGAGTGTCCTGAGCTCGCGGGCATGCCGCAAAGCAGAGTCCCTATTGCGGTAGTTCAAGACTAGAGCTATAATGGGACGCGGCGGGGCCCCAGGCGGAGGTCTAGGCACCAACGAGCGATGGGCCCTTTCCACCACGAAGACCGAGGAGAAAGAGTCACGGCCAAGGAGGGTGGTCAGAAGATTCTCGACAAAGAGCTCCATGTTCCCGGTCGGGGTGGACTTCGGAAGCCCCACAATACGTAAGTTGTTGTGCCGGGAGCGCGCCTCCATGTCTTCGGCCTTGGCTTGCAAAGTGTCCATGAGTTTCCCCATCTTTTTGTGCGAATCAGATATTTCCGTGTCCCGATCTTCAATGTCCGAGATTCGTCTCTCTGCCATATCCAGTCTCTCCGCGTGCTTATCCACCCGCTCGGATATGCGGTCCATGCGGTATGAGAGAGAGTCAATCTTCCCATCTATTGTGGAGAGGCTTTGTTGCATGGCTGTTAGGATTTGCCTCAGGTCGCCGCCCGGCTCCAACCCCGCTGCACCCTGATCCCCCGGGTCGGAATCTGCACCGTCTTCTCTCAGCCTAGAAGACTTCCGTTGGTCAAACTGCAGCTTAGACTGCGTTTTATCAGGTTTCCCCATTGTAAAGAAGTATAATGGAGCTGACGAGAAAAATGTCCCACACTGCACCCTAACGGGCTGTCTGCCACTCAGGTATATCCGGCGCTCCTAGTCAGCCCGGTATATTTAGCACTTACGTAGTTGCTGCTGCAGGACCCGTCAAAATGTGGCTGATGGCTGCCGCGCAGACCCCAACACCGCAGGCCCGCCGCACCACTTCAACGATCCCGCTCCACCACACTGCAACCCCCCGCTTCCAGGAGCAGTAGGGAAGTGCCTGCCTTATCCTTGCAGGTAGTGTGCTGATGCAAATATATTCCGCGCTGCAGCCACCTCAGCAGGTCCAGATCACCCAAAGTCGTAGCACAGGGGGCCCAGCGCGGCGGAGCACAACCAATAGCCCGGTATCGGCAGGACGCCAGCACATCCTTCCCTGCACCTCACTTACGTGGGGAATGCCACCAGGGAACGCAGTGGTCGGGCAGGAGCAGCGCTCCGCAGCAGCGAGGGAACCGGCGCGGTCCAAATGCAGGTCCCTCGCACACAGCGTGGATCCGAGCGCAACCGCTCACCAGCGTCACAGTGTCCCCTCAGTATGCGCCCGTCTCCTGCTACGCAATTTCGCGTCTGTACCTCCAGCTCCTGAATGAGAGCGCTCCTCTCAGCACACGTCCCAGCTCCAACCACGGTCACCCAAGGAGCCCAGGCGGCTGCAGAGTGCACACAGGCCTCGCCTCCGCCGACAACCACGGGACCAGAACCAGGATCACTCGGGCGCCGATCCGGGAGATGCCGCTACTGCCAGATAGCCCACGCCAAGCGGCTTCAGATGCACCGTGCAGGGGCAATTTTATGTCATGGATCAAGCAAATATTTAGCGGATTGCGGCGATGTCGTCGGGAGAGCCACTACATGGCGGCCATCTTAGGTCCAGGCAAACTCCGCCCCCTTGTAAGTTGGATTTTTGTCGTTTTGGTCTTGTTTAGTTTAGATAAAGATACTTTATTTTTCTAAACTGGTTTGGTGTCCTTTTGTGGTGTTTTCACTGTGTTATTGTGAGTGTTGGTACAAATACTTTACACATTACCTTTGGGATAAGCCTGTCTGCTCGTGCCAAGCTACCGAGGGAGTGAACAGGGGTTATCTAAAGTGTGTATCCCCCTTACCCTGACTAGAAGGAAGGGTCCCTATTTTGGACAAAGGTACCTACCTCTGCCAACTAGAGACCCCCATTTCTAACAGTGTGTGTGTAAATCCTGCATTGCCGATCCCTAGTGAGTTGCACTAACAAGTCCAATGGAGGTACTAGTGGGTGAGGATGACTGGCCTCAAGGGTCCTGTGACCCTCAGTGACAGAGTCACTGTTGCTCTAGGGTGTGCTGCTTCGTAGGTCTGCCCGCAAGTCTGGAGGTGAACTTCAGTATGGATTGTGATGGACGGGCCTTCAAGGTTAACCCACACTTGCCACCACTAGGGTCTGTTATGAACCCCAAAGCACCCCAACATAGACCTAGGTAGTTACCTGACCTTTTACCTACATCTGTCCTACCATTGTTCTACATAATGGGTCTGGCACTGACCTTTTACCTAGTTAGGTGCTACATGACTGTCGTGTGGTTTTCTCCAAAAACTAGCCTCATGTATTATGCATGAGAATTCTCAGTATCACAGCAGGATTACCATCATGATTGGTCCTATACCGTAAGATCAGATATAGCGAGAACACAAAATCGTCAATGGGAGCTCGGAAAGCACAACAGAACCCTGGAAACATTGGGTGCCACAGCACAGCTAAAGTTCCCTGCCACTTTAAAAGTTATGTGGAGAAATAAAATGCATGACCTTAGGGAGGTTTCGGAAGTCGAAAATTTGATTGATTATATCGACGCACAAAAAGCAACATAATAGGTACATGGAATGGGTTGGAGCGTCGGAGCATCAGGGGGGCAATGTGTTACCCCATATGGATTAAGGGAGGGTTCCTCAGGGTAGGGTGGTGGAGGGTCAAAGATCAAGGGTTGCACATTTTCACTTGAAATTATGAGCACTGGGTAGGGAGCATTAGGGGGAGAAAAAAATAAATATATCCTCATACATGACATTAGCCAATACACTAAAAGGAGGCATCAGAGGGCAAGGGGGAGAAGAAAATGAATAAACAACAAATTAGGATACTATCTTGGAATGTTAATGGCCTGAGGGTACATAGGAGAAGGAGAAAGATTCTAGAATTAATTAAACTTTGTGAAAACGATATAATAATACTGCAGGAGACACATCTTCGACAAGAGGAATGGGAAGGGGTTCTTAAATTAAATAAGTGGATAACACAGTTGGTATGCACTAATCAATCATGTAATGTCAAAGGAGTAGCCATATTATTCAAAAAATCAGCAAACACAAAAATAGAGAGCTACGGAGGGGGCGTGGCCTGCTGAGCTGCGACATGGCCGCTCTGTGAGTGAGCTCCGCCGGCCGTGACATTATCCTGCTGTAATCCTGACATTTGGGGAGCTAATGCCGCGTAACACATTCACCCACTGAAAGCTGATTACGTGAGGTATCGATCGCTGTGTCTTACATCCCTGAACTTTGCTCCGGAGCCGAGCTGTGTGCCTCGCTGGAGGAGGGCCGGTGACGCGCGCGCGCCCTGTCGCTGCACGGGCGGGCAGACCTCGAAATTGAGCCCGGGGCCGCCGGTGCGGTGTGGGCCTCGGCTGGAGCGGCTGCGGGGAGATCCCTTCTACTCGGAAGCCCTGGAGCTGGGACCTGATCCTGCCACAGTGCGGTGCTGACTTACCCGAGGGATTTGGTCCGCGCTGCCCGGGCCCAGACGGTGAGGCCCGGTGGCGGAGTGGCAGTGCGGTGTCCCGGGGGCCGGTGGCACCATCCTGCAGCCCGACCGAGCGAGGGACCTGCCTGCTGTTATCTAGTGGCGCGCATCAGGTCGGTGCTTGGGCCCCGTTTATCCATAAGCGGAAGAAGCTACCACTGCCCTAAGCAGTTCCATAGCTGGAAATGGACTAAAACCTGCCGCGACTCACGCACAGTTTTGCTCCTGTGGGCCTGAACTTGCCGCAGCTGCCATTTTGTCGCGAGAGGCCTGGTGGTGGACTGCCCTGCTGTGTTGCCGAGTGAGTGTGGATCGCACTGGGGGGGGCGCTTCATGGGCATTATCCTAGCGCTGCTGTGGCCTGGACAGATTGGCGATACAATAGAGTGCAGTGTCTGTCTGCGGCGTGTGTCGGACTCTGCAGGTGCTCCAATTGTCTGACT
The DNA here is from genome assembly GCA_963921515.1 of Calotriton arnoldi. Lineage (NCBI taxonomy): Eukaryota > Metazoa > Chordata > Amphibia > Caudata > Salamandridae > Calotriton > Calotriton arnoldi. The sequence continues at coordinate 1,424,726 of CAWUFW010003224.1, read as the reverse complement.
GCGGTGCGGGTGGGCCGCTTGGCTGTCCCTGCGAGCTGAGGCTGTGCGTTACTCCCCGTGGACTTGCGGTTCGCCAGAGGGTGAGCCGCGGGAGTGAGAAGGCCGTGGGTGTGTCGCTTGTGCCGCGGTTGGTCGGTGGGCCCTGCTGAAGAGGTTGGTGACACCTTCACCAGACATGGGGAAACAGGACGCCAAGCAGCCGAAGCTAACCTTCGACCAGCGGAGGACCACTAGACTTATGGAGTCAGACCCCGAAGCCGGTGCGGATCGGCCTGCGGAGCCGCAGACAAGAGGATAGAGGGGAGGACTTATGCACCTTGATGCTTGAAATGCGGTCCAGTCTGCGAAACATCGACACCAAGCTGGATGCGCTCACTACCCAACTAGATGCCGTTAAAACCCAGGTGGGTACCCATGAGACCAGACTTGATATACTTGAAAATAAAGCTTCCGATTCTCACCAGTTCCAAGTGGAAACGAAGGAACAACTTCTGCAGATGGATAAAGTGTTGGGGTTAATCCGCGCCAAAAACGAGGATTTGGAGGCGAGGTCACGCCGCAACAACCTGCGTATCACGGGCATACCGGAAACCACGGCTATTGTCAAGATGGAGGCTTACGTGGCTGACCTACTTCGGGAGCTCTTTGACACTCACCTTTCTGCGGTCTTCGCGGTCGAGAGGGCGCACCGTGCTTTGGGCCCTAAACCACCAGTCGGGGCTCCACCCAGACCCATCCTGGCCCGGATTCTTAACTACCAAGACCGCGACCTGATTCTGCGTCTGGCACGAGAGAAGGGGAAGATCACGCACAAGGGCAATCAAATCTCCTTTTACTCAGACTTTACGCCTGCGGTGCAGATGGCGAGGCGATACTTCCTGCCTGCCAAAAGACTCCTGCTGCAGGCCCAAAACCCCTACTCGTTGCTATACCCGGCCAAACTTAAGGTCACACATGATGGTTCTACACACTTCTTCACGGATGCCAAATCCGCCCTCAAATTTGCAAAACACGTAGGTGGTAAGCAGTCTAAACATGGTCCCAAGGTGTCAGATTCGGCTGAGGCCCAGCTCAGTGACAATGATTGATAGCTCTCCTGTTGTGTCATATCCTATGATCTGGTTGTTCTGTATTGTGCTTGAGGATGTAAGGCATCTCTGTGTTCCTCACTTTGTTGAACCCTGATCGATACACTACAGGTGTTTTCTTATTTTTCTTACTTATGGTTTAACCTCCCCGGGCCGGGTTTGTGTGGTCCATTTCATTGGAGGCCTGCGTGGGGGGTTTGGTAGGCCATACGGCATACCAGAAGGGGTTGGAACGCATCAGGTCGGACTGCAATGTACGAACTGCCTAGGCCTCTACCATGTTATAACGATATGTGGACGGTTTATTTGTGCTTTTTCATGCTATCAGCTTAGCTCTCTGCAGTATCTCGGCCACCCTGTCTTGACAGGGGAGTATGCCGGCGGTCCTGCGCCCCTATGGGGAAATTCCTTTTGCTAACTGTTACTTCATGTTACGCGGGTGGGTTCTCTACAACCTAATTGGGGGGGTTGGAGTGGGTGGGGGGTTGGGGGCGGGTTTGTTGTTATGTTTTTAGCCAGTATGACACTTTGCTGCTTGATTGTCTGCACCCGGATAACTACAATTCTGCTGTACAGCCCTTACCCCACTCTTTTCTTGCACTGTTTTTCAGTCAGACACCAGGCCACCAGTTTGAACTTTTTAACGTGGAACATCCGGGGATTGAATGATGGTAGAAAATCCAGGCTTGTGCACGCCTACCTGCTGAGGCATAATATAGACGTATGTGTGCTGCAGGAGACACATCTCAATGTCGTACCCTCCCCCCGGCTGAGGCATAGCCGATGGGGCCAAGTGTACTCCTCCATATACTCCAACTACTCCCGTGGGGTTGCTGTGCTGGTCAGGCGGGGATTGGACAGGAGGGAAAGGGAACTCCACAAGGACCCGGAGGGTAGATTCATTGTCATACTGGGCACATTGGGTGGGACCCCTGTCGTGATAGTTGCGCTGTATGGCCCTAATGTGGACTCCCCTAGCTTTTTTCAGGACTTCTGGGCTAGAGTTAAAGCGACTGGCTGCAACACTATTATCTGGGGGGGGGATTTTAATGCAATCTTGGATGACGACCTAGACAGGAGGGGGGCTTCCCGGACATTACACCCTTCTGCTAGTGCGGCTTTGAACGCTATAATTTCAGATGGAGATCTGGTCGACATTTGGCGATGTAGACACCCAGCGATTCGGGAGGGCACCTGTATCTCTGAGCATCATGGTGCCTGGTCAAGGTTGGACTTCTGGTTGGTGTCGCGTGATGTTGCCACCTGGACCAAGGAGGTGTCCCATCTCCCCAGATCCCCGTCGGATCACGCCCCATGCCTTCTGCAATTAGTATTTCCCGAGTTCCCCCCGCGCCTGTTCTCATGGCGGTTACCACCACATGCGCAATTGGATGAGGCATTTAAGGAAGAAATTAGAACAGACATTACTGACTATTTCACCCTCAATTCAGGTTCGGTAGACACGGAGGCCTCTCTCTGGGAGGCATTCAAGGTGGTCATTAGGGGTAAATGTATTGCTCGCCAAGCTGGGGTGTTAAAGGCTATTCGGGGCTCGCTTGCTTCTCTAGAGACTCAAATCAGGGGACTAGAAACACAATATTACTCCTCCAACGATCCCGGCACGCTGGCCCTTTTAAAGGCCAGATTGCTTGACTTCGAGGAGGAAGCGCAGCGTGAGGTCAAGTTCTTGGGAAAATACGCTGAGGCGCAGAGATACGGAGAGGGTGACAGGCCAGGCAGGACTTTGGCGACGATGATTTGTGCCCCGCGATCCACTGCTTACATTCCTGAATTGACTAGCACACATGGTACTGTTATCAGAGGCCAGGCAGGTATTCTAGACGAATTCTCCTCGTTTTACTCTAGGCTCTACACCGCTACTCAAGAAACATGCCCGGAAGGCATGCAGTCCTTCTTCGATTCACTCTGGTTCAGTCAAAGGCATAGAGATTATTTAGATTTCCCATTCACAGTAGAGGACGTTTCTCAGGTAATTAAAAGTTTGCCCTTGGACAAAGCCCCCGGGTCTGATGGCCTAACCACCGCCTTCTACAAAACTTATGTGGAGGAACTGGCGCTGCACCTGATAGCGTTATATGAGGAAGCGCAGACTACAGGTATTTTACCGCCAACCATGCGCGAAGCAATAATAATCACCTTACTGAAACCCGGGAAGCCTGAAACAGAATTGGACTCGTATAGACCACTGTCATTAATAAATGTGGACGTTACAATCTTGGCCAAGTTGATCGCTAACAGGTTACAGCTCCTACTCCCCTTGATTGCTCGTCCCGATCAATCGGGATTTATCCCCGGGCGGTCCACCTTCCACAACCTCAGGACTGTCTTCTCGGTATTACACTATCTCCATCCAGACGTGCAGGCAGCTGCGGTTTTTCTCGACGCTACCAAAGCGTTCGACACGCTCGAATGGCCGTATCTGTTCGCCATTCTGGGCCGCATGGGATTCAGCCCGCTATTTATAAATTGAATCCGCTTGTTATATACTCAGCCAACAGCTCGGATCCGAGTGAATGGCCTCATGTCGGAGCCTTTCCCTATTTCGCGGGGCACGAGGCAGGGTTGCCCTCTGTCCCCCCTGCTCTTCGCGATTGCGATGGAGCCGCTGGCGGTGCGCATAAGACAACACCACACAGCCAGGGGGATTGGGTTTAGTACCAGAAGTCTCCTCATTTCGTTATATGCTGACGACGTCACATTGTACGTTATCGATCCCGCGGTGAACCTGGACCCCCTCCTTAGGGAATTTATCAGATTTGGTGGCCTATCTGGGGTTTCCATCAACAGGGCTAAGTCAGTTATTTTTCCATTGACGGACACCACCGCCCCGGTTATCTCCGAGTTCCCTCTAAAATGGACGGACGACACAGTAAAGTATCTGGGCATATGGCTTAGCAGAAACTTACAAGAGGTGTGGAACTTGAACTATGGACGTGCCATTACCTGGCTAGAGGAGAAGGTCGCATTGTGGGCTAAGCTCCCGCTCTCCCTGGCCGGGAAAATAGCCCTAGCTAAAATGGTGGTACTGCAGAAATTTCTTTATTTATTTGCCAACATCCCGATCCCTCTCAAGCACGCCTTCTTTAAGTCCCTCAAGACTCTACTGGTTTCGCTGGTTTGGGCAGGCTCGGGTGTCCTGGGATTTGCTGACGCTTCCGCTGTGTCAGGGCGGATTGGGAGCCCCGGATATGCAACTGTATGCCTGGTGCGCCCAGGCCCAGTTTCTCCACCACTGGGTTCATCCGACTCCTTTCCAACCCCATGTGGCCATGGAGACTGACGCGGCGGCGCCTGTCCCTCTCCGTGTGGCTCTCTATCAACCCTACCGCCGTCCCAGAGACGGCATAGACACTGTGGAGACCCTGCGTTGAGCGTGGAATGAACTGCGGAAGAGAGCGGGCGCTCCCATATTATATGCCCCATCTATACCACTAGCGCACAACCCTATGCTACCCAACATAGGGGACGGAATCAGTAAGACTGTGGCACAAAAGTTAAACCTACGTACCTTCGCTGACCTGTACCCCGGGAACGCATTTCGACCGCCCCCGGTTGCGGAGGAGGGCCAAGCAGTGCCCTTTGCTGAACTATTTCTCTATTATAAACTTCGGGCTGGTATGTCCACGGTGTAAGGCGCCCGAAGCTACTTTTACTCATATGATATGGTATTGTCCAGTGCTGCGGGGGTTTTGGACAGAGGTGGCCCAGAGTCTGGTAGTGCTGACAGAACACACACCATGGGACACAATTGAGGCCTGTCTCCTGGGGCTCTTCCCCCTCCCTAGGAAGGCGAAATTGCTACGCCGATTTGCAGGTTTAGCTTTGATGCTAGCCAAACGTATGATCACACAGCGCTGGAAGTCTAATTCAGCGCCCCGTGTAGGCACTTGGCATGAGGAGGTGGTCAGGTGGGCGGTTGCAGAGAGGGAGACTTTGCAGCGAGAGGAGTATAGGGGGCTGCGAAAACGACCAATGTCTCTGGATTGGGCGCACTTAGAGGAATTGTTTAGGGCTTCCGGGGGAGATGAGTTGGAGGACTCACAGATTGCAGTGCTCGGACGTGGTGAGAGGGTCTGATTGCTAATGGCACAATACCTATGCTCACTTTTCCCTAGTGCCTCCCATGCCTTTCCCTTCTCATCTATGCTGCCCCCTTTTGTCCTTCGCTGCTTTCCCCCTTCTTGGGGGCCCTTTCCCCCCCCCCCCTCCTCTTTCCCCCTCCCCGTGCCCCCTTCCCCGATGGTAACAGACCTGACAAACACCAGATGCAGGAACATCGGCTCGGTGTATTGTCTCAGTGGCAGCAAATGGGTTACTTGTTTAGTTTGGGTGTTGCGGGGGTGGGATTCTTGGGTGGGAGTTTAACGGAATACTGCGACTAGTCAATTATCTCTAGGTCTTTATTCAGGGAACGAGTATACAGTTTGTACATTAATACAGCTCATAATGTTGCACTCTATGTGGCGTGGATTTACTCACTGTATGTTTTGATCCGGGACAGATGCAGGATGAAAGCTACCTTGTCACTGAAAATGTAACTAAAATGTTTACTATCGACTGTGTACACATGTATATTCTCTGCAGTAGTTAATAAAAATATTTAAAAAAATAAACTTCGGGCTGCCTGTCGCTCTCTACATGAAAGTTTTCCGGACCCCGCGCCATCTTTGCCAGCATTAGAAAACTTGTTAAGTTCACCTTCGCCCCGTAAACTGGTCACACGACTCTACACACACATGCAAACCGCGGCGCCTCTGTTAAGGCCAAGGGTAGTTCAGGCGTGGAACGATGAACTCCCCGTCCCGCTCACCGAGGCCCAGTGGTCATACTGCTGCCGCCAACTTACTGAGTTATCCCCCAATTATAAACTTCGCCTAATACACTTTAAGTTCCTCCACCGATTTTACAGGACCCTTATAGGCCTGCACCGTATGGGGTTGAGGGACGATGAAGGTTGTTGGCGCTATGGTTTTCTCCCGGCAACTTTTCTTCATATGGCATGGGACTGCCCACATCTGACGCTCTTTTGGTCCACAGTATTTACAATGATCAATCAGATCACTGGCACGCCTGCGACTCCCACTCCTTTGCTAGGTCTGTTGAGCTATGTAAAAGATACACCCGTTAAGGTTCGTAAACTGCATGCAATGCTTCTCCTCTTTGCAAAACGCCAAATAGCTGTGCATTGGGGGAGGAAGAGGGTGCCATCCATCAAGGAGTGGATCAGGGACGTTTTGTACGGACACTCCCAGTTGACCACCTTCTGGGAATTAATGCCTCCTACCTCCAGACCCAGAGACATTTGGGAACCATTCCTCGCTTGGGCCCGGGAGAGACAAGGGACGGATGGGAGCACGTAGATCGATGCGGGGTTGGTGGGGTGGGTCGGGTGGGGCGTTGCTGCTGTCTCTCTTTGTAGTAGATCTACCTGTTCTGCATACTATGTGAGATGCTGTCCTGGATCTATGACCATGATGTTACATGTTCTCTTCATGATTGGATTTGCTATGTGGTGATCACTTACATATTTCTGTTTTCTATCAGTGGGTCGGGTACATAAGGTATACGATCTGTATTGTATTGATGGTGCAGCCTTGTCTCAGATCATGTATTGATTGTATGCTGGCTAGTTGTTTATTGTGTTTCTTTTTTGAAATACCAATAAAAAGAATTAAAAAAATAAAATAAAAAAAATAGAGAGCTACAAGGTGGATAGAGGGGGTAGATGGGTAATAGTCAACATCAAAATCGATAAATTAGGTCTCACATTGGTAGGATACTATGGCCCCAATGTGGATGACCCGTCCCACCTCAATGAGCTATATAGGCACCTCTTAGACGCCAAGTACAACATTATCATTGCAGGGGACTTTAATATCTTAATGAATCCTGCCCTGGATAGATCATCAACTAAGCACACAGTTAATGCCCCAAAAATGAGAAAGAGCATACAGCAGTTAGTTAAGAATCTTCGTTTATTGGATACTTGGAGACTTAATGCTGGTATTAGGCAAGAATTTAGGTATCGGAACAAGAAGTACTCACACGCTTCCAGAATTGACTTATTTCTTGTTGATGTAAGATTGAGTAAAAATAATCTTACGGTTACTCATCAACCTGAGCACTTGTCTGATCACGCGGCAGTGAGGTTAGAATTCTCCATGGAAAAACAACAGATTGAATATAGATGGACATTAGATAGAACACTCTTGGGGAAACAGGAGGTGGTTGATGCTCTAAAAAAGATGTGGCTGAATTTTTTTAAATAAATGGAGAGTCTGCAGCGTCTCACATTGTGTGGGACACTTTTAAGGCCTATCTTCGGGGCAGAGTAACGAGCTATGAAGCATTCAACAGGAAAGAAGGGAGAAGAGAGTTAAGAGAGTACAAAGCTAAAATCGAAAAAGCGCAGGAAAGTTTCCTTGATTGTCATAATACCACCTTAAGAAATGAGCTCCAGGGCAAGCTAAATGAGGCCAAAGAACATCTAGTAGAGTTTTTGGAGAGAGGGATCAGGGAGCGATGGGATGCCAGCAAATTTGCTCACTATGAGTATGGGGAAGGATGTGGGAAACTCCTTGCATGGAAGACAAAGCAAGATCAGTTAAGAAATGAGATCAAAAAGGTACAGGATGATGCCACTCAGGAACTATGTGAGGACAACTATAGTATAGGGAAGGCATTCAGAAACTTCTTCCAAGATTTATATACTGAAGACACGAAGGCCACCCAAATAGAACTAAATCAGTGGCTAAATCAAGAACCCTTGATATTAATCAACAACTATTTTTAAATCAAGAACTTACTACTCTAGAGATAGAGAAATCTATTGCTCATTTAAAGAGAGGCAAGGCGCAGCCCGGACGGCATTCCTAATGAGTTGTATAAAGTCCTAAAAGAAGTGTTGGTTCCACATCTGAATAAATTACTGAATAGTATTTATGTTCATCATGCTCCTCTTCCAGCTTCATGGAAAGAGGCAGTTATAACATTAATTTTAAAACCTGCAAAAGATCCTTTGAAGTGTGAATCTTATAGACCAATCTCACTATTGAATAGTGATTACAACATTTTTACACAAATTCTAGCTACAAGGTTAAATAGTATACTTGGTGATATTATACATCAGAATCAAAAGGGCTTTATGAAGCACAGGCAGCTCTATGATCTAACACACGAGCTGGTTAGTGCAATTGATATAGCTACCACAACTAAGTCTCCCTTAACTATAATAATGATCGACGCGGCCAAAGCTTTTGACCGGGTAAGTTGGCCTTATTTATACGAAGTCATTGAACGAAATGATTTAGGTACTAATTTTCTAGAAGCCATACGATCAATATACGATACGCCAACTGCAAGGTTGGTGGTAAATGGATCCCTTTCACCTAAGATCATGATAGAACGCGGTACTAGACAGGGGTGTCCCCTGTCACCATTACTCTTTAATTTATATATAGAACCCCTTGCCAGGAGAATTAGGTTAGAAAATGGGATTCCTCCCTTTAGATATCTGGATTGGGCGAAAAAGGAAGCATTATATGCTGACGATTTGATGATTTATACACCAAGTCCGGAGGTATCATTACCTCTTATAATGGGCATAACGGAAGCTTTTGGGAACATCTCTGGTTACTTAGTAAATAAGGATAAAACCGAGACCATGACTTGGAATGGCTCAGCAAATTCCCCATCAGAAAAGTCAGAAATCAGATATCTTGGTGTAAAAATAGTCAAGGATCTGGATAAGTTAGCTTTCATTAATTTTAAGAGAATTCATTTGGAGACCAAGATACTTTTAGAATCATGGATGCATTTGCCTTTGTCAATCTTGAGCAGAGCAAACTTGATCAAGATGATGATCCTCCCTAAATGTACTTTTTTTTTTTGATAACCAACTTTATTGACTTTTGTAAGAGACATTCGTGAAAAGACAAAGGACCAACAGCAAGTGCAGATCTCAGCGCATATGAGGAACATAGTGTCCTTAAGGCGTTATACATGATCTTGATGGGCAATAAGAAGCAGAATAGCACCCACCACGTCTCGCGAGTGTCCAAAGAGAGCGTTAGTCTTCTATCACCCCCACCCATTTACCCCACACCTTGCGATATTTCTTCGGACATCCCCATGCCTCGTACAAGGGCCGCGCCTGTGCCGCGCACCAGTCCACCCCCCTGCGCCACCGTGACATGGCGGGAACAGTCGAGTTCAGCCAGTTCGCCGCAATGTCTCTCTTAGCCACCATCATGGCTGTATTCAGAAAAACTTTGTCGGCTCTAGAGCCGTCCAGCCCGTCAGTGATTCCCAGGAGTACATTTGTTGGGCTAAGAGGTACTTCCCAGCCTAGAACCTCATTAAGTTCCCCTATCACTGATTCCCAAAAGCGTGTAATTACAGAGCAAAGCCATACCATATGGAAGAAATCAGCCTGTGGGTGGTGGCAGCGTGGACAGGATGCCTCGGGACGGAGCCCGGCGCGGTGGAGGCGCAGCGGTGCGAGATAAGCGGCGTGTAGGTAGTATATTTGGACCAAGCGAAGCCGCGCTGAGGCTGTGATTGTTCTGGGGGCCATTAGCGCATCCCTCCAATCGTCCTCGTCTAAGGACCCAAGCCATCCCTCCCATCTGTCTCTGAGCCGTGATAGCGTGTTGGGGGTGTTGTTCGTGAGGGAGCGGTAGATACGAGAAATCCCCCCTTTCCCCAGGTTGCCAGTCATAATCTGGGCTTCAGGCGGGCTATATTCGGGTATAGACGTGCCCTCTGGGATGTGCAAGTGGAGAGCGTGGCGCAGCTGCAGGTAGCGGTAAAACTGTGAGGTATGCAGGGAGTACAGGTGTTGAAGATCCTGAAAGGTACGCATATTGTCCCTTTTCCAGACGTCCCCGAGCTGCGAGATCCCAATTAGATCCCACGCTCTAAAGCCAGATAAGCTGGCGACCTCCCGGAGCTGGGCGCCCTGCCAAAGTGGGGTGTAGTGAGTCAATCTGCCCGACCAGTGGGTGTGGCGCAGAGAGGCCCGCCAGGCCAGAAGTACCCCGCGCGTGACCTCGGGTAGGGTTCTGGGGACAGTGTTCCCGTATAGCATCCCCTGAATGTTGGGCAGACCTAGGGTGCGCAGTTCCAGTCTATATGCCGGGTCCGACCAGCCACCGTTGAACCAGTCATGCAAGGAAAGGAGCCGGGTAGATAAATAATAGAGGTACAGGTTCGTCATCCCCAGACCGCCATCAAAGGGCGGGATCCGTCACTGAGTGAGGGCCAGACGGGGTCTCCGACCCCCCCATAGGAACTTGATGGCCAGACTGTCCATTTCCCGGAACCACGCTCGCGGGAAGGGGAGTGTTCTGAAGCATGTAGAGAAACCTGGGCAAAATCATCATTTTGAATAGGGATATTCTGCCCATTGGGTTCAGCGGCAGTGTTTGCCATCTGAGGAGGTCAGCCCGAGCTTTCTTCACTAGGGTAGTTACGTTGAGCGCCCAGACGAGGTCCAGGAGGAGGGCAACCCAGATCCCAAGATACTTGAAGGACTGCCGTCGAAGGGGTATCGTGGACTGCCACTCAAAGCACTCTCGCGAGAGATGAAGGGGGACCAGGAAAGACTTAGTGGAATTCAATCGAAGGCCAGAGGTCTGTTCAAAGAGGCTCAGCGCCCGGAGGCACCGGGGTCCCGACTGCACGGGCTCCGCCAGGAATAGGAGGACGTCGTCCGCGTAGAGCGCAATTTTGTCCTCCTCTAGTCCAGACCATCTCCACCCCATAATTCGCTCGTCTGAGCGTATGAAACACGCCAAGGGCTTCATTGCCAAAGCAAAGAGGAGAGGCGAGAGGGGGCATCCCTGACTCGTACCCCTTCTGATGGGAAAGGACTGCAACAGTGCTCCATTAACCAGTACTCGGGCCCTCGGCCGGCAATATAGCGTCTTCACTAGTTTGCAAAAGTATGCCCCAAATCCCATTTCTGTCAACACCGCATCCAGATACCGCCAGTCCACTGAATCAAAAGCCGTCTCGAAGTCAACGAGAAGAAGGGACAAGTATGGGGTCAAGCGCTGGCGGTTCGCTAGGGCGAGGTGGAGACGCCTGAGGCAGTGTCTGGTGCCCCGCGATGGCATAAAGCCGCACTGGTCAGGATGGACTAGTTTGGCCAGGTACGGTCGTACACGGTTAGCCAAGACGGAGGCAAATACTTGGGGATCACCACGATGGTGGTCATGTCGGTTTCGGTGCGAAACGAGCCTTTATCAGTCGCCTCCGTGTACAACTCCAAGAGGTGGGGGACCAGCGTGTCCCGATAGGCTGCGTAAAACTCCTGTGGGAGTCCATCTCGCCCCAGGGTCTTACCGGAAGCCATGCGAAAAATTGCCTCGTTGACCTCCTCCGGAGTAATCGGGAGGTCCAGCACCTCTGCCTCAGGCTCACTAAGTCACGGAAGAGGGATCCGTTCTCGATGAAGCAGTTCCGAAAGTAAGAGAGTGGGGGGTTGCGCGGCGTAGAGGGCGGTATAGTATGCAGCGAAGCACTGGGCCACTGCCGCCGGGGACCGTTGGACCTCGCCGTTCGGGGCTATCACTTCGGGAATGATGCGGTTGGCCATCGGGTAAGTGGCCAGCCGATGAAAGAGCTTCCCATTCTTGTCTCCCCACCCGTAAACTCGTGCCACCGAAGACCTCCATAGCAGCCTGGCAGCCTCCAGGGAGGTCTGCCTGTTCTCATCTTGCAGAAATGCCAGTCTCCTGTCCAGGGCCTCGGTCCTCTCTTCGGGCGGCTGGCCTTCAATTAGGGTGGCTTGAGCTTCTAGGAGGGTAAGTCGGGATTCCTGCGCAGCTCGTTTAAGTTTGAGCTGGCCCTTGGCGAAACCACGAATGGTGGCCTTACCAGCCTCCCATAGGGTACCAGGGGAGGGAACGGAGCCCTGATTGGCAGTAAAGTAGTGACGGAGCTCGCTGCCCACCGAGTCTCGAAATTCATGGTCCTGGAGAAACCAGGCGTTCAGCCTCCTAATCGGGTGCAAAGGCTCCGGGAGGTCACCCACCCGCAGCGTCACCGGGGAGTGGTCGGATATACCTCTGGGGAGTATGGTTATCTCTTTGATTATCCGACAATCTAGGGCCGGCATGAAAATGTAGTCGAGTCGTGCATGAGTGTGGTGGGCTGCCGAGGTGTGGGTGTAGTGTCGGGCCATGGGGTGCCACAGTCTCCAGGCGTCGCAAACCCCTAGGGCGGTCGCCCAGTTCGATAAAAGCTTGGCCTGGGAAATTCTAGTGGTTGAGGGGGTTCCAGCCGCATCGAGGGCAGAGTCCATGACTGCATTAAAGTCTCCCCCTATGATGGTCATACCTGGGGGCAGGGCGGCTATCAACCCCGCAATTCGCTTGAGTGCGGGAGCCATCAGCGACGGTGGAGAGTATACGGACAGCAAGTTTAGAACTCGGTCCCCTACGGCTCCCTCCAGGGCGATGTAGGTACCCTGAGGGTCCGTCGTGACCTTGCATAGAGCGAATGGGAGGGCCCGGCGCACAAGGATGGCTACACCTCTCGACCCCCTAGTAAAGCCGGAGTGCCAAACCCCATCGTAGCCGTACCTCGCCAGGAAGGGGCAGTTATTGCCTACCAGGTGGGTTTCTTGGAGTAGCAGTACGTCAACAGTGTGGCGCTGTGCATATCGCAGGACCGCTGTTCGCTTGACCCGGTCTAGCAGCCCATTGACATTCCAGGACATTACGTGGAGTGACCCCTCCCCTTTGTGGATATCAGTCATGGGGGATATAAGTGCAGGAGGAGACATCTTGAATGGGAGTCAGGCGCGGGCGAAGTATTCGGCCTGTGTGAGCTATTGGGGGTATCTCTGTAGGGCTGATAGTGTGCGCGCTCGCTATGCTGTTGGTCAGGGATGCGAGTGTGGTGTACGACATGTAACAACGAAGAGCCGGGACAACGGTCTCTATTGTGCGTGCGGTCATCGTGCTGTTGATCAAAGATGCTAATGTAGTGAACATTGTCCGGCAAAGAAAAACTGGGACAACGGTCCCCCCCCCCAACCCTGCCCCCTCCCTATACTTCAGGAACGGAAGCATCTGTCGCCCTAACAAGGAAGAACCAAACTAAAACGCTTGGGAACGGGGAATCGTGGAGGACCCCTCCTCATAGCAGGATGTTCTGTGATAGTGTCCATCGAGAGATAGAAGTGATGATAAGCTGAAGTGCAGCACCAAGGGCCGCGGAACTGGTTATGGCCGGAAGGTTATGGTGGGGTCAAGAGGGCCCCGTGGGAAGGGTCGTGCTTCGGGAGAAGTCTGTGTCCGCTAGGTCCAGCAGCGATGGTCGGGGTGAGGGGCCCCCGGGCTCCGAACGGTTCGAGGAGCCAGTGCGCCGCAAGGCGAGGAGATCACTCGGGGGCGCTCCGGATGCTGGATGACGAGAGGGACCCAGCGGTGAGTCCGAATGGGCCCGCCTCGGGCCTCGCCTCCTGCGTGAGCGGGTGCGCTGCGGCTGTGGGCCAGGCAGGCCCCGGCGGGTACCTCCAGTACTGTCTTTGGGGGAAGGACTCCGGGTGTTGAGCCTTAAGGGGCGCTCCTCTGTCACCCATGTCCAGGCCTCCTCAGGGGAGTCGAAGAAAAGGGTTCTGTTCTGGAACACTACCCGGAGGCGGGCCGGGAAGAGGAGCCTGTATTGGATGTTGAGGGCACGCAGCTTTTGTTTAACTTCTCCAAACGAGCGACGTTGGCCCTGGACCTCGCGGGTATAATCGGGGAAGATCATGATTGTCTGGCCTTGATACTTAAGGTGTTGCTGCTTACGTGCTTTGGACAGGACGGAGTCTCGATCTCTAAAGTTAAGGATCCGCATTATTATCGGTGTATGGGGCGCACCCGGCGGTGGTTTGGGTGCAAGAGATCGGTGCGCCCGCTCAATTGCGAACCATGGGGAGAGGGAGCCCTCGGGCATCCACGAGCGCAGCCAGCGCTCAGTGAAGTCAGATGTCCGGCCTTGTTCCGCACCCTCCGGAAACCCCACCAGACGGAGGTTGTTTTGCCGTGACCTGTTTTCAGCATCTTCGGCCCGTCTGTGTAACTCTTGGGTATGAGTCTGAAGGCGAGGGACCTGGTCTTTAAGTTGTTGGACGTCATCCTCTACCGTGGATATACGAGATTCCGTTTCCTTGATCCGGGCCGTAGCGTTGCGGAGGTCTTGACGGATAAGCGTCATGTCAACCCGGACTTCCTCGATCTTGCCCTCCACCGAGGATTGGGAGGTACGGATGGCTTGGAGGATAGTGGACAGGTCTGTAGCGGAGGGGGTGTCTTTTACAGCGGTCCTTCCCGTCGCCCCGGAGTCTGTGGTCGTATACTGGCCCATTTTAGTCTGTGTGGCGGGGGGTTTCGGTGCCCGGTCTCTTCCCATGGTTGCCGCTCAGCGAGACTGGAGGTCAATGTAATCGTCCGGCGTTCAGGTGGGTGGCGAGCAGATGGGGGAACCCTCGCTCCAGATGTGTCCCAAGGCGAACCACAGCCGCTGTCCGGATTGACAGCCGAGGCGCTCTCCGCACACCGCCGTCGCACCGGGGGAGAGAGCGTGCGAGTCAAGGAATGCTCCACGTGGCAGCGGTCGGCCCGGATCCAGGGACCAACACTCAGTCAGGGCGCAGGGGAGCCCCGTGCACCATTAGCCCTAAGACACCAAGAGGGTGGGGGGGAGGGACAGGACTCCAATCCCACTGCCGCCCGATCCGAAGGCCGAACTCTCCCTCTTGTCCTGCACCCACCCCGGGGTCCACGGCCAAGCACGGAAGGAGGGCCCGTCCTAGGCCGCCCCCCAGCTCTTCACCTCCTCAAATCAGACTCCGTGACTGGTCAGCGGATGGCCTTCTGGCTTGCTGTCGGCTCGGCGCAGACAGCTCCCCAGGGTCTCTTTCCCAACAGTCGCTCAAACCCCTCCTGGGGGGCCACCGCCCACTTCGGGGCCTCGGCTGAGCGCGGCCGAGCCTCTGCGTGATGTCGCGGGGGGAAGAGTCCGCCACCTCCTTCACCGCTGTCCGGATGACAGCTGAGGGCTCCCAGCACCCGTCGCGGCACCAGGGAGAAAACGCGCAGGTCCGGGGTGCTCCAGCCGCCGGCAGCAGGTCCAGATTCCGGGGCCCAGCACTTGGCCAATACACGAGGGGCAACCCCGGGCTCCAACAGCCTTGCTCACCAAAAGGGCGGTGGGCGGAACGCTAAGCTCCTCGCCGCCCGATCGACGGCCGATCTCCCTCTCCGGCCCTCCGACACCTCGGGAGCCACCGCCGAGCGCAGCGGGCGAGGCCGTCTCAGGACGCTCCCAGCGCCCCTCACCTGCACCAGGCGTGATCTTCAACGGATCAATGGGCGGTTCTCCGGTCCCCCGCCGGGTCGGCACCAACGGCCCCTCGGGGTCCCCCCTCCTCGTACGGCACACCAGGCAGCTACAGACCACGGGGCGCCAGGAGGAGCCGGGACTCATCTCCGGCGGGGGCACCATCTTGGATTCGCCGCGAGCCGGGCTACTCCTCAAAGGCTGCCTGCGGCGTCCAGACGCCACCCACACCGCCTCCAGGAATGGATCCGGGGCCCAGGGCAGCTTGGCAGCAGGATTCCGAGGTAGGCACTCATCAATGGTGGCGGATGAAGGAGCGGATGACGGAGGGGTCCGGAGCACTTCTAAAGTGCGACCGCTATCTTGACGCTCCTGGCCACGCCCCCTACTTTTATTTTTAACACATTACCTTTACACTTTAAAACTGAATGGTTTCGGAAACTGCAAGGAGATTTGAGCAGCTTCATATGGAAAAACAAAGCTGTGCGAATAGCTTGGAAAAAACTACGCAAAAAGAAAATAGATGGGGGATTGCTTTACCGGATTTTAAATTGTATCACTGGGCCTTCTTTCTCAAAAACACTAGACATCTTCTAATGGACAATACACAAAATATTCCCCCTCATTTACGTGTTTTAAGAAAGAATCTCCCAGATGAAGGAAATTCCTTTCTATTCAAATATGGTCACCCCAAATAAAAAAATAAAAAAATCAAGTTCAAGGTGTTATTAGCTGCCTGTAAAGTATGGGTTCAAGTCAAACGGATCTTGGGAATACCTTACTACAGTTGTAATGCCCCGATTTGGAACTCACCAGGTACCCCTGAGTGTCTTTTAGACGCCTTAGCCTTACCTTTATTAACGGCGGGTTTGATAAAATGGGGAGCTATACGATCAAGGCTCACTGATATCATGGAATACACTTGCATTAAAAATGAACTCTACATTATCAAGATTTAAATATCTTCAATTGACAAGCTGGTCCCAAAATGAATCGCAAATTGGGTTGGAGACAGAATGGGAGGGAGAGCTTGTTAAAGACCAAACCTACGCGAAGGAAGTATCTAAATGGTACTGGATATTGGTGGAAACAGAGGATCATACTTTAACGGCGCCAGAGGAGATATGGAGATCGAACATGCCAGAGTCAGATATACAAAGTTTATGGCAAGTATCAATTGCTACACTTTGGTCAACTGTCAGACCCGCACCTTAGAGAAGGAATCATCTTTTTACTCTATACAGAGCTTATTGGTCTCCAAAGAAGTTATCCAAGATGGGTGGAAGTAAGAGAAGACAATGCCCTAAATGCATGCTGGAAAACGCGGACGATGTTCATCTGCTATGGCAATGTCCGGTAATCCAAATCTTCTGGCGCGAGGTGGGTGAGTGTGCCTCTAGAACCCTTGGGGCCAAAATAGAGGTAAGCCTTGAACTGGTTATATTTGGAATCTCACTTAGAGGTGATAGAAATTATGTAGTGAACAAATCCCAGGCGCATCTGTTATTTGTATTGATAATTATGGCACGCAGAGAAATCTGTACGAAATGGGTTGTACAGGATGCACCATCACTAAGTGAGTGGATTGTATATATAAGAAACACCTGTAGGGCTGACAGTATAAGGGGGTCCGTTAAAAGAAAAACAATGTGGAGCCCAATATGGGCGACATTGACAGAAAACATTTAAGGGGGAAGTCACGTCCGGGGAATCTATTTGAAATACCACCCAACATGTCCTATGATTAAGGCACACCTTAACTATGTTGGAGAATGGTGTGATCGTGCATATCTCCAAGATATATAGTTGGAAAAAGGCCATACGGATCTCAAAGACGAAGCTATCCTGATTGCCTACCCCAGTGAGACTGTAAATAGCTTTAGATCTCGGGCCAGTGCCATGTAGGAGGAGTAAAAAAAAAAAAAACAATTTAAAAAAAAAAGGATTACCATCTTCTGCATATTAACTCTGTATAAGGGTCACCTCTATCGTCATCTTTGCTCGACATGCCCAAAGCACACTTCTAGGTAGAATCCCTGAGGGTACCTTTCGGGTATATAAGCACTACATCTTCGCTGGGCAAACCAGAGGAGAAAGACTTCCATGCTGACAGGCTGACACGAGATGCTGAGGTCCCTGCACGCAGACACTCCAGCACGCAGTGGTCTGACATCCCTCGCGGGGTGTCAATCTTGAGACCAAGATCGGGTACTTCGCTCTCCCACATCAGTTAATGGGGTTGGCTTTATCCTGGGTGGATTCATGGCTATACACCTACATACATGCTAGGTACACTTAGGTACATCTAATTAGGGTTTGCATCGTAGGAGTGCGCATTTTATTGTTATGTATCTATATGCCTGCATATATTCATTGTTTTAGCACTATGGTAGAATTCTACCTTTTCTTTATTATGATGGTGCTCATAATCGTATATATCTGTTTCTGTCTAATGGCTGTTGCAGCACACGTATTTTATACTAGAATGACGCTGTTTAATAAATGCTTATTGAAAATGTCCCCACCATTTATTCTGTATATCTCTCTGAGACGAAGTAATCACGAGTGACTGAGCAAAAAGCACTGTACTGTTTCCACAATCCCTGAGGGGTCAGGGTTGTCATGTTCGATGATTGCCAGAAGCTTTTCGCTCCTTGATAATAGGGGCTCGTAGTGGCACTGTGAGCTATCTGGTCTAACAGACTAGCATATCCTTTGGGGGTTTCTGGAATCAGTCTGAGCATCAATCCCTTAGTTTATGTTGTCTAAAACGTGCAGATCCTATTTAGATTTGTAGGAACTACACGACATGGAGCCGCCAACGTTGGTTTGGTTCTCATTTAACGGTCAAAACTGAGTAGTTCAGTCATGCCTTCTCAGAGACCCCTACTCACATTAATCCACAGACGTCTGGAGTGGGAAGGGAAAAATCTGCTGCAGCTGAGTAGGTATACCCTACGTATTGGCTGTAGGTTTATTCAAGCTTGAAGGATTATAGTTCCCTACATTGTGCATAAACCTTTATCTCTATTTTTCCTTCATAAACTTTCGAAATGTCTGTCCAAGGTGAGGCTGCGGTAGCATTACATGCAAATGCAGCGAAGGAAGAAGAGCAGGAAGGGGCAATAAACATTTCAGAAAATGTCAGTAATGCACTTACTTTAAAATTTGCAGATTTTGGAGTTCCAGCATTAGGTGGGACTGTTACATTTGTGGTTGAGGCACACGAAGCATACAGGACGGAGGTGTTCTATTCATGGATTAAATTCCCACCTACAGATGCACGCACAAATACATTTCATTCTTACACTCCGGATGAAATATCAGAAGAATACAATGCATACGAGGACATAGAGGTCCCGTTAACGTACCAGGAAAATATAAACTGGTTTAAAGGCGCCCTCCCATACACCACAGAAAAAGTGAGACTCGGTCCGCTCAGCAGAGACGGAGCGACTTGGCCGGTTCTGGCTGCTTACACTCCGCATCCATAAGTTGACACATTGTCAATAGCAGACTTACGTCCACTTCATAAAGAAATAATAAAACTTTACAGAAATCTGACAGTTTGTTATGAGAACACTCACACTTCAACCCACAATTGTTACCCCAGCAGGTCAACTATAGGGCGCCGCAACGAAAATAACCCCACAAACACTGAACGCAGTTATGGGAAGAATGCCCACTAAACGTGAGCAAATGCTGTTCTGGATAGCAAAGACAATAGCACAGTTAGAGGCGGTGTTTCCACACACAGGACCACAAGAAAAACACAGAATACTGACAATCTGCTTGCCAATGGGGCTAGCTCCCCCGATAGAGGATTGTACCACTTGGGGTACAGTCTTCGCTGCCATCTATGCCGACTCATGGCACCCCTTCAATAGCAGTGATACCAGAAGTATTAAGACAAATACAGAATGAGTATGGACCAGAGCCTGCTCTAAACTTAGGGATGAAATTAATAGGTAATTTTTCCCAGGTATCTACAATTATGTTAGCTAACAAAAAAGGGGAGGCACCAGCTTTGGCTATACGCCAACGCCTAAGAGAGTGCCCTCCTGCACAACAGGAGCGGGATTTCCCTAAAATTATCGAAGACAAATATGATGAATTAGGTAGAGATAATTTGGGAGCTAGACCTATGAAACCACAAGTAATATGTAATCCTGAAAAGGATAACACTAAGCAAGCACCAGATTCTTCTAAAAAGAAATGGGTTAATAAACAGCAGAAAAATAATCAGAAAGCATAGCAATCACGGGGTGAGTCTCCTCAACAGGAGCCCTCCAACAGGAGGTATAACCTTAGAAACCGTGATAACATTAGAAAACCTGGCAGGTATCAGGATACTAATACACGTTCCTCTCGAAACTTTCAGGGTTCATCGAAAAACTCCGAGAGGGAAGGACGGTCAGAACACAGATCAGAAGAGCGAGCCAAGCAACGTGACACACATCGCACTTCAGACTATATAAAAAAAGAAGATAAACCAAAATCAAAACCTCAACTTAAAAAGAAGAAAGTAGGTGGTCTTAAAATAAGAAATGCCCAGGCTGCTGAGGACTCAACTTCTGAACGGGGATAAGCCCTGACGATGCTAGACAGCGCAGCAGAAGTAACAATAGCTCGCCAGAACCTGATGGAATTTCTGGTGACAGCGATGTTGAATGAACATATCACGGTGGAGACACCTGATACTAGGGTAAATGTCCTACACCAGTTATATGAAAAAACACTCCATATGGAGGGGGACATACCCAGGAAAGTTAAGGGTCTATTTTGGGAGAACCTGTCCTTAGGATACGACATCCTTTTAGCAGAAAAAGATTGGCCGCCTAAGTTTGTCATGGACTGCCCAAAGAGAGAAACAGTAATTTTACCAGCCTTTTCTGACCTCGTTCCAGAATCATTGAAACATTCATATGTGCAGGAGTGGGCGGTAGCACTAGCTCCTGAATTACACCGCAATTATGTAGGATGGGATGCTGGGTCACCCCACCATGTAATCCCACTAAAAAATACTCCATCTCCACAGAGACAGTACCCAATAAAACATGACGCGAAAAAACAAGTCAGGGAGTTCTTAGATCAACTTGAATACCAAGGTGTAATAGAGAATTGCACTGTCATGGGTCTAGCCACTGCCCAACTTTCCTTGCATTAATCCACAACATGGATATATATATTACTCACGTTATCATAGTTTTCCAAGTAATTGGTTCCTGGGTTATCAGGTTGCTGATTAAACATTATTGTATGCCAAGCAATGTTCTTCAACAATAGAATGTTTGCACATGAACGTTTTGAATTGGCTATGAAACCTGCAGCAAAAAGAAACACAAATTGCATACACTAGTATGCTAATTTAAGAAACATTGCTGATTTCCATCCACACGCGCACATGTGTAAACTGTAAAGACGTGCTAAACGTGTGGAAGTGCAATAACAGAGGAGACAAGCAGCTGCATCTTCCCTCAACACGCGTGCACGTGTTAGCTGTTAAAACGTGCAACGCATGTAGAAGGGAAATTACAGAACAAGGCAAGAGTATTTAAACAGTCCCTTCCTTTTGAGACTCGCTTGGCCTTGTCCTTTGGCTCCACTTACTTGATTCCAGTTACCTCTTCGACTGTGTCATTTTTTGGATTCCTCTCCTGGGCTCTGTCGTCTTCTGGTTGGCTGCGCATCCGGCTGGAGTTCTTCCGGCGCTCCGCTTCTTCCTGTTTCCCGGCTGGGAACACCGGAATCTGTGAAAGCAAACACAAAGAAAACCAAATAATTGATGTGAACGGATCATTCTTTTTTTGATAATCAATTTTATTGATTTTACGAAAAACAAAGTGAAAACATGGTACAGCATGAGTCTCAGCACCCCAACATGTGCCATCCTGTATGCAAACACATTTATGACATTATACATTTGAAATTGCACTCCAACAGCCCCGGGAATGATCTTGGTGAAAAAGGGCGATAATCAAATCGACATACCTAGCCATTTACCCCATACCCTGCGATGCTTGGCCGGACAGCCCCTGGCTTCATATAGAGGGAGTTCCTGCGCAGCACACCAGTCCACCCCCCTGCACCATTTAGAGACCTTGGGTGGAGAGGGATTTTTCCAAGCCATTGCTATATCGCGTTTGGCTACTACCAGGGCGGTGCCAAAGAACGTCTTGTCCGAACGGATCATTCTTAAGTGAGGTAAAACAGAAGAGTAACTCACATTGTATGTCGGTGAGTGTTTAAAGACCTTTTTGCATTTAAAAGGCTTCAGAAAGATTGGAACTTTACAATTTAAACAGTTTCCTTTTGGATTCAAAAAGCGTAAGATTTTATTTCTTTTGATGCCTAATACAAATCTGGGAGAAGAATCATTCTGTGGTGATTTTAACCGCAATACTACTGAACTGGTACATTATTATGCACATAGGAAAAAAGGACAAGTGTGGTAGAGACACTATTTACATATATTTTCCTATTGTTGGACTAGAAAATACTTCCGGTCGACCCCCCTATTGGCATTGTGCTTAAATTAGCATTTGCGGCACCATTTTGCACTCAGCCGCCATTTTGTGTAATGATCGAAACTAACTTCTGTCTCATTCTGTCCGCCTCAGCAGAAAACAGCTCCGATATTTCTTTTTTGTATTTCTTCAAGGTTGAGCTTCGCCGTCTTAATGAATACATGAATGCGTCTTTGCATACCTTCCTTGTTAGATAGGCCCGTTCTCATGCTCTAGTGGCGGGCACGGACAGAGTAACCTTGAGGTAGAGATAATTTGTACCCGATCCCAGGAGTGTAACTCATCTTCTGTAGCTCCTTTGTTAACCTGCTCCAACTGGAATTTTACAGTTTTGGGCGGGTCTTGCTGGGCATTGGAAATGTATAACAACCGATGTAATGTTGGTGAGGGCCAGTCCCCTCGGTAGCATATCAGGAGGCTAGTCAGACTGGACTCCGCTCGAGCGAATACTAATAAATAACTTGGTTTGTATTCTCTACTGTCTGACCGACTCTTCATTTGTTTGGAAGGCTGAGAGGTGGTCGCTAATGACCCGAGTGACCCTAAACGGGTCACTTCCTTCAGTTGGCGCCCGAACAGGGACTACATCGGGCTGACCCATCCTCGCCCGCGGACGGGTGAGGAGGACGGGCCACGTCGGGTCGGATGGGCAGATCGGGGATCCCTGCACGATAGAGCCTAGTACTCGCAGCTGCCCCGCCTGTCTGATCGGGCGGTGCCTCGCCCAGTTGTCATCCCGACTGGGGTCCTGAAAGGTGAAACCCTTGGATCTGACCGTTTGGTCCGAAGAGTCGGCAGTGGAGAATAAATTTGTTCGACCTGTGTGCACCAGGTGAGTTTGTCTTGGTTCTTTATGAATATGGCGCTATTTTGAATAATATTTGGTACGGACTGAGGACCATTTGATTTGTATTTGGCAGGTCTGCGGACCGATTTGGATACAGAGTGTCTGCGGACACTTTGCCAGGCAACGTAATGAATTTGGCCTACTTTTGAAAATGCCTGGGATTTGGCCAGTTTTTGGTTTTGTGGTGTCCACTCTGGTTTGTCTCTTTGGTGCAGTCTGAGGACTGATTTTTGGTTTTCTTTGTTTGATACGGTCTGAGGACGACCTTTTGAAAGATATTTGCGAATTATTCGTCTGGCACGAATAGTGAACCTGACCCCTCTTAAGATGCCCTGCCTGAGTAAGTTTTGTTGTTTGGGGTGCCGCTGTTGTTCTGCTGATGCTTGATTGGAGGAAAGGCAACCTGCGCCTCCGGAAGGCACCCCGAACTTTGATATGTATGTTAAGCACGGCCTTGGCCCTATTATGTTTAGTACATTATGGCACAAATATACGAGGGACAATGCCGAGCTGCAGTGGCCGCTAATAGGTACCTTTGATGAACAAAAATTGAATTTCTTGCAGGATAAATTGTTTGCCAAACGAAGTAGGCAGTCGATGTTTGATTATCTTCAGGTATGGCAAAAGGAAGCTAGGCAAAGACGAATGAAAGCAGAAAAAGAGGCCCGAAGAGGAAAGATGCAGACAGTGACCCAGAAAGCAGTAGCGTATGATAGAGAAAAAATAGAAAAAGGTATAGAGTGTGCTGGTAGGAGGTTTCGATTGCAATGTGACAAATCATATGTTGCCCGAGAGGAAGGCGATACGTTTGTGTAGGAACAGTTAGACTCGACCTCCACCTCCGTATGCCCCGCAGAAAATATACCCTGCTGTCCCGCCGCTCCAGTCTTCCGCCGCTCCTGCCTCCACCTCTGATTCTTTTGCTCTCGACTTGGCTGCTTCGCCCCCTGCACCTCCTGCTCTTTCTCTGGCTTCACATGCCACGGCTGCGACGACTGCAAGTCTCCCTGCTACGCCTATTGTTTCAGCTTACTCTCTCTCTCATCCCTCACACCCTCAACACAGCCATTAATAACACTGGTGCCTGCCCCTTCAGCTATTGTGTCTTCCCCGCATCTCCCTTCCCCAACCTTGCTGAACATTGGGACGCCGGTGCGTGGACTGGACGAGGGGGACTGGGCGACTGCACAGGAGCGAATGGGGCGGGTGCTGATTCGATCTGATGTGGGAGATGCAGAGAAAAAGATGGTAGCTAATCAGGCTGCCCAGTGGGCCCGGAATCCGATTTACAGCGTGGAGGATGTGTGGGGTGTGTTGAAAGAGTATGAACCGTTTGTACAGCAGCATGCCCTCAAGCATATGTCGGCTACGCTGATTGGGTTGCGGGAACAGTGTTTTAATGGTGTCGCGCCTCAGATTATTTATGACATCCGGGACCGTGTAGATGCTGCTAACATGGCCCCTAACGACGTTTTTAGTAATGTTGCAACACTGATTGGCTATCGAGGCAGGTTACATCAGAAGAGCCCGACAACAGGGTCCCAGTTCCCGATGAGGGAAGTACATCCTATTTTTCACCCTGAGATACCGGAGCTGCGTGATCAGCATGATGCTGTTGTCAGACAGCGAGTAGAGGCCCGCTTTCAAGAACAATGGGTTTACACTCCATGGAAAAGGAGTGAGGTTTTGTCTCTTACGAGTCAGTTGCCTGACCCTAGGAAAAATCTGACTGCATATTACAAAGAGTTGACAAAGGCCGCATCGTCGACAGTGATGACGTTGGCAGACATTGAGATGCAGGGATGTGGAATTCCTATAGCCCGACGCCCAGGACATACTGTTTGGGGTCAAGGGCAACAAGTTTTAATGTGTATTTTGTCCTTGGGACAAGTAGGCCCAACCCCCTACAGCACAAACCCTTTTGCTGCCAGTTTACCGTAACAAATTATGGATCAGGTAAGGGCATTGTCTGCAGGTAAGGTAATATTTGTGTCCATGTGTTAATGCTGTTCAAACTTGTATTTATGGTTCATTAATGCAAGCCTTTATTATTAGGGTAAGCGCTCTAAGTAAATGTTGTAAGCTAGGACTGCACTACTGACAGTGGTTCCAGAATAAAAATGTGTAAACAGGTTTTCAAAGTTTAGCAATATGAAACTATGTACAATGCTCCCAGAATGCTCTCTGGTTAGATGCAAATATTTGCAGAAGCTTGAAAGCAAGTTTGATGAGTCTTTGCTTTCAATGTTCACAAAAAATGCAAGTAGGATTTTTTTTTTTTTAGCTAAACTACTGTCAAATTTTAGATGACATTTCTTTGCAGCATCATTTGGTAAAATGTGTTGAAGTATGCTAGTATGTCCCAAAGATATTCATAATGGAAAATCAGTGTAACCAGTTTCAATAAGATTATGGGAAACATAAAACAAGCATTGGCAAAGCCAGGAGGTCTGAAATTGGTGGTCAGCCTTTTGGTTTTTTCAATGTGTGACTTGTTTCGGCATGATTTTTGTAAACCTTATTGGTTTGGGAGCTGCCGGGTCCTCACCATTATAATAAACATTGGCAAAAGCAAAAATTGTTTTTGGTCTCAAAAAGCACACATTGCCACAGTAGTTCTGGGCACTAAACAAAACTACTTTGTGTGCCGATAATGCTCCTAGTGAAAGAGCAGAATGCTGTCACTCACAGTGAAGCCAGCCAATAGACAGAGAGAGAGAGACAGAATTTTAATAAATACAAAAGGTCACGGTTAACACCAGACCTAATTAGGGGCCCAATCATTAAAGAAAGTCTCAAAAGTGCACCCATGGTATATGTCCTTGCATTAAGTGCAGATATACAACTTTCGTGAATTCACAAGAATTTACGGAAGTAGGCCAAGAAATAGTACTCCTAGAAAATATTTGTGAACTGCATTTTAGCATGAGCAAATGTTGAGTGTTTGCAAGTGCACTTTCCCTCCAACCACTTTTTCCCCAACCCTGGAAGAAGTTTCACATCTGCCATTGTCAGGAGTAAAGTTCCAACCTTTCTCAGTATTGGAAAAGATTAGAGAAGAGCTGGTGAAAATTCTTAAAACATGCAAGTTAGTAGGTTTGCACAGACTCAAAAGGCATTCCAACCCTGGAACTATTGCTTACCACTACCTTCAGCCCAAGTATGTAGATCTGCGGAAAGGTGGCAACATAATGGAATGGCTAGTATTCAAACCATACTATGGTATTAGCCCTGGTATAATAAGAGAGGCTATTATTAGCGCTCTTATATAATGAGATTGCTGCCATAATTTGTCGCTGCATTACATGGCACAAAAGGGACAAGTGGATTTTGTTACAGGACAAGTAGATTTATGAAGCAACCTGCCCCATGGACAAGTAGACCTTTTATTAAATTCCGCACCCCTGAGATGTTTTTGGGTTTGTTGGTACCAGTTGATATTTGGCGGCAGGTGCATACACAGGACCATGTTGTGGAATTGGGTGGCACTTGGGACGAGATCAGAGCATGGGACAAGGAGAGGGAGGAAGCCTGATGAGAAGCCTAAGGCTGAGTTACTAGCTTTGCCAGGTCGTATTATTAGCTACATGCACTCTCTTATTCCACCTAGAAGAGTAGATTGGGACAAGTTAACTGCATGTCGTCAGAAGAAAGATGAAAGTGTACCTGATTTTTTTACTAGTTTTTTAGGTGTGTTTATGGACTTCAGTGGACAGGATTTGTCAATGGAAGGAGGTGTCCGATTGTTCGTTAACAGATTTGTTACGAACCTGCTTCCCGAGATCGCGACTCGGCTACAGGCTTCGGAGAGCACTTGGACTACATCCTCCCCATCAGTGATATTGAGTATGGCACAATATTATGAGCATAGGGAGAACGAAGAGAAGGAGAAGGTGGAGAAATAAAATAAGGAGTTAAAAACGAAGGTGTTGATGCAGCAGGTATCTAGGGGGAACGGATGAGGACGAGGCATTGGTCCGGCTCAACAGCTGCCCCGCACTGGCAGAAATGCTGCGCCTGTGGGGCCGAATCAGTGTGCATATTGTAAGGAGGAGGGACACTGGTGCAGTGAGTGCCCGGCGTTGTTGCAGAAGGTTGCGACCCCTAGAGGACGGGGTTCTCGGGGTCGTGGAGCAGGTGGTCATGACGGGGGTCAGGAAACTGAGGCACCGCAGGGTCGCTCTGATCAGAACTATTTTGATGACCTTCGGGGGCGACAGTACTATCATGACGACTATGATTTGAATGCAGTGACGGGGTTGTCCCACAGTTAGGACAGCCAGGGACAGGGCGAGGGACCAGTTCAGATACCTGTAGATCAGCGCGGACCTTATGTTACTGCTGACTTGCAGGGCTCAGCTAAGCAATTCTTGGTGGATACAGGCGCAATAAACAGCTCTGTTTCTCATTCACTGGTCCCCGGGGCAGCCCTGTCTGGCCATAATAATGTTTCGGTAGGCTTTTCAGGTGTACCGGTTGTGAGCCCCATATCCAAACTCCTTGCCCTGACAGTTGGTCCCTTTACTGTTAATTCGCCATTTTTGCTGACATCCAATTGCGGTGAGAATTTGATGGGATTGAATTTGTTGAAGAAGTTGTATGCTACAATTTACTGTTCCCCAGCAGGTGTCTATATGACGATGGGTCCTAATGTGGTTAGTACCAAGCAGTGCTTGTCCAAGGATGCGCCCCTGCCTACTGAATTTAAGGATGTGCCGCCCACGTGTGAGCTACAGGTGATACGGACGTATGGCTGTTACAGATACCTCCAGTTTCTATCAAGGTCAAAGACAATGCTGTTTTGCCTCGTATTCCCCAGTACAAAATACCGCAAGCAGGGGAGCGAGCTCTATTGCACATTATACAGGACTTTAAGTCAGGGGTTGTTGAGGAGACAACTGCGAATGTGTGTAATAGCCCCATTCTTCCCATTCTTAAGAGGGCACCCTTGGGTTCCTCTGATGACCATCCAGATGTCTATCGTTTTGTGATTGATCTGCGTGAGGTTAATAAGATTGTGGTCCCTCAGTTCCCAGTGGTTCCCGACATCACTGCCCTTCTGACAATGATTCCTTCCTCTGCCAAATTCTTCTCTGTTATCGATTTGAAGAATGCATTCTTTAGCATTCCGATTCATCCAGACAGCAGGCATCTATTTGGATTCACCCTGACCGGCAGAAGCTTTAGATTCTGTCGAGCTCCTCAGGGCTATACTGAAAGTCCTAGCATATATAGTCAAGCTTTAAAAGGCCAATTGGATTCCCTCGCGCTTCCCCCAGGTAATGTATTGCTGCAGTACGTGGACGATGTCTTGATCGCTTCTGACACTGAAGAAGGTTGCAAAGATGCAACGGTCAAATTGTTGCTTCATTTGGCTCATCACCGGCATAAAGTGTCCCTTTCAAAATTCCAATATTGTCAACAGGAGGTCAACTACTTAGGTCACCTACTGTCGAAGGAGGGAAGGAGACTAAAACCTGAATGCATTAGTGCTATTGTTAAGATGCCCATCCCTAAGACTCAAAATGATGTGCAAGCTTTCATTGGCATTACTTCGTATTGTTGGCACTGGATTCCTAACTTTTCCTTACTAACAAAGCCGCTGCTGCAGCTAACCACTAAAGATGTGCATGAACCCTTGCCCTAGACGCCTGAATGTCAACAAGCTTTAGAGCAATTGAAAGTCGCGCTTTGCTCTGCGCCTGTGCTTGGCACGCCGGATTATGCTAAGCCGTTCGTGTTGTATGTACATGAGACGGCTGGTTGCACGCTTTCTGTCTTAACACAAGCCTTTGGAGGTAAGCAGAGGCTGTGTGCTTATTTTTTTGCTTTGCTTGAGAACGTCGCGAGAGCCCTACCGAGCTGTCTAAGAGCAGTCGCGGCTGTGGCCGTCTCTATCCGACAATCGGCAGGGCTCGTCCTTGATACCGATCGCACAGTGATGGTACCTCATACTGTGGATACACTTTTGAACAAAAGGAAGACGCAGCACCTTACCAGTGCACGTCTGACTGGTTATGAACTGACCCTCTTTGCACCACACGTCACGATAAAAAGATGTGCCACCCTGAACCCAGCCACGTTACTACCCCTCCCTTCTGAAAGTGAGGAAATAGACATACATGATTGTATTTTTCGGACTGAAGAGGAGACGAAGGGACGGGTAGATGAGACATCACGAGTTCCCTATCAATCGGCCCAAGCTGCAGAGTTAGTTGTCCTTCGTCGAGCTTGTGAGCTAAGTGAGGGACTGATTGTCAATATTTATACTGACAGCCAGTACGCCTTTGGAGTGGCCCACAATTATGGGCGGCTCTGGGCGGAGAGGGGATTCCTGACTTCAAACGGGTTAAAGATCCAGAATTGCCCATTGATACACAGGCTTTTGTCAGCTCTGACACTCCCCAAAAAGTTAGCAATAGTGAAGTGTTGCGCCCACAAGGCAATTACTGATGATGTGGGGAGGGGAAATGCATTTGCAGACCAAACAGCTAAGGAGACGGCTCGAACAAAGATGAAAAAGATGTTTGTAGCAGGTCCTGCTAGATGGGTACCCGAAGTTACTATGTTTGAGGATACACTGGATAGTGTCAAAGAAATACAGAGTGAGGCAACGATTGAGGAGTTAGCAATATGGCAGGAAAGCACAATACGTTTAGACGAGGATGGGTGCTGGACGGATAAGTCAGGAAAGCAAAGGTGGATGCTGCCGGACGCCTATGTCCTCCCCGTAGTCACTATGGCGCATGGGCCAGCTCACATTAGCGCAAAGGGCATATGCAAACTACTAGACCCTGTGTAGCAGAATGATAACATCCCCAAAACAGCTGCTCACTTGGTGAAATATTGTATGGTATGCATGATGTATAATCCTGGAAAAGGCACTCTTACACCTCCTGGTAATTTTGCACCCCCTCCTTTCCCCTTTGAAGTCCTTCAGATGGACTACATTGAGATGAAACGGGTCAACAATTTGAAATATGTGTTAGTGGTTGTTTGCGCATTCAATAAGTAGGTTGAGGCATACCCCACTAAGGAGAATACAGCCTTGGCGACGGCAAAAGCCCTCCTTAAGGAGTTTTTCCCTCGCTTCGGGTTATCCCGTTTGATCTGGAGTGACAATGGCAGTCACTTCAATTCAAAAGTCATCCAGCTGGTATGTGATGGGCTACACATCAGGCAGAAGTTCCATGCTGCACACCACCCCCAGTCAGCAGGTTTGGTTGAGAAGTACAATGGTACTCTCAAACTAAAACTGGCAAAAATTCAGGAAAGCACAGGATTGAAGTGGCCAGATGCTTTACCGTTAGCTCTTCTGTCAACCAGAGCTACGGCTCACACTAGGACAGGATTGTCTCCGTATGAGGTCGTGTTCGGACACCCAGCGAATGTTTGGGACGACCCGCGACCAAAGCGTTTTTCAGAAATTGAGTATCCTCTGTTAGTGGATTATCTCTATGAGTTGACTAAAAATTTGCGTTCTATTCATCAACAGATTCAAGACACATTGCCACCGCAAACAGAGGGGTCCGGGCATGATATCCGACCTGGTGACTTTATCCTTGTGCGGCACTTCCAGAGGAAAGGAAGTCTGGAGCCCCGTTTGAAGGGGCCACTGCAGGTACTCCTCGCCACCAGGAGTGCTGTGAAGGTGACCGGTCGGAAGAACTGGATCCACACCAATCACTGCCGCAAGGTCCCATTGCCTCTCCCCTATTATCGGTGGGTGATCGTTGGCATAGGTGACCACAAGACGGAGAAAGTGCCACGCTTCATCCCTTTTTCGGATGCCCGACTGACGTGGGTGCAAACAGAGGAGGAGAATGATGCAGTATTGAATGAGGCGGTCCCCCCAGAAATAAGGGCCGTCCAGGATTCTCCTCCACCTGGCCCACAAGTGCTTGAGCCCCAGTCCCTTGGCCCCTCTGAATTTGAGCCCCTGTTTACTGCTCACTCTGTGCCCGGAGTGGCTAGGTACAATTTGCGTCCCCGACGGGGGGACAGTGCACCAAAGGAAAAGTCAGATTAGTAGGGATGGACTGCGAGGATGAAGAATAGGGTGCATGTACCCTGTCCGTGGTACCAACGATAGCTTAGGGAAAGGGAGATTGGTTCATTGTCCGAGATACTGGACAGTATAAGGTGAGGGTGTCTTCCCGAAAGGGAGGGTGCCCTATCCTGGACGACGTGGGATTTCATCAACGGGCCATGATCGCGCTGCCCCACCGCTGTGCTCAGTAGCACCACCATAGATGAACAATAGGAGTCTACCAGCGAGGCTCAGAAGGACGCTGGAAACTCTTTGCCCATCTTCTTGTTTCCTTGTCACCAACCCCATTGCATTGCGCTTTTCCCCTCTGATCACAATGTATCCTTTTGGCAGCCCAATTGTTGAGGAGGAACAGCGTTTTGCAGCACCACGTTCGGAGAGGGATGGGGTTGGTTGACCCAGTTGGTCGAAAAGGGGTAAAGTGATTTTTATAGTAATTGTCCAGATTTCCCTACTAGCAATACTCGGAATAATGTGGTTTCTAGAAGAAAAATATCCTGTGCACTCTTTGATTGGTACAACACCTGTCCCCCCTGAGCATATGTTTATCACCCTAGCTCCTCACAAAAGTGAACACAGAAAGACATATGTAGATAATGTGCTCCTCCAAATGTTGCATCAGGCCCATGGTATGTCCAATGTCACAAATTGCTGGATCTGCGGTCTGCTCCCTTCTGTGACACACAAGAATGACGTGTTGTTGTCCATGCCTTTTTCTTATCTTGGGAGTTGTGAAGGCTGATTTCAGCTCTTCACTATGGTATACACTCATTATCACTCTGATACTATGAATATGACGTAAGCTGACTATGAAACTGTCTTAGAGTATATATGTGTACATCAAGGGTTTACCCCAGGGGAACAAGGGACACCGGATACATTGTCCCCGACAGCATGCATGAATGTGTATGAAAGAGAACAAAATGTAACATGGCTTCAAAATGAAATCTCTGATTTTTGGAATTTTAATGTCACTGAATACTTCAAGTCTTTTCAACTGCGTAATATTACTCATGATGTGGCAATGCCAGTGCCAGTGGTTAACACGACAGCGAGTTTCTGTTTTAAAGGGAAAGGAAAAGTTGGGGTGGGGGTGAGTAATTGCAATTACACCTATGTACTGAGCACTGCAAATAGCCCACCTCTGCTGCCCCCTCACAATGTTTACTTTGTTTGTGGGTCCCAGGCCTATGTTTGGCTTCCTCGGGATGGTCTGGAATATGCTATCTCTCCTTTCTCCTTACCCCAGTGTATATAGCGCCATCCAACTACCATAGGGATTACCGACTACAACGCAGGGGTGTTCATCTGTCACGTGTTAGACGGGTCATTGACACTGCAGACATAGATCAGACAGATGCCACATTGCAGCAGTTTACTGATGCTATGAAAGATATTATTCCCGTTTGGGGCCCAATGTCCAATAGTCTCAATATTCGTAGACTCACCAGGGTGGTAGAAGGAGTAATAAATGCAACTGCTAGTATTCTGACTAATATTACAGCTGAGCTCCAGGCTACGAGACTCGTTGCCCTTCAAAACTGGATGGTGTTAGACGTCATCCTTGCTGATCGGGGTGGGGCCTGCCGCGTCATCGGCAGTAGCTGCTGTGTATACTTACTGGACCACGCTCCGAATGTGTATACTGCAATACAGAAGCTCCATAGGCTTGCCTCTGACATACACCAAGAGAATGGTACATGGTCTCTCACTGGGTGGTTTTGGGGTTTATTCACGTCCTGGTCGCCATAGCTGGTATCATTCTAACATGTTGTCTGTGCATACACTGCCTTCCTGCCTGCTGTGCCTGTTGTGTACAAATATTGATGCCACGCCCCAAACCCCTAGAACATGACCCTAAGAACAAGGCCATGGTGATGCAGGATATCCAGAACTTGATGTGCATAGACGAGGGCATTTTCGAGTACTGATGGTATATGTTTAGATTTGTAATATGTTCATTACGTAATACAGAGTTCTAACTTTCCATAGTAGCAAAATTAGTTAGCAAATGCTAAAAGGGGGGTCGGTTGGACTAGAAAATACTTCCGGTCGACCCCCCCCCTATTGGCATTGTGCTTAAATTAGCATTTGCGGCACCATTTTGCACTCAGCCGCCATTTTGTGTAATGATCGAAACTAACTTCTGTCTCATTCTGTCCGCCTCAGCAGAAAACAGCTCCGATATTTCTTTTTTGTATTTCTTCAAGGTTGAGCTTCGCTGTCTTAATGAATACATGAATGCGTCTTTGCATACCTTCCTTGTTAGATAGGCCCGTTCTCATGCTCTAGTGGCGGGCAAGGACAGAGTAACCTTGAGGTAGAGATAATATGTACCCGATCCCAGGAGTGTAACTCATCTTCTGTAGCTCCTTTGTTAACCTGCTCCAACTGGAATTTTACAGTTTTGGGCGGGTCTTGCTGGGCAATTGAAATGTATAACAACTGATGTAATGTTGGTGAGGGCCAGTCCCCTCGGTAGCATCTCAGGAGGCTAGTCAGACTGGACTCCGCTTGAGCGAATACTAATAAATAACTTGGTTTGTATTCTCTACTGTCTGACCGACTCTTCATTTGTTTGGAAGGCTGAGAGGTGGTCGCGAGTGACCCTAAACTGGTCACTTCCTTCACTATGTACCATATATAACTCTCATTTGATGTTATTTGATAGTATATGTTCTTGGTGAATTCCAGTGAAAGTCGTCAAGCAGATTATTTAAAAAAAGGTAAGTAGAAGTGCTAAAAAAAACATATGTTAAAAGTTTAAGGAAATATATTCAATGGTCAAAAAACTCTAAATTATTTTGTTCTTTTTTTAGATGTACATCCTAGTGTTGAACAAACCTTCATTTAGAAGGTTAACAGTTTTGGCTTAATTCTAAAGGAACAGAAAACGGGTTTGTTAGGTATGCTGCCTTAAAGAATATAACAATATTAAGAATCTACTTCTGGAATTGTCTACCCTTGGTCTTACATGTTTTTTTTCTTGTTTATAATAGCGACAATATGACGACAAGAATTCCTGCACGAGAGTAATATATATATCCAGTTCTCCCCGTTGTCCCAAGATTTCGAGAACCACCAGATCCCCAGAGAGAAGATTGTATTGGTGAAACCAGGCCTTCCGGTGTCGTCATCTTTTTCTTCTCTCTTTCTCGTCCCATATCCCTCTTCCCCCCGGGGCTATTCAGAATTGGTGGTCTGTTTATCTGCTACTGCCTTTTCCTTTGGCTCTGGGAGGACTGGGGAATTTATCGTCGTTAAGGCTGAATAATCGGGAATACAGGTGAGTGGCCAGCCTTGACAGAAGGCCAAGCCAACACTAATTCTCCTTGGCGTCGATTTAATCATGGAATTCTCCCACGACACCACCCAATTGACAGATTTGATACGCAATTTACAGGTAGAAATGCAACATTTAAAACAGGAAAATAAAACCCTTAGAGAAGAACTCTCAAAAAGTAGATCTGAGTTCATTCAATGGAAAGACTCTAAGACACCAGAACCTTGGACCATTTTGTTACCAACCAAATTTGGCCCACAAACCTTTTCACCACAAGCCTCAGTTTCACAACGCCCAGACCAAAATTTGCAAGTCACGATAGTAACCCCAAACCCAGTTCCTTTGGCTAATACTGAGCGTTTCACTGGGGATAGATCTCGTTTTGCCTCTTTTATGAGTCAATGCCAACTACATTTTCTTTGTAAACCCCAAATTTTTAATACAGATTCTTCTAAAACCACTTTTGTGAATTCCTATTTAGGCGGTGTGGCCGCGGACTGGTCAATAGCTTCGATTGAAACAAATGTTCCCTGGTTACATAATTTTACAGAGTTTAAAAATGCCATGACACGTCTTTTTGCGCGACATGTTTTCATACAGTCCAGTGACAATGAACTCCTTAATTTGCGCCAAGGATCCAAAGATCTTCTAACATACATAAACACTTTTAATCGCTTACTTTCTGAGACACACTGGCCTGAAGAAAAGCGCACATCATTATTCTATAGAGGGCTTAGAGAAGAATTAAAAGATTCATTAGCTCACATTGTTGATATGCCTGAAGACTATGCGGAATTCGTAGATCTTGTCATGAAACTAGATCACAGACTAGGAGAAAGAAAGAGTGAAAGACCACGGGGCAAATCTAGGGTTATTGTAATAAGAACAAGAAAAAGAAAGACGTCACAAGGGGAACCTTTATTTGTACTGCGACAAAGCCGGACATTTTGCTAGAGAGTGTCCGGTAAAACCTAAAAAGAAAAAAATAGTCGCTAACATTGATATAACTCAAACAGAGTCGGAAAACTAAGGTTCTCGAAGGTATTGAGATCGACTCTTCAAGACTAGGTCAATCGCAGATCTCTCAATATGTCACCAATGTCATCAATCACATTCCACGACACATGACTATTAGGATTGCCTTCATAGTATCAGCCCAACAAAGACACAGTCTTTCAGTTCTTCTAGACTCAGGGGCCACAGGTAATTTCTTCGATATAAGTCTTGCTACTAAATTGTGGATTACACAAATAACTAAGGAAAACCCTGAACCCGTAAGGGCTGTGGACGGTTCGGCTCTGTCCTCAGGGCTCATTCGTTTCCATACTACACCATTAACATTGGTGTCAGAAAATGGTCATACCGAACAGACTGTACTTGATCTAATTGATACTCCAACATTTGGAGTTATACTTGGCGTACCATGGCTGGAGTTACATAATCCCAAGATTGACTGGGTAAACCGAACGGTTACATTGGACTCAGCATTTTGCAGAACCCATTGTTAAAAAGAAGCACAAGATCCAATTATTCCTTAGCATTGTGCTAGTACTCAACCCCTCTCTCTACCACTGCTGCCTATAGAGTTTCAAGACTTTGTTGATGTTTTTGATCCTATTCAAGCCACCCAGTTACCACCTCATAGGGTGTATGATTGTAGAATTGATCTGATTCCAGGGGCGATCCTACCCTGCAGCAGAATTTACGCACTTACTGAACCTGAGACACAGTACCTAAGAAAATATCTAGGTGAACTCCTGAATTAGGTTTTATTAGACATTCAACATCTCCACTTTTTTTGTGGCCAAGAAATCAGGCGATCTCAGGGCCTGCATTGACTATCGCGCAGTTAATAAAGCTACAATCAAAAATCGTTATCCCTGCCATTGATTCCTGTGTTATTAGACCAGGTGAAAGGTTCCACTATTTACACCAAGCTAGATCTTTGTGGTGCTTACCACCTCATTCGCGAAAAAGAAGGCGATGAGCGGAAGACTGCCTTTCGTACAAAATTCAGCCTTTTTGAATATACTGTTATGCCGTTCGGATTGTGCAATGCCCCGGCGGCATTCTAGTATTTTATTAATGAAGTACTCCACGATTTCCTAGATGTTTGTGTCATCGTGTATATTGATGATATCCTGATTTTCTCTAAAACTGATCAGGAACACATTCATAATGTACGATCCGTCTTGCAAAAACTCAGAGAACATTCTCTGTATGCAAAATTAGAGAAATGTGTTTTTAAAGTAAGGTCTGTAGAATTTCTGGGGTATTTCCTGTCACCTGAAGGTATCACAATGGACCCCAAAAAAGTGGAAGCTATTCTTAATTGGCCCTCTCCTAGAACAGTAAAAGATATTCAGCCAGTCCTGGGGCTCGCTAATTTCTACAGACATTTCATAGCAAACTTCTCCGAGATAGTGATGCCAATTACTCAACTGTTAAAAAAGGAACAAGTATTCCACTGGACAGAAAAAGCTGAAAAAGCTTTTCAAACTCTTAAAACAGCATTCACCACAGCACCTATTCTCTCTCACCCTGATCCCGATCAATCATTTTTTGTTGAGGCACATGCCTCACAAACAGCATTAGGAGGGGTCTTGTTACAAAAGGATCCAAAACAGGACATCTACATTCTTTAGCCTATTACTCACGAAAACTGCTTCAGGCAGAACAGAACTACACTGTTGCTGAACGTGAACTCTTGGCGATTAAGGCTGTTTTTACAGACTGGAGACACCACCTGCTAGGGGCTAAACATGCTATTACCATCTTCACCGACCACAAGAACCTCCAGTTCTTTATGTCAGTGAAAGCCCTTACTCCTAGACAAATGAGATGGCAACACTTTTTTTGTGAATTTGATTTCCTCATGACATATCGTCGGGGACAGAAACAAATACTTTCTGATACATTGTCCAGACTAGAGGAAAAAGAGAACAAGAATAAGATCCTCATACCGCAGGATCTTATTCTTGTTCTCCTTTTCCTCTAATCTGCTGATAAAATTGTGGCTATAACACAGACTGACACCTTCTTAACAGAAGTCAAAAAAGAATCACAACATATTGATAAGAAAATCAGGTTACAGAAAGCACAGAATTCGATCAGAGATGGATATCTTTTCCAAATTAACAAACTATTCATTCCTCAAGAAAAACTGAGATAACAACTCCTAGCTTGGCATCATGATTCCGGAATTGCAGGACACCCAGGGATGCATAAAACTTTGGAATCATGTTTAGAAACTTCTTGTGGGATAATATCCGAAAAGATGTTCAGAAATATATTAAAACGTGTCCTACATGTGCTCGCAACAAATCACAACACATAGCTCCAGCCGGTCTGTTACATACTCAACCAGTACCATCCACACCTTGACATACAATTAGTTTAGATTTCATTACCGACTTGCCCAAATCACATGGTTATATTACTATTCTCGTAGTCGTGGATATGCTTTCCAAGATGAGTCATTTCGTTCCGTTGAAAAAACTCCCCACAGCCATAGAATCTAGTGATATATTCCTTCACCAGATTGTTAAATTACATGGTCTCCCAACTAAAATAATTTCCAATAGGGGCGCCCAATTCACTTCAAAATTTTGGAAAACCCTATGTACTACTTTGGGAATTGAGGTAGCCCTGTCATCTGCTTTCATCCGCGAACAGATGGTCAAACCGAAAAAGTCAATCAATATCTTGAACAAAGTTTACGGTGTTTAACACCCACCCTCACTTCTCAATGGGACCAAGCTCTTCCTTTAGCTGAGTTCTCATATAACAATAGTACTCATACTGCTTTAGGTTGTTCTTTCTATTTTCTCACTGGTTTTCATCCACGCTCAATCCCAGTCATACCTCCATCACATGCTAAATGCATGCCCACAGTAACGGAAAGGATCAATCAGTTACAGACTATTCAGGAGCATGAAAAAGTTTAGTGCAAAATAAAATTAATACCAAAACACAGGCAGATAAACACAGAAGGCATGAACCAGCTTATAAAGGTGGTGACCTAGTATGGTTATCCACTCGAAACATCCATTTAACTGGTCCCAAGAAACTACAGCCTCGATTTATTGGTCCTTTTCCTATTAAACAAATCTTGAACCCAGTTACCGTACAACTTCAGTTACCTGAGGAATATTCAATACATCCTGTGTTCCATGTATCCCTCATTAAACCCCACCACGCTATGACACGAAAAGACAATCCTCCACCTCCAATCATGATAAATAATCATCCTGAGTATGAAGTACAACGCATTCTTGATTCGAAAAGAATTCGAGGAAGATTATTTTATTTCATAGATTGGAAAGGTTATGATGCCTCTGAAAGTTCTTGGGAACCTGCATCTTATATTCATGCCCCTAGACTAATTTGAAGTTTCCATGCTCTACACCCAGATAAACCCCGCCTGTAAATAGACCTTTGGGGGAGGGGGGTGGTGGGGGGGGGGGGGGACGGTCATGGGTCTTGCTACTGCCCAACTTTCCTTGCATTAATCCACAACATGGATATATATATTACTCACGTTATCATAGTTTACCAAGTAATTGGTTCCTAAGTTATCAGGTTGCTGATTAAACAATATTGTGTGCCAAGCAATGTTCTTCAACAATATAATGTTTGCACATGAACGTTTTGAATTAGTTATGAAATCTGCAGCAAGAAGAAACACGATTTGCATACACTAGTATGCTAATTTAAGAAACATTGCTGATTTCCATCCACACGCGCGCACGTGTAAACTGTAAAGACGTGCTACACGTGTGGAAGAGCAATAACAGAAGGAGACAAGCAGCGGCATCTTCCCTCAACATGCGTGCACGTGTTAACTGTTAAAACGTGCTACGTGTGTAGAAGGGGAATTACAGAACAAGGCAAGAGTATTTAACAATCCCTTCCTTTTGAGACTCGTTTGGCCTCGTCCTATGGCTCAACTTACCTGATTCCAGTTCCCTCTTCGACTGTGTCATTTTTGGGATTCCTCTTCTGGGCTCCGTCGTCTTCTGGTTGGCTGCGCATCCGGCTGTAGTTCTTCCGGCGCTCTGCTTCTTCCTGTTTCCTGGCCGGGAACACTGGAATCTGTAGAAGCATAAAGAGAAACAAATAAACGATGTGAACAGATCATCCTTAAGTAAAACAGAAGAGTGAGTCAAGTCAAGGAAAGCTTTATTCGATTGTAATTGTACCAATCATAAAAGCACATACACATCAGAAAAATTCATATAAAATTTCATTATGAATTACACAAGATAAAAACTAAAATATACAACAGTGTATTTAAGGTGTCATAAAACCATACAGATACAAATACTTTATTTTAAAACCTGCTATTCACTGCAAAGGAAGTGCCCAGGGACTACAGGGCATCAAATATCATATGTTTCCGCTGTAGGATAACCTTCTTTAAAAATTTAGCTACTCTCCACGCAATGTGTTCATCTTCCAAGAGCTGCAACCAGATAAAAGCTGGATGGCATTGCCTTACACCTTGACGTTTTAAAAGTGGAAGTATCCACACTTTCCTCAACTGTTCATAAAATTTACAAAAAAACATTAAATGAATCGTGGACTGCTCAGAATGTTTGTCACAGAAGCAAAGTGTCAAGTTACGTGACCAGTCATTCATAAATGGTGTCGTTATTCTGTGGACATTACCCAATCTAAATCTTGTCAGAAGCATCCTATCGAAGGCTCCTGGTACAAATAATAGGTAAGGCTCCATTCGTATACAGGAGAGCGTTAGCTGGTGATGCATGAGGCTAGGTTTCACCATTTCCTCTGCCATTCTCAGGGAGCCCAATAATTGTAAACCCTCCATTCTCAGTGCCTTTCTCGACACGGGTAACATAGTGGTCGGATTCGTAAAATATTCCGGATGACCTAGGTCCTTCATAAAATTACATATAAAGTTAATCTAAGGAATCTTTAAAGCCCCGTCCAGACCCAAACTATCCTGCATAATATCTCTATTTAACTTTGTCTGCTCCTTGGTCCAGATCCTATGCCACAGGAGTACTGGTTCCAATCTGATGAGATCAGAAATAAAAGGAAGACCCAGCTCCTCGTGGCAAACAAAGGAGGACGTGCTCGGAGGAGCGGACAAAATATACCACAAGAAGGAATTTTCCACCTGTTGCAGTGGGAGGGTATTAACAAAACCCCACACTCCTGCCCCATACATAGCAGCTGTGATGCACTTTGCTTTAAATATTTGCAAAAGCTCCCCTGGCGGCTTCTTCCCCAATTTCTTAGCAAAGGATGCTAGGGCTGTGGATGATCTGGTAAACGCAAGTTTTTTAGTAGTTATCGTTTGGGACCAGGTGTCATTCTGGTTGAATAGAATGCCGAGATACGAAAAGTTCCTTGTTGTGGCTAACTTATTGCCATCCAGAAACATTTCCCTTACTCTCTGAATCCTTTTGCCGCATCTCATGACAAAAGTTTTAGAAACATTAATACTAAGTCCCAGATCTTTCATGAAGTCATTGAAACTATCTAGGACCCTCTGCAGGCCATTTTGTGTCCGCGCCATTAAAACCGCATCGTCTGCATCTAGAAGGGCTGGAATAGGTCGCCCTCCAGCTTGAGGGAAATCTTGTCCCTGCTGGTGCTAAGACATCAGGGCTTCTAAGGTCTAGCGGGGGGCTTCTAAAGTCTAGCATGGGAATGTGGTCCCTCAGGAGAGTGGACTGGTCATGAAGGCTGAACCTGGTTCCCCAGTTCCAAATTCGACAGCTCTGACCATAGTGCCACATCCTCTCCCATCCCTGAACACCATACTGCCCCACTGAGAGAAACTCACACTGTCTTCAGCTACAACCCAATTGTGCCCTGCTATTTAAACCTGGATGCGACTCAATTCAAATTATGCCCTAGACCAGAGTAATATGCTGCTAGATAAAAAAAAGTAACAACATCCTGGAAAAAGCAAATACTCATAGGGAATGCAAGATTAAGTAAAGCATGTGAAATGTAAGCAGGAACAACATGGTTACCTTAACGCTTTTGGACTCCTTATTCAAAAATCAATGAGTGTTTTGCCTGAAAAGTGAAGGACATGACTACAGGGCCTGGAAAAGACTTGTTTCAAAGTCCATTGCTTATATCCTTACAAAATGTAAGCAGTATGGTTTAAAAAGACCACATCCCTGAACAGAGCCGCAGTACACATTTTAAAAACTAAAATAAGGAAAACAGCTGATGTGGCTCACATTAAACGTTTTCCACTCCACGAATCAACCAGGTATTGCAGTACCTCCAGGAAGGGTGCACTTCCTCAACTGAGAAAAACAATGCTGTTCAAAGAAAGACAAAAAAAACGCAAGCAGCGCTTCACTGGCAAACTCTGTAAAGTGGAGCTAATTTGTTTGGGTGTGAATGAAAATAATCTGGCCACTTTAAGACCACTCTGTCTTACTTTATTTAGTTATTTATTTTTCGTATTTTGAACCTTTTTTTCCTCTGTCCGGAGCTGCACTATGAAATAGAAAAATGTCAGAAAAAGACATTTCCAGCAAAAGCGTTTTTTTAGGTCTCGGCCTGCACCAGCGCTTGCGCTGGTCTGGCCGAGAGTTTTAGTAAGCGGGTTTTGGAAGTGCAAACCCACTGGCTTTCGGCTGGCGACCAGCTTGCGTTCACGATAGCGTGCACGCGCGCAGCTGCCATCTGTGTTTCCTATCTCTTCCTCATTTCCTCGTCATGGCTCATTAACTCTCTGGACTCTGATGTTTCAATCGCAGCAGCATCTCACATTACCAACTGGCCCTGGACTACAGTCACATGAAAAACAACAGCGATTAGCATTGAAATGCAAGCTTTTTTTTGTCTAGTTAGAAATATTGCTTCGGTGGGTTGATTTTACCTTATATCGCTATTTGTTTTATATTGGGAGTCACAGCCTAATTACCAGTATTTTTGTCTCACTCTTTTTTTTAATATTTATTCGCGCAAAGCACAAAGCTATATTTAAGGTTACTTTTTCCGCGTCACTTCTTCACTCTATTTAAACTCCAAACCCCCCACTCTTATTGTCTCTCTCCTTCTCTCTCTCTCCCCTCTCTAATTCTCTCTCTACTTAATTAACTCTCCCCTCTCTATCTTTTTTAGCCTTTCATTCTCTCACCCCTTTATCTGTTTCTCTTTCAAACTCCTTCATTCACTCTCTCTCCCCTTCTTTCTCTCTCTCTATCCCGCTCCACTCTTTATTCTATGTACACCCTTTCTCTCTCTTTCTCTCTCACCACCCTCTCTAATTGGGCATTATATCTTCACTCTATCTCTCACTCGGCAACACCAC
The DNA here is from genome assembly GCA_963921515.1 of Calotriton arnoldi. NCBI lineage: Eukaryota > Metazoa > Chordata > Amphibia > Caudata > Salamandridae > Calotriton > Calotriton arnoldi. The sequence continues at coordinate 1,382,262 of CAWUFW010003224.1, read as the reverse complement.
AGCATCACTCCGCATCACCACAGCATCACTCAGCGCAACCACAGCATCAATCAGAGCCAGCACAGCATTACTCAGCACAACCACAGCATCACTTAGCGCCACAACAGCATCACTCAGCACTAACACAACATCTCTCAACGCCATCACAGCATCACTCAACGCCATCACAGCATCACTCAGTGCAACCACAGCATCACTCAGTGCAACCACAGCATTACTCAGCACAACCACAGCATCACTAAGCGCCACAACAGGATCACTCAGCGCCACCACAGCATTACTCAGCAGCACCACAACATCACTCCGCGCCACCACAGCATCACTCAGCACCACCACAGCTTCACTCAGCGACACCACATCATCACTCAGGGCCAACACTGCATCACTCAGCACCACCACAGGATGACTCAGCACCACCACAGCATCGCTCAGCGCCACCACAGCATCGCTCAGCACCACCACAGCATCGCTCAGCACCACCACAGCATCGCTCAGCACCACCACAGCATCGCTCAGCGCCACCACAGCATCACTCAGCGCCACAACAGCATCACTCAGCGCCACCCCACCACAGCATCACTCAGCGCCACCACAGCATCACTCAGGGCCACCACAGCATCACTCAGGGCCACCACAGCATCATTCAGGGCCACCACAGCATCACTCAGGGCCACCAGAGCATCACTCAGGGTCACCACAGCATCACTCAGGGCCACCAGAGCATCACTAGGCGCCACAACAATATCACTCGGCGCCGCCACAGCATCGCTCGGCGCCGCCACAGCATCGCTCGGCGCTGCCACAGCATCGCTCAGCACTGCCACAGCATCGCTCAGCACCTCCACAGCATCGCTCAGCACCACCACAGCATCGCTCAGGGCCACCACAGCATCACTCAGGGCCACCACAGCATCACTCAGGGCCACCACAGCATCACTCAGCGCCAAGACAATATCACTCAGCACCACCACAGCATCACTCAGCGCCAAGACAATATCACTCAGCACCACCACAGCATCACTCAGCACCACAGCAGTATCACTCAGCAAGACCTGAGTATCATTCAGCATCACCTCAGCATCGTCTCAGCAACAGTCACCACCACCACCACTACCACCTCAGCATCACTCAGCACCACCTCAGCCTGCTCTCGGAATCTGGCATCTGTTGATTCTCCCCTAGCGTCTGGCCGCTGCTAGAGTTATAATACAGGTACTAGTTCCCAACCTTCACCCTCCGATTGTTTATGCCCCCTCAAAAAAAAGGCTTTAACAAACAACCATTGCAATAGGCAGAAACAAGTTGCCAGCATTGCAAGAACAAAAGAAAACTGAGGAAATTTTTTATTGGAAATACTTTTTTTAATATGGTCGTTCAGTTTTACATAATGCCTTCTTGGTCATATATAAAGTAACAAAAATGCTTCTGACACTTTATTATTATAACTTTTCAGCATGCTGCACAGCAGCCACACTTCTCTACAGCACAGCTTGAAGACATTGGCAAAGTCAATAGCTCTGACTAAACACTTATAAGGCCCCAAAGGCGAGACCTATTGGCTATGCCAATGCTTGTCTTTTTTGGATCCAATTTACAGGGGAACGAATGAAGGAAGGAGAGGAAGAGCCCTTTCTTGAAGTCGATGTTTTCATTCAGCAAGTGAGGAGGAGAGAGAGCGGGGGCTGCTGACAGCAGCGGAGCAAGAGAAGTGGACACTGTCCTTGTCTTCTATGGCCAAGAAGGAAAAAACAGAGTCCTTTTACTTCTCTGCCCACCCTGCCGTTTCCGAACGGCCCCGAACAGCCGAGCCTTATCTATTTGCATTGGCTATTTCTGCCATCCTGGGACGCATTTTTAAAATAAAAAAGTAGGAGAACGGATTCTATGAAATTTATAAAGTAGGGGCACGCCGATCCCGCCCACTTCGACCACTGAGTGCAACAGCGTGTTAGTTGCCCCTGGGCCCGTTCCTGCCTACGCGCTGCCCACCATCTTCTGCGTCCACGCTGTGGCTCACCTCTTGTGCCTGCACCCGACTGGTGACCTTCCGGGTATTTGCTGCACCCTTTCCTTCATGTGCTTCTCCGTGGTTTATACATTTCGTTTCTTTCCCACTTTCTTTACTTTTCGAGGGATTTTTTTCTCTTTCGGTTGACCTTCAGCTTATCTTTGACATCCCTCTGATTATCTCCCTTATTGTGTCTTTTTTTTTCTCTCTGCGGTGTTCTCTTGTATAGTTATGTGATTCCAGTCTTCTTTGTCTTGTACTTCCACCCCTTTTTCTGTCCTTTCCTTCCCTCTTTCTTTATGTCGAGGAGACAGCCTTTCGGTCGCGAAGGCGGTGTGGAATCGCGTTCCGCAGCCTCCCTCAGCGCATGAAGCACGTGCCCTCTGACTCCGCGTTCCGTGGTGTTGGGACTCTGCGAGGCGCGGTGCCGCCTGCCTGCCTGCCTCCAGGTGGCGCGCTGTACGGCTACGACGGCGATCATCTCTGCATCGTCAAGGGCGGGGCAGTTCAACTAAGATGAAGAAAATTAGTCAGGGAGTTTTCTGGTACCACTAAGACCAATAATCTCAGTATATATCTTAGAAATGGGGTATTCAGGCTCACCAAAATTGATTTAGCAGTCATCGATTTGTTGTTTAGTCTACCAGAGATAATGCTGTTACTAGGAGGCTAAAATCAGGACAATATGTGTACTGCCACCGGTCGCCGATACTGTCTGGAAGCTGAGAGGGAAAGGCTACGTAACGTAACACGCCGCCGACTCAGTTTGGAAATCGTTTCTGAGGTGCAGAAAACGTACACGGAAGAACAGATGCCCGTACCTGTAGAGAGATGGACATAGGCCAGTTTACAACAATTAATCCTCCAGTGGTTGGGTCTTTGTATCGACATACAGAGATTAAACAAGAGCGTGTGTGTTTGTCATTACATACACGAATTTAAATTAATACGCCTCGGTGTATTGAAAAAACTTTACTAAGTATGCAGAGATTTCGCTTATCGAAAAGCATAGCGTGAGCTTTGGCAGTTCTTGTTAAACTAAATTCAAAGTTACTCTGCACCAAGATGGTCGCCACAATTTTACATATTACTTGATGAACGTACCCGGCTCATTCCAATAATGACCGCGGTTCCTCGCTCTTGCGGAAGCGCGGAAACTGTAGCACGTGCAGCCCCATAACGTGTCGAATGGCGATAGTAACGGACTTGTAGGCGATGAGGGAACACGTGTGCGGACCGATAATATTGCTGCTGCTTTGCTTTTCCGGTCTAGTGCTCACCACCGAAGAGGCAGAGCCGCTGGAGGCAGGTACTAGCAACTATGCTACAAGGAGCCATCAAAGGCTGCCACATAAGCAGAGTGAAACGAAGTGATATGAGCAGCGGCCGATGTGGAGGGGACCAGGCGACTTGGGCTCCTCAGTTTATTTTTCAGTTAGCTCCTCTTTTAACAAAGACCTCAAACTTAGTGGAGTGGTCAGTGGCTGACTGCATGTCATGCATTACGTCAGCGCGTGAGTAGTTTTAGTGCGTATTCCCGTTGCATGTGCAATGGTGTTATGTGCAAAAAGGCGGCCAATGAAGGGAGTCAGGCCAGAGCTAAGCTGTGTGCACGCCTTACATTTAGAGTCCTTATTTGCAGAGCATAGTTAAGTCAAAGGCAGCCTTGGGTAACGTCTTTCTCCTCTCTGGGACTGCCAGTCTTACAGGAACATGGGGAATAGGGGCAGGATCAATTAAATGAAACGTGAAGGCCCAAAGCGGTATATTCCAGAAGTAAACTTCCAATCTCTCTTTGAAGTGGTTAGTGGGATTGCAGGTGCAACTTGTGTGTGGGTACGGCAAATGAGAGGTGTGCGCAGCTCGTAAGCAATCTTGGCATCTCCGAGTTCCACCAGTTTCAAGGGTTGCACTTTTTAAGCAGCCCGTGACTTCAGCTAATTAACAACTTTGAAAAAACTCATTCTAGTGAATTTGTGTTATATGAGCAGATATCAGAAAATTCATTCACCTTGTTGTGCTTCAGTAGTTCGGGCACATTTAATTGATTGATTGATTTAATATTTTATATACATATTGCATGAATGCTGCATTATGATTCAACTGATAATAGAATTGAAACGGATGAATGCGTAAAATAAACTTTCATGTTTTGCGTGCCAGTGCCCATGCCTGAGGAATTGTCGGCAAGGTCTCACTAAATGCAGTTATGTTTTGGTCTTGTTTCTTTGTGCAGTCACTTCACTTTAAAAATTAAAGCACATCCCAGTCTCGCTTTAACAATTTCAGAATTTAAACATAACTCTCTGGAATAATGATAAGGCACTTTTTAATTGCTTTAAATCCTATTCAATCATGCCTTTCAATTTTTATGCAGTGCTGAAGGGCTATGTCCTTGCTAATTAAAATAGCAGATTTGTTGCTCTTTATAATGAATGGCACCAGTTCTCAAAGTTAAACACAGCTAACTGCACTTGCTATGTAGTGCAGTCAAATAGTTAAAGTATTGCACAGAGAGAGTCACTATTAATCTCGGTCAGTGTTACAGGTATCTAGTCAAAGTTGTAACGGGAACACCTGAGGTTTGCTTTGGACAATATAACCTGTTCTCTTTCTCCGCTTCTTGTTATGCTAGTCGGCAGTTGTTACCAGAGGTGATCCTACCCATTTTCTTATATAATGAGCTCTTAATGATGATATGGATTTTTACTTAGTATGCCATTGGACATTTCTGAGCCTCATTGGTAGAGTTTTATCAAAGTCATCGCACTATGGAAATCGTGTAAAGTTAAGAAGGGCTGTTTTTCCCTGCACATTATAAGTGAGTATATCATCAGGTACCACCTACATCTGTTGGAGCACTTTTATCAGGATTTGTGCCATTGTTTTTGTGTTAAGGATTTTTAATGTAGCACTGCTACAGTGAGATGTTCTGGTAGTAATTTTCCATCCACTTCCATGATGTCATTTTCTGTGATTCAGTTTTGCTAAAAGGTCACACTCTGTCTCTTCCAATTATGAATTTGGATTAAAGGATCATTTGATGTCACTTACTGTGATGTCATTCAGGGGTCAAAGGGCACATGATGCCAGTTCCGCTACCCCTGACATTTTGCTGAATTGACGTCAATGAAGGCAGGGAGTATCCTGTGATGTGAAACCAAGGGCGGGGCAGACAGCTAAACAAGCCTTCCTGAAAGAAATGTAAATGTGTGCAACAGGTCAATCTGCAAATGTAAAGGGTGCTTGGGAGCCGGTATTGGCTTTGATTGATGGAATCACTTGAAGCTCCCTGAAGACACACATTCATTCTTTTTGAGAGGTATTGTAAGGGAGCTACCAGCTAAGTTGTGAAGTTTGTGCTATTAAATGACAGTTATAAAAAAAATTGCACTTCTACAGTCTGGGTATTACTAAAAGATATATTTTGGAAGCCCTTTTTTATCTTATACCTTTTTCCGCATTTTGTAGCAGCCTACCTTATACTGTGTGTAACACAAGTTTAAAATAATTTCTTACTAGTTCACAGTGCTTTCTGTCACAGAGTGGGACCTTGTAGCACTATACATACCCAAGTCACTATTCTCCACTGCATCAACCAGACAGTGGCGGCTCCTCCAGGGGGGCATCGCCTTACTGCTCGTTGAGCAGTGGAAAATAAAAATAAAATGATAATAACAAGTTATTATTTTATTTTCCTTTGCGACACCGGGCGGGGTGGGGCTGGCTCGCTGCAGAGGGAGCAGGAGTGGTTTGTACTCCCTCCCTACATGCACATGACGCTTTTACCCGCCCTCTAGGGCCGGCCAAACAGTAATGCGTAGTTGACATGTTCTCCATTGGGCTGTTTTGCACAGCCCCATGGCGAACATGCCCAGCCTCCACAGGCACTGCCTGAGCGGCCAAACAGGCCACTCAGACCAATCACAACGCTGCTCCTGCAGCGTCGTGATTGGCTGGCAGAGTCCGGAAGCCTGGGTGCTTCCGGTGCAGGCTGCAGGCAGCAGCCGGGAAGAAGACAAGAAGACGGAGGAGAGGTGGAAGCGGAGGCGGCGGCAAAGCAGATAAGTTTATTTGTATTCTTTTCATCCCTCCCCCCCCACACTGCCCTGCCACCCCTGTTCAGAGGCAGTCTCTGTCAAAAAATCGGCTTTAGCCTCCTTGCGCCTGTGACAGCATCTATTTCACACATCGTTTCCCCTAGCACACATGACATCTCTGTAAACAACCACCCGTGAACAATACTGAAACCAATTTGAGGGCCTCAGCTGATACAGTTTGAAGATTTCCCCAGAACCCGCCTCGAAATACAGTATTGGCAATAACCTGAGGACTTCATCTTATTCAATAAAAAGGCCTTAATGGAACAAGCAGCAGTCTGAGAGTTTACCACTGTAACCAATCAGGTGGCACCAACTGAATCAGATTCAGGGGTCCCCAAAACCAAACTTTGGACACAAGGACAGTATGTTCAGGGTTTGAGCGAGGCCATCTTTGAACCTGAGTGAGGGTTTAGTACTAGAGCAAGCTTGATGGCATCACTTAAACAAGCACAAAGGCATCCCCGGACCCAGCCAGAGCTTATAATGCTGCAATCAGCCCACGGTCTTCATTGGACGTAGATTGTGGCTTCACCTGAATTTGTGGAGGTGCTACAAGCACAAAGGCTTCAATAAAACCAGGCAATTAAAATTACTGGTGCTAGCTTGAAAGTATAATAGTAAAACTGCCCCAAGAGCTTAACTGGGACCAGGACAAGAATATTGCTGGAACCAGCACAAGGATGTCATTAGAACCAATAGAAAGGTGTAACACTATAATCATCTTGATGGCACCACTGGGAAGGCCCAAAGGCATCACTATACCAGACTAAGGTAATACGGAAATCAACCAAAGAAACCACCAAAATCAGCCGAAAGACATCCTTGGAACAGACCCGTGATATCAATGGTACTGGGACAAGGATATAGTACAGGATCAGTATGAACACCTCCACCACAAGAACCAGCATGGGCTTACTTAGGAACTGTGGGGGAGGGGGTTTTATTCCCCATCTCCAAGTTTTGGAGCAGGGGATGGGGGGAACCAATGGACAGTAGGAAATTTTAAAGTGGAAAGTGAAAATGAAGGCTGACAGAGCATGCTTGTCTGAAGTCATGTTACATATCGCATAAGTCTCACTGAAGCGCTATAACCTGAGGAGCAAAGCTCTGTGGGGGCTCCAACCAACTATTTAATTGCATGCCATGAGGTATTGAGCCTCGCTCTGTTTGTCAAGTCCGAGGTACCAGCAGAGTAGGTGAAGGTAGGAGATCCTGTTTTATTATGTTAATGTTACTACTGGCTCGTTTGACTTGAAATAAAGAAGCATTTTAGGAAAGCCCGAACATTTTAACCAATGGTATTAAATAATTGCCAAAAATCGAAGAGGCCCCTGATCGCCACAACGTTTGCTCATTGGGTTACAACTCTTCAAAGAGACACTTGCCAAGTGTAGCATGATTTCAGCCATGCATGTTCTATCACTGTGTTTGATCTTCAGTGTCTTTGGGTACTTTCTAAGTAGAAAAGGATACATTGTAATCTAACTACGTACATGTATACATGTGTGTATAGTGTCAGTTTGATTTAAGGTGTGATAAGTGTATATATTGAACTCCAAATACTAACACTAATTGAATAACAATAATGAAATAACAATTTGATAACTGAACACAAAGCACTGATTCATGGTGTTAAATGGAAAAGAGAAGTATGTAACCCGACAAGCTCTGAATTGCACACAATATGCAGTCCTGTACTCAGTCCCAGCTTCCACGATTGACCGAATTGGGTGATCAATGGCTGATCACTTTACTTCACTTTGAATCATTTTCCTTAACCAACCAGTGAAAGAGCACAATTTAGTGAAGGATCTATGCTCTACAAAAACCTCACTTATACATTGCTGACATAAAATATTCCTACTTAATAACAGTATATGCTTTACATAGAGAAACATGACAAGTGTACACATTTTGGCTAACTAGTGGCAGCTCCCTCAGGGCATGGGTGCATTCTTGAAAGTTTCTTATCTCCAAAAAATATTACTTACAGAAAATGACACTCAATTCCATAATATAATCATATATATTTACTTGAGACACTTTGACATTTCATTTTTTTTTTACATTTGTAAGTCTTTATCATTTTTTTTCATGACATATGTTGACTGGTTTACATATTTTGATGAAGTTATACAACAATGGGGTAACCCGAAGGACCACTGGACCCGGGTGCAGTATGGTACAAAAATTGTGTGTCACAGTGGTGAACAGTTGCACAACATAACAGATTAGAATTAATCTTGATTATTTAATCCAAATACGACATCACCATATGTCCATTCAAAGAATGATTGTGATTTTATTTCATCACAAAATTCACAAAGCAAGAAAGGATCGAGTCAAAAACACAATACATTTCATGTTTAAACGTTTAAAATTGGTGCACAAAGAGTGGGGTGACAAGTGCATAGGAAGGACTTGTGATAGTGATGTGGGAAGGGAAGGTGGTGTACATTTTATACATCAACAACCAATGTTTTTAACCTATCCAGCCAGACACCTGGCAATTACACCTATGGCAAATCATAACATAATTGAGTAGATGCAGATATACAATCTCTGTCATCTATGTTCGACAACAACAAAAGAACAATACTGTCGACGTTTCGACCCCTATGTACAACGATGAGTGGGCCCGACAGGCTCTCGAAATGTCCGCGGGTGATCAGCGTGATGCAACGATTTCGTAGCCAAGGTTGATCAGTAACCTATGGCTGCGGGCTGCTCCGTTACCGAAACCGGGCTACGAAATCGTTTCATCACGCTGATCACCTGCGGACATTTCGAGAGCCTGTCGGGCCCACTCATCTTATATACAGCCTGAAGTTTCTTGCTGTTTCATATTGGTGCCTTCTTCCTCCCCCCCCCCTTCCACGTTGGTCCTGATGAAGACCCCTGTTAAGGCGAAAAGTGTCCTGTTGTACATAGGGGTCGAAACGTCAACAGTATTGTTCTTTTGTTGTTGTCGAACATAGATGACAGAGATTGTATATCTGCATCTACTCAATTATGTTATGATTTGCCATAGGTGTAATTGCCAGGTGTCTGGCTGGATAGGTTAAAAACATTGGTTGTTGATGTATAAAATGTACACCACCTTCCCTTCCCACATCACTATCACAAGTCCTTCCTATGCACTTGTCACCCCACTCTTTGTGCACCAATTTTAAACGTTTAAACATGAAATGTATTGTGTTTTTGACTCGATCCTTTCTTGTTTTGTGAATTTTGTGATGAAATAAAATCACAATCATTCTTTGAATGGACATATGGTGATGTCGTATTTGGATTAAATAATCAAGATTACATATTTTGATGGCATGGCTTGTGCTCTGGCTCTCTGAGCCAAGTTAGACTGCTTGTTCGGCTCTACACAAGGCTGATCATATCCCCACCAGAAATGTAGTGTCTCCTACGCCATTGAGAAACAGGTATTGCACCAGACCAAATGGTTTACTGGTCCCAGGTTGAGGGCATACTATTGCAACCAACCCAAAGGTAGCAACTAAAACAGGAAAATGGCACAACTTGAACTAGACCAAGAGTGTACTCTCACCTGAACCACTGCAACAGCATTACTTGAATCTGTGCAATGGTATAACAGAAAGCAACCCAATAGCATCACTAAAACTAGGCAGAAGGCATCACTACAGTCAGCTTGAGGATCCAATACTGGAGCTAACCAAGGGGCTACTGCCACAGTAGCACTGTAATCTGAGCATCACTGGAACCATCTAGAGAACCCTTGAACTTGCTCAAGGGCTTCACCAAAACCAGGGTGCCACTAAAACCAGGGTATGGACTTCATCAGACCCAGTGTGAGGGAACCACCATTCTAAGGGCTTTATGGTAAAACGCAAAACCACTAACCAGCTAAAGGACCCAACACAAAGGTATCCATCGAACCAGTCGGAGTTTACTGTTGGAATGACTTCAAGAATACTGCTGTATCCCAATTGTATATTACTGAAACTACCCCAGCTTCAAATCCAGAACCAGGAGAGAGTACAGGAGACAGTTTCAGAGCGTCACTGGAAGCAGCGTGAGAAATTAATACCTGAACCAACTAAAGGACATCAACAGAATCTGTATGCAGGTACCAGCTTAACAATCTAGCCGGCATCACAAAATCAGGCAAAGATAATCAATGGAATAAATTCAAGGATATAATACTGGAAACAATATGAGAACATCAGTGGAATGAGTTGGATGGGGGGGCGTGGCTAACCAGCCGAACATGGCGGACGTGAGCTGGTAGAGCTCCGTCCACAAACCCTTGTTTATCCTGCCTAGAAACAGCATCCACAGCCATCCGGTCGCAGCGGGGAGCAGACGAATGCCCGCACTGTGGTAGCCCACGTCCAAAGCCAAACAGGTACGGAGGAAGCAGGAGAAGCCCGCCTGACGGATCCTCCGAAGTCGTTCACAGCGCGCTCACGTACGGCAAGGCGCCGCCAGCTGCAGACGCAGACTATGGGGACAGGACTACATGGACCGAGGTACGGCGAGGGGGTCCCCCCCACACTGAGGTAGCGGTTGCGGGGACGCCGAGGGGGCTCCTTTCCTTCCCCTCCGAAGCGGCAGTGTAACCATCGTGGGAGGTAACGGTCGGAGACCGTAATCGCGTGCTTAGGGAATTCGCGCGCCTCAGCGGGAACCTGAAAGACCACGACAAAAACCCCCAGCCACCGACACTGTCCCTGCACCGCCAGAGTTGCCTGAGCTTCGTAGAGGGACCGAGACACCCGCTCGGCCACAGAGCCACCGGCTTGGGTGAGCGAGGCAGAGCGGGGAGGGTGGAGGGCCTTTCCCGTCCCCGCCATTTTTCCCCTCTGCTGAGTCTTATTATCAGCGAGCAGCCGGAGGGAGACACTGAGGGAGTGAGCAACTCGCCTACCCGGGCCATGGTGGCGCAGCTGTACAAGCGCTGACAGCCGCCGGAACAATGCGGATTGGCTCCACGACAGGCACCATCACAAAGCATTAGACAGAGCCAGAACGACACAGGCTGGCCCTGCAGCAGGCTCGGGGGTCGGACCGGGCCCAGGCCATACACGCATCGGAGCTGGCGAGACTGAGGACGGCGCCGTTGAGCGGTGTGTGCCCCCCTGACTCAGCACCTTAACGATATAGGAGGGCTCTTGCCAGAGACAGGCAATAGCAGGCCAGACCGCAAACACAGGGCACAGACCTTCCCATATGGATTAATAAGCGACCACGCTGAGACACTGTTAAAAGAAGCAACGCCGGATCGGACCCAGACCACGGCCACACGTAGACAAGGTGCCTGATTCCCCCCTGCTTCATCCAAGACATACCCGACCTGGTGGGGAGAGTGAGGAACAAGGGCGCCTAACAGCGCTGCGCTACCCCTAGCGCATCTGCTCAACAGTGTCAGACTAATATAGGATTACCCTGCAACGTGCGCGACGATTGGGCTGGGCCTAGAAGACGGCGGTGCAGGAAGGGAACTAAGGGACTTTTCCCCTGCATACCCTTAAACAGGCATACCGCCTGCGGAGAAAGTGAACTAGAAGGTGTGCTACTGTGAAAAGAAAGGAATAGCACAGACCTACCCTGCCCCACACATGAGCAGCGGATTGGGTCCGGGGCACAGCGACAAAACAGATGGCGGAGACGCCCCCCTCGCCCAGAAAGACAAAGAGAGCAACCGCAAGAAACGAAACAGGCCCCCACAGACTTCGTAGTTGGGGTACAGACAGGCCCATCGCATAAAGCCCTACGACATTCAGCCACTCGACGACGCAACAACCAAGAGGCAAGAGGTACATGCAACAAACTGGGCAAAGCCCGTCAAGACACCTACCAACCCACAGATGAGCCCTGATCTCCTAGAGAAGCCACGACACAGGCGACTGGTCCCGTTCACACAGAGTCAAATCGGATGCCGACAGCACAACAACTAGTAATGGGCCGCCTACGCACCAGCACCCAACAACTCAACACGCACGCTGGCGCCACAGAAACTGCAACTGGAGAAGGAGGCATGGCCTCGGAGACACCGCACATGGCACTTGCGGCCAAACTTGACTCAGTACTTGCAGCGGTCGAGAAGATCGGATCCACTCTTGACCAGACTCGCTCATCGCTGGAGTCCAAGATTGACAAGGTGACCTCGGACTTTACCCTTCTACGAGCTGACCATCACAAGTTAGGAGATAATGTGCGACAGCAAGAACAAGCGCTCACAGAACTAAAGCCTGTCACGCAAAGTCACACTGCAGCCCTACAGGACCTAATAGACCGTGTGCATGAGCTGGAAGACAGAGTGGAGGACGCGGAAGGACGCTCACGCATGAACAACATCCGCGTAGTGGGAATACCGGAGGGTGAAGAGGGACGAAAACCGGAAGAATTTACCGAGCGCTGGATCAGAGACCTACTTCCTGCCGACACCCTGTCTCCTCAATTTGTAATTGAAAGAGCGCACCAGGTCCCTGCACAGAAGCCCCCACCGGAAGCCCGGCCACGGCCATTCCTGTTCAAAGTCCTCAACTATAGGGACAGAGACTTGATATTACGGGAAGCCTGCAAGATACCAGACATAAAAATAGGCAGTAGTCAGATCATGTTTTTCCCAGATTACACTGCGCAAGTTCAACGTCGCAGGAGCGCATACACGGCTGTGAAACGACAGCTGCGAGAGCTCGGCCTAAACTACTCCCTGATATTCCCTGCAAGACTGTGGGTAGTTGCAAAAGGAATGGTGCGATTCTTCGACTCGCCCGCAGATGTTTGGGACTGGTTGGAGGAGTCGGGAACATGGACAGGGCCCAGACCCTCCGTGGAGGCAGAACTAAGAAAACCCAACAGAAGACGGCGGAATCGCGGGGGCGTGGCAGACCCCGGTCAAATACCACTGTAACCACCACTGCCCCCAACATGGAACAGAGGAGAATGGAGAGGCAGGAGGCGATCCATGTTGCTGCTGCACTGGGGACCACGTCGCAAAACCCTGAACGCCAGCAGAGTCCATCCAGGTCCTCTGACGCTGGCTCCTCCACACCCTCCTGACTAGGCGATCCAGATGAGTATCAACTACCAGAAGTCACACCGCAGACGGCGGATGACATTATATGACTCTGGACAAGCTATCGCACAGTACCGGGAACAAACACACGCAAGTACCTGCCCTCCTGGCAAAAAATGTTGTGTCAAATACTACAACCCCCCCCCCCCTGTTCAAGTACTTATCCTGTACGAGCGATGGCACTCCCCTGCACACCGCTGCAGACAGCGATTGCCCATTGACACAACACAGGCGCACGCGCTCCCCTGGCGCGGCAGATTGGCTGAGAGGATGCTCAGTCAAAAACACAACACCGAGGGTCGACACAACCTGCACCAGTCGCACACCACACGCATCCACCCCGCAAGTCTTAGCGTCACAGTTACAGCCTTTCGACAGGCAGTTCAGTTTGGACGAACATCCAGTTGGAATTCGCCCGCACGGCCGTCGCATTGTTGCCGAAGCGCCTCGCATCGCCGGAGAAGAGGATCGACGTCGCATCAGACGCCGCCGCATCACCGGGAAGCGTGTCGCAGGGCCTGTCGCGGCTCAGAAGAATCGTTGAGTCGCCGCACGGCCGTCGGGCGTGCACGCATCGTGTCGCATCAAGAAGAAGACGCCATCTTTGTTCATTGCACCGGATCTTCATCGCATCACGGCGTTGCTGGTCGCATCGCCACGAAAGCGCAGTAAGAAACCGACGCATCACCTCCCCTCGCAGAGAAGAACCGACGCATCCCCTGCGCATCAGTAGGGACCCGACGCATCACCGTTGTTGCGTGTAAGGAACCGACGTATCACCTTCCCTGCAACACTTTCGTTGTATAGCGTTACGCATCCAAAGGTACATTGAACTCAAAGTGTCGCATTTACCATCTTAAGAGAACTGAGCTAATTCTACCATTTTTGAAGTACAGTATTGTGGATTTTTGTCGTTTGTGGTCTTGTGTTAAATCTATATAAAAGATACTTATTTTTAATATACATCTGGTGTGGTGTCCATCTGTAGTGTTGCCACTTGATTACTGTATGTGTTCACAAATGCTTTACACACTGCCTCTGAGATAAGCCTGTCTGCTCGTGCCAAGCTACCAAGGGGGTGAGCAGGGCTTATTTTAGGAGTGTACCCCCTTACCCTGACTAGATGCAAGGGTCCCTATTTGGTCAAAGGTACCTACCTCTGCCAACTAGAGACCCCCAAATCTAACAGTTATCATATAAATACAGCAATCGTTTGAAATCATGGTTAAAGAAATTAACAGGATAAAAAGTTTTCAGGATGATTTATAACACTGCCTTAGAATAAAAATATTGTATTTAAGCACATTTATATGTAAGATGCAGAGTAATGCAATTCTGTTTGAAAGCCAACATGTGCCAATTAGCACGAAGGGTATTCATGAAGTTTAAATTGGAGAAATTGTATTGATTAAAAGTGATGGGACTAGTTCTGATCCCGGGTGCCAATTTTTTGGTAATAATGTACAAGATATGACTCATCTATTATTTTTTTTGCCTGAGATTATTGAGTTTTTAAGTCAAATTTATTATACGTTAATGACACCTATGAGGATGCGCTATATTTATTGCTAAACCCAACTATGAATATCTGTTATAAACGGATATATTTTTGGTTCTATTCTTAAACGGTAATCGTATTTTTTATCAAATTTTTATTTTATGAATTCTTAAATTGGATGATTTTATATTTTGTTGTAGTGTCTCAGTGGAAACACTACTGAAATAAATATAATAAATAAATACATTGAGATGACCTAATCAGATAAATAAATGAATAAACAAATGTATAGGTTTTGACGGAAGGTGAGGGAGTGTGTGCGTACATGTCCCAGTGATTCCAGCGTCCCAGCCAGGTCTAGCAGTGTTTCTTCGTCTTCCGAGGTCCTGTTCCTTCCTTGCTGCCCTGATGTCACCTGCCATGACTTCGCCTTTGTTTGTTATTCGGCGTTATATCTCAGTGTTCGGGGTTGCCGCCGGCCCTCCTGTTCTCTGTTTGCTCTCCTGCCCTTCACCCTACAGAAACTCTCAACCCAAGCCCCCCTAGGTTCTTAACCAAGCCGATCCGAGCTAAGCCGTGCGTGGTTGGTGGCTAGAGTCTTCGCTGTTACCGGTTCCTGGCCGTTCCCTTGCTTTTTCCGCTTTTCTCGCTTCTTGTAAGCCGGGGTCTCTTGACGGTGAGGGGCAGGGGGTCAGGAGCACCCCAGGAGTGCCCTGGAGTGCTGAGGAATCAGCCACCCAGAGAGCTGTTGTGTCGCTGCCGTTGGGCAGGCAGCAGGCACTTCAGGGTATCTTACTCGCGCTGCACGCAAGCGACACGCCGGGTACAGGCCTGAAGAGATGACACGGAGACAGCGTGTAGTTGTTGCTGAGCTCCCGCGTATGCGCGCCTCTGGCGTCACATCCGCGTGGGCTCACCTTTTATTAACCCCATCATGTGACCCCCGACTATACCATTATATCCCGAGGTCTCAGGGGCGTACAGGAACTTCACCCCGGACCGGAACCAACAATAGAACAGTCTCGGGTCGCGCCTATTCCGTCATAGGGCCTACACCACATTCCTCCCCAAACAGTATCTAAACTACAACAATACGGCCAATGTCTATACATTGGAAAGGTATAATAACAGAACAGTCTTACATGACATGGTCCTTCAGTCTACAGGAGGGCGCAGGATTTCTTCGCAGATAATACTGAGAGCTTCCCCGGCCTCAAGATGTGGCGGGACCACCATGGAGTTCTCCGGGGGATGCATACTGGTCAGAGGTACTTCAGGATCGGCCCTCTCAGCCACTGGACAGTCCACTTCAGACTCCTCCCACTCGTCACGATCAGGAGATGCTTCTCGAGCAGGCACAGGCCTGCTCACCTCGAGAGGTACATCCCGGGCAGGATGAAAAGTCTTGAAGAAGGATAAATTTCTCGTGACCATTTCCGCACCCCTCTGAGCGGTAACTCGGGTACCGTTCAGGTGTGTGATGATCCATGGCTCCTTTTCATACGGCAAACCGAACTTGCGGTTAGAAGCTCGATTCTGCAAGAGGACTAGGGCACCCACTTTTAAGTCCGGCTGCCGAGATCTCCGTCGCTGGCTGGCATGATCATTTCAGCGCTGGCGTCGTGCTTGAATTTGCGGTTCCTTCAGGGACTCCGGACACCACATCGGGTGATGGGGAATAGAGTCAGCAATCACACGCCCCATGGAAAGGTGCCCTGGAGCCACCCCAGTCGTAGAGTGTGGCGTTTGTCGGTATACCCGGAGGAACGAGAAGATGGCTAGCTCCAAGGAATGTTGGCAGTCATGAGCGATGCGGATGACTTTGTTTAGGGTGCGCATTAATCTTTCCGCCTCACCATTCGCTTGGAGCCACCTTGGGGTTATCTTTTTTGTGGGTAATGCCGAGAGATGACAGATAGTTGACTATTTCATGTCCCTGAAACGGAGGGCCATTGTCAGTCCGTATCTCTTGGATGAGCCCATGAGTGGCCATCACTTTCTCCAATTTTGGGATGACCTCACTCTCACTCAGCGACTGTATTATTTCCACCTCTGGAAATTTTGAGTGGTCATCGATCAGTACGAATGTGTGTCTCCCATCCGGAAGGCTCCCAAAATCCAAACTGACACAGGCCCAGGGGCGATCGGGTCGAGGTTCAGTGATTATTGGAGCTGGTGGACAACTTTCACCTGTGGCCTGACACCATTAGCAGGATCTCACCGCCTCCTCTAGTTTCTCGTCCATCAGAGGAAACCACACTTTAGTCCTTAGGCGGGTTTTTGTTTTAACCATCCCCTGGTGACCAGCATGCGCCAGCTGGATTACCTGGGTGGTCAGGGCTGAAGGGATCACAAGGCGATGGCCTCGAAGTAAGCATTGTGGGGAGTCTTCATTGAGCTCCTGTCTGACATTATAGAGACTTTCCATGATTGGTTTAGCCTCGGTGGTGAGTACTTTCCACTTATTCCTCGCACTTTGCCACCGGTCATGCTTCAGAATCAATATGGCCCGCTGGAGACACTCATCTCGTCTGGTTTCTTCCCCCAACACCTTCATGGACAACGGAATGGGGGATGACCTGGCAGTGACATATCGGACATATTCTTCCGTGTCTTCCGCATCATCCTCCTCTTCAGGGGTAGCCGCCCAGGGGTGACGGGAGAGATTCTGCGCCCCTGGATGGTACTCCACGCGGCAATCGTACCCCTGCAGCTGCAGCATCCACTTTTCTATTCGTGGGGGCGGTTTCGAGGCCGTTCCAGCAAACAGTGAGAGAAGCGGTTTGTGGTCGGTTGCCACAATGAATGAATGTCCATATACGTACAAGTGGAAGTGGCGACATCCCCAGTGGATGGCTACGGCTTCCTTTTCTATTTGGGAATATCGCTGCTCTGTGTCTGTCAGCGACCGACTAGCGAAAGCCACCGGGGCCCAGTCTTCTTCCGCACGACTCTGCTGCAGTAAGACAGCTCCAAGTCCCTTCGGCCCAGCATCACCGCAACCATGGTCAATTTCCGGGGGTCAAAGAAGGCCAAGGTCGTGTTGGCGGGCAGAGCATCCTTGACCGCTTGAAAGGCCGTGTCATGCTCTTGACCCCATGTCCAGGGGACAGAGCCTTTTGTGAGTTCCCTGAGAGGCTGGGTGAGGGTGGTAAGATCTCGGATAAATCGGCCACAGTAGTTGACCATGTAGAGGAAACTTTGTACTTCGGTAACACTGGTGGGTGCAGGGGCCATTTTTATGTTGCGCACTTTGTCCGGGTCTGGAGTTACAGGCCGAGAATACGGAGCCGAAGAATTGGAGCTGCTGTTTGAGGAATTCGCACTTGTCTCGATGGAGGGTGAGACCAGATTCTTGGATCCTCTGAAGCACTTGTGTCAGCCTGGCATTGTGTTCGACAACCGTTTTTGCGTAAATGAGAATGTCATCACTGACGTTCACCACCCCGGGAAGGTCCATCAGCAACTCATGAATCACATTCTGAAATACTTCCGCCGCGCTCGACACTCCAAAACTCAGGCGGGTGTACCTCCTCAGGCCAACGTGGGTGGAAAAAGTCGTAATGTAGCGTGACTCTTTGTCCAGCACCAACTGATGATATCCTGATCGAAAGTCAAGCTTTGAGAACCAGAACGCTCCACTCAATTCCCCAATAAGATCATCAATCGTGGGGGTGAGGTGTCTTTCCCTTTTTATTGCAGCATTGGGTAACCTCATGTCAACACAGATCCGCACCTCCCCCGGTTGCTTGGGCTTTCGAGTGACAACGATGGGTGATACCCATGGGGTGGGTCCCGTCACCTTCTCAATGATCCCAGCAGATTCCAGTTTGGCTAGTTCCTTTTCAACTAATGGCCTCAGGTGGAAAGCTACGCGCCTGTGGCGTAATGCTACTGGCTGAACAGTGGGATCGATGTGTAGATGTACTTCTTTCCCTCGTAATCTCTCAATCCCGTTGAAGACGGCTGGCAATTCGGCTAAGATATGTCGTATCGTCTCTTGGTGAATCCCAAAAGCGAATGTCACAACTCTGAGATCTTCTGCAGCACGGCATCCTAGCAGCATGTCCTGTCCATCTTCTGCCACGTAGATCTGTGACCTTATGGAGTTGGAGCCATACGAGATCATTGCCTTGAATTTTCCACGCATCAGCAGGGGTTGGTCTTGTCCATACGAGAAGTCTTTGATAGCCGTGGTGCCCAGCACTGTAGTTGGCTTCATCGCCTTGTAGAGTGCTGCCGACATGATATTAATGGTGGCTCCTGTGTCTATAACAGCTGTGATATCCTGCTCTTCAACTCGCACCTGACATTGCGGAAGCCGGCGGGACATCTTGGCTGCGGTGCCTATCATGTATGCTGTGTGGACCATATGCTCTTCTCCATCATCATCGTCCATTTCACTGTTCCCACTTCGCGCTTCCGGGATGAGATTGACTGCCGGCCTGGGTCTTCTGCTCTTTCGCGAGCGGTACACTCATTTCGAAATGGTTGATTTTTCCACACCCAGCCCACTTTTCCCCCCGTGCTGGACAGTCTGTTGCACTGTGTGGGCTTCCTCCACAGTACCCGCAGCTCGTGGGCTTCCCCGGTTCCTTCCGGCTTGATGTGGCTGATGGGCGTGCCACTACTGCATTGACTGGTTCTACCTTCACCGGTGTATGTAGGACCGCTTCAATGTGGGCTGCTCTCACCCGCGACAGTTCCTTGGTCCTCCCTAAGGTTAGGATGTCGGCTAGGAGCTTTCCCGATTCCTCCAGTATTCTCTCTCTGAATTTTGCAGAGGCGCAGCCCTGTATAATTTGACCCCTTATTTCTTCCACCTCATCATTGAACCCACAGGTGCTTGCTAAGTCCTTGAGTCGAGCGTGAAATGTGTCAATGGACTCATCTGCTTGTTGGCGCGCCTGACGGAATACAAAACGTTCATAATCTTGGTTCGCCATGGGTTCAAAGTGAGCGGACAGGGCTCCGATTAGTGTGAGGTGAGTTTTGGGAGCCGGCTCATGTAACGACTTGGCGATCCTATAGATGTCTTTCCCCCTAGATGCAGGAGCACGGCTCTCTTTTGGTCATTGCGCACCCCTGTGGCTTCGAAGAACAGGAGCAGCCTCTCCACTCATTCCTTCCATTTGGGCGCCTGAGCAGAAGGTGGGCCCTCCACTAGGAAAGGTTCAATAGGGGAATTGGGGACATTGTACTGTCTGTCCTTGAGAGGGAGATAGAACCTTCTCACACCCTAAGTGGCACGTGGGCCAAACGAGGTGTTATTCTTCCTTCCTGCTGGTGTTTTCCTCAAACTACCCTCCACTGTGCTGCTGGCAGTCTGAGTCTGGCTCCTGTGTAGTGTACAGTTCACTCAAACCAGTATCCCTAGGCTCTGTGCCACACGTGCTGGCTCACCTTGTTGCTGGCAGTCTGAAACTGGCACCAGCCCAGTGCCTCACTTCACCTCAACCAGTGTCCCTGGGGCCTTTTGCCACATGTGCTGTCTCGCCTCTGCATGGGACTGAGGAGCAGGCTTTATGGAGCAGCTATCGCTGGGGGCAGTACGTCAGAGGAGCAGCCCCAATCAGGCACACGCTGGTGAGCCGATACGTTGCACACGAGAAATCCGACGCGCTCATGCGCGGGCGCTCCGTGGCACTAGCACCGCGTGCGTTCTGTCGGCACTCCGGCCGCCACAGAGCAGTCGTGGGATGCGGCCGCCCACCTCGTCGCCAATGTTGTGTCGCTGCCGTTGGGCAGGCAGCAGGCACTTCAGGGTTATCTTACTCGCGCTGCACGCAAGCAACACGCCGGGTACAGGCCTGAAGAGATGACCCGGAGACAGCGTGTAGTTGTTGCTGAGCTCCCGGGTATGCGCGCCTCTGGCGTCACATCCGCGAGGGCTCACCTTTTATTAACCCCACCATGTGACCCCCGACTATACCATTACATCCTGAGGTCTCAGGGGCGTACAGGAACTTCACCCCGGACCGGAACCAACAATAGAACAGTCTCGGGTCGCGCCTATTCCGTCATAGGGCCGACACCACAAGAGCGACCCTGCTTCCCTCATCTGCGACAGCTACTGCTGAGATTGCATCACAGAGTAGCAAGGCGGATCCCTTGAGCAAAGGTACATGTAAGGTAACATGTGAGACACTGTTCGTGTGAGCTACTTGTGTGGAGCACAGTGGGCAGAGTTGTGGGCGTTCGAACAAGTTACAAGTGGGGATGGAGGGGAGGCCGCAGTTGTGGCTGCATTGTGGAATGGGAGCCGGTAGAGGTCCCGGATAACTTAGAAAATCTTTGGTTCTTGACCTAAAAATGCTGCTGGGTCTGTAGTGCTGGTTGATCTGTATACGAGAGCCAGGTCCAGGATATTGACAGAAGGCACTCAGGGGGCATCACCAGAATCAGTCAGTAGCATGTCCGCAATTGGACTGGGGCATTACTTGGAATAAATAGCTTGAATGGAAGCACCAGCATATAATTTCCTGGTGAAGAAGAGTTGGTCGAAACCTCTCAATACATACAGAATGCGTGTGTGAACTCAAAGGTCTTTTGTAAATACTTGCATGTTTTAAAAGAATAGTCAGATTTTCAGTACTAGCTTTCACACATTTGCAGCAAAATACAGGTACAAATTATGCTTCACTAACTTGCAGCAGGTTTCACCAGCAATTTGCACCTGCTTTTTTAATCTTCTCCTTGGTGTAAACATGAGTTTGCACTAAAAACTGCATTTTAATTCTCTTCCTGATCGTTGCCTTTGTGTTTTCTTTTTTCTCAATGTAGATATATCTCAAATTTGGCAAATACGGTTCCGTCTGAAAAAAATATTTTCCAGGCTAATCTTTTAAGTTAATTATCACAACAAAAACCTTTAAAAAATCGACCTTCCTTGACATCTTTTTAATTAATTTTGTTTGTTCTATTATAACTTTTTTCATTTATTACTCTTTCTGTACAGATGCATAATACACACAGCATACACAGGCATAAACATGCAGAGTGCTCTTTGGTGGCTTATCCATTTAATATTTATCTATTTATGAACCTCACCATATGTATATATATAGAGAGCGAGAGAGAGAGAGAGAAACAAAGATGCTGATACAGATATTTAATTTAGCTATATATGTGTTTCTTCATTTCTGTGTCTATTGATTTTTTGTTTTTTTGGGAGGTTGACCCCCTTTTTTACATTTTACATATATGTATGTAGCCAATTCCATAACTCCATTAACATAAAAAGATATATATTACTTAGTTGCGGAAGCCAGTGTGTTTTTATAGTTCAGCCACAATTTCCAATTGAAAAGGCATTTTTGGATTTGCTTCTATTTTTTGATCCTGTGAACAGATTTGCACCATCTTTGTAATTTGCTTAGTGTAGCCATTTAAGGTCCAGAATGCCAAATTCTGTGCCGATCTGTACAGGGAAAAATAAGTTAAGGAGTTTTGGGGTGGTTGGTGGGGGGGCATTAGGCGGTCAAAAAGATCTCCCTTTTGAACTCTTACAGGAAATTTTGCTTGTGCCTACAGCCCAAACTATTGAACGGATTTACAGTAAACATGGCAGGATAGTAAAGCATGATTTTGTTGGTTTTATCCGTCCAGTAGTTTAACAGATATTAGTTTTTAAAGTGTTCTAACAGGGCATGTAATGTTTAACACTTTTTTTTATATCCCTGTCTGTTTGGACTTCTTTTAATTACATTTGAAATTTTTCATCAAATGTGATTGGCTGGAAGAGCCACTAGTCTATGCATCAGAAACCACCTCCATTCTGTGAAGAGTCTCGAATCAGATATGACTGGCTTTCTTGGACTCAGGCTCACACTTAGGGAACACTGGGGGACCTGAACGTGCTCACCATCAGTGACTCAGTGAATTACCAATGGAGGCAATGGCACATTGACATAGTCAGAGTCACACACAGGGACATGTGTTCGCCCACTACCACTCACAACACAATGGGTGAGATTCTCCACTTTCACCTCCGAACTCAAGCAGCTCTTCTGCAGAGGCCCCCAGTGCTCCTCCCTCCATTCCGACCCTATTCAACGTTTACATGGCACCTCTCACCGGCATCATAAAACCCACGACAACAACACCGTCTCCGGAGGCAGGGCGCATGGGCCTAATTAACACAGAGGCCTGCGTGTCGCGCGGCGGGCATCCAGTGGTGTGGCTGCGGCGGTGTGGGCCTGTTCCCCGCCATGGTCAAGGGATACGGGGAATAGTAGGTACCATGGGCCAAAGGGGGGGTTGAGTGGCCCCTGGTATTCAGAAAGCAGTGCGAGGGGGGCGGTGCGCCGCACGGCATCCCGCTCTTCAATATGTATCGAGTGGGGGCAGTGCCGTTACATGCCACCTGTCCGAGCAGGGGAAGCATTGGGCATCTATAAGCACTGTTTTCAGCTATCGGTGTCACAGATAGCTATGAGGAAGGGATTCAGGTCCCAGCAGTGGTAGCAAGGTCAGCCTTTAGGGATGGGGCCCACAGCTCTGAAGCAAGGCTTTCAGCACTCATTGTCACAGTTTGCTGGGAACGGAGTCTGTCTCAGTACAGGATGGGGGCTATACGCACAAGCCCCCGCAAGGGGAGGGAGAGTCACATGCGGTCAAAGACCCAGAGGGGAAGGAATGGCATGGACTAAAGTGTACAGCCGGAATTTGGAGAGGGACAGTCACACTGCCGCCACCACGTAGGTCAAAGGTGGCCTCGACGGTGCAACACTCCAGTTGGGTCAATGCAGCCTCTGGGGCTTCGGTGAGGTCTGTGGGCATCAGGAGCAAAAGGCTGTGACAAAAGGGCATACTGCGGCCCACTGGTACCCGGCGGAGGACATCAAGGCAATTCAGCAATGGCAGGGAATAGAGCAGGCACGGGTAAACACATAGTCAGGTTCTTGGGTCATGAAGGAAGAAATCTCACAGTTGGACTTTGATGAAAGGAGCGTGGAAGAAGGGGAAAATAATTGAGGAGGAAAGAGGGGAGCGTAGGGGACCTGGTGGGGTGGTCACAGTAACAATGTTGTGCCTAGTCTGTTGCAGGCTTGAAGACGAGGAGAAGGATACCCTGCACAGGCCGACGCCATTTGAGCCCCTTCACAACTGGTTAGGCGGCTGGATCCGGTGGGGACGCCGACCTTGGCGCCAGGTAAAGGCAATGGGGGGGGACAGAGATCAGTGTCCCACAAATGATA
Source organism: Calotriton arnoldi (assembly GCA_963921515.1). Classification (NCBI taxonomy): domain Eukaryota; kingdom Metazoa; phylum Chordata; class Amphibia; order Caudata; family Salamandridae; genus Calotriton; species Calotriton arnoldi. Next base: position 1,358,399 of record CAWUFW010003224.1, on the reverse strand, counting down.
GGTGTCAATGGGGGTTAATGTGGGTGGCGAAGAGGATATCGGAGAGGCCGTCTCCGGAAAGGTTGGTATGTGAAAGATACCGGGGTGGGTACAGAGACACAGAAAATATGGGGGGAGACAGGTCAGGGGCTGAGGACGGAGGGTCAAGGAAAAAAGGGGGAAAAAACACAAGCACACAAGGATGAGGACAAGGTGGTGGAGACAGCCAACACAAAGCAGCAGGGTGAAGTGGCGAAAGAAGTCACAAGATAATAAAAAGCTCAAGTAAAAAAACCACAACATTGGAAAATAAATCTACAGAACGTAAACCTCAATGACTTATCGGCCCTCAGTCACAATTACCTGACCCCAAAGGTGGACTTGGTGTACGTCAACAACCTTACAGAGCATTACAATACCGCCATCTTGAACATCCTTGACTCAATTGCTCCCCTACAACTGAAAAATGTATCCACTAAAGTTTCTAAACCCTGATTCAACGAAAACCTCAATACTGAAAGACACAATTTGAGACTAGCAGAAAGAGCCTTGAGAGCCTCACCTTCCAAGGAAACTTGGAAAGGCTAAGGTCCTTGAGAAACACTTACAACAAAAGAATCAGAAACTCAAAAGCCAATTTCTTTAGAACCCAACTGGACCAAGCCAGAAATCGACCCAAAAACATTTTGAAATTGTCAAGCAACAATCCAAAATGCCAACCCTACCTTCCCGGTATTGGATCCAACATGCCTCCTAATTGCGAAGAATTTGCTTCCTTCTTCATGGAAAAAATGGTCATTATTGAAAAGAAGTTACAGACAATGAGGGAGCTGATCCCATCAAACTTACTAACCATTAGTCATTCATCACAGTCTGTTATCCCTGTCGGTCACCCTGAGCTCTCCCCCAAAAACAATGCCTCCTGGCACACGTTCACCCCCCTCAAGGAAAGTGACATTCACTACTTGCTCACAGTGCTGAAACCGTCAAATCACTTAATCGACCCTTTACCTCTGATTATCTTTATGGAGATCAAATTGTCTATCCTCCTTCTATGGACCAAGATCGTAAATGCCTCTCTCCTTCAATGCACCATCCCTGATTGTCTAAAAGTAGGACAGGTAACCCCCATCCTAAAAAAAACAACGGCAGACTGCACAGACTTAAACAATTTCCGTTCAATCTCCAGCATTCCCACTCTGGCAAAGCTTATCGAGAAAGGTGTACAGATCCAACTCTGCAATCTCATAGATCAGTACCAACTCCTAGACCAATACCAGTCTGCTGTCCGCCAAAATCACAGCACAAAAACAGCACTCACACATATAGTGGATGACTTTCTATCAATGTTGGATCAGAATGAAGCGTGTCTTCTCATCCTCCTTGACCTATCCTCAGCATTTGACACTGTGAAACACATCAACCTTCTAAACTTACTTACAGAATGATGGGTTTATCAGGGGCCGTCCTTCAATGGTTTACTTCATTCCTCCATAACAGAACCCAAAGAATCAAGGTCAACCATTCTCTGTCGAAGCCCTCTACGGTCACCCTGGGAGTCCCACAGGTATCTGCCTCTCTCCCATTCTCTTCAACTTATTCATGGAACCTTTAGCAGACTCCTTAGCATCCTCCAACATTCAATATCACATGTATGCAGACGATACACAATTGTACCTGAAAATCTCCTCTCCTGATGACCTCAATACCCTCAACGTTATTCTTCAAAATACTCAGAACTGGCTTGCACTCAAACATCTCAAACTTAACACCATCAAAATGGAATTCCTCCTCATTACCCCACCCAAACACAATCTTAAGATCGACCTTTGGATGAAACATCTAACTGCCCTCAATTGTACACCTCACTTTGTAGACTTTGCGAGATCACTGGAAATTATACTACACAAACATCTGCATATGCAGAACCACATCAGTAACACCAACAAAGGAGCGAATTACCAGATGAGCATCCTAAGGAAATTAAAACCCTTCCTTCCCCAGGATGACCTTAAATCTACGGTCCAAGCCCTAGTCATCCCCCGGCTCAATTACAGGAGTGCTTCGCTCAGTGGCTTTCACAGATACAAACTGGCCCCTTTATGGGCATCTCTTCACACTGCAGCCAGACTCCTCACCGGAACAAAAAGAAACAGTCACATCTCCCCTGACCTGAAATCCCTAAACTGGCTCCCTTATGAAGCACAAATTCATCTAAAATCGCTTGCATGACCCATAAAGCCCTACATTTCAACACTCCCAGATATGTAGTACAAAACTTGGAACTATCTGGCAGATGTAGATCATCGAGAAGTAACAGCTCCATGCTACTGAAACCACGGATTTCCTGCAAAAAGAAAACGTGAAACATAGCTTTTTCAGACATCGCACCGAAAATTTGGAATCCTCTTCTGAAGGAAATCCGTCTGATTCCCTCTACCGCCTCCTTCAAATTAGAAGTGAAAACATTCCTGATTGATAAATGGTTGGGCTTATATTCGTCACCATACCATATATCGATCGACCTTACCTGTTGTACTCTTATTCTGTTGATCATGGCTACCTCTCTCTGATCTCCTAGGGAGGTTGCGCTCCTCGATTTGTTATTCTTGTATAATTGTATTTATGTCGTAACTGCACTTTATTACTGTGTCTTTTCCTGGTTTATTAACTCCCCCATTAAGCTCTCTGATACCCTCACGGGTCATGTTCACGCTATACAAAACTTTATAAATAAAGAAATAAAGAAACTTCCTTACATTGGAGTGCCGAAACACCTGGGAGCACTTATTATGTTAGCAGCTGAAGAGAAAATGGAAAGGGGAATATATGGATAAGTTAAAATTTCTTCCCAGAGAATTAAGGGCAAAGGAAGGGCCAAAAGAAGAGGAACTAGAGTTGTCTAAGAGGTCTAGGTGCTGATGACAATAGAGGAATTGGACTGCAGTTTTTCCTGAATTTCGCGAGTGTTTATTGTGAGAAATACCCTGAGAGGTGTGTCTTTATTCAAGTACACGGATGTGATCAGGAGAGCACAGGTAACACATGGGGGATATGCCTGATCACACTACGATGAGGAATTTAGGGCCGGCTAGCCTGGGACCCTGATGATAAATGGGGGGAGATGACAGATCTGTACCAGCAGACGATGGAATCGGCTAAGTTCGGGAAACCACTTATATGGATAGCGGTCTCCCGTTAGTACACCAGCCCTTTCATAACTGCACCACTGGAGAGGGGAGGCGGTATTAAAAAGAAAAAATTCAGGGATGATTTCAGTGAGCCTTTGAGGACTTTAACAAAGGCTTCTGCGCAAGAGAGTATAGCAGAGTCCGACTACAGTGTTGGAAATGTGCAGAACGACACCCACTCGTCAATGTTTCTGGATGGGGTTTTCACCAGTCAAGGACAGAAGCTTGGCCAAGGGGCAGCAGGGACACCAGACATCAGGGGGCAGGGGAGGGCATGGGGCACATGGTCCTAAGGGATCAGGCTCATCCACCAATTAATTAATTAATTATTAATTTATCTTTATTCGATTCACACAAAGTGTATCATAAAAGAGTACAAAAAGGTTAAAATTTCATAAAAACAGATACAAACAGGTAAAATGCATTAACATCAAAGGGGCAAAAATTCAGTTCACATTATAACCGGGAATCGAAATTTGCCTAGCACAGTAACGGTAAGTTTCAATTCTATTAAGGACACGGAGGCTAGTATTATGCTTTTCCTTCTTCGCTTTATTTACTATATACATTTTCAGCAGCCAGAAAAGCAGTATGAATGATTTTATCCCAACACATAAGGGAAAAAAGATCATTTAACAACAAGAAAAAAGGAACAAGTCTGCATCCAGACTACAAATCCCATGAGGCCATAGGGCACAACACAATAACAGTCCTTTCACAGTGTCCACAGCATGTAGAAGGTTCCTCCATCTTAGGTGTCCTTCCTCTTTCTTCGCGCGAGTAACGCCACATTGTCACTGGTCCTGTTTGGTACTGTCATTCCCTGAAAACCGAGATAAACAAAGTAAGATTCTCCGAGGTAAAACCTTTTGGTAAATCTCAAACATATCGTTGCTTAAGGAGACACGGAGACATTTCCATAAGACCAAGGTAGCATGCATCATGAAGTGAAAAAATGAATTACTTACGCCCAGACGGGTGGGTTCGCACGAGATTGTGCCCTGGGAGGGATAATCCTCGCCTCCATGTCCTTAATAGAATTGAAACTTACCGTTACTGTGCTAGGCAAATTTCGATTCTATGTCAGGACCGGAGGCTCCGATTATGCTAGTTCAAAGCTTACTTACCACCAACTGAGCAACATCCACAACCGGTTTGAAATAAAACCGCTTAAAGGTGGAATCCGAGGACCAATCTGCGGCGCGAATTAAATCCTCCAAACGGGCTCCCAGGGAAAAAGCCTTAGAAGCCATTGCACCCCTGGCTGAATGAGCTCCGAACTGTTTGGTATCAATACCCGCCTCTTGCATGACCCAGCGCACCCACCTGGCTATGGTGGGGGAGGAGACTGCATTGTGTGTTTTTCTTAAGGCAATAAGAAGTTGGCGCTCGCCCGGAGGGCGAAATTCCAGAGTCATATCTTCATACGTCTTCAGGCAGTGCACTACACACAGCTTAGGGACATCCGAAAAAGCTGGATACGAGATCGTTCTCGAAGAAGACTTAGTACGGCGCCCCACCGTAAACGTAACCCCTTCAGGAGAAAAAACTCTTGCCGAGATGTCCAGCGCACGCACATCAGAGACCCTGTGACAGGAAATCAGGCATAACAGCATGGCCAACTTGGCCGAAAGTTCCTTTAAAGAAAGGTATTTATTGGGCTGCCAAGAAAGAAAGAGATTTAAGACCAGATTGACGTCCCATAGGACAGAGTAATGCGGCTCCGGGGGTAAAGAAAGCCAAATACCCCTCAGGAGTCTACAGACAAAAGGATGTTCTCCCACTGGAGCACCTTCGACCGGGTAATGAGCCGCCGAAATCGCGGAACGTACTGCGTTAATGGAACGATACGCTAGGCCGTCCGTCGCCAATTCCGCCAGAAAGTTTAGAATGGAAACGACGCCTGCGACCATGGGATCCAAATCCCGTCGTAGACACCAACGCATCCACTTAGTCCAGGCGGAACGATAACGTTTCGAGGTACTGTTAGCCCAGGCTTTTGATAAGAGGGCCTCAGCCGGTCCCGAAAGGCCTGGGAGCGACCAACGTCGCCTGAAAGCCGCCATGCCATGAGGCGGAGAGAACCCTGGGCGATGAGGTGATGCTGCTCCTCGTCCGGATTCAGAAGGAGATGAGGAAACAGGGGGAGTAGGATTGGAGAATCCCAAGAAAGTTCCAGAAGAACCGGAAACCAAACTTGGTACCTCCAAAATGGTGTCACCACCACCACAACTGCCCTCTGGCGGCGGATCTGAGCCGCCGTCCGCACGATCATGGAGAAAGGAGGGAAAGCATAACTCCGCTCCTGACCCCACTGCTGGAGAAACGCATCCGTGGCCTCCGCAAGGGGATCCGGTCTCCAGCTGAAGAAACGTGGGAGCTGGTGATCCAGGCGGGACGCGAAAAGGTCCATCGAGAATGGTCCCCATAGATTGTTCAACCACTGGAAGACCCGAACATCCAGCCTCCACTGGCTGGAGTCCCTCAGATGCCTGGAGTGCCGATCTGCCACCTGGTTGGCCTGGCCCGGCAGATACTCTGCTGTCACGGATATGTGATGAGTCAGGCAGTAGTCCCAAAAGTCCTTCGCCAAATTCGCCAAGGCCCGGGAACGAGGACCTCCCAGATGGTTGACGTAACGGACCGCTGAGACGTTGTCCATCTTTAACATGACACAGGAACGAACCCTGTCTCTGGTCCAGCATTGAACTGCAAACGACCCCGCTAGGAGTTCTAGGCAATTGATGTGTAACGCCCGTTCGTCTAATGACCAGGCGCCGCCGGTGGAGAATTCCCCGCAACGGGCGCCCCACCCGACCTGCTGGCGTCGGATTCTATAACTAGGTCCAGGACCGACCCGAAGATCGCCCGGCCGTTCCAAGCTTCCATGTGGGTAAGCCACCATGACATTTCCTCTTTGACTTCCTGTGAGAGGGTAACCGTCTGGTCGTATGACAGATCCTTCCTGAGATGGTGCGCCTTCAGGCGTTGTAGGGCACAATAGTGCAAGGGCCCCGGAAAGATTGCCTGGATGGACGAGTAAAGAAGGCCCACCACCCGGGCAATCTGACGGAGAGAGGTATGAGTCTTGGAGATGGTCTGCCGCAACTCGTGCCGAATCTTGCCCATCTTTCGAGACGGCAGGCTTAAGGAAGAGCGGATTGAATCTACAACAAACCCCAAGAACACCATGCTCTGGGCTGGCTCGAGGACTGTCTTGTCTCCGTTGATGAAGAAGGCCAACCCTTGCAAGAGGGAAACCGTCTGTTGTAACTGAAGAGTCAACTTCCTGGGACACTGTGCCATGAGCAAGATGTCGTCCAGGTATACAATCATCCGTATTCCTTGTCCCCGGAGGAACTCCACCGCTGGGTGGAGCACCTTTGTAAAACACCACAGTGCCGAGGAAAGCCCGAACGGAAGGGCGGTAAACTCGTAAATCTGGTTTTTCCATTGAAACTGCAAGAACCGCCGGTGCGGGGGATGGATGGGGACCACTAGGTAGGCATCTTTGAGGTCCAGACGTACCATCCAATCGCCCGGGAGAAGGACGTCCCGGAGGAGGTGAATCCCCTCCATTTTGAAATGTCGTAAACCAACCACCCGTTGAACTCCTTGAGGTTGATTACCGGACGTCGACCTCCATCGGCTTTGTCCACCAAAAAGAGGTTGCTGAGGAATCCGTTGGGATGCAGAGCTGAGCGACAAATGGCCCCTTTGCGGAGCAGTTCGGATACCTCCTGGTCGACCAGCTGTGCGTCGGCAACGGAAAAGGTGATGGGACGCGGAAAGCCTTCTTGGCGGGGAAGATCGTAAAATTCGATGTGAAACCCCTGGATGGTTTGCAGAACCCAAGCATCCTTTGTAATGTTCGCCCAAGCACCCTGGAAGGCCGCTAGCCGGCCCCCTATACAAACCTGAGCAGCCGTAATGACACTTACCATGGGCACCATTGCCACCTGCGTTGTTCTTGAAGCCGCCACGGCCTCGGAATCGCTGCCCCCTGGTGGGGTAGAAATTTGTGTAATTTGCGGTGGAGTTGTACTGCCCCCGCCCGGAGCCTTGTCCCCTACCGGGATTCTGCTGACCACCACGGCCGGTCGCGCGGCCCCTGACACGACCGGCCCCTTGGGAAAAACGGGGCTGGAAGACCCGCTTGATGTTGGACTGGGCCTTGTCCAGCGAGGTGAATGTGGCCACAAATTTTTCCAGTTCCTTGACAAAGGGATCTCCGAAGAGACCTCCTTGTGCCACTGCCCCTGCCTCCGAGGAGGCCAAATCGCCCAAGTCCAGCTTTATCAAAAGCGAACGCCGCCGTTCTGTCCACAGGGCGCAATTGGCGTTGCCCAAAAATATAACCGCCCGCTGAGCCCAATTCGACAGAACGTCGGGGGATATGGTGGAACCTGTTACCTTCGCCTCCTCCGCCATATCCAACATTTTTGTTAGGGGTCCTACCGCGTCCAAAAGCTTATCTTGGCAGGAGCGCCAAGAGCGGTCAATGCCCTTACGGGGATCTTTCATATATTTGGCCAGGAAGGTGGCCATCTTGGAGTCAAGCTCCGGTGTAAACTTAGCCACCTTGTCCCCAGTTGTCCAGGCCGCTGACCGCGGATGAATTATCTCATCCGGGTCTAGCATGCCTGTACTATCCTGCGGCAACGCGGATGAAGAACTGGCCGGGCGCCAAGACCGCGAAGACCCCTCGTCATCATCTGTATCTGCTGGTGATCCCCCATCATGAGATGGGGACTCTGGCACAGGGGATGCAGAAGGTGCCGGGGCAGGAAGAGGTGCAGGAGGGGGGGCAACCGCCTTTGCCAGAAAAGCGCTTCTGAGGCGCTCGAAAGCATCTTTGTCCACACCCTGCGTCCCTTCAGGGTCACCCTCAGTGCAGCATTTTTTAGGTGATGGGGGACCCTCCCCAGGGGTTGTGTTGTGAGCAGGGATCGGGGCCCCTAGGTGGGCGTATGCCAGCTTAGCGCATTCCACAACTATGCGGTTGGACAAGCGTTCCTCCATAGGCCCCACAACCTCATTCACACATCTGTAGATGGAGTTGTCCACCGCCTCAAAAAAAACATCATGGTATGTGAGGTATTGTTGGACTTATTCATCCTCAAGCACAGGAGTAAACACCCTGAATATAGCTGCGGTGTATGGGAGCAAAAGGCAACCTGCAGGATGCCTAGAGGTGCAGAAACCCGCACTTTAGTAGCAGGCTGGTGGAAAAAACCCGCATTCAGTATGGGCAGACCCAAGGACTGCGAGTCTTTTTTGCGCGGGACAGAACCGCAATCGAGGCTGCACTTGCCTCAAAAAATGCGCCGGCCCTCAGAAGACTGACGGGACCCAACCGCCACCCAGCGCGTAAGATAGCGTATTTTAATCAGGTGCATAAACTCCCCGTAGGCGATTGACGCGGTCGAGCCGCTGTACGGACCCCCGTCGGGGCGTGAGGAATTAAGTAGGGAAGACAATACAGACCCCTTAGGGCGTTCAATGTGTGGCGGCAGGGGGACAAGGCTCATGGTGCTTGAAGCTCTTGCAGCGCGGCTCCTCATCTGAGGAGACCGCGCCGCGGGAGCAACGAGACGCACGATCTCCCCCTAGTGGGCTCAAGAGGCACCGCGTGACAAAGGGGAACTGCCGCGTAAAAGCGAAAGCGCTCCCGCGGTCGTAAGGGATCTGTAAAACAAAGGTCAGCACAGTAAATAATGCAATCTCCCCCGGGCACAGTCCGATTAAGGAACTCGTGCTCCAGGGCGGGTAGAAACGATAAAGAAGCCAATACAAACAATCAAGAGCAAGAGAGAAAAAAATGTGACTTAGCTGGCTGCGAAGCAGCGAAGAAAGAGGAAGGACACCTAAGATGGAGGAACCTTCTACATGCTGTGGACACTGTGAAAGGACTGTTATTGTGTTGTGCCCTATGGCCTCATGGGATTTGTAGTCTGGATGCAGACTTGCTCCTTTTATATTGTTGTTAAATGATCTTTTTTCCCTTATGTGTTGGGATAAAATCATTCATACTGCTTTTCTGGCTGCTGAAAATTTATATAGTAAATAAAGTGAAGAAGGAAAAGCATAATCAGAGCCTCCGGTCCTGACATAGAATTCATGAATCAACATATTGCTAGTATCGATTTTCTTTTGGAAGCAGTTGCAGATATAAAAAAGCCGGCCTGCATTGTTTAAAATTTAGTGATTTCAATAAAGGTACAATAAAAGAACTTCTCAAATCCATATAAAATTTACAGAAAAGTGCAATGTGCATGGTTGATTGATTGGATACATTGTCACATGGAAAGCTTATCAGGCGGTGGAAAATATTTAATCTAAAACGTGTTAAAACAAATCGATATTGAGCATTAAGAACATTAAAAAGGTATGGTTGCATGGAAAAGGTGGTCAGGACCATTTGGTTATGTTTCACAGTTGGTTTGGCCAGTTCCACACATAATCGCAAATCCTCCAGATGATTTAGACACTCTTGTTTTTAATCCTTTCCTTTAAATATTTAACAAGGATTCTGGTCGCTCATAAAATTCCAGACGGCCCATATCTATCAGGGAATTCTTGATAAACTTTAACCAGGGAATCTTTAGGGCCATTTCAGAGTCACAGCAATCCTTAACTATGGCACGATTCAAGTCCATATGTTCTGAAGTCCATATTTTGTGCCATAACAAGAGTGGTTGAATCCTCACCAAGTCTATTAGGTAATTGGTCCCCAGTTCAGAGTGACATACATGATTTGAACAACTGGAGGGAAGTGCTAAAAGGTTTTTGAAAAAGGCATTTTCCACCGCCTGCAGCGATTCAAAGTTCGCATATCCCCAAATGTCCGAGCCATACATTGCAATTGTTCTACATTTTGCATAATAAATAGATAACATTTCTTTTAGTTGGATGTTCCCCAATTTTCTGGCAAAATTGCGAAGTGCCGAAATAGATCTTACAAATTGCAATCTTCTAGATTCAATTGCACTTTTCCATGTATTTTCACTATCAAATAAGATACCCAAGTAGGAAAACGTTCGAGTTTGAGGTAAAATTTCCTTCCCTAAGTGAACGTTGCAACACTTGGCTCACCCCCCGCTTTCATAACAAATGTCTTACTTGTATTGATTCGGAGCCCTAAATTTCCCATAAATAAGGTAAAACTATCAAGAAGGCGTTGCAGAGCTAAAGGAGTGCGCGCCATAAGAACGGCGTCGTCCGCATAAAGTAAAACAGGAATTGGCCGTTGTTTTACTTGTGGCAGATCCGCACATGAGCTAGCAAAAGTGTTACCCAGATTGTTTATATAGAGATTGAATAGAAAGGGGGCGAGCACGCACCCCTGGCGGACCCCTTTTCCTATTCTAAACGGGCGGGTACACTCTCCTTTGATACCAAACCATACTCTTGCATAGCTATTTGCATACAGATGTCTTAAAAGATCAATAATAGTACTATCGATACCCATTGAGCTCATCACTGACCACAGTTTCTCATGAATAACGCAATCAAATGCTGACGATAAGTCAACGAATACTGTGTACAAATTGCTCTTTTTAACATGTGCATATTTACCCAGTAGCAAGTTCAAATTAATAGCTTGCTCCGTGGTGCCAATTCCCTGGCGGAATCCATATTGTAGGTCGGAGATCTTGTTATTGCTGCCCGCCCAGCTTTGTAACCTGGCTAGAAGTATACGACCCACCACCTTGACTAATGAGTCAAGTAGGGAGATCGGTCTGTAGTGCGATGGACAATTTCGATCGCCTTTTTTAAATATGGGCACAATTTGAGACTCTGCCCAAGTCAAAGGAAACCCCGTACATTGGTACGATCTAAAGACATTGGTAAGAAGGGGAGCCCAGAGATCAATATTTACTTTAAATAAGTCGATTGGAACGCCATTTGGCCCAGGAGCTTTGTTTCCCCTACTTGAGCTAATAGCAAGGGAAACTTCTTCCAGAGTAAAATTTAAAGCTGACCAATCCAGTATGGAAGCAAGCATCTGCGGGGCAACCTCGGGACTTAACGCTGGATCGTAAATTGCACTATTTGCAGTAGACGAATAGAGGGCAGAGAAGTGTGTTACCCAATCTTCCTCAGTCACTGCAATCTCAATTTTAGGTATATCAGTATTACTGAGGAATGGGGAGTTAACCATACGCCAAAACGCAGTGGTGTCATTACTTCGGCTGGCCTCATGCAAATTTCTCCCACACCTCCTCTTTTAGTGTTTTCTTACGCTTTTTTAAGGTAAGCCTATATTCCATTCCCACCTCCAATGCTGAATCTCCTCGTTGTTTCTAGGGTTTGTTTTCAGTGCTCCTATAAGTTTTTTATGGGTCTTGCTGCACGCATGATCAAACCATCCCTTCCTGTTTTCTGAACCTGACTTCTGCCGTGATGTTAGCCCCGCCATAATGGCGCTGGTTATTTGTCCGAAGGATTCCGTAATAACGGAAGCCTCCTTTCAAATATCCAGACATACATTAAAGGCACTTTTATACTTCTGAATTAATTTCTCTAAAAAAACGGTTGGGTTGACCATCGACCAACGTAATGTAAACCCATTAATTCGGGAGAGCTCTAAGTTCTCCACGGCAAAGGTACGGGAGGGGTCCCTCTGGTCATTTGATGATCCAAAGTTTAACATTAGGCTCTGGGGATAATGATCACTTAGGAAGCAATCATGTAGAATAAAATTGCTAATATGAGTTGAATAACGGATTGGAAAAAGTAAAAAATCTATTACACTTTTACCCATGGTGCCGTCAATTAATTAATGCTTCGATGCTTGATTAGCATAATGCCCCGGCAAAAAGGATGCAATGTTGTTAAGCCGAGGACTCCGGGAGGGGTTTAGACTAGGGTACGAGGGACCTGAATCCACCAGATGGGCGGCATATTTTAGGTCAGCCAATTCACATAAGGCGGTGGTGGGGGAGAAGCTGTTTCCTAGAAGTTGCAAAGGGAAGAATAAAGGTCCATTTACTAATTGGCAGATCAGAGATTTGATCATTTCACCTATTGGGGTGGTTCCAAGGAAATAATCAGGTCTGTTCAGATTGATGCAGCACTTGACTTGGCTGGAGGGATTTCCAATAAATAATTTCATATCGGAGGAACTAGCCTCTGTTTCATACTTAGCTGTAGAGGTAGCCAGGGGACTGGTTGAGAGCGTGGGGAAAGGGTCAGAGATGGCAAAATGTGATATAAAGTCTGCCTTTCGGTTATTGGCGGGGCACCCCGATGACTTCCAGCTATTGGGCATTCAGTTTGATGGACAAATATTAGTGGACACAGCATTACACATGGGTTGTTCTATATCTTGTGCCTTGTTCGAGGTTTCAGTTCAATTCCACAATGGGTTTCTCATGGCAAACTGGTAAAGAGACTGTGACACACTACCTTGACGACTTCTTCCTGGTGGGCCAACCCGGTTTGACGGACTGTCAACAGCAGTTGACAAGGTTTCAAGAGCTCATGGGGTACTGGGAGTGCCCCTGGCACCAGAGAAGACACAAGGTCCAAGCACAGTATTGTCATTTCTAGGAAGTGAATTGGATTCGGTGGCAATGGAGGCAAGCCTCGCAACAGATAAAAAATTGCACATGCAGATACTGCTGGATGACATTGACTAAACTAAAGGTGATGGTCAGGGATGTGCAGGTTCTGTTAGGACAGTTGACTTGTGCATGTAGAGTAGTACAGACGGGAAGGACATTGTCTATGAGATGGAGCAGGACATTAGCTGGGCTTTTTGATAGCACACCATCACATGCGTTTCTCCTCAGGGACAAAGGAAGATCTACGCATGGGGTGCAGGTTCTTGGAAGAATTGAACGGCATTCCAGTGACAGCGCCCAAAGAATAGGAATGGAATGTACAAATACACTCTGACGTCGTGGAAGCTAATGGTTTTGGTTTATACTGGCAGGGTAGATGGCACGCAGTAGAGTGGCCTGGGCACTGGAAATGTGGGGTTAGGCGTATCGCCTTTCTTGAATTTTTCCCTTTAGGGGTAGCAGTCACAGTATGGGGACATGAATTGTCTCCCAGGAAGGACATTTGAAGGGTGGACAATATTGCAGTGAAACAAGTGGTCAATAAACAGTCTGCCTGGGAGGAACAGTTCTAAAGCTGCTGCAAGATGAAATGTAGTCCATAGGTGACAGAGGATGCTGCAGTTGGTGGTAGGGTCTATGGCCGTGTCTGTTAGAAATGCATATTGTCAAGCTTGGCAGTGGTTTTTGGATGGGGATGAATGGAAGAGGTCAGAGGCCTGGGGCAAGGGAGGAAGATGTCGTCCAGTTTTTATTGACAATGTATTTTCCAAAATCACGATTGCCGGCAAACTTGAAAGGATTGCCTTTATGGGTAGGCTCTTTTGGGGTTACTCTCCTTCTGCAGGGGAACGGGGCAGGCGCATGCTTGAAGGGTGGGCAAGGGAGACAGGGATCAGATCTAGGTTCAGGAGCCCTGTGTCGAAGACATTTTGGCGAAAATGTTAAGGGTTTTGCCGGAGAAATGCAAGGCGCTGAGGAGACAGCGTTGTTTTCCACCTTGATGTCTTGGATGTATGTCAGCGCATTTAGGATGTCCGATCTCTTTGGGAGAAGGTTTGATTGGAAGGATGTTGGGGGCAGGGACAGGGATCTAGGGGCTAGATGTACGGCAATTAAGTTTAGCAAGTCGCAATTTGCGACTCGCTAAACTTAATGTACAACAGTGTCTCAGACACTGTTTGCGATTCCCAATAGGGTCGCAAATTGCATGCCTCATGAATATTAATGAGACTGTCGTAATTTGCTACCCCTTTGGGAATGGCTATCACTCCCAGGGATGGTGGCCTGTTAGGGTCAGCAGACCACCATGTCTGGGACTGCTTTTAAATAAAGCTGGTTTTTTTTTTTAAATGCAGGAAAACGGGATGCATTTAAAAAAGAAAAATGAAACTTTTCAGTTTAATTTTTTAATATTTACGCACCCATTCACAAAGGGGAAGGGGTCCCGTTTGCGAGTGGTTTACCAGCTACTTAAAGTAGGTGGTAAACTGCAAGTGTTTTGCGGCCGCAAAACAACAGTACATGGCATGGTGACTCGCTATTATGAAGGGACGCCCCTTCTAATAGCGAGAGTTGCAAATGCTATTTTGCGAGTCAGTGACTCGCAAAATAGCATTTGTACATGCCTGGAACCTTTTCAGCGGTCGCAAACGGGCCGATCTCCCGTTTGGGGCTGCAAAAAAGGGTTGATTATCTGGCCCTAGGTTCTGTAGTGGTGTCACTGAGACACTGTAAGCAAGATCATGGAGGGACAGGTAAATTGGTGCTGATACAAGGCTTGCCTTGAACCGGCCTTGTGCCCAGTTCTTTGGGGTTTTAAGCTGAGAAATATGTCTGGCCATGGTTTGGGGTGTTTTTCTGGAGAGTCTCAGGAGAGGTAGTGGCCGCTGCCCAAGTACTGTGATTCATGCAGAGAGCGTTGTCACAGCTGGAAGAACCCCCAAGCATATTGGGCAATCACTTTTTCAGGAGCTGGGTAGCTGCAGATGCAGCGTGACAGGCTTGGGGCAGGGACAGAATAATGCAATTGGGTGATGGACTTCTGATTGCTTTCGCAGACATGTTCTGCTGGGGGATCATGGGTTTTGGTAAAATGTAAAATTCCATGTTACTTACATATGTGTCTTTTCAGGTGCAGTAGCAGGACTGGATGGGGGGGATCTGTCCATCTAGATAATAGGACATTCATTCGTACAATGTGCTGAACGGCATGAAGTGCAGAAAGGGAAAGGTCTGAATCTTGGGCTGAATGATTCACTGTTTAAAGTCTTTTGGCTTGGTAAGGGTGGCATGCGTTGGCATGAGCTTCTATCTTGTTTGGACGAATTGATGAACCACCGTATTTGCCCAGCTGTTTTAAGCTTGCATTTCAGGGGAATATGATTTGGTGGTGTGCAAAGGTCTAGTGTTGCTGAAGCAGATGAAGAGGGATTCTCTGGAAATAAAGCAGCAGTGGTCTGGACAAAGTGGAGGGGGGCAGCGCGGCCCACCGCTAATGAGAAAGTAAAGAGAAAATAAACGGACATGAGAAGCTTTTGTAGGGAGGAAGGTTGTGGTAGGATAGAGCAACCGGAGTGCATTTGTCTCTCGAACAGGGTGGAACTGTAATTGATTCAGATAAAGGAGGCACTGGACAAGGATCTGAACATAAGGAGGTACCCTAGCTCTTCCTAGTGGGGGGTCAGAAAAGTCAGGGAGGAGGAAGGACTTTTCTGAGTGATGTTTGACAGCTAGTCTTTACATGGTTAGAGGTTAAGTTTACGGTTGTGAACAAGTTACACCGGGAGGAAGCAATAAATGAGAAGTTAAGTTAGGAGATACGTAGATAGGTAGATGTTTAGAGAAGTAGGTAAGAGGTTACAGGGGTTAAAGTTCAACAGTTAATGACCGAGTAGGGGTTATAAACAGTTGCAAGGAAAGGATATAAGGGTGGGTGGAGGAGGCAAGTAGGTGAACAAATGCATAGTGAGGTGTAGTTTTAGTTTTGTAAGGCAAAGGCCAAGGTTAACATTGTGAGGTGCACCTGTCTTCAATAAAGCAGTATACTGCGGTACATGGCACTGACAAAGTAGTATGTGATTGGCTAATGAAAGCCCTTACAAAAGTAAAAGTCTTCCACATTCTGTACAACACACTTTGGCCATGTTATTTGTTCGTGGGTTATATATACCACATTGCTGTTTCTTCACCTTTAAGGACACATGAGGCACTTTATAAAAGTTTGAAAAGGTAGGGAAACATATTTTTATTTTTCTGTATATTTTTTTTTAAATGTACGGACCCCCGCAGTACCACATAGGAAGTACATAGAACTGTTCTGCAATACCATTTGAAATTATAAAAAAAAAATAAGAAACTACAATAAAAAAATATTTTTTTATTTTTTATTAAAAATGTTTTTAAAATTTCATTATGTACCGCAGTACTTCCAAGATGGTACTGGGGAACTGCGTTACCATTTAAAAAAATATATAGAAGAATAAAAATATATTTCCCTACCTATTCACAATTTTGTAAAGTGCCTCATGTCTCCGTACAGGTGAAAAAACATGGTAATAACATATATCTAACGTACAAACCCAGAACACTGCCATTTTGCTGCTACGTCTGTCTAAAAAGTCAATGGAAAATGCAAAAGACACTCTATTGCACTCTACACCAATACACTCTACGACACTCCACTTTACGCACCTCTGCTGAATGATCCACCACTCTGACATAACACTCAACTCTACGAAACGCCAGACCATTTTATGCCATTCCACTCTACTGTAAAACATACCACTACACTCGGAGCTACTCCACTACATGCCACTCGACTCAACGTTGTTGCACTCAACGCCACTCCACTCTATGCACTCCACTGGATGCCACTCTACTCTACCTTGCACCACTAGACTCTATGCCACTGCACCCTACTGTACTCTTATCATACTGTGCACCACTGCTGTCTATACCACTGTACTATTCCACTCTACTCTGCAGTACTCTACTCTGTCACTGCAATGTATGCCACTGCACTCTACACCACTGCGCTCTGCCACTGCACTGTACTGTACTGTGCTCCCCTCTACACCACTGCACTCTACACCACTCTACTGTGCACCAGTCTACCCTGTGTAACTGCACTCTACACTACTGCACTCTACGCCACTATGCTCGTCTTTCCACCATTTAACTATACGCCAATGCACTCTACACTGGACCACGGCACTATATGCCACTCTACTTTAGTCTGCACAACTGCACTCTACGCCACTGCACAGCACCCCACTGCTCTGTACACCACTGCACTCTACTTTGCACCACTCCATGCAGTGCACTCTACACTGCAGAACTCTACTGTATGCCACTTGGATCTACGCCCACTCTCCTGTACGCCACTGCATTCTACATCATTGTACTCCACACTACGTCCATCTACTTTGCACCACTGCACGCTACACAACTCTACTTTGCTCTGCACCATTGCACTCTATGCCACTGAGCTCTACACGACTGCACTCTGTTACACTCTACTCTGAGCCACTCTGCTCTAAGCCACTGCAATGTACACCATTTTACCCTGCTCCACGCCACTGCGCTGTATGCCACTGTACTCTATTTTGCACCACTATACTCAGTGTCACTGCACTCAGTGCCACTGTACTCTTCAAAAATGCACTGTACACCACTCTATTCTATGCCTCTGCACTGTAAACCACTCTGCTGTACTCTGCACCAGTGCACTCCATGCCACTGCACTCTACTCTGCACCAATCTACTCTACGCCATAGCACTCTACTCCGCTCCAATCACTCAACTCCACTCCGCTCTACGCCACTGCACTTCACTCTACGTCTGTGCACTCTATGCCACTCTACTCTGCAACACTTTACGCCAGTCTACTCTACCCCACTTCACTCTATGCCACTCTACTCTACGCCACTGTACTGTACTCCACTCTAGTTTACGCCACTTGAAGCCACTCTACTCCTCTCCAGTCTACGTCACTCTATTCTGTGCCATTCCACTCTACTTTAGCCCACTTCACTCTACTCGACTATACGCCACTCTACTGTACGACACTTGACCCTATGCCACTGTACTCTACCCCATTTCACTCTACCCCAGTTCACTGTATGCAACTCTACTCTATACCACTAATCTATGCCACTGTATTCTGTCATTCTACGCTATGCCACTCCAAGCCACTGCACTTCACTCCTTTCTATGGCACTCTGCTCTACTGTACTCTATGCCACAGCACTCTGCGCCACTGCACGTTACTCTGCACTCTATGCCACTCTACTCTATCCCACTTCACTCTACGCCACTGTACTGTACTCCACTCTAGTGTACGCCACTTGAAGCAACTCTACTCCACTCCAGTCTACGTCACTCTACTCTATGCAATTCTACTCTACTGTAGCCCACTTCACTCTACTCCACTTGACTCTACGCCACCTCTACTGTATAGCACTGTACTCTACCCCACTTCAATCTACCCCAGTTCACTCTACGCAACTCTACTCTATGCCACTGATATACACCATTGTACTAAATGTCACTCTACGCCACTCCAAGCCACTGTACTTCACTCTTTTCTTGGCACTCAACTCTACTGTACTCTACTCCACTCTATGCCACTGCACACTAAGTCACTGCACTCTACTCTGCACCACTGCACTCTATGCCACTTCACTCTACGCCACTCTACTCTATCCCACTTCACTCTCCCCCACTCTAACCTTTTCTGCACCACTCTACTGTACGCCACTTCAAGCCACTCTAGTGTACGTCACTCTAGTCTACTCTACTCCAGACCACTCTACACCAAACCACTCCACTCCATGAGAAAGTATTGATAAAGTACTGTTGTAATATTCAAATGTAAAAAAAATCTGTATGAAAATATTATTACAAAAAATATTATATGATGACAAACCGATTTTTTCAAACAAAAAAAACATAGAAATTCAATGAGAAACAAAGTTTGAAGATAATTTATAGTTGGGAAAACTAGTAAACCTTAATTTATTATTTCTATACAAAACCAACTTAAACTACACATACCATAGAAATTAAAAAGTTATAGTTATAACTTAAAGTTATAATTTCCTCCCTAGAAAAACTTTCCATAACTTGTGCACCTTTGTACAGAGCTTGATAAGTAGACTAAATCAACTATAACTCATGCCTTCACCATGTGCTTCTTATACCCTTTCATATTACACCACTTAAAGCATGTTAAAACATAGCATTCATAACAACACTTATGCCATCTCAAATGACATTATTTATGAGATCACAATGCATGGTAGAGGGCAGAGTTATCGCTGATTTAGTCTGGGTAGTGAGTTTCCATCACTCTGTCCGAAGATGCGCGAGTTATAGAAAGTTTTGGCTGGGGCGGAAATTATAACTTTAACGTTGTAATTTCTAAGTGTTGTTTAGTTTAAGTTGCTTTTGTATAGAAATAATAAATTAAGTTTTCCTAACTATAACTTACCTTCAACCTTTGTTTTTTTAATTGAATATATATATTCCCCCCCTCGGCATCCAAGGGGACTTATTCACCCAACCAGTAGTGCCCCAGTACGTGAGTTTGCAGAGTGCTGGAGAAAGGGGGCTGGGCTTAGGATGAGCTCTTAGCGATCCAGCTGTGTGGGACTTACTGGAGGTTACAGGAGGGATTGGTGGCCCCCAAGGACCCTCAGCATCAGAGGGGACTTCATCCCCCAACCAGAAGTGCGCCAGTACGCGCGTTTGCAGAGTGGTGGAGAAAGGGGGCGAGGCCTTGAATGAACTCTTAGCGATCCCGCTGTGTGGGACTTACTGGAGGTCACTGGAGGGGTTGTTGGCCCCCAGGGACTCTCAGCTTCCAAGGAGACTTCATCCCCAACCAGTTGTACGCCAGGAGGTCCCTTTGCAGAGTGGTTGAGAAAGGGGGGGCAGGCCTCCGACGACTTTCCCCGGGGCACAGCCTTTTTTTAAAATGTATTTTTATTGGGGTGGAGGGCCGCGCGGTCCCTGGGACGCGGGCGGGCCCGCACGCATACATTTTGTTAAGTTCCCTGGGGAGGTGGCGGGCCCCCCGCATTAGTTTATAAACATTTGCCCTGGGGAGTTTGTATCCAGAACCAATAGCATGATGCTGATTGGCTGGTCGCAACCTGAAAGAAAAGTTATGGCCACCATTTTGTTTCTCCCTGGGCCCCCAGGGAAAAAACATAAATAAAAATACACATAAGGGGTCAGGGAAGAGGTATCTTGACCTCATAGACACATGGTCTCTGAGGGACCCATCATAGGCAAAAAATTGCCCACATTTTTTGGGGGGGCAGAACTGTGGATCCACCATGGCGCTCAACAGCATGACCCACAGTGTAAATCAGCGATGGATCCGCAGACGTAAAACCTAATGGGAAAAAAAAATACATCCACTCACGGCTGTGCGCAGCGTTGGGTTGGCTGCATGCGGGGGGCTGGCCACAGAGCTTGGCTGCAGGCCAGGCCCTGCAGCGCCGTGCACAGCGGGGTTGTATTAACATATGGTAGTTATATATTACACTACAGTGCTAAGGTTGCAAGGATGTTATAATTAGGTTCACGTTTTACCCACAGAAAACCATAGAAATTCAGCAGTTATAGTTATACTTATAGTTATACTTATCTGAAGAAACAGTAACTCATGCTGTTAAGTTACTTTAGGCCACACGTTATAGTTTCTTAACATAAGTATAAGTATAACTATAACAGCTGAATGTCTATGGTTTTGTGTGTGGAAAACGTGAACCTAACTATAATGTCCCTGTAACCTTTGTTTTTTTTCAGTGAATATATATCACCTACTGGCGGTCACTAGTTGGTAGTTACAGTTAGGACCTAGTTTCCATAGGCAGAGCATTTTTTCATTTCCCAATAACTTTGACACCGTTTGACGAATCTTCACGACATTCTCAGAACTGATATGACTCTCACTTCAGCTACTGTCTTGAAAGTTTCAGGGTGATCCGGTCAGTGGGGGCCAAGAACCAGGGGGTGCTTACGAGTGCATTTTCCCCATGTTAATTCCCATAGGACCTTTAAACACGGTTATAGCCTGAACTGCTGAACGTAATTACACCAAATTTGGCAGGAAGGTAAATGTTGGTCCAAGGAAGTGCCTTTTTGTGATTTGGTGTAAATCCGTTCAGTGGTTTTTGAAATATTAAAAAAATATATATATTTAGATATATAGGGATGCAGAGCCTCTGAGGATCCAACAGTCCCCGTGCTGCAATGTGATTGGCTGCAAACACTTCAAACCCAAAAGTGTTGGCACTTGAACATGAAGGGCCTCAGGACTAAAGTGGACTTCTTCTCCCAAACAGTAGTGCGCCAGAGGGCACTTTGACAACCTTGTAGATATCCAGCTGTGTGGGACTTACTGGAGGTAACAGGAGGGGTAGTTGGCCCCCAAAGGCCCTCAAGAGTCAAGGAGACTTCATTCCCCAACTAGTAGTGTGCCAGAAGGCGCTTTTGCAGAGTGGTAGAGAAAGGGGGAATGGCCACTGAAAACCTCTCAGCAATGCCGCTGTGTGGAACTTACTGGAGGTAACAGGAGGGGTAGTTTGCCCCCAAGGACCCTCCAGAGCCAAGGGGACTTTATCCCCCAATTAGCAGTGAGCCAGGAGGCGCGTTTGCAGAGTGGTGGAGAAAGGGGGCGTGGCCTCCGACAACCTCTCAGCAATCCTGCTGTCTGGGACTTACTGGAGGTAACAGAAGGAGTAGTTGGCCCCCAAGGATATCCTTGGGGGCCAACTACCTGTCCTGTTATCTCCAGTAAGTCCCACACAGCGGGATTGCTAAGAGGTCTTTGGAGGCAACGCCCCCTTTCTACACCACTCTGCAAACGCGGCCTCTGGTGCAGTACTGTTTGAGGGATGAAGTCCACTTTACTCCTAAGGGACCTTGGGGGTCAAGAAGCCATCCTGGTACCTCTTGTAAGTCCTACTCAGCTGGATTCCTGAAAGCTGGTCGGAGGCCCACCTCTTTTCTTCACCACTCTGCAAATAGTTAGGAATTACCATTTTAAAAAACCTAGAAATTCATTGAAAAAAACAAAGGTTACAGGGACGTTATAGTTAGGAAATGGAATAAGAAAAACCTCAGAAATTCACTGAAAAAAACAAAGGTTACAGGGACGTTATAGTTAGGCTTAGGTTTCACTCGTACAAAACCAGTGAAATTCAGCCGTTATAGTTAGTGAGCTAACTATAACTCGTGACCCACAATGCACTGCTTATGACCTCACATATTACATCACTCATGAAATGGTCAGTGACATCACTGATGACATCACAGATGACATCTCAAATGACATCACTGATGACATCATCCACGGACTCTCTGACGCACCCACTCACACCCCCATATAACCTTTCATACACCCACTCCAACTTCCACACTATCATTCTCAAACCCATTCACACACCCATACTTACACTGCCACTCACTGATTCATAGATCAATACACACATCCACTCACTCACCCATACAGTCACTAATACAGCCACTGATATATCCACTCATACCCATACAGTCACTTACACAGTGAGTCAGTCACCCATAGAGCTACTCACATACCTACTCACTTACTCATACAGTCAATCAAGCAGCCACTTACTCACCCATAGTTACACACACACTCACTCACTCATACAGATACTAACACGTACTCACTCACCTATACAGTTATTGACACAAGCACACACTCACCCATACAGCCACTCTCACATTCACTCGCTAACCAAGTCCCTCACATACCCCATCACTCACTTAGACTGCCTTTCACATACCCTGTTACTAACCCATATACAATTGACACATGCACTCACTGAACCGACACAGCCATGCACACACTCACTCACCCATACAGCCCCTCATACGTGCACTCACTAACCCATACAACCACTGATTTACCCACTCATTCATCCATACAGGCAGTTACACACCCCCTCACCCACCCACACAGACACTCAGACACCCATTGAGGTGTCTCAAACAACCAATCACTCACCCTTACAGAAACTCACATATCCACTCACACACCCATACAGCCACATAAACAGCAGCTGACAGACTGATACAGACATTCACACAACCAGTCACTCACCCATACATTCACTGAGACACCTAACCTAATCACTCACTCACTCACTCACATACAGTCAGTCACACACTCACATACAGTCAGTCACACACCCACTGAATCATCCAAACAGGTTCTCATACACCCACTGATACACCTATACATCTTGGTATATATATTTAACACTCATAAACGTTTTTAAAACACTCACAGTCACTGGATGATGTTATCAGTGATGTCATTTGAGATGTCATCAGTGATGTCACTGGCCATGTCATGAGTGATGTAATATGTGACGTCATAAGCAGTGTATTATGGGGGAGAGTTATAGTTAGCTCACTAACTATAACGGCTGAATTTCACTGCTTTTGTACGAGTGAATCCTGAGCCTAACTATAACGTCCCTGTAACCTTTGTTTTTTTCATTGAATATATATATTATATATCACATCACTAGGTAGTTATAGTTAGGAATGCTTTTCCATAGGAAAAATATTTTCTGTGTTGCTAGTAACTTTGGCACCAATTGATGTATCTCCCTGAAAAAATGCCTTTTTTCGCCTAGTTTGTGCATGGAAAGTTTTGGGGTGATCCGTCAAGCAGTGGCAAAGAAAAAGGGAGGTCCCAAAATGCAAAATCCTCATGCATTTTCCATAGACTTCTTTACGACAGGCTACTGCAAAAACGCTGAACGGATTTTCACCAAATTTGGCAGAAATCTATATCTTGGTCCGCAGATTGTGCTTTTTATGATTTGGTGTAATTCCGTTCAGTAGTTTTTCAGAAATTAAGGGCATAAGTTATCAAAGACTTGTGTTGCCCTTTCGCCACTCAATGGGGCGCAACAGCGACACAACTCTTAAGTTAGATTTATAAAGCCACACAAGGCCACTTTGCGTGGCCGTGCATGGCTTAATAAATCTAGAGTAACGCAACGCAGCGCAAAAAAGCTGCCTTGCCTTACTCTGCCCTAGGGAGGTGTTTTATGGGAAATGCGTGAGTGTTCCCATGCATCCACCCATGGATTTTGGAGCATTCCCAGATTTACAATTACTGGTACACCTGGGAATGCATCAAAATGCTACGCCTCCCTAGGTGAAGTATAATGAGGAGAAATATCTTTATTTCTCCCCGTTACTTCCTCTTTCTATGTGTGCTCCATTGTGCAGCACACATAGAAAGAGGAAAATGCCACTCAGTATTGCTTATGTGCAGGAAGATGTCCATTTCTGCACGAAAACAATTCTGCTTACAAAGCAGGCACCCTCGCACTATAGTGCACGGGTGCCTGCAGGGCGACTTGCTGCGCTGCATGATTTTTTAATAAATATGCCCATAAGGATCATACATAATTGCATATCTAGACGGTTAGGCCTGCGAGAGGCTCAAGAGACTCTTGCGGGGAGCGCCAATTTAAAATTAAAGTGTTCTGGCTGGACCAGGGAGCTTTATTTCCCTTGGGCTATCTTGCTTCAGCGAGCACTCAGATTCGCTGCAAGCAAAATGAGAAGCAAAAGAGAAAAATGTTGCTGCCACCCATTACAGGACTCGGGCATTTAGTCCCATGTCCTGAACATGTCTAAAAAAAAAGGTGTCAGGGTAGGGATAGCATGACTCGTAGGTCCCATGGGTGTCACCCAGAGACCCCCCCTCCCGGCCACAAGCAAAAAAAAATGCCGCAATTCCACAGTACTTCAACAGGATAAAAAAAAAATGGTGGCTGGGGCACATTCATTAGATGTATGCCCCAGGGAGTCCACCCACCCCTGTATTCATAAAATGGAGGGGGGCTGCATTGCCCCTTCCCCGAGCCATTAATGGCCTGGGGAGCCCACCCCTGGGGCCGAAATAAATTTTTACGGGGAGGGGGCCACACAGCCCCCCTCACCAAGGGCTCCGGGGGCCCACCCTGGGGCCGAACTTTTACAAAATGTGGAGGGGGGACATGCAGCCCTCCTCTCCAAGCCTCAAAAGAGCCCAGAGAGCCCACCCCCAAGGCCAAAATTATTTAAAACGGGGAGGGTGTCCGCACGGCTCCCCTACCCAAGTCATTAAAGGCCCTAGTGAGCCCACTCCTGGGCTGATCATTTTAAGGGAGGGAGGCCGCACAGCCCCCTCCCTGACTCATCCTTGGGGCCAGTTCACAAGCTATGACCCGGCCAGCCCACCCGTGGGACATAACAGTTTACCGGCAGGGAAACCTGTGTTCGCTCTTGCTTGGCAGGAGCATTTTTAAATGCCCTGCCAAGCAGGAGTAAAGACAAAGTCTGCTCCCAGTTGGCGGGACTTTGAAGATGGGAGACTTTTGATCTGTTCACTGAAGAAGTAGGGGAAACAGATCAAAATATTGCTGCCGCCCAGAGGGAGCAGCATGTAGCTGCACCCTCTGGGTGGGAACAATGCCCACTCCCGCTGTATGCAGGAAACCAGCTGGTGCCACAGGAGCCTTGGGGCTCCCCATGCGGCCCCCAACAAGTATATGGTTGGTGCCCTAAGTAGGCACCAGGGCACCCACCTTTAAAAAATAAAGGCCTTTGGGGGATGGGGTCCATGGGAACAATAGTGGCTTGGAGAGGAGGGCCATGTGGCAACCCCCCCTTAAATATTAGAAATGGCCCTGGGAAATCGAGTCCCCAGGGCATATTAAGGCTCCAGGAGGGGGCCAAGCGGCCCCCCCTTCCCACTTTAAATAAATAAGGCCCTGGGGGATGGGGTCTTAAGGGCCTAATGAGGCTCGGGGAGGGGGGGGCACGCGATCCCCTCTCCTTAAAAAAAAAAAAGTCCCAGGGGATAGGGTCCCCAGGTCCAGGCCCTGTGGCCAACCCCCAGCCACACACAGCCGAGCCTGTGAGTAGTGTGGGGTTGTCTGCCTCGGGTGGGGGGTGGTTGGTCACAGGGCCTGACCACAGGCCAGATCCGTTGGCCAACCACTAACTGTGCACGACCAAAGACCCTCCGCAGTGTGGGGTTGGCTGCCTTTACAGGAGTTAGCCACAAGGCCTGGCTAAAGACGTGCAGCGTGGGGTTGGTTGCATGTGGAGGGTTGGCTACGGCCAGGCCCTGTGGCCAACCCCCCGCTGTTCACAACCAAAGGCCCTGTGCAGTGTGAGGTTGGCTGCATGTGGACGGTTTGCTGCAGTGCCTGGCCGCGCGGCCCCACCTTCCCACTTTAAATAAATAAGGCCCTGGGGGGTGGGGTCTCAAGGGCCTAATGAGCCTCGGGGAGGGGGGGCAGGCAGCCCCCTCCCCTTTAAAATATATATGTGGCCCCTGAGGGATGGGGTTTCCAGGGCCATTATAGGTTTGGGGCGGGGGGCCACGCAGCCCCCTCTCCTTAAAAAAAAAAAGTCCCAGGGGATAGGGTCCCCAAGTCCACCCGTGGGACATAGCAGTTTCCCTGCCTGCACAGACAGGGAAACCTGTGTTCGCTCTTGCTTGGCAGGAACATTTTTAAATGCCCTGCCAAGTGGGAGTAAACACAAAGTCTGCTCCCAGTGGGCGGGAGCTTTGAAAATGGGAGACTTTTGATCTGTTCACTGAAGATGGAGGGGAAACAGATCAAAATATTGCTGCCGCCTAGAGGGAGCAGCATTAGTAGCTGCTCCCTCTGGGTGGGAGCAATGTCCACTCCCGCTGTATGCGGGGAACCAGCTGGTGCCACTGGGGCCTTGGGGCTCCCCGTGCCACCCCTAACAAGTATATGGTTGGTGCTCTTGGTAGGCACCAGGGCACCCACCTTTAAAAAATGAAGGCCTTTGGGGGATGGGGTCCATGGGAACGATAGTGGCTTGGAGAGGATGGCCATGTGGCAACCCCCCCTTAAATATTAGAAATGGCCCTGGGAAATGGAGTCCCCAGGCATATTAAGGCTCGGGGAGGGGCCACGCGGCCCACCCCTTCCCACTTTAAATAAATAAGGCCCTGGGGGATGGGGTCTCAAGGGCCTAATGAGGCTTGGGGAGGGGGGCAGGCAGCCCCCCTCCCCCTTAAAATATATATGTGGCCGCTGAGGGATGGGGACTCCAGGGCCATAATCGGTTTGGGGGGGGGGCTACGCGGCTCCCTCTCCTTTAAAAAAAAAAAAGTCCCAGGGGATAGGGTCCCCAGGGCCTGTGGCCAACCCCCAGCCACACACAGCCGAGCCCTTGAGTAGTGTGGGGTTGTCTGCCTCGGGTGGGGGGGTGGTTAGTCACAGGGCCTGACCACAGGCCAGATCCGTTGGCCAACCACTAACTGTGCACGACCAAAGACCCTCCGCAGTGTGGGGTCGGCTGCCTTTACAGGAGTTGGCCACAAGGCCTGGCTAAAGACGTGCAGCGTGGGGTTGGTTGCATGTGGAGGGTTGGTTACGGCCAGGCCCTGTGCCCAACCCCCCGCTGTTCACAACCAAAGGCCCTGTGCAGTGTGAGGTTGGCTGCATGTGGAGGGTTTGCTGCAGTGCCTGGCCTGTGGCCAGGCCCTGTGGCCAACCCCCTGCTGCGCATGGCAAAAGGCTGTTTGCTGCGGGGAGATTTACGTATGGTAATTAAATGTTCAGCACATTAAAAAGACCATAGAAAAAAACAAGGTTAAAGTATCGTTACAGTTACGTGTGGTAAATAGATCTGTTTTTGTTTTTTAAAAACAAAAACTTAGAAATTCACTGAAAAAAACAAAGGTTAAAGTAACGTTATAGTTAGGTGAATTTGTTAGTGACAACATTAACGTTTTGAACTAAAATAAACACAGAAATTCACCAGTTAAGTTTAGCAGGGCTAACTATAACTTGGGCCCCTGCCATGCACTGCTTGAGACCTCACATATGACATCACTCATGACATGTTCTTCAACATCATTTATGACATCTCATATGACAACATTGATGACATCACTGCTGACATCATCCAATGAGTGTGCTAGTTTTTTTTTATATTTTACATAGTGACAGGTAACTACCATATTACTTTCCTACAGTCTGTTTTCAGCTAATCGGTATACGAATTTAAAAAATGTCTGTGCTCCTAATGCACCATAGGTGTGTAGCGGTATTGAACACATTATAAATCTTTATATTGAAGAGTAACTCTGTGTGCAGGTGACAGTTGACTTGTGTTCATTATTCTCTACACACGTTTATTAGTACTGCAGAAAAAGTTTCCAGCAGGGCAAAGATTCTACGTACTACATACTAATTATGTTTTCACCACAGTATGAAGGCTGCAGGTAGTATGATCCTTAGCACCTTCACACCCTGGTTATTTTAAGTGAATAGTCGCTCTTTGGACAAGTTTTGCATAGGGTATACACTGCTCTTAGTAGATACTTTTTAATGCTCCCTGGTGTATTTCACATGGGAGTTTCACTGTCTGCAAACAGTGTGATACAGAGTAAACTCTCTCCATAGAGTAAACAGTGTTAACAGTACCCTTTTTAGGTCGAGCCTGGGCAGGGCATGTGCTGCTCTGTGAGGCATGCTGTATTAGAGTATGGACTTGAAGCTCCGCCTACTCTCCGCCTATATTTTTAATTGGCTTGTGTCATTGTCCTTGGTAAATGCTGGCTTCTGATTCGTTAATAGGCTTGTTAGTCTCTCCTTAGTAGTGCCTTGTCTTAATTTGTAACCTCCTATGAGGACTGGCCCTTTTACTTCTGTTAGTACATAGTATGTGTTATTTACAGCCTGTGAGCACTATTTTTTTAATGAGTTTTTCCTACTGCAGGCCCGACATGCTCTCCTGCAACGGCGCCCGCTTTGCTTGCACCACTCGCGGGACGCTGCTTGTTTTCCTTTGTTTCTGGAGGCAGCATGGGAAAGCTCTGTGGTTGCACATCTGCTTCCCTTGACTTTTGATTTCAAGCGCATTGAAAACAGGCCTGTAGAGAGCACGATTGACAAGTTGTGCAACAAGCCTCTAAATCTCTGCTCTGTTTCTCCGAGCGCCGTATTATTTATTTATTTATATTTTTGTCCCGCTTTTATAATTGACTGCGCATGGTGAAGGGCAGGGGAAATGGGTCACGTCGGAGGCTTTAAAAACACACAAACCAATCATTTACAATGCAATAGGTCTTGCATTTATGAATCTCCCGTAAATGCGAGACCTGTTGCATTGCAGATGCTTGTTTCTACTTATATCCACTTCTTTTCTCAATGTAGGTTCAGTGACTATTTGGATTTATATACAGGTAAAGACTATCCGTAGTAGTGCATTAGCACCTTGAGAGCCTAGCGGGTGAGTAGTCGCGCTTAACAAATACTGATTGATTGATTGATTGATTATGTTAAAGGGCTTCAGTATCTGGAGGAACTTGGTTTTTCCTGAACAACTGTGTACAAATTGATCACCGTGTGCAGGATAGGCTACCCTTTTATTTATGGTCAGCATGAACTCGGCTACCCATGAAGTGTATGGTATAGGGTCAATGTTGCACATAACACAAGCTTGCTTTATCTATGGTGGTTGTATCTATGATAGCAGTAATGATGCTCCATATTATTCAGAGCTATTTTGCACTTATGTAGCTCTAATGGTACACCCGTTTATAGAGCAATCTGTACAAAAGAAGCTTGGGTGATGTCATCAGTTATATCATCACTGATGTTATCAATGATATAATTTGAGATGCCATCAGTGATGCCATAAATGATGTCATAGAACATGTCATGAGTGATGTCATGTGAGGTCATAAGCAGTTCATAGTGGGGGGGCACAAGTTATAGTTAGCTCTGCTGACTAACTGATGAATTTCTATGTATTCTTTAAAGTTCAAAACGTTATTGTTGTCACTGACAAATTCACCCAACTATAACATTACTTTAACCTTTGTTTTTTCAGTGAATATACACACACACACACATACACGCACACACACACACACAAGCACACACACACACACGGATATCTTGAATTCTTGTTCTTTAATAACTTTGCATTTATTTGACGCATCTCCGCGAACCTTTGCAGACCTGTTACACCCGTTATATTGTCGAAAGATTGAAAGTTTTGCTGCGTTTGGTCAAGGAGGTGCAAAGAACAAAAGTGGGTTCCAAAACATGCTTGAAATCCATTGCATTTTGCGTTCACTTTTGTATTTCACGTAGCGGCATAACGGCTGAAGAATTGTAATGAAATTTCACAGCAATGTACATTAGACTATCTAGATGATTCGTTTTGCTATTGCAAGATATGTTGTGAAGTGGTTATGAAGTTATAAGGTGCAACAACTTAGTGATTTCTTTTAGCACAATACTACTAAAAGTAGCAAGTAAGCACAAAAAATAAACTAGACTGTATATGTTAGGTTTCAGATTTACTACAGAAACAACTGAAAGACCCATTTATGATCAAATGCTAATGGAAACCCATAAACAAATACATAATGAATAGAATACATCTTAATCTACATAAGTTTTCTTTGTATGCTCTCTGGCTCACAAAATAATAGTGGCCCAACAAGCCAAACAAAAACCATCTTTCTTAGGCACCCCTGTGCAATAAAATGAAAAATTGACCTAGCAGTGAGACACACAAACTACTATTGGAAGGACATGATAATTGGCCACTAGGAAAAAATTAATCTCAATTTTTATAACAATAGCAACGATTGCCTTTCATTCACTTTGTAGCACAATACTGGTAAAAGTAGCAAGGATGCCCAAATGATAAACTAGACTGCATATGTCAAGTTTCAGATTTACCGTATGAACAACTGAAAGACTAATTTATGGTCACATGCTATTGGAAACCTATAAACAAATACATAACAAATAGAATACTTCTTAATCTACATACGTTTTCTTTGCATGTTCTCGGGCTCACAAAAAAAACTGTGCCCAACGAGGCAAACAAAAACAATCTCCCTTTTGTACTCCTGTGCAACAAATGGAAACATGGCCTAGCAGTGAGCTACACAAATTACTATATGGAGGACATGATAATTGGGCATTAGAAAAAAAAAATTTTTGTTATCTCATTCACTGTGGGCTTCATATGTAACACAACCCTACTAAAAGTAGCAAGGATGGCCAAAAAACTAGACTGCATATGTAAAGTTTCAGAATTACAACATGAACAACTTAAAGACACATTTATGGTCACATGATTATGTAAACCAATAAACAAATACATAACAAATACAAAAGCTAAAAAGAAATAAATCACATTAACTCTGATTGCCACTCTGTAGTTATAGTTAGTATTCCCAAAGATTGGAATTTCTCGGATATTAGCTACCTAATAACTTTCCACCTGTTTGGCGAATCACCACAAAACTTTCAAGACCTATAGATAGCATTTTGTGCATTTTGAGATGATGTACATTTTTGTGGTGAATCGTTAAGGGGGTGCAAAGATTAAAGGGGGTCCCAAAACACTTTTTTCCACAAATGCATTTTCTATAGACTATTGTATTTGAAGTAGTGCGAAAACGTCTGAATGGATTTACATGAAATTTGGCAGGATTATACATTATGGTGCAGAGATTATGCTTTTTGGGTACTGCAATTAAGTAGAGTATGTATTTTTTAAGGCTTAAGGCATTTAGACTTAGTGATATCTGTGACTGATGTACATTTGTGGAATTTCACAAAATGTTGTGAAACTACCGCGGTACAAGGCTGTAAATATATTTTAAAATATATAAATACATTTCCCGATCTATTACCACTTTAATAAAGTGGTAATAGGTAGGGACCTTCTACTTACCTATATCTAAGGCCCTAACACTGAACACAGCCAAAGTGTAGTAAAAACAATATGGCTGCCTTTTCATTCTCTAAAAACAGCCATTACCCAATTATATACAGGCTTGTCATTGCCATGTACCACCTTATACTGCAAAGTTATAAAGGTATACCATGACCCAAAATATAACTAAGGCCTAGCTGTATAATTGTATTGCGGTACCCTTGTGTCATGCATGGTGTTTTATGTGCAATGCAATACTTAAGTCAGATTTACAAAGCAACGCAAGGCCACCATGAATGGCCTTGCGTTGATTGGTAAATATAGAGAAACGCAAGGCAGGACAATTTGCTGTTTTGCATTACTCTGCAAACTATAAACTACATTGATGCTAAAGTTCACATACATCCATATGCCACTCCACTATATGCTATTCCACTCTATGCCTCTCCACTGTACAAGACTCCATTCCACGCTATTGCACTCTAAGCTTTTACACTGTATGCGACGCCACTGTGTGCCACTACACTCTACGCTTTTAGACTGTACGCACCACTACTCTACGCCATTCCAGTCTACGTCACTCCACTGCACGCCACTGCACTGGACGCTACTCCACTATACGCTATTCCACTCTGGGCCATTCTACTGTACGCCATTCCACTCTATTCTATCCCACTGTATGCCAATCGACTCTACAACACTCCACTGTATGCTCTTCCACTGTAAACCACTCCACTGTATGCTACTCTACTCTACGGCACTCCAGTGTACGCCACTCCACTGTATGCTGTTACACTCTACCCCATGCCACTTCAGTGTACCCCACTCCATTGTATGCTACTCCACTATACACTATTACACTCTATACAACTTCACTGTACAACACTCCGCTCTAAGCCATTCCACTCTACCCTATTACATTGTCCACAGCTCCACTCCACGCCTCTTCGTTGTACACCATACCACTGTATGCCACTCCGCCATAAACTACTCCAGTGTATGCCAGTCCACTATATGCTATTCCACTGTATGCTACCACACTCCATTGTACGCTATTCCATTGGACGCCACTCCACTGTACGTCACTATACTATATGCTAGTACACTCTACCCCATTCCAGTGTATGCTACTCCAGTTTACACCACTTCACTGTACGCCCCCGCACTGTCTGCTACTCCACTATATGCTATTTCAGTCTACTCCATTCTACTGTACACCACTCCACTCTACGCTATTCCACTGTATGCCACTCCACTATATGCTACTCCATTGTACGCCACTCCTGTGTACACCACTTCACTCTATGCCACTCCATTCTACGGTAGTCCATTGGACGCCACTCCACTATATGCAATTTCACTCTTCTCCACTCACTGTACGCCACTCTACTCTACGCTATTCTACTCTGCACTGTTCCACTCTACACTATTCTACTCTACGCCACTCCACTGTACTGCACTCTATGCTATTCCACTGTACGCCACCCCTCTCTATTTTATTACACTGTTCCCAACTTCAGTCTCTGCCCCTCTACTGTGTAGGATGCCACTCTACAGCACTCCACAGTTTGCCACTACACTGTATGCTATTACACTCTACCTCACGCCACAATACACTTCACTGTACGCTTCTACACTATACACTATTACACTTTACACCAGTCCACTGTGTGCCCCTACACTATACGCTATCACACTCTATGCCACTCCACTGTACATCACTCCAGTCTATGCTACTCCACTCTACGCTATTCCACTTTATGCCACTCCATTGTATGCTACTCCACTGTACGCCACTCCAGTGTACTCACCTCCCCTCTACAAAACTCTAGTACACTCTATGCCACTCTACTAGACTGTACTCCACTCTATCCCTGTACACTCCACTGCCCAAATTTGTGTTCAACTCTATGCCAGTACACTTTATTGTACAACACTGTATTCCACTCTACAACAGTTTTCAACACTCTACGACACAGCACTCCTCTCTACTGTATGAGAGGACACTCCAATTTATAACAGTTTCCTCGACTCTACGCTATGCCACTTCAATGTATGCCACCCCACTCTATGCTAATCTACTGTACCCTACTTCACCCTACGTCACTCCACTCTATGCTATTCCACACTATGCGCCTCCACCCTTGTACATTCTACTGTACAGTATTATAGTGTATGCCACTTCACTTACGGTAATCTATTCTATACCACTACACTGTATGCCACTCCACTCTGCGCCACTCCATTGTATGACACTCTCCTCCACGCTATATAATTCCCCTCTATAAAAGTCTACCACACTTCATGGCACTCTATAGCATTCTACTCCACTCTAACCCCATACACTCCATTGCCCAACTCTATACTCAACTCTATGCCTATACACTCCAATGTACAACACTCTATTCCACTATACAACACTTTTCTATACGACACAGCACTTCACTCTACTGTACGAAACCCCACTCCAATTTATAACAGTTTACTACCTATGCTACACCAGTACACTCCACACTATGCCACTCTACGCTACGAAACACCAATACAGTCTATTGTACTTTACTCCACACCACTACACTCAACTCTACTCCACTGTATGAGACTTTACCTCACTCTACGCTACTATACAACAATCCACTCTAAGCAGGTCCACTGTTGCACATATTTCTCTACTCTATGCAACTCCACTCTACTACACTATATGCCACTGTCCAACACTTTACTCCTGTCTATATCCCTTCACTCCTCTGTACAACACTGTACTATAGTGTATGCCTTTGTACAACACTCTACTCCAATCTACTCTACGATACTCTAGTTCACTATACAACTCTGTATGCAACTCTTTGTTTGCCACTGCACCCCACTTTAATCCACTCTACTCCACTACACCACTGTATGCCACTCCACTCTACGCCACGCTATGCCATTGTACTCTTTAATACTGTATGCCAATCCACTCTACCACACTCTACAACACTGTACTGTACGCCACTCCACAATACAAAAATCAACTAAACTGTATGCCACTCTATTCTACTGTAGTCTACATCACTTTCTAATACTATATGATACCCCACTACACTCTATTGTACAACACGGTACTCCAATTTATTACACTTTACTCAACTGTATATTACGCCACTCCACTCTACTGCACTCTACGCCGCTATAGTCTATGACACACCACTCCACTCTATAAAATTTTATACAACTCTACACTACTCCACTCCAGTGTACTCCACTCCACTTTACTCCACTCTACTACACTTTATCCCACTCTACGCCACTGTACTATACTCCGCTCTATGCCACTCCACTGACTGACACTCTACTCCACTGTATGCAATTACATTCTACAACACTGTACTACACGCTATGCCCATCCACTCTGTGCCACTGTACTACACTGTATGACACTAATGACATACCACTCAACTTCTCTCTATGATACAGCACTCCACTATATGACACAGCACTCCACTCTAAGACACTCTCCTCCACTGTACTCTATGACACTCCACTTGTCGATACTCCACTCTCTGACACTGTATTTCCCCCTACTCCAATCTGAAACACTCTGCTCCACTCTGACAGTCTATGACACCCTACGCTACTGTTTGACAAGCCATTCCACTGTACAACTCGCTGCTCCAGTCTACGATACTTGACTCCACTATATGAGACACCATTCCACTCCAATTTATGATACTTTACTCAACTGTATGCTATGAAACTCCCCTCCACTCCACGCCACTATAGTCTACGACACACAACTCCAATCTATGGAATTTTACTCCACTCTACACTACCCCACTCCAGTGTGCTCCACTCCACTATAATCCACTCTACTACACTTTATCTCACTCTACGCCACTGTCCTACACTCTGCTCTATGCCACTCCACTGTCCGACACTTTACTCCACTGTGTACAATTCCACTCTACAACACTGTACTACACTCTATGCCACTCTATTCCACTCTGTGCCCATCCACTCTATGCCACTGTACTGCACTGTATGGCACTCAATGACACACCACTCAACTTCTCTCTACGATACGCCACTCCAGTATATGACAGGGCATTCGACTCTATGACACTCCTCCACTGTACTCTACAACACTTCACTTGACAATGCTCCACTCTTTGACACCGTACTTCACCCTACTCCACTCTAAAACACTCTACGACAGTCTATGACACCCTACTCTACTGTTCGACACGTCATTCCATTGTACAACTCGCTGCTCCAGTCTATGATACTTAACTCCACTATATGAGACACCATGCCACTACATTGTATAACACTTTACTACACTGTACGATACACTCCTACACTCTACTCTACTCCACTCTATTCCAATCTACAATACTCCACTCCATGACAATAGACTACCACAACACTCTCCTCCACTGTACTGTACGATATTCCACTTTACAACTCTCTCCTTGCGACATTGGACTCTACGATTTGAAACACATTTTAATTAAAAATGTTCAAAAAAACAATGTAATTCAAATTAAAAAAACAAAGATTAAAGCTTAGTTATAGTTAGGAAAACTTATTTTCCAAATACAAGCCAAGCTTAAACTACACAATTAAAAGAAATTCTAAAGTTTATATTTAGAACTTTCATTTATAATTTGTCTACCACCTTCAAATTATTATAAGTAGCGGACCTCGTTACTCACTCTTTTCAGCTCGGTAACCAGAAAACGCTAACTATAACTCGCCACTCTACCATGAACTGTGTTCTCACAAATAATGATACTCCACTGTACAACTCTACACTGTACAAGACTCTCCGCCACTCTTCTGCACAACACTACACTCAACAACACTGAATCATACAACACTCTGCTCCACTGAACTCCACTCTATGCCACTTCACTCTACAGCACTCTGCTACACACTATGCCACTCTACTCAATGACACTCCACTCCATCACATGACACTCCAGTCAACGACACTCCACTGTACAATACTCAGCTCACTGTTCTACACGCCACTACCCTATATAACATGCCGCTTCACTCTGCTACTATACACTCCACAATACGCTACACCACGACACTCTACTCCACCCTATTCCACTCTACAATACTCCACTCTACGACACTCCTTCACTGTACTCTACTACACTCCACTTTACTCAACTCCAATCAAAGACACTCCACACTGAGATTTGAAACATATTTTTATTAAAAATAAAAACCATTAACTTACAATGAAAAAACAAAGGTTAAGGATAATGTTCAGCTCGAAATACCTTAAGTATTCTTTCTATACAAACCCAAGTTAATATATACAAACATAAAAAATTGTAAAGTTATAATTATAACTTCAATTTATAATTTACGCACCACCTTCAAATAACTATAAGTCACGCACCACTGAACACAGTCGTTACCTAACTCGCCACACTACATTAACTATAACTCATGCCTTTTCCATGCACTGTTTATACCCTTGCATTCTACATCACTTATGGCATGTGAAATCATAGCATTCATAACAACACTTATAACTTCTCAAATGAAATTATTTGTCACAACACAGTGCATTGTAGAGGAGCGAGTTGTAATGAGTGTTGTCTGGTTAGCGAGCTTGTGGAACGAGGTCCGCTACTTATAATAATTTGAAGGTGGTGGATAAATTGTAAATGAAAGTTATAACTATAACTTTAGAATTTTTTAAGTGTGTACTACCTTTCTTTTTTTCATTATATGTGTGTGTATGTGTGATGAATCTTCACAAAACTTTCCCCAAAAAGTGAATCCACTTGAGCTTCTTCCTGGAAAGTTATGGGGGGATCCGCCAAGCAGGGGCAGAGAAAAATGGGGCGGGGTCCTAAAACACGTTGATCCCCATGCACAGCAGCCCCCCAACAATATTTTAAACAAAAACACAGTAAGTCTCCTGGGTCATGGAATCCATGACCCCAGGAGTGCTTACCATATTTTTGAAAGCACTCCAAGCTATATGCTCTTCAGGTGGAGTGCAGGGATCCCTTGGGGTTGGTTCTGTGGCTGCGCTTTGTGACCTGTATTTTTTTTTTTTTAGAGACTCAAAGACATGTTAATCAATCAATTTGGTTTTATTGTATCAGCATAAAAAGCCTTACAAACATTCACTCAAATCAAATACAAGATAGTCCTTCACGGCAAACCATATGTAAAAACATTCCTTTTTAAATACATTAAGATGTTATTCAAAAAGTGCTCAATATTACAGTGTAGATAAAATTAGCTGGTACTTTGATAAAATACATACTACCTACAATATCTTGTTTGGACGTTAAAGCAGAGAGAAGAAGTAAATAAATTAAAAACCAGGTTTGTATTGCTAGATAGTAGGGTATTTAGGGCAGAGGCACGGGTAACTACAGGTGTTTCACAACCTAACACAGATCATCACTACTACAGTCTGTATTAAGCAATGCTAGGATACCAGGGAATCTGGACTTTGAGACCACCCAAATGCCGAATAACCAAGCCAATAAATTACTACTTTTACGACTTGACTCTGGGTACCGTCCCCATCCAAGGCACTGGTTGATATAAACTATAAACAATATTCGAGTGCCCAGTATGATAGACATCATTCTTAGGTCTGCATACTGTTCACCTGCTAGTGCGCCGCTTGTTATAAAAAGCTAACAGTTATAAGAAGCCTATGATGATAGACATCAGACTAGGTGGTAGGTACAGTTCATGCGCCTGCAAAGTAAGAAATGGTTATACGGAGGCGTGCACTCAGCTCATTTTACCACAGGTAAAGTTTTTTTGTTGGTATAAAACCTGTGCGTGCAATTCGATGCAGCGTTCCCTGCATCTCTCATGATTAGGTACACTATGTATGACGTGGTATCAGTCTGTGAGCCCTATTTGGTGTAGGAGGTTTTAAGTAGCTCTATCAATTGTTTGATCACTAGCTAGGTCCCCCAAAGAAAGGCTGATACATTTTAAAAGATATCCTCCCTATCTGTCCTATTTCATAACTCGATAGCGTCCTTAGTGCTGAGGATCCCATATTACTCAAAAAGAGGCCGCAGCCACTTGGATCGAATGGATGCACGGGGGGGGGGACGACACTATAATCCACTTAGAAAGTCCTGGGCTCTTTGTCGTTTCATTTTCACTGGATATGACCTTGTTAGATATATCTGTAGTCTGAACAGTATGTATACCGCCTTCTGTGGTTAGGCTGTATTTTGTCCAGGTAATCTTTAAACCCTACCTCAGTCCTAGATCTCAGATAGGAGTCTATTAGACCGCCGGGTCAAGAACTCCCGGCCTTAATATCCCTTATTAAGGTGTAATAGGCCTTTACGTTCCTGATTAATATAATCCAGTATAAAATCGGCTGAATTCTGGCCTGGTCGGTAATGGAGACAACGCCCAGTTCTGCAAGGACCGGGGTACTACATCCCAGGTTCAACAAAGAGATGAAAAAATTGTTTTCAACTACCTGTAGTTTCTTCATTTTTTCATACCCCCATATCTTGGCTCCATGCAAGGTGGCTGCTACCGCCTTCTGTTTGTAAATTTGTAGGATAATACTTAAGTGTTGGGAACCTGCCTTATACCTTATACCACTCGACTGGTTTGTTGCAGAATAATGGTAATTTCAGCCTAATTTACTGATCAGACGGATACCAAGGTAATCATAATAGCTGACCACATCAATTCGCTCTTCATTTACCCTGAACTTTCTTTTAAGTGATGGGGATGGTGTATTACCATTGTTTTTGTTTTAGTGATGTTAATGACCTGGCCTTAGCTGATACAATAATCCATTAATCTGGTCAGTAATTTATGCATGGCATTCTCAGTCCTGGTAATTAGTAACGCATTATCTGCAAATACGAGGATCAGGACCTTGCTGCCTGCGATTTTTGGGACATCAAAGGGGATTCCCTGAAGATATTCCACTAAATCATTTACAAATAAAGTGAATAGAAGTGGGGCTAAAATACACCCTTGTCTTACCCCCTTTTCAATCAAGAACGGAGCAAAACGCTTCCCCATTTCCTCATAACAAACAAAGGTGGTATTATCCTGATGCAGGCCTTTTATAGTTTGTATCAATGGACTTACAACTCTTAGTCGCTCCAAGGCTTCCTATAATTTAGAGCGATTGACCAGGTCGAGGGCTAATTTCAGGTTGATAAAGTTTAGGCATAGCGAGGTTTTATGGATAACGGTATATTTACAGCACACCAAGTATGAGAGGCATATCTGCTCAACTGTCCCAACTTTTGATCTAAAGCCAGCCTGCAGCTCTGTCAATAAGTTTCTGGAATCTACCATACCTTGTAGTTTATGGAGTAATACTTTCCCCAATATTTCCCCTGCTCCATCAAGGAGGGAGATTGTGCGATAGTTTTATGGATTCCCTAGGCCACCTTTTTAGGTCTCGCCTAGCGATGCAGCGCAAAGCGCTGCTCGAAATCTATTGTTGCCGACTTTTGCTCCGATGCAGGACAGGAGATGTGCACGCGCATGGTGCGAGCAGGAGTTGTAATAGCGCCGCAAGCCGTACGCGTGCACATCAACTGTCTGTGCCGAAGCTTAACAGACAGGAGATGTGCACGCGTACGGCTCGCCGCGTTATCACAACGCCTGCTCGCACCATACGCGTGCACATCTCCTGTCCAGGCAGCCGATGCGCACGCTCACGGCGTGTCTTCAGCTTGTTACAGATTTTGGCTGCCACTCGTGGAATGCGTACTAGGCTGATTGGTAGGACTAAGTTACTGCACACACTTGCCACGACCCGTGAGCTTCGGGGCGGCGTTGTCGATGCGGGTCGGATATGCACAGGTGCGGGGAGGTAGCGTGGCGGCGATTTGGACGCCATTCGGGGGAGAGGGGGTTGTTTTCCGGGCTCGGCACACTGGTGGGTGGCTATCGGGGAAGAGTGGAGGTGCTACAAACGTGCCCCCCTTGCATAGCGCTTGCCTGATTTAGATAGCGCTGCGAGGAGGAAGGGGCAGGTAGAGCGGTAGCCCCCTTCCTTCACCCTTTCTTCCGGTCTCCTCCTTAGAGCCGCCTTACTCTGCCTCAATAGCAGGGTCCTGCCAGGTCTCAGACCCAGCAGTCATTAGGCACTGCCTTTGAACGGCTCTCTGTGGACGGGCAGACACACTCTCGACAGTGTAAAACCCTCCAGGAAGTGGCAGTGCCTGCAGTAACTCGGAGTGGCTCTTTCTCCGGATTTTG
This sequence comes from Calotriton arnoldi, assembly GCA_963921515.1. NCBI lineage: Eukaryota > Metazoa > Chordata > Amphibia > Caudata > Salamandridae > Calotriton > Calotriton arnoldi. The sequence continues at coordinate 1,317,652 of CAWUFW010003224.1, read as the reverse complement.
TGTGTCTGTGTTGGTTTCATCCAGCGCATCGCCCGGTACAGGGGGCGCTGGGAAGTGTTGGCCTCGGTGAGTGCAGCCGGTGGGTGTGTAAGGGGCCACGAGTGGGCGCTCTGGAGCAAGGCTGTTGGCACTACAGGTGTTTGGCTGCGGGTCATAAGAGTCCAGGAGACATGCCCATCCAAGCCCTGGCCTCTCTGAAGAGAGCACGCAGCGATGGTCCGCTATGTGCGAGTGTGTGAAGGGGTGCACAGCGCTGAAGGAGGTTACAATGGTGTGTGAGATGGGGTGAAGGGTGAAATGCCGGCAGAAGGACAGCGTGAAAGACCGTAAAGACGAGGAAGTCGATGACGTTTGAGATGGAAGATTCCAGAAATATGTGGGGAGATATGGCGTGAGATAGCGCCTAGCAGGCTGCAGGGGAGGGCGGGGTCACCGGGACACTCCGAAGGCCACTGTTCACTGACACTGATGGCAGGAGTAATTTGCTAACGGCGGCGTAGAGGCACCAGTCGGCAATATGGGGGAGACACTGGGTAGCGCGCTCGTTGGCACACAAAGGCGGTGGCGTGTGCATACAGGCGGCAGCGGGTGGTCACACACACATGCCTTCTGTTCCTTGCAATGGCGCCCTCCCTCACAGGCTGCTTCCTCCCTTCCTCTCAGCCTGCCTGTCTTTGTGTCTCTCCTCTTTCCATGGGAGTTTATAAGCTCTCCTGCCTTTACAAAGGCAAGACCACCACCAACTTGCAATACCACATACCATCGTCCCTAACAACCCCCATATAACGCCTTCATTTCCTAAAATGTGAGGGACAGTACAGCAGCGAAAACTGGATTAAAAGGATAATGCCAGCTGCGTGGCTAATATAATAAAGGGAGTGGCTTAAATTACGTGCACAAAAATCGGTGCTTAGCATAGTGTGCTGCCCCACTTGTATTTTGCTGTTTCTGTCATTGCATCCAGATATATGATACAAGAAGTAGCAGCATACTGACAATAAGTCGGGTATATTGGCTTTGTCAATGGTTGTTAGTTGCATAAGATAAATAAGCAGCAACTATGGCTTGGGCTAAATTATGCGGCAGGGTTGAGCGAATTATGCGGCAAAAAAACACACCCAAAAAAAACCCTGGCAATTTATGCGGTATAATGCAGCACATTTGGGTGCATGGTGAGTCTAAAGAGGCGCAAGCTGCCGAAAGATAGTGGGAACACAAGTCACACAACTACAGGTGAAATGTAAGGGGATAAAGGCACGGGGAGATAATATTGCTCACTGGCTAGGGCAATCAAATAACGTTCACGGGTAACAACGTATGATGCTAGGCGGAAAAAAAAAAAAAATGCCGCTACACCAGAAGGGTACAGTGTACAAAAAACAGCAAAACCAAACCAAGGGAAGGGAGTTGTTCAACAGGACCAATATATTTTACTAAGGATGGAGCTAAGAAGGCTACAATAGCGTTAATGCATGTAGGTCAAGCAATAAGGCAGCCATGCAGGAATGGGGAAAGTCCTAATTCATACGCAGACTCCCTCTTACAGCACGGTATATTAACAGAGGTATTAAGCTACAAGGCGGTGGCATAGCAGTGTTGCCCCAAGGGCACAAACAAAGGGTGCAGTATTAGGGGATGGCAGCACAGCCGCATGCATAGTTATAGTCCAAGGGTCCTCCGCCATGTCCCAGTTAGTTGACTACAGTAGGACAGTGTCCTTGGAAAGGGAGGAGATCCATTCTGACCCTCTGGCCTCGGGGATGGTGTGCAAGGCTCATCGCCGGGGGTTTGGGGTGGAGGGGGTTGGGAGAATGGTGAGCTCCTGGCGCCTTCCTCCCCCTTCCCCAGCGCTCCTCCACCAATGCCGGATGGGTCGGGGAGGGGGGATGGGTGATGGAATAACAGTCAGGAGGGAGTATACACATTTACTTACAAAGAGGCACTGCCCACCTGGCCTTTGGAGTAACAGAGGGAAGGAGAGGTATATTTCAGTGGGAGTCATACTACCAACGATAGACACGCCTGGGGCACAACACTAGGTGGGTGCCAGGAGGTGGACAACAATGGTAGTCTGCATGTACGGTTCACAAGAGCTGGTGCGGCAAAGTCTGGGTGCAGGTGGTGCAAATAACAAGGCTAACATGTTGTTTCTATTTTAGATTATAAGCAAGGAGGCAGTCCATTCTGATGGAGAAGGGGCTGTGTAAACGGAGCAAAAGGGGTGTCAGTAGTGGCGGAGGTCACGGACTGGGCAAACAAAGCAGGAACAAGCATAAGGGGTCGGGGGACTGGAACAAAAGGTAAGTTTGGAAAACAGGATGGGCGTCAGGCTTCAGAGTATAGGGAACACCACCAAGACAGTGCTGGGGGGTACCGTAGCAAGCGTATGGACCTCTGCGGCCTACACCAATGCCGGACGGGTCGGGTGGAGGGGTGGGAATTGATAGTCGTCATTGGCATAGAAACAGTTACCCATAGAGTAACATCTATTGTCGTCGGTTTTGGTAGCGAAGGGGTACAGGAGATGTGCAAACGCCCGGACAGGCGTGCACGCACACGCCCGGACAGGCGATGTGCACGCGTACGGCTCGCGCGTTCAGCACATTACTGCTACGGAGTTTGTGTGCGAGTAGCCGAAGGTTTCCTCTGCGTAATATTTAAGGTGTTATGTAAAGTGCCAACTCATCAGCAAGGTGCAGGGCAGACGAATGCTTCACAGAGAATGTTATATTTTTATTTCACCAGCAGTAGCCCAAGCATGCTTGCAATACAGTATGTTTTGGCGGGGGGTGCGCTAGATGAGACAGGAACACTCAATTCTCGATTGGGACAGTACACTTTACATTGTGTTTTTGTGGTTTATGTTGCACACATTACCACAGTACACAGATCCACAATTTAAGGCACTGTGAGATACTTTTCCCCAGAGCCACACGATTTCTGGTCAAGTACCGAAGGTGGGACAGGTACTGTGTTGGAATATTAAATATGTATTTAACTTATGTTATTTATAGCAGGATATAGCGCTGCCCGTTTTACATGCAACAATAGAAACTATTAGTCCAGAGAGTACTTTTTAAAGAAAATTTGCTCATTTAGGTAACTTGTTTTTCAAGGAACTTTTAGGACATGCAATATTTGAGGAGAACGGTACCCTGATATACAGCTGGGTATCAGGAGCATGTTGATGAATGTTGATGCTATCTTCTCTTCGCTATATCTATAATGTTTAGGCCCCATATACTTGTGGCAAGAAATTATTTTAATGATGACAGCCAGCCTTATTATAAAGGACACAAGTCATGTCGACTATATTTTGTGTATGGGCAAAAAGGGTTGGGAACAGAAGCCTACAGCTTTAAAAAACCAAAGATATGAACAGATTAGAAAAGTTGGTGGCGCCCATTTGTATTAAAAGCGATTTACCTATACATTGGAAGACGTTGTGCTCGTGGACTTGGTTTAACGCTCTCTCGAACGTTGGACAAGCCTGGCCTACAGAGCCACGTAATGGTTTCATGGTCTTAGGTACTTTATCAGCACATTCTGAAGATTAATAATTAGCTGCTAAAACAGTTTATGATTCTTCCAATTCAATGACAGCAACCAAGCTCTCCTGTTCTTCATTGTGGCTAGTCAAAACAAGCATTTGCAATGCAATAGGTCTCGCATTTGCAAGAGTTTAACCTATTGGCATTGTAAATGACAATGCCTTTTATTTATGTTTTAAAAACCAACACATAAATAAAAGGCATTGCCATTTACAATGCCAATAGCTCAAACTCTCACAACTGCGAGACCTATTGCATTGCAAATGCTTGTTTATGTACTGGTATTAATATTGCTGAACACCAGGAAGCGGGTATACTGCCACTATTTATGGCAGCGTTAAAAACCTTAGTCAGGACCCATGACCAGTAACTTGGGTCCATCTGGTATATATCTAACAGTACACCCTCTGGGTCAGGCGCCTTGTTTTTTTTCATAGATAGGAGTTCTCGTTCAACTTCTGGTCTTAAAATTTGCAGACAAGCGATCTCCCTTAGACCAGCATTCTTGTGCCCATATCCATGGTCTGATGGACGCCCTGGCCCCCCTCCTTGTCCAGCCTATACAGGTTACTAAAATAATCTTCCCAGGCCTTTTAACAGATGTGATGGCTTATATGATTGGTGGTTCCTCTTTCAGCATTGCTAACTAATCTCCAAAAGTACCTGGAGTTCTACTTGACTGTTACCTACTTCAATTCCTCCCATAACAGGTGCTGTTGACTAAGTTTCCTGGTTTTAGCAGTTGCTTGTAGGGCTGCCTGCGGGTCTGAAAATACATTTCACTTTGCCTGTCACAGTGTTGATGAATTAGGGCCTGTGAGACTCACCTTTTTTCCTGATATCATTCCTGGTCATACTAAGCAAGTTTAGGTTTATTAACTTGGCCTTAGATAGTAGGATTAGTCAGGCGTGTCCACATTAATTTGATCTCTCTTAGCAATGTCTGAAAGGTGTTTAACATAATTTTGTTTGCTACATCCTGTACAGTAAAGAAGACCTCTCCCATACTATCTAATAGAGGTTCTAGCTGGGACAGCTCAGCAAGATATTTATCATACTTCCAGCGTATTGTTCTTCTATTATTAGCTGTTTTGATTGGGACAGGGTAGTAGTTATCAGTGTATATCTGGGTCTATATACTACTGACCCCGAGTGCAAGTCTCACTGTGAGAGGGCCATGATCACTTTCTACCCGCCTCACTACAGGCATGTTGCTTACATTAGCCCAGTTCTCAAGGTTGATTAGGACAACATTTATGACCGAACCCCTAAGGCCTATTCTATAAGTGTTTTTGACTGGGGTGTAAGAAATGGTGCAGCCATTTAATGGCCTCACCCTGTCTGCATTGCAAATGCCTCACCCTCTCTGCAAGGCTTGCCCCATGCCATATCAGGTTCTGGTATAGTATAACGCCCATACTCCATCAGAATATCATCGTTAACCATTCAGTCCATTGGACGGACATTGAAATTCCCACAGATCAAAAGGAGATGTTTGCCCCTCTCAGCCTTGGCTTCTCCCTTGCGGAGGCTTTGACTTTTTAGAGACGCTAAATAAATCATCGAATTGGACCGTATCAACTCTACATCCCCCCTCCATCCTGGTGGAATGTAAACATTAATTATGTCCATGCAAACAACTTCCTTGTTTGGTTTCAGCAACCTAACATAGAGTAAGTTGGAACCCACTAGTGTTGTGGAACGTTGGACCATCCCACAATTTAGGTTACATGCAACATAGACTGTCAAACCGCCACACGGTGTACCCTTTTTCTGTCTAACAGCCGAGGTATGGAACTAATGATAACCCTGGAGACGATCTTCGAATAAGGACCATGTTTTCTGAAAACAACAAATAGTAAAATATTGACAAACTTCACCCAATAACTGTCTTAGATTTTTGGCCCCAGTAGAACGAAATTCCATGACAGAATATTCATATTGTTTGTGACCATATTATTAGAAGTGCTTTGTGTTCAAGATCATCCATGCTGCATGTACTTCCAATCTGTGTGTTCAAATTTCTCTCCTCTAATACTTTCCCTGTACTTCTGCCGCCCAGCTCCTGGGATAGCCATCCCCAATCTCAGTCGATATGTATTGCTTGCACTGCAGTCACTTGATTCGAACTTGGGCTATTATAACTATCTCAAGCTGTTATCAATCATTGTAATATTCAGGTTTTCAAAGAGATTAGCTCGGAACTGATGATTAGTTCACGTTTTCCCCAAGGTTGTGGATTTGTCTCTCCCCGATTGCCACTGGGTCGTTTCTGCTGTATTGGTGGAACTATTAGATGACTTTACTCCTTCCTTCAGATTTGTATTATTTTTGAACGGTAACACATCTATGCCCATTACATGAAGATCGTTTAGGGGTTGGAGTAATAGTCTGCCAAAGTTAGTGAAGGCAAACTCGACCTTGGAGGTTAGGATGTCTCTGAGGTTCGACGTAAGCCCCCTTGTTTTCTAGTGGCACTCTCTTAATGTCGCAAGATGTTATGACTCGTAGCGCTGGGTCCATGTGGAAAAGATTTAATATGTGGCTCCTATTGAGTGGATTGAAGCAGCTCAGGTCTGGAAACATATGAATACATTCATAATGACTCATCATCTCTGATGCTTTATTGTCTACTGGACAAGACAGAGGTGTACCGTGAAGTCTATAATTTGTGGTCCTAACACTGGTTATTCCCAGTCATTTAAGTTCATGTTGGGGGTGTACCACTGGATTTTGCTGTTTTATTGTGTTCGGGTGCCACTCTGCATCTCTCAATAATCCATTTATATAGTCATTCCCGAAGATGGCAGCATATGGGTTTAGAGATGTTACACGCAATTGTTTTAGACTAATGTCTGTTGATACTGTTATTTTGTTGTGTTCCATTTCAGGCCACTGATCCATGGGGGCTATATTGTGTGTGGTAGGAACGGCTATCATAGACGCTCCTTTTCTGAAGTTTTTCTTACTTAGTAATCGCGAACGCCTTTTTGTACCTTTTTTTTTGCAATTTTATATTTATTTTGGGGGATTGTCGATTGAGTTTTGTTTGCTGTCATGCCGTATAGTCGGGGATTTATTTGTCGCTTTTGCTTTGACCTTCATCTCAAAAATGGGGTAAGGAATTTTATCGATTTGTTTAGTTGTCCCCTCACTATGCATACCGTAATGTATAATGTCTTGAGTAGTAGTTACTCTGGCTCCCACTTCTGCAGCTACGTTCATCGCCCTGTTAGTGGAAACCTGTCTATATAAGGCTCTCATTGAATATATACATTGCTTCTTATCCTTCTACCCCCTTTTTATTTTTCTCGGCTGTAATTTTGAAGAGGTTAGGGTGGGCTTCTGCAGACAACTGCCCAGTTTGTAAGCCGTCATCTTCGGTTATATGCGGTGGCAGGGTAAGAATTGCGAGGTACTGCTCATATCTTTCTGCATCCCCCACAATACTACCGTCCTAGACTCCCAGGACTTGTATCAGTTTCATCGGTCAAGTACCCCTGGTTGTCACAGGTTTTTACGCCCATTCAGTCTTGCTCCCTTGGACAGAGCTCCTCTGTCTGTGTTATTGGATCCTTTTGTTTTTACTTGAATTTGCAAGCATGTGTAATATGGCAGAGTGCATAGAAATTGTGTGGTCAGACCCACCAAGTGTCTTCTCCAAGAGCATCAATATTGAGGTTAAAACTGTATGCAGTGAGTGCAGGGACTCGGATAAGATGGTATTCCTTCAAACTGCACTTGTAGGCGAACTTACAGATGGCATTTTACATTCAGGAAAATCCGAAAAGAATAAGTCAGCTATCTTCAACACTGATCTCTTGCCACTTGAACTTGGTGAGAAGGTTCAGGATCCCTGTGGACTCTTACTTTAACTGTTTGTACACACCCTCTAATCTTCCCTGCGCCCTTTTCAGTTACGGTAGGTAATATGGGAAGATCTGGAACAATATAGTTGTGGTTTACAGGGGGCACTGAATCAGTTGTTATAGTCATCAAATTACTTGCTGGTAGAGGAATACCTTGCTCAGTCTTTTTTCCCAGGAGGATGGCTGTTGGCAGCTTTTTTGGGATCTTACTGTTGTTCCCGTTCTTGTTGTTAATGCCTATTGCTTCTGTTACTAAACTCCTCTACCTCTTCTGGTCTAGTACTGCTTTGTTTCCCTACCAAAATGCGCTGGGCCTTATTATGGTGATCCTCCACAGTGGGCGTACTTTGTGTCAAATAAACTTCATCATTTCAGTCTCCTCTTGTCTGACCAGGAGCGACCCGAAGGTTCTAGGATCTTATGGGGGACCAATATTTTACAGGGGGCTAAATTGCCTTGTAATGTAGATTCTCCCCCTGCTTGCATGGCCATTGCCTCGGAGCCCTCATGTCTCAGGACTCAGGTCTATATAGCCTGTAGCCCTTGTTGTGATCCTCCTGCCCCTTGGTTGAGATGCCAGAAGACAATTGGATACTCTCATTGAGCGCCTCGTAACTTTTAACCTATCAGAGGCTTTTCCCTTCTTTGCAGTCATCTTTTATGATGGTGATTTGGTTATTTGATACTTAAATCAGATCCCACCATGGTGTTCCAGACGCTGATGGATACTGTAGTGTAGGAAAGTACCTCTTTTTGCATTGATAGCCCCTACTTTTGCCTGATGTGATTTCGAACTGTAAGTTCACTGGGTCCCTATTAACCAGGTTCCCAGTGCCAGATCTCTTTCCCAAACACTGTACCATGATTGGCATCACTTCAGCTACCCATGTAAGTCCCTAGTAAATGGTACCCCTCTGGGGCTGCAGCACTTGTTGTGCCACCCCAGGGACCACTCACCAAGGCTATGCACTCTGCCTTTGCAGGCTGTGTGTCTTGGTGCAGAGAAATCCGTAGAGTGGACATGGCACACAGCCCTGTGTGCAATGCCACCGTTACGCTGCATAAGGTATAGGTAAGTCACCTCTACTGCAGGTCTTTAGCCTTAATGCAGGGTGCACTATATCCTATGTGAGGGCTTTTCCGCATGAGCAGATATGCCCCTACAATGTCCAGTCTATTCTGAGATGTTGTAAGTTCACAGGGAAGCCATGAGGAGTACATGGGCGGGATACTTATCAGCATGAGTTTCCTAGCTCCATGATGGCTTCACTGATCTGATTTGTGGTATCTTGTCTTAATAAATCCTCACTGATTCCAGTGTTGGAATTATTAATAAATTCACACAGGAGACCCTTTTAGAGGGTCCCCTGAAAACCTACCAAGTACTGGTGTGGTCTCTGACTTGTGTTCGCAAGTCTGCCACCACCAGACATGATTCTGACCTCAGGGGTAAGAGCCAGGTCTCTCAGAGGACAGAGACAAGCCAGCTCTGGTTGGGAGTTGCTCACACCTCCTCCAGGCAAGATTTATATTATATAAAAATCAATATTAATTGTATTAATTGGTCCCGGATTTATTCTTGAGTGTGTGTCTCATTTATTGCCTCTGTGGAGTGCTCAGCACTACCCTCTGATAAGCCTAACTGCTCACCCACACTACCACAAAAAGAGCATTAGAATTGTATGTTTTTACCTCTGTGTACTAATTGGGGATTCTCTGGACTCTCTCCACAGTGTACTACTTTTTAGTACACTGTATAGAGAGCCAGCTTCCTACAATTGGTGGTTCAGCGGTGGGATAGAAAACTTTGCATTTGCTGGAACCACTTTGTCAATAAAAGACCACATGAATAAATCCAAAAATTGTCTTTAGTTCGTCACTTTTTTTCAATTAGTCTATTTTCTCAAAATTTTCAAAATTAACTGCTAGGGCCTTGGTTAAGTCCCTGAAACTAACTGATTAGAAATGTAAAAATCCGTACTTTAATTAGGACTAAGTATTAAGTGTGTAGTTATCTTTCAACTTTATAAAACGGTCCCAACTTTAGTAAGATAATGCCTGATACCGATAGCCAAGCCAAGCTCAGAAGCTAGACCTGAACCCTCACATGGACTTGAGCCATGCGCAATGTAGGGCCCTCTGTAAGGGCTATGGTCTCAAGCAAAAGTCCCAAGAAGGAATATCTCGGACAACTGATTGCTCAGTTTGCGAGAGATCACCCAGAACTGGTAGCCCAGTCTGAGGATGATGAACCTGCTAGCGAGATCCACTTCCTGAGTGGCCCTGGTGTCCCGAGATTGCCTCTCCAAGTTGCCTGCTCCTGACCGAGAGGACTTCAAAACGCATGACGCCCGGCTGACCTGTTCGCTCTGCACCCGGCCCCACCGGTCCCACAACTGACAAACCAGCTGTGCTCCCATGGTCCCCAAGCCCTTGTGACCTCCTCCCTTGAAGGAGCCCCATCGAACTTACCTGTAAGTCCTCCTGTGCAGTGTTCGTGTTTGCGCACCAGCTTCCAAGACCCTCAGCACTCTGCTCCCTGCCGATCCGGGACACTCTCGAATGTTTCCTGCTGGAACTTTTGTACCTGGTCCCGACATCGACTTAAAACGAGAAGGTGAACTTTGTGCAAGCATTGCCTGATTTTATATGCATTTTTATATTTTCCAAACTTTGCAAAATCGTAACTCCTAAAGTACTTACCTCAGAACTGTGTTCTTGGTCTTAAAAATGATATAAAAATCGATATTTTTTTTAATTGGTCTTGGATTTATTCTTGAGTGTGTGTCTCATTTATTGCCTCCGTGGAGTACAACAAATGCTTAGCACTACCCCTCAGATAAGCCTACCTGATCGGCCACACTACCACAAAAAGAGCATTGGAGTTATCTGCTTTTACCTCTGTAAGTCATTTGGGGATTCTCTGGACTCTCTGCTTAGTATACTTCTTTTTAGTACACAATATAGAGAGCCAGCTTCCTACATGTAGATAAAGGTCAGTAGTCAGCAATAGTTAGCAGTCAAGTGGAGGGCAATATATAATCCTTTGTTCCGATTGTACTGGGGACTTAACAGGAGGTTTACCACAGATGATGCCCTTTGAATGGCGGTGTTAGACGGCGGTGACAGGTGCCAAAAATCGGTATTAGGTAGGCAGGTAAGTAAGAAGGTAAATAAGCAGGTAGCTGCTAAAGGGTGTGGCACCATGGGAAGCAATATACGTAAGGAGCTAAGTCAAACCTCCGCAAGTCTCACCGACTTCTAGGTCGGCTGCTTCCGCCAGTGTCGAGAGGCTCCCCTGCGTCTAATGCACCATGTAAAGAATAGATGGCAATGACCCATACCCCTTTCGCTAAAAGGCCACAACCACAGTAGTCAGCGCACACCACCTGCAGCACCACGCCTCGCTATGTTACATTGGTTTTATAATTTTATAGTTTTCTCCTTTGTCCTCTTTAGGGGGTCATTGTTAATCACTCCTTATTGGTCCTCAGTGCTCCTCTTGGCGCTCCTTGGTACTCCTCAGTGCACCTTGGAAGCACCTTTGTCCTTCAAGCATTACTTGACCAAATTTGGCTTTGGGTAGGGCTAGGTATTAGACTGGACAGACACAAAGTGAGGGGTGATGTTAGGGCATAAAGATCAGCAGCTGAGGGGCCTCACTTCACGCTTCCTAGGGTAGGACCCAAAAATAGTCCAGCATTCCAGGAGGCACTCACCGCATGTTACTCCCAGCCACAATTACAATTGCCTCAGGCCGCTCCAGGTCTCCGTGCAGGCCCGCACATGACCCGCTCAAAGGCCTTTCGAGGCCTGCTCGCAATCTGCGGGTAATGCGGTTTGCGGCTCCCGGCCCGCATCTCGGACCCTTTGATCAGTGGTGTAACATAGGCCCCAGCAGCCCCCACGGTGCGGGGGGGGCCCTCAGCACAGTACCCTAACTTGAAACCTCTTGACTGAGTCCGAAGGGGGACTCCTCCCTGCACTTTGCAGGGGGGCCCCCTCAAGTTTCGTTACGCCACTGCCTTTGATGTGCTGCCAACACGCTCCGTCCTCGTCACTGTAGCATCTCCTCAGCGTGCTCAGTCGTTCAGCACCTTTCTCCTCGATCAGCGTCTCCTGCGTCTGACATTTTTGCAAATTCTGTGAAAAGCAGCCCCCTGCAGCCCCATATTACACCAACAGCAGCTAGGGCAGCAAATGTATTTCCGCTCAGGACGCACTCCGAGTAAGGGCTGGCTCTGCTGAAGACCTCTGGAGAAACCACATTTACAAGTTCCTCTGTGTCTCTCATTCAAGCGTTAATGTTTTTTTTTTTTTTTTAAATGCTTGATTGAAAATAATTTGTGACAATTATTATTAACCATTGCAATGTATGAATTTATCAAATATACATTTGGTTATAGTTATTGATGACTTTTTAAAGCCAGTAGGTCTGCTGCATATATGTCCATGTGCTGAATTCCTGATACAGAAATATGCAAGCTTTTTATATTTTTGTGTTCTGACCCTTTGGCAAAGACAGTAGGTCTGCCTTACTTAAAATGACACACTTTGTATTGTTACATGACACAGTGAGCAGTGTGTGGCGGTGAGGGATTGGGCACCCGCAGGGCCCCCGGGGAGGGGGGTGGGGTTGAGTGAAGGGCCTGGCGAGCAGCAGTAGACATCGTACTTTATGTTGCAAAAACATAGAAATTCACAGAAAAAAATCAAAGGTTAAAGTGACGTTATAGTTGGGAATTGTAATAGTATCTTACTTTACATTTAAAAAATTACCTCACATATTATATTACTCATGACATGCTCTATGACATCATTGAGTACATCACTGGAACATCTGAAATGACATGTATTATATATATATATATATATATAGAGAGAGAGAGATATATATATATATATAGATAGATATATATATAGATATATATATATATCTATATATATTATCTACTGGCGGTCGCCAGTAGATAGTTATAGTTAGGACCTAGTTTCCATAGGAAACTCGTTTTTTATTTTCTCAACAGCTTTGGCACCGGTTGACGAATCTTCGCGAAATTTTCAAAACTCGTAGCCCGCTCCGGTCAGCTCCTGTCTTGAAAGTTTCGGGGTGATTCGGCAAGCGGGGGCCGAGAAAAAAGGGGGGTCCCAAAACGTGTTTTCTCTATGTTAATTCCCATAGGAAACTTTAGACACGGCTACAGCTCGAACTGCTGAACGGAATTACACCAAATTTGGCAAAAAGGTAGCCCTTGTTTCAGAAAGAGACCTTTTTTTTAAATGGAGTAAATCCGTTCAGTAGTTGCGGAGAAAAATCAAAAAATAGAGGTCAAAAAATCAATTTCCCATAGGAAACTTTAGACACGGTTACAGCCAAAACTGCTGAACGGAATTACACCAAATTTGGCAAAAAGGTAGTGCTTGGTTCAGAAAGCGCCCTTTTTTTTATATGGTGTAAATCCGTTCAGTAGTTCCTGAGAAATTCAAAAAATAAAAGTTTCAATATCTATGGCCGCGGTGGATCCGCGCACCCTCCCGATCACGAGCTTCATGCTAATTGGCTGTCAACACTCCAAACCAGGAAGTGTTGGCAGCCATCTTGTGACTCGGTAGAACCGAGTCACAAGAAAACAGAAAAACTAAGGCGCAAAACAAGAAAATGGGGCAGGGTAGAAACACCCTGACCCCCTAGCCATGCTCAGGGGGTCCCACAAGGACCCCCAGCGCCCAAAAAAGCATTTTAAAAAACAAAACAAAAAAAAATCTGCAAAATGCGCCCCGGATCCGCGGATCCGGCCGAGAAACTAAAAAAAAAACAAAGTGCGGGCTCCCGCGCTTCGTTTAATTGAAGCCCCCGGGTGGGCCAGGTCCCGGGGCAGTAAAAAAATGTGTGGGGGGGCCCCAATCCCCCCCACACTGCCCCGGGGACCGCCACCCCCCGGGGCTTTGCAACAATATTTGCGGGGGCACATGGCCCCCCCGCAGCCCCGGGGACCGCCACCCCCGGGGGCATGTTTTTTTAGAGTTTGGGGGGCCTCTAAGGCCCCCCCAAGCCCCGGGGACCGCCACCCCCCGGGGCTTTGATCAAAAATATACCTGTGTGGGGGGGCTCGAGCCTCCCCACACGCCCCGGGGACCGCCACCTCCCGGAGCACTAATATTTAAATTTGGGGGTCCGTAACGGACCCCGAGCCCCGGGGACCACCACCTCCCGGGGCTGTGCAAGTGAAGGGAGGGGGCCGCGCGGCCCCCTCCTGGAGCCTGTGACGGCCCTGGGGACCGCCACCCCCAGGGCCGGCTCCTGCAGTGTCCCGGGGTGCCCACCCCGGGACACTGCTGTTTGCTATGGCAGGACGGGAGCCTCGCGGCTCCCGTCCTGCCATAGCAAACTTGCTTTGGATTTTGGAAGAGAGAGCAGGAAACCTGCTCTCTCTTCCAAAATCTAAAGCAGATTGCTTTCCACACGGGGAGCTGCATGTTAGCAGCTCCCCATGTGGAAAGCAATGCCGGCTCCTGCAGGACGCAGGGAGCCGGCGGGACCGTGGGGGCATTAGGGCTCCCCCCACGGTCCCCAACGGATAGGGCCTGCCCCGGGGGATGGGGTCCCCGGGGCTAGTAGTGGCCCTGGAGGGGGGCCACGCGGCCCCCCTCCCCAAAATTAAAAAAAAGGTTGGCCCCGGGGGTTGGGGTCCCCGGGGCAATAGAGGCCTCAGGAGGGGGCCACGCAGCCCCCTCCTTAAAAATTTAAAAATGTGGCCATGCCCCGGGGGATGGGGTCCCCAGGGCCGGAATTGGCCACGGAAGGGGGGCCACGCGGCCCCCTTCCCGTTCATTTTTTTTTTTATTATTATAAAAAAAGGGGTCAGGCCCTGGGGGATGGGGTCCCCAGGGCCCAAAAAAGGAAAAAAGAAGGGGGGCCACACAGCCCCCCTTCTAAAAAATAAAAAAATTAAAAAGACGCAATCGTGCCTCAGGCCCCGCCTCCTCCCTTCACCACTCTGCAAACGCGCCCTGTGGCGCGTTTTAAATTGGGGCATTAATTCCCCTTGAATACTGGGGGTCCCTGGGGGCCAACTAGCCCACCAGGTACCTCCAGTGCGCGCCACAGGGCTGCGTTGCAGAGAGGTGGTGCAGGCCACGCCCCTTTTTACACCTCTCTGCAACGCAGCTCTGTGGCGCTTACTGGAGGTACCTCGTGGGCTAGTTGGACCCCAGGGACCCTCAGGATTCAAGGGGACTTTATCCCCCAACTTAAAACGCGCCACGAGGCGCGTTTGCACAGTGGTGAAGGGAGGGGGCGGGGCCTGAGGTGACATGTGTGCAAACACGCCCTGTGGCGTGTTTTAAGTTGGGGGATTAAGTCCCCTTGAATCCTGAGGGTCCCTGGGGTCCAACTAGCCCACCAGGTACCTCCAGTAAGTGCCACAGAGCTGCGTTGCAGAGAGGTGTAAAAAGGGGCGTGGCCTCGGACCACCTCTCTGCAACGCAGGCCTGTGGCGCTTACTGGAAGTACCTGGTGGGCTAGTTGGGCCCCAGGGACCCTCAGGATTCAAGGTGACCTAATACCCCAACTTAAAACGCGCCACAGGGCGCGTTTGCACAGTGGTGAAGGGAGGGGGCTGGGCCTCAGGTGACATGTGTGCAAACACGCCCTGTGGCGCATTTTAAGTTGGGGAATTAATTCCCCTTGAATCCTGAGGGACCCTGAGGGCCAACTAGCCCACCAGGTACCTCCAGTGCGTGCCACAGGGCTGCGTTGCAGAGAGGTGGTCCAGGCCACGCCCCTTTTTACACCTCTGTGCAACGCAGCTGTGTGGCGCTTACTGGAGGTACCTAGTGGGCTAGTTGGACCCCAGGGACCCTCAGGATTCAATGGGACTTTATCCCCCAACTTAAAACGGCCACAGGGCTTGTTTGCACACATGTCACCTCAGGCCCCCCTCTCCCTTCACCACTGTGCAAACGCGCCCCGGGCCCGTTTTAAGAGGGAGTTTTAATCCCCCTGCCCTATTATGTACTAGGGCCTTACAGAGGAGGTCATGCTAATGACAGGGGTACCCCAACGCATAGTGTTCCCTAGTGTATGTAGGTGTTTTCACTGTATTCTAAGTGTCTTTTAGCATAGCACTGGCTCTAGGCCTGGTTAGTCCGAGTCAGTTACCACCAGTACCCGTCTGAAAAAGTTGTGGGCACAGGATGATTTTGCAACAAGGCCTCTTTCTGCTCCTCTGTTGGTTCTTTCTGCACATGTCTTGCTTCTTCCTGCTCTTTTCTTCGTCTTTGTGGACTTCTGTTGCTTCTTTCTGCATTTCTTTTGCTTCTTTCTGTGTGTTTTTTCTTCTTTCTTCACATGTCCTACCTCTGTAGGCATAGTTAGAAACTAGCATTTAAAAAACCTTTGAAATTCACTTAAAAACCATAGGTTTCAGGCACGTTATAGTTAGAAATTAGCATTTAAAAAACCTTTGAAATTCACTGAAAAAACCATAGGTTTCAGACACGTTATAGTTAGAAATTAGCATTTAAAAAACCTTTGAAATTCACTGAAAAAACCATAGGTTTCAGGCACGTTATAGTTAGAAATTAGCATTTAAAAAACCTTAGAAATTTACTGAAAAAAACATAGGTTTTAGGGA
Source organism: Calotriton arnoldi (assembly GCA_963921515.1). NCBI lineage: Eukaryota > Metazoa > Chordata > Amphibia > Caudata > Salamandridae > Calotriton > Calotriton arnoldi. The sequence continues at coordinate 1,301,596 of CAWUFW010003224.1, read as the reverse complement.
CAGTTATAGTTAGTTGGACATTTCACTCGTACAAAACCATAGAAATTCCCCCGTTATAGTTAGTTCAGCTACCTATAACTCGCGCCCCCGCAATGCACTGCTGATGACGTCACATATTACATCACTCATGACATGGCCAGTGACATCACTGATGACATCACTGATGACATCTCATATGACATCACTGATGACATCACTGATGACATCATCCATGTGATAATTTGATGCATTTTCTCACACCCTAATATAACCTTTGATACACCCACTCTAAATTACAGACTGCCATTCTCAAAACCATAGACACTCCAACACCAATAACTACATACCCACTCACTGATTCTTAGGTCTACACACACATCCACTCACTCACCCGTACAGTCACTCATACTTACGGTCACTCAGTACAGGACTATCATATGCACTCATACACCTATATAGACACTCACACACCGCCACTCATCCATAGAGGTACTCACACACCTAGTCAGTCATGCAAATAATTAATCACACTGCCATTTACTCACCTATACAGTTATACACACACCAGCTCACTTACTCATACAAATACTAGCACATTCTTACGCTCTTATACAATCACTGATACAAGTACACACTCATCCATACAGCCACTTTCACAATCACACACTCTCACTTATAGCCATTTATATACTCCAACACACATATATACTGCCTTTCACATATGTAGTTACTCACACATGTACCACTGAGATATACATTCACTCACTAACACACCCATACACACACTCACCCACCCATACAGTCCATCACAGATGCACTCTTGAAACCATGCACCCAGTGAATCACCCACTCACACATCTATGCACAGAGTCACACACACCCCACCCACACAAACACTCAGGCACCCATACAGATACTCAGACAACCAATCAATAACCCATGTAGACACTCATGTAGCTATTCACAAACCCATGCAGCCGCTTACACACCAACAGACAGACGGATACAGACATTCACACAGTTTAGTCACTAACCCATGCATTCAGTAAGATACGTTTAATCACTCACTTATAGAGTCAGTCACGCACCTACTAAATCATCCATTCAGACACTTATACACCCACTCATTCTTCAATACGCCTTTCCCTATATATATTAAACATATTTAAACTTTACAGAAACACACAGTCACTGGATGATGTCATCAGTGATGTCATTTGAGATGTCATCAGTGATGTCATCAGTGATGTCACTGACCATGTCATGAGTGATGTAATATGTGACGTCATCAGCAGTGCATTGCGAGGCGCGAGTTATAGTTAGCTGAACTAACTATAACGGGGGAATTTCTATGGTTTTGTACGAGTGAAATGTCCAACTAACTATAACTGTCCCTAAAACCTATGGTTTTTTCAGTGAATTTCTAAGGTTTTTTAAATGCTAATTTCTAACTATAACGTGCCTGAAACCTATGGTTTTTTCAGTGAATATATATATATATATATAGATATATAGATAGATAGATATATATATATATTATATACTGGCGGTCGCCAGTAGATAGTTATAGTTACAACCTATTATCCATAGGAAATCCGCGACATTCTATTTGAAATAACTCTCTTGCCGGTTGACGTATCTTCGCGAAATTTTCAAACTTCGTGGGGCGCTCCGGTCCGCTCCTACCCTGAAAGTCTCGGGTGATACGTCAAGCGGGGGCCGAGAAAAAGGGGGTCCCAAAACGCGTTTTCCCATGCATTTTCCCATAGGAAACTTTAGACACGGCTACAGCCTGAACTGCTGAACGGAATTACACCAAATTTGGCAAAGAGGTAGTTCTTGGTTCAGAAAGAACCCTTTTGTTAAATGGTGTAAATCCGTTCAGTAGTTGCTGAGAAAATCAAAAAGTAAAAGTACATATATATCTATGGGCACGGAGGATTCGCGCACCCTCCCGATCACGAGCTGCATGTTAATTGGCTGTCAGCTGGCTGTCAACATTCCGATTCAGGAAATGTTGGCAGCCATTTTGTCCCTCGGTAGAACCGAGGGACAGAAACAAGTGCGCAAAGCGCACAAAGGGGGAGGGTAGAAACACCCTGACCCCTAGGTTTGCTCAGGGGTCCCACAAGGACCCACTGGGCAAAAAAGAAAAAAAATTTTTTTAAAAATCGGCAGGATGCGCTCAGGGAGCGCAAACCCTGCCGAAAAAAAAATCGAAGCGCGGTCTCCTCGCTTCGATGTTAATTGGCCCCGGGTGGCCCAAGTCCCGGGGGCATGCTGGGGGGGTTAATTTTATGTGTGGGGGCCTCTAAGGGCCCCCAAGCCCTGGGGACCACCACCCCCGGGGCTTTATGTACAATGGTGCGGGAGGGCTCTGAGCCCTCCCGCAGCCCCGGGGACCACCACCTCCCCGGGGCTTCTTTTTTTATTAAAAACCTGTGTGGGGGCTCCAGCCCCCACACGCCCCGGGACCACCACCTCCCGGGGCACTAAGAAAAATTACAATGGGGGTCCGTTTTGGACCCCAGAGCCCGGGGACCACCACCTCCCCGGGGCTGTGCACTGAATGGGAGGGGGCCGCGCGGCCCCCTCCTGGAGCCCTTGATGGCCCTGGGGACCACCACCCCCCAGGGCCGGCTCCTGCAGTGTCCCGGGGTGCCTACCCCGGGACACTGCTGTTTGCAATGACAGGACGGGAGCCTCGCGGCTCCCGTCCTGTCATTGCAAACTTGCTTTGGATATTGGAAGAGAGAGCAGGAAACCTGCTCTCTCTTCCAATATCCAAAGCCGATTAGCTTTCCACATGGGGAGCTGCATCTTAGCAGCTCCCCATGTGTAAAAGCAATGCGGGACTGTGGGGGATTGGGGACCCCCACAGTCCCCAACGAGAGGGCCAGCCCCGGGGGATGGGGTCCCCGGGGCAAGTAGTGGCCCGGGAGGGGGCCACGCGGCCCCCTCCCCAAAAAAAAAATTAAAAAAAAAAAAAAAACGATCGGGCCCGCAGGCCCCGCCCCTTCCTTCACCACTCTGCAAACGCGCCCCTGGCGCGTTTGCAGAGAGGAACAATTCCCCTTGAATACTGGGGGTCCCTGGGGCCAACTAGCCCACCAGGAACCTCCAGTATGCGCCAGGGGCTGCCTTGCAGAGAGGTGTACAGAGGCCACGCCCCTTTTACACCTCTCTGCAACGCAGCTCTATGGCGCTTTTGGAGGTATATGGTGGGCTAGTTGGACTCCGGGGACCCTCAGGATTCAAGGGGACTTAATCCCCCAACTTAAAACGCGCCACGGGCGCGTTTGCACAGTGGTGAAGGGAGGGGGCGGGGCTTGAGGTGACATGTGTGCAAACAGGCCCCGTGGCGCGTTTTAAGATGGGGAATTAAATCCCCTTCAATCCTGAGGGTCCCTGGGGCCAACTAGCCCAACAGGTACATCCAGAAAGCGCCACAGAGCTGCGTTGCAGAGAGGTGTAAAAGGGGTGTGGCCTCTCTACACTCTCTGCAACGCAGCCCCTGGCGCATATTGGAGGTTCCTGGTGGTCTAGTTGGCCCCTAGGGACCCTCAGGATTCAAGGGAACTTAATCCCCCAACTTAAAACGCGCCACGGGGCGCGTTTGCAAAGATGTCACCTCAGGCCCCGCCCCTCCCTTCACCATTGTGCAAATATTCCTCTAAAATCAGCCGAAATAGGAATTCCGATTTACTCACCTGTTATAAGGAGAGACCTCAGTGCTGTATCTTTCAGCCCAGTACTGGTCCTGAAAAGTAATTTTAACCGTACTTACCGGTAACTTGAATTTCCTTCATAGGCTAACATTGACTGGTTTCACTTGGAAATTCTTCTAAGTGTGGAGTTTTGGAACTTTAAAATATTCCTCTAAAATCAGCCGAAATACGAATTCCGATTTACTCACCTGTTATCAGGAGAGACCTCAGTGCTGCATCTTTCAGCCCAGTACTGATCCTGAAAAGTAATTTTAACTGTACTTACCGGTAACTTGAATTTCCTTCATAGGCTAACATTGACTGGTTTCACTTGGAAATTCTTCTAAGTGTGGAGTTTTGGAACTTTAAAATATTCCTCTAAAATCAGCCGAAATACGAATTCCGATTTACTCACCTGTTATCAGGAGAGACCTCAGTGCTGCATCTTTCAGCCCAGTACTGATCCTGAAAAGTAATTTTAACCGTACTTACCGGTAACTTGAATTTCCTTCATAGGCTAACATTGACTGGTTTCACTTGGAAATTCTTCTAAGTGTGGAGTTTTGGAACTTTAAAATATTCCTCTAAAATCAGCCGAAATACGAATTCCGATTTACTCACCTGTTATCAGGAGAGACCTCAGTGCTGCATCTTTCAGCCCAGTACTGATCCTGAAAAGTAATTTTAACCGTACTTACCGGTAACTTGAATTTCCTTCATAGGCTAACATTGACTGGTTTCACTTGGAAATTCTTCTAAGTGTGGAGTTTTGGAACTTTAAAATATTCCTCTAAAATCAGCCGAAATACGAATTCCGATTTACTCACCTGTTATCAGGAGAGACCTCAGTGCTGCATCTTTCAGCCCAGTACTGATCCTGAAAAGTAATTTTAACCGTACTTACCGGTAACTTGAATTTCCTTCATAGGCTAACATTGACTGGTTTCACTTGGAAATTCTTCTAAGTGTGGAGTTTTGGAACTTTAAAATATTCCTCTAAAATCAGCCGAAATACGAATTCCGATTTACTCACCTGTTATCAGGAGAGACCTCAGTGCTGCATGTTTCAGCCCAGTACTGATCCTCAAAAGTAATTTTAACCGTACTTACCGGTAACTTGAATTTCCTTCATAGGCTAACATTGACTGGTTTTCAGCAAAAAGTTTCAAAGTGTTGATTTTCACAAACTACAAATATTCCTTAAAAATCGCCTGTATGACTTAAACGCATTCTTTCAACTGTTTACAGGAGATGCACCAGTGCTGGATCCAGGATCCAACACTGAGTAAGAAAAAGTAACGATAACAGTTTTTACCTGCTAAGTGAATTTCCTTCCATAGGATAACATTGGTGATTCTATGAGAAAAAGTTTCAAAGTGTCAACTTTTAAAATACAATAATATTCCTTAAAAATCACGACTGTAACCAAAACGCTTTTACTCAACTGTTTACAGGAGATGTACCAGGACTGAATCTAGGATCCAGTCCTGTGGTTACAAAAGTAATCCATAAAGTAACTAATTGCATTTAACTAGAAATTCACATTGAGCTGAATGTTGCATTGTGTTTGAAAATGTGTTGCCCATTGCAACAACTGTAACTACTGTACTTAAAAGTCTATTGCCTATCTGCAAAGTATTTAAACTAAAGTAATTCATTCTGAGAAAGTATTTTTTGTAATGTAATGTATAATGTAATTACAATGTAATTTGACAAATAAAATATGTAAAAAAAAAAATTTCTAAAAATGTAGTAAATCAGTATGAAAAAAATTAATATAACAATTAATACATTTAAAAATTGTCATTTACAAAACCTTTGAAATTCACTGAAAAAACCGTAGGTTTCAGGCACGTTATAGTTAGAAATTAGCATTTAAAAACCTTTGAAATTCACTGAAAAAACCATAGGTTTCAGACACGTTATAGTTACAAATTAGCATTTAAAAAACCTTTGAAATTCACTAAAAAAACCATAGGTTTCAGACACGTTATAGTTACAAATTAGCATTTAAAAAACCTTTGAAATTCACTGAAAAAACCATAGGTTTTAGGGACAGTTATAGTTACTTGGACATTGCACTCGTACAAAACCCGTGAAATTCCCCCGTTATAGTTAGTTCAGCTAACTATAACTCGCGCCCCGCAATGCACTGCTGATGACGTCACATATTACATCACTCATGACATGGTCAGTGACATCACTGATGACATCACTGATGACATCTCAAATGACATCACTGATGACATCATCCACGTGATAATCTGATGCACCTCCTCACACCCTAATATAATCTTTGATACACCCACTCTAAATTACAGACTGCCATTCGCAAAACCATAGACACTCCAACACCAATAACTACATACCCACTCACTGATTCTTAGGTCTACACACACACATCCACTCACTCACCCGTACAGTCACTCATACTTACGGTCACTCAGTACAGGACTATCATATGCACTCTTACTCCTATATAGACACTCAAACAACGCCACTCATCCATAGAGATACTCACACACCTAGTCAGTCATGCAAATAATTAAACACACTGCCATTTACTCACCTATACAGTTATACACACACAAGCTCACTTACTCATACAAATAGTAGCACATTGTTACGCTCTTATACAATCACTGATACAAGCACACAATCATCCATACAGCCACTATCACAATCACTCACTCTTGCTTATAGCTATTTATATACTCCAACACACATATATACTGCCTTTCACATATGTAGTTACTCACACATGTACCACTGGGACATACATTCACTCACTAACACACTCTTACACACACTTACCCACCCATACAGTCTATCACAGATGCACTCTTGAAACCATCCACCCAGTGAATCACCCACTCACACATCTATGCACAGAGTTGCACACACCCCTCCCACACAAACACTCAGGCACCCATACAGATACTCAGACAAGCATTCAATAACTCATATAGAAAATCATTTAGCTATTTACAAACACATGCAGCCACTTACACAGCAACAGACAGACGGATACAGACATACACCCAGTTTAGTCACTAACCCATGCATTCAGTAAGATACGTTAAATCACTCACTTATAGAGTCAGTCACGCACCTACTAAATCATCCATACAGACACTTAGACACCCACTCATTCTTCAATACGTCTTTTCCTATATATTTTAAAAATATTTAAACTTTACAGAAACACACAGTCACTGGATGATGTCATCAGTGATGTCATTTGAGATGTCATCAGTGATGTCATCAGTGATGTCACTGACCATGTCATGAGTGATGTAATATGTGACGTCATCAGCAGTGCATTGCGGGGCGCGAGTTATAGTTAGCTGAACTAACTATAACGGGGGAATTTCACGGGTTTTGTACGAGTGCAATGTCCAAGTAACTATAACTGTCCCTAAAACCTATGGTTTTTTCAGTGAATTTCAAAGGTTTTTTAAATGCTAATTTGTAACTATAACGTGTCTGAAACCTATGGTTTTTTCAGTGAATTTCAAAGGTTTTTTAAATGCTAATTTGTAACTATAACGTGTCTGAAACCTATGGTTTTTTCAGTGAATATATATATACACACACACACACACATACAGTCTGTTGTACAGGCTGTCTGACCCTATCTGCGGAGTAGCGCATCAGCCGGGGGTAGACCTCGGTCGTAAAAATGGTGAAAACCTTTAAAGTTTCTTAAGGAAGTATATGCTCACTCAAAATAACTTGGTGCGAAAATGTGATCAATAAAGTCCTACGACATGTTTCGATTCAAAAGAGCCTTGGTCACTATATGGCATTCACTACATAGCAGTGCTAAATACAACAAGTGAAAACATAGCAGATGGACAAAATGCCAAATAAGAAGCACCATCTTGGAAAGGGTTTTAACAATACAATGTAACACAGAAACATTTATTCCAGTCACACAATAAATAGATAGTTTTGTGCTGTACACATTGCAGATAAGTGAATAAGTAATGACAGAATTATCTAATGAAAAAAGTACTGTAATGGAAAAAATACAAATCACAAAACTACCTTAATGAGAAATAAATTTGATTAAACTGCATCGTGCAAAACACGAGCATCCTTCTATGTGGCCTAAGTGGGTTAATTACTGGGGAAAAGTGCATGGAATATCTAGGTCCTGTAACAAAATTATATATCAACCAAACCATGTCATCCATTGCTTCCCTGGGTAATAAACATTCCATATAAATTCAAACAGTGCCCCAGTGGCCCTGTATCCTATGTATCACAATATGAATTAGTCAAATAAATGACAACAGAAAACTGCAAACATTTGAAAAAACAAGAAAAACTGTTAATCTAGCACTTAGGAGACAGAAGGATACTTTGGGCTCATGCAAGTTTGTCACATAAATAAAATGTAAGTAAATTGATGTCCAAAACTATAAAGTGCCTTATCCAACAATGAACATGCACACAAGATTGACATACATTGGATAATGTCTCAAAGGATACAAAATAGCTAAATCTTCTCATCATGTGTTGATCAATATTATTGCCTTATTTAACTTCTAGCGAAGAACAATCAATGTCTTTGCTGGAAGTTGGATAGGGCATTGAACTTTAGCCATTTGATTTAGATAAATCTTATGTGTAAGAGCTTAACAATATTTTGTTTTCCTCTTAACTTTTTGCCATCTGATCACCTTTAGATTATCTTCCTTTTGCTTCTTAATCGCTTCATCAAAATTAGAATGTAGTTTCTCAGCTAAGGCTCGTTTTGTTTATCCCCCTTTTTTACATCTTCCCGAAGCTAGCTTCTGCTGGGAACATTGCACGTTCCTACAATGTGCTTTAATTTTAAGAATTCTACATTTATAATGAAATGATACATGTACACAATGTATTTTATCTACATTGGCTTGCATGCTGCATTGCCTACCTTACTTATTCCATTATTTGAAAACTCTGTGATACACTGTTAGTTTCATAATTGCTTCCTGTTTTTGGTTTTATAGGCTGCGGAGAACGAACACTGGTGGATATGGTGTCAGGCTCTCGAATTATAGGCGGCCAAGATGCCCTGCCTGGGGCATGGCCATGGCAAGTTAGTCTTCAGCATATGTCTCCATCACGTGGTTATAGACATATATGCGGGGGATCACTTATCAACAACAATTGGGTGATGACTGCTGCACATTGCTTTTTACAAAGAAGGTATGTATGATATTTGTTAAAATGAAACATTTTGTGTTGTCGATTTAAAATTTCTGGGATAAAAAAGTACATCAATATCTGTGTATCCTGACTGTGAATGAATGTAAAACATTACCAGAGTTAAACAGGGATATCGTGTTACATAAAATGTGTTTGATTGCTTCTCCCCCTCGCAGAGTCATGCATCTATCAAAATAGTTTCAGGACGTTAAAGAGTTAAGTATTTTCCCGCAACCAAATACTGATTATACAGGCTATTCCAAAAGATGCCTGATGACTGACACGCCCCTCTTCTCAACTAGTTGGAAGTGTCTGTACTGCAGGCAAGACCGGAAAATAAGGTTCTATGAAGCTTACTGTCCCCCTCACCAGCATCACCCCTTACTAGTGTGTTACCAACCACTGCTTCGAGTTACGTTTTTTACTCTCTACCGCTCCATGTTATTTTAACTTTGCCTTTTGCTCTCCCCCTTCCTTGAAGGGGCTTTTTTTCTATGCATCTTTAATGCTAATTAATTTTAAAAAGTGGCTAATAGGCTTAAAAATGCCTCACTCTTCTCCCTATGCCGTTGAAGCCCAACTTCAAGCAATGCATTCTGGGGAACATATCATTCTCAGTAGATGATCCTCACAAGATTTGTGTGTCTTCTTGGGAGATCTCATCCAGTGAGCTTGTCTCCTTTCTGTGTAGTACTCCAACTAAGGTCCCAGGGATGTCAATCCCAAAGGTAGGGCCAGTACCAGAGTAGACTATTGAGGTTGTGGAGCATGCAGACATGCACATCTAAATAAGAGGGATTCAGGGCCGGGTGCAGTGCCTGTTTGGCTTCACCTTTATTTACTGATTTGAAGGTCGCTGGCAGGCACCCTGCTGAAACTGAGGCAGGGGTAGCTAATATGGAATTCTTGCTCACTGCAGGCACAATTGGATGGGGAGGAGGAAGCGTGGAATACAGAACGGGGTACTGTTACACTAGAAAAGTAAGGACCAAGCTGGAGTAGAAGACTGGATTAGATTGAACAGGAACTTCATAAGACTTGAAGGCTTGAGTGGACTACAAGCTGAAGGCTGGGCTGGAACTGGAGAAAAAAACTAGAGTAGCGAGCGGAAGCATACACAGCAGAGAAAATCTAGTAATATCATATAGAAGAAATATAAGACCCAAGTAACCTGATAAAATCAAAGGCATGGTACAATAGAATAAATGAGCTTATGTTTGCTGCCTGAAAAGTCTTTAAATGAAGGCAGGTAACAGTGACTCTACCACAATTTATTAAATATAGGGAGCAAGAGCAACTGAAGAGCAACTGAAGAACAAGAGTAACAGAACACATAAATAGCAGACAGACCAAACCTAACTAAACTAACTGGGAAAACAGAACAGGCATGGAATTAGGAAAGAAAAACAACTGGATCCAGGATTGAAAGTATGCAGTAAGATACAGGAACACCGAGATGCAGGTCAGCACCTCTGCTTCAAAAGAATCACAACAGACAAGAACCTAGAACTAGAAATTTTCACAGAAATGTAGAAACAGAAGTAATGTAGCACCAGAAAAGGATTACATTTTAGAATAGGAATTTAGAAAAAGAGTGAACTTTAGCACAAAGGACGATAATTCAGAAACTGAAAGATTAATACACCATACTAGGATTCTGGAAAGGTAAAAACTCAAACTCACCAGGAGAAGAACTAGGAGTGAAGGAATCAGAAACCTATACAAAACGCAAGAGCAAATAATTGACTATTAAGCAGATCAGTACAAAAAGCTAGGCCAAACAATGTCAAAGTAGGTTGGATGGATGAGAGTACAAAGAGTAGCAAGCTCACAGGGATTATTTAATACACAGTTTGTGAAGGAGGACAGTTGCAAACAGACATCCAGGTGTAAGCAACTAACAAGATACTGGGATTCATAGGTCTGCCTCGAGCATGAATGTTGCACAGGGTCTATGAAAGGGAAAGACCAAAGAAATCAGAAGTCATAAAAAGTAAAGCAAGGAACACAGTGCAGATCGAAGCTGAGAAAAATGAATGTCACAACAGTGTGTGCTTGTGTAGGAATCTGTAAATGATAGGAGGTGTAGGGTTCTACCTCCAGTTTATGATCTCTTTGACCTGTGGGGACAAAAAGGTCTACTGTGGCGAGAATTTAGCAGTATGGTATAATAATACTGAGATTAGAGTGAAAGCAGAGCAGGGTTTCAAACGTGTTGGAGAGAGTTACATAGTCAACAGGGTCAAGGCTTTCAAGAGAGCTTCAGAGTGAAAGGATACTTCCAGCTCCTTTGCTCCCTTTTGCTGAACAATCACCTGCCTTTTGGGGAAGTAAATTCACTGGGCACAAGCCATTGAAATTACGAACACTTGGGAACAATCTCAATGCCAAGAATTGGGGTCCTGCTGTACTGGATACCCTATTCGCCCCCTGCTAAATGTTTCTTCCTCCCATATCACGGCTCCAGGGTGGCTGTTCTGTGCAACCCAAAACAATTAAGGCTGTTATAGGTACAACAGAAATCACATCATAAAATGAGAGAAAAGGAATTTAAAAATATGTTTTTGTGAGTTTCTAAACCAGATACTTTCTCTTTATGCTCTTTCTGTTGTGCACCATAAAAAAGCACAAGAGCAAGGTCAGGCAAAAGAAGAAGAGTAAGTACTACTATTTGGCACCAGTTCTGGCACCTATTGATTGTACTCCGCAACTGGTGATGGATATTGATTCCCAGTTTGGTCAACAAACTGCCTTTAAGTACTCATTCAGAGTAGTAGTTCAGACCTTCCTAATACATTTGAGTGGTGGTTTTCATCTCTTGAAGGATTCTCGTTAATTGCATTTCAAGCTTTTTGACCTAATGATTTAAGCTCACCGGAGTAATCGTCTAACCCTATTCCTCCTCCTCGTAAGCTAATGTTTTGAGCCAGTGTACAAGACCCTTTATCTTCAGTGTTCAATGTTATGGGAACTCGGTGAACACAGGCTGTTCTTTTCCCGCTCTATCGAGAGTGTCAATAAAGGCAATAACATCTGTGATGGTGGCTGAAGAGGAAATGTCACCAGTATATTCTGGCTTGAACATGGTAAAAGAAATAAATGGAGAATCTTTAACATCCTTACTGTGTTAGCCAAACAACGTAAGACAACAGGAACCTTGGTCTGACATGTCTGTGCTCCAGATATTTCTCTCTAGCCAGGGGAGCTCCTCTCTGCACCAAAAGAGATTGCACATAAAAACACCACATTGACCTAGATAGGATTAGGGATCTGAATCCAAAAATGATTGAGGTCATATAGTCCCTGGGAAGTGAGAAGGTACTGGGCCTCAATTGTAACAACTAGTTTCTTTCGCCTCTGAAGTCCTGATACTGCCAAACTGCAGATCCCCAGACTGTGAGCCAAGTACCTTTTGTAGCACTTGAGGCTCATGGTAGCAAGGCAGAGCATTCTAGAGCGTATTCTGTGGAGTTGGTGTGTGCTAGTGACTCAAAAGTCATCAACACGATAAGCAACACTTATTAAACCACTCTTGAGGCAGTGATTTTTCTTTTATCTGATAGAGACGTCTAGCCGCAGATTCCTTACCTTTGAATTATCCCCAGGCACCAGACTGGATCCGGAAACTTTTCTACAGCAGTAGCTCTGCGCCTTGGAAGAGGGCATCGAGCGACTCTGTAACTACATCATCCACCAGATGTGATGTTGGTAGAGTGTATATAAGCCCTCCCCCGACGCTCTGACGTCAGTTTCTTCTGTTCCGCGCTTACATGCATATCAGAGAGAGCGGTACCTCAGGCCATTTTGACCTATTTGACATCTGTCGATTACACAGTGTGCTTTTTTTCTGGCTGTTTTTGGTGTCCTGTGGACTACGGTGTTGATCACGCCACCCCCCCCTTTCTATTTGCGTCTGGGCACGCACTGTGACTCCGAATGGTGCGGCTCATGTCTTCAGCTTTGGTCGTCGGCGCTGCAGGAGCACTGAATGACGCTGCTGGCGACGCAGTGGTCCAAGATCCCTCGTTGGTCACGGTCCTCCTCTCCCTCCGAGGACTGCTCCAGGGCCACCTCCTCCAGTTCTTCGCCTTCATGGTCGGGTTGGTAAGTCCCGCCGTAGGCAGTGGGCACTGCGGTCTTTCCCGCCTTTACCCTGTATGCGCGGTTTCTCTGACACGTCTCCTATTCCTCCAGTTACGGAGTTGGAGCGAGAATCTGCTGCGTGCTTTCCTGTATTTCTCGGTGCCAAGCCGACTCTGGAACAGATGAGGGAATACTATCTCTCCCTTCATGCCATTTTTGGATCTCTACCTCCCTCTGGTGCGTGTCTCGGCTCCAAGGAGGTCGGTGAAGCCTTGACTGACTCCAAGCCAGGTGGGATCTCCCTCAGCGTCAGTAAGACCCTCTGAATTCGTGACTGAATCTTTACTGACTCCGGAGCACAGCCCTTCGGGATTCCCACCTGTGACGCCAGTGTTGGACCCACTGACACCGATGTCAGCAGCGCCGATCGCTCCTACGTTGTCTCTCCTCACCGATGCCGAGGTGTCGCCCCCTCGATGCTGATCGACGTAGGGCACGGTATCGGCAGAACAGTTCTTTTGGGGCTACCTTTCTCTGCTTTCAGAGGAGCCCCCTGCCCTTTTCTGCCCTCTCCCGTTGGGAGACAAGTATTTTGGTGATGTTGGTGATGACATAAGTGACACTACTCAACCTCCCCTGGAGTTTCATTGGGTGTCTGCCCTTGGTGAGGCTAATGACCTTGATTCCTACCCATCCTCAAACTTGTTTTCTCCTCCTAGCCTCGCTAGGGAGGCTATCTCCTCTTTTGCTCGGCTTTTGCAGAGAATTGCTGTGGTTCTGGAGCTGCCACTCCCTACTGTAGAGGTGGCCACTGTTCCCCTAATTGGGGTGCTTCATCAGGGCCAGATAGGGTCTGAACCTGTGCTTCCCTTCAGTGAAGCCCTCTTTGATTTTCTGTTGGGCTCTTGGGTTAAACCCGTTTCAAGGGCCTCTGTGGACGGGTCTATAGCTCATAGGCATCGTCCTTCTTTTGGAGACCTTATCTGCCACTTCCGACAGCCTACTCTGCGCAGCTTTGTGGTTTAGGCTGCTACAGCCTCCCCCGACATCGACACCTTGCCTGCAGTCCCTCCAGACAGAGAGTCTAAAAGTCTAGTGCTCTTGGTCGATATATCTCTTCTGCCACCAGTTTTGCTTTGCCGTCCCTTAATACTGCCTCTGTTTCTTACCTGGAACATCAGAGGTATCATGACCACCGGAAATCCAGGCTTATCCACGCCTACTTGGCCAGACACAACACTGACATATGCTTCTTACAAGAAACGCATCTTGCCTCTACCAACACGGCCAGGCTTAAGGTCCAACATTGGGGGGAGTCCTACTCGGCTGCATATTCAAATTATGCCAGAGGGGTCACTGTTCTAATCAGACGTAGCTTACTGTGGCATACTGACCAAACACACATCGACTCCGCTGGCAGATATGTCATTCTATCAGGCACGCTTTATTCCCAACCTCTAATACTAGCTGCTATCTATGGCCCCAATCTTGATGACCCTGACTTCTTCCTGAACTCATGGAGTCTGATCTCCACCTTTGGTTCACATCCTATTGTTTGGGGTGGCGACTTCAATATAGCACCACTCAGCACTATGGACAGACCAGGCCCGCGTACACAACACCCGCTGGACACGGCCACCCTTCATACACTGACTCAAGAGAATACCCTGGTAGATCTCTGGCGACATATCCATCCCACGAAAACCGAGGGCACTTGCATATCCACCACACATGGCTCTTGGTCACGTATTGATTTATGGCTCGCAACTAGAGATGTCGCCAGCTGGACACTATCGGTCAAGCACATGCCCCGCACCTTATCCGACCACGCCCCAGTGCGCCTTACGCTAAGAGTCCCTCAAACCCGCCAGCGCTTGTTCTCGTGGCGCCTACCTCTTTATGCCCTGCGGGACACGGTATTTAAGGAAGAACTGCGCAGCAACATCACTGACATTTTTTAGCTCAACACCGGCTCCGTTGAATCTCCCTCGGTTCTCTGGGAATCGTTCAAGGTGGTGATAAGAGGGATATGTATCGCAAAACAGGCCAGAGTTCTCTGAGCCATTAGGGATACTCTCAAGCGCTTGGAGTCCGAGCTCCAATCACTAGATCAGGCCTACTGTTCCAATCCCAACCCAGATATACTTGCAAGCATTCGCGTTAAAACCACCGAATACCACTCGGAAGCTGAACGCGAGGGCAGCTGCCTGGGCCGCGAGGCGACGGCCCGCGGATACGGCGAAGGCGAGCGTCCGGGCAGGACTCTGGCTAATTTGCTACGGAAACCGCATGCATCCACTTATATGACAGAGCTGTGCTCTGACTCGGGAGATAGAATCACTGCACTGGATGATATCATAAAAACAATCACTACGTTTTACTCTCAACTTTACACCGCGGGCTCCGAGCAGGACCCTGACTCCCTACAGCAATATTTCGATTCGATTGAGTTGCTCAGTCCGGCCCACCGTGAATATCTTGATGCTCCATTCACAAATGAGGAAATTACCCAGATTATTGCGGGACTCCCTGCGGACAAGGCTCCCGGCACGGATGGCCTTACGCCGGCGTTTTATAAAGAGTATGCCCCAATTTTAATACCTCACCTAGTGGAGATGTACAATGAATCCTTCGAAGTCGGCCGCCTTCCCCCATCACTCTGTGAGGCGCTCATCACCCTAATACTGAAACCAGATAAGCCGCCAACATCTTGTGACTCCTATCGCCCGCTTTCGCTCATCAACACAGATAATAAAATACTGGCCAAAGTATTAGCAAATCGACTGCTTCCCCTCATGCCGTTAATAATACGACCAGACCAATCTGGCTTTATCCCAGGCCGCGCCACCTCACACAACCTCAGAACCATTTTTTCGGTAATGCATCAAATTAATCCCACTCTCCCCGCAGTGGCTGCGCTTCTGGACGCAACCAAAGCGTTCGACTCCCTCGAATGGCCCTTCCTGTTCTCTCTACTGGCCCATCTTGGCCTCAGTGCGGGTTTTATTCGGAATACCAGACTGCTATACACTCTCCCCACTGCGCGCATAAAACTCAATGGACAGATCACTGATCCCATCAAAATCACTAGAGGCACATGGCAGGGTTGCCCACTCTCACCTGCTCTTTGCCATCGCCATGGAGCCCCTCGCTGCGTGGCTACGTCAGCACCACACCCATTGGGGCATCGGGTTCTCTGCCCGCGCGTTGGTCACCTCTATATATGCGGACGATGTTGCATTATTCATCCGTGAACTGCACAAGAATTTGGATCCAATGACTAGAGAAGTTATACGTTTTGGGGGACTTTCGGGCGTCCACGTCAATTGGAACAAATCCATATTGTTTCCCCTTACGGATGCTACACAACCTTGCTCGACAGAGTTTCCGCTTAAATGGGCAACTGAACCGATTAGATTCCTGGGCATTTGGCTCAGCAGAAACACAGATGAAATCTTGTCTGCGAATTACGGGAGGGCCATAGAGTGGTTGGAAGCCAAAATCCCAATCTGGAATGAACTTCCGCTTTCCTTATCAGGCCACATCGCAATTGCTAAAATGACTATTCTGCCAAAGTTTCTTTACTTGTTTTTAAACATTCCGCTTCCCCTCACTATGCAATTTTTTAATAGACTGCGATCCAATTTAATCTCTCTAGCTTGGGCGGGACACCAGCCGCGAATGGCCTATGATATACTGACGCTCCCTTTTGCACGTGGTGGTCTTGGCGCCCCTAACCTGAAACTATACGCTTACTGCGCCCAGGCTAGTTTTCTACATTTTTGACTCCACCCGACACCATTCCAACCGCATACTGTGGTAGAGGCTGACCTGGCCTCTCCTTGGCCACTTAGCACTGCGCTGTTTCTGCCCTACAAAAACCCCTGAAAAGAAATTAGCACAGTTGAATGCCTGCGTTGGGCTTGGGAGGGACTTCGTAAATACACCGGCACTGACACCCTATACTCCCCATCCATGCAACTTGCCGCAAATCCTGCTTTTCCCCCATTACAAAATTTAGGTATGGCGCGCCGTGCCGCTCGGAGGCGCTAGGAATCAGCATAAATGCTGACCTATATCCAGACGGCCAGTTCTTCCCCCCTCCTGAGCACACAGCAACATCATCACCCACACTACTGGATAGCCTACTATATCACCAGAAGCGTGCAACATGCATAAGCGCGAATAACCTATTCCCGGCGCCACCTCCCACTAACGCGGCACTGGAATATATACACACGACTACTTAACATCGAAAACTCGTCACCAGATTGTATTCACTATCTCTGGCAGCTGTACCCATTGACGCTGAGCGGGCGCGCAGCACGTGGTGGGCGGACTTGCTTGACAGCCCCACACTTGAGCAATGGCAATACTGCTGCTGCCAAACAGAAAAACTCTCCCCCAACTCTAGGCTGAGGCAGATACACTTTAAATTTCTTCACAGGCTATATCGTACACCACTCGCACTACACAAGATGGGCCTCACTACAGACGCGCGCTGCGCGCGCTGCTTGGCGCTTGACGCCTCTTTCACGCACCTGGCCTGGTCCTGTCCTAAAGTGGCATCCTATTGGCTGGAGGTATGCGAGACCATTAGAGCTATTACCTCAGACACCCTCACACCGAATCCCCTTCTCTGCCTACTTGGTTACGTTAAAGAAATTCCTGATGCCTGCCGGCGCTTGGTGGCAATGCTACTGGTTCTAGCCAAGCGCAGTGTGGCAATACACTGGGGGCGGAAACCGGCACCAATGCTCAAATCTTGGCTCGCTGATGCGGCATACTGTCAGACACAACTAACAGAATTTTGGAATCTTATGCCAACAGCAAGCAGGACACACGATATTTGGGGACCATTGGTCACTTATTTTCACGGCTTGGCTGAGGATGCCTCTGACAATAATACCCCCATGGGAGTCCGGTACACACGCCTGCACGGGTGGCCGATGCCGGACCGGAGATGCTCGTAGCTCCATAATATATGACTATCATTGTGATCTAACTTGCCTCTGTATGACTCCTTCCTCTCTTTGATTAGAAATGCCATTTGTTGTGAATGCCTGACGAAATTGCACTGCCGCTAGACACCTCGTACACCTGTATATGTATCAATGATCCTCAGTAATTTTGTTGATGACACTGCTGAACTGTATGTACTAGCTTGCTTCTATTGAAAAATTCAATTAAAAAAATACTGCCTGTGTTTTGGGCCATTTTTCTCACATGCTGTGGGATTCGGTCTTGCTCCTTCTCTCTTCTGTCCCTGATGACACCAGGGATACTCTCTTACTTAGGTGCTTCAGGCTAAATTGCTGATTTGTTGTGGCATGGATAGCACGGATTTTGTCGGACAAGCAGTGGCTCTTTTGGTAGCTCTTTGCCGGCGTGCCTGGCTGCGCACTTTTGGCTTTTCTGAGGCTGTTCAATCCACTTTGGTGGGCATGCCTTTCGATGGTCAACATTTGTTTGGCAATAAAGCTGACTCTGCTTTACGCCGTTTTCATGATAGTCGGGGTGGAGCAAAATCTTAAGCCCTGCTTGCTATACCGCCCTCTTCCTTTCCCCCATACTCAGTCTGTCCGGGTCTGGTCTCCTCGATTTCTTTTCTGTGTGAACCGTTATAAAACAGTGCAGTTGGCTTCTTCTTTTCACTTGTCACCTCGGATTGGCATCCAGTGCAGTGCTCCTACCTTGGGCAGGTACTCTCTTTTCCGGTACTCTTACCTGTTGATGACAGATTGTGGTCCCTGGTTGTTTTAGGATGCATAATATTTTTTAGCTCTGTTTGGGTCCTCAGCTGGTGGCTGCATGGTGTTCTTTTGTTTCCTCCCCAAGTTATGATTGGGGTAATTTCAAGGTGTTGTACGGATGCACAGTTGCCTTGTTCCATGTCCGTCAGGGTATTTCATCTGTATGCCTTCAAGGTCTTCCTCTATTTCTTTCTGATACGATAGTACGTTTTATAGGTGACTCCACATGCTGTGCTTTGATACAACAGTGTGAGTGGGAAGATGGTGCATGGTGGTTCCTCTTGCTCCCCCACCCCTGTTGTTGAATGTTTATCCACATTAGCCAGGAGGTGTTTCCTTCCACTCTATCTGTTGCACTTCTTTTCTAGCAGACACATGGGATAGGGCCTGGTTCTTGGCCTCGGGTGCATTTTCCGGCCTTGACCTAGGTGGTGTTCTTTCTTCTTTCTTCTTTTTGGGCATTAGCTCTTCTTGTGCTACTCTACACTATACTCAGGCAGGACAGGTTCCTGCCCTTTCTCGTCTCTCCTAGGTCCCTTGTGGATGTGCCTTGTCCGTACCTTGCCACAGGTGGCCTACTCTGCCGGCCCCTTTCATTTCTTGCCTCTGCATGGCCTGTGTTAATCTGCTTCAGGCTGCGTAAAACTACTGTTGCTTTTTGTTCTGGCATATGTTTGTGTTTGTTGGAGTCATCTCCCTTATGCCTCCGATGCCAACCCCAGCTTTTCATTATTGGCCTGGCTGTTCTTCAGATGTGCCTTATACCCCTTTTGGACTTATGGTCCTCTTTCATCTCCGTTTCTTCTCGAACATGCATTCCTTGACCACCCACTCTGGGTTGGTTCGTACAGAGCTTGGTTATCCCTTGGGATTCTTTCCAGGGAGTTTTCCCTCGCTTTTGCAAGCTTGGATACAGTTCTAATCCACTGGGGGGGAGGGAGGGGGGCAATGGGGGGGGGGGTTTATCCCTTCCACTAAGGACCATCCTAAATATGATCTTGGGTGACGTCAGGACCCTCACTCATGATGGCATACAGCTTGTTGTTCGAGCACAGGTCATCCCGTGCTCCTGGAACCTTTCCTTTTCTTCTAGCCTCCACGCTTGTTAGGCAGTGGGCATTGCCTCTCCATCTGCTAGTTCGGTTCATTACACTGGTTTTTTGGTTGGACCTTTGCTTTTGGCGTTGGCCTTCCCATACTAGTTCCTCTATCTTCTCTGCTGCTTTAGCCAGGTCCCTTCTCCATCTGCTATTCTTTCTTCAGACGGGTACATATTATCTGCATAGGCCTCCCTGTGTTGGCCTTGTTTATCTTGACCCCTTTTTACAGTTCTCCATAGTAGTCTTAATCCTCTACTCTACACGGGTTGTCCTCTTCCCATTTGGTTTTTATTTTCACCGGTACAAGGCCATATGGTTGGTTGCCAGCTCGCGGTTGTTCCATCTTGGCTTTTTGGCCATTTATATGTGCCCTTCGTAGACACCTGTTGTTATACAGTGTTCTTTCTTTATATGTATTTGTTTCTATCTATATCTATATATAGATATGTATATATATATATTTGTGTACATATAGCGATGTTATCGGCTTACCTCTGAAGAAGGTCAATGGTGACCGAAATATATTAGGACTGCTGAGCTGACTGATTAAAGGATTAAATGTTGCGGAGTGCTGCTGCCTCTTTGTTGTAGGAGAGGTTTGGAAATGATGTTATACGGCGTGGTTCAGCCGTCAGCAAGCACCGCCAGCAAGAGCGCTGAATTTGCCCGAAAGTGAACCTTTTTGGGAGCTCGTGAAAGCGGAAGGGTAACGGCGCTGCCGAAGATTGGCATCGGCATGGATCTTACTCGCCTTGAAAGTGGGCTTGTTTAAGATGCAACTTTACCTGAAATTAAACTAAAATCTGACATTGTCCACTGGAGGACTGTAATTAGAGGGACACAAAACAGCAAGTACCAGAATGCACTCTCAACCCATCTGGGCGCCCACCAGGGGGCGATTACTATAAAGACTGGTGATTAACTAACTTGTTGTTTTATCTCTGCCCCTCAAGCGATGTTATCGGCTTACCTCTGAAGAAGGTCAATGGTGACCGAAATATATTAGGACTGCTGAGCTGACTGATTAAAGGATTAAATGTTGCGGAGTGCTGCTGCCTCTTTGTTGTAGGAGAGGTTTGGAAATGATGTTATACGGCGTGGTTCAGCCGTCAGCAAGCACCGCCAGCAAGAGCGCTGAATTTGCCCGAAAGTGAACCTTTTTGGGAGCTCGTAAAAGCGGAAGGGTAACGGCGCCGCCGAAGATTGGCTTCGGCATGGATCTTACTCGCCTTGAAAGTGGGCTTGTTTAAGACGCAACTTTACCTGAAATTAAACTAAAATCTGACATCGTCCACTGGAGGACTGTAATTAGAGGGACACAAAACAGCAAGTACCAGAATGCACTCTCAACCCATCTGGGCGCCCACCAGGGGGCGATTACTATAAAGACTGGTGATTAACTAACTTGTTGTTTTATCTCTGCCCCTCAAGCGATGTTATCGGCTTACCTCTGAAGAAGGTCAATGGTGACCGAAATATATTAGGACTGCTGAGCTGACTGATTAAAGGATTAAATGTTGCGGAGTGCTGCTGCCTCTTTGTTGTAGGAGAGGTTTGGAAATTATATATATATATATATATATATATATATATATATTCAGGCACGTATATGTATTATTTATATGTTTTATACCTCCTTTATGAGTCTCCCTATAGTAAGTGATCTTCTCCTGCCTCTCTTAGGGAGGAGTTTGGTTTTGCCTTTCCTTGTACCCTGGGGAGGCCTTCGCATGTGTTTGCTTTCTCTTCCTCTGCTCCCCCCCATCCTCCCCCGGGGGGTTTTACGTTGGCTAGCCCGGGAAGGGCTCCTCCCCTCTCGAAGTGATTCCTCTGACCACGTGTGTCTGTGACCTTACTTGTTCCTCTTGCTCACACTGCTTCTCTTCTACTATCAGCTGGTGCTTTCTGCATTACTTGCTTCTGTGCCTAGGAACCTGGGCTTGGCAATTTAGCTATTGACCTTGGCCTACCGCTCCGTTCTCTTGGCCCGGTTGACTTAAGGTGATGATGTAGTATTATGATTCTATGGCTTACTCTTTCCAACTTGTATTTGTTTTTCTGCAATGGTGTTTTTCCCATGTTTGTTTGCAGTTGTTGCGGATTCAGTTCTGTACAGGGTTCTCCACGCTGTTTCGGGTGAGATTTCTTCTCCCTTACCTCCCTTCCTGGCAGTTGGTCTCTCTTTCCCTTTTTATACCAGACCGGATACCCCAGTCGGGGACCTTTAGTGGGATTAGTTCGCAGACCCTCATCCGGGGATGGTATTGCTTGGGTAGCTCATTCAAAGGTAAGGAATTTGCGACTAGATGTCTCTATCAGATGAATAAGTGACTTACCTTCGGTAATGCCTTATCTGGTAGAGACAAGATCTAGCTGCAGATTCCTTACCGACCCAACCCATCCTCCCTGTTCTGTGTACTGATCTTGCCTTTCTTCCTGATCCTTTCTATGTCTTTTCATTCCCTCATAGGCAAAGATGTAAAAAAATAAAACAAATAGATAAATTTGACCTTTTTTAAAAAAGAAGATTCTTTTTGGGCCCATTGTTCCATAGTTGTTTCTTTACGTGGCTCTGCTTTTTAGCATGGAAAGTAGTCACGGAAGAAACTTCGGGGGAGGGCTTATATGGACTCTGTCGACGTTACATCCGGTGGACAATGTTGTTACGGCATCGCTTGACGCCCTCTACCGACGCGCAGACGTACTGTTGTAGAAAAGTTTTCAGATCCAATCTGGTGCCTTGTGATAATTCTAAGGTAAGGAATCTGCGGCTAGATGTTTTGTCTCTACCAGCTAAGGCGTTACCGAAGGTAAGTAACTTATTCAGAAAGAATACGTGCTTTATTACACACAAAACTAAATAATAGGCACAAATTAACAAATATACAAACTGGTGTGTGGAAATGCCTATAGGAATATCTTCTAATGGCCCTCGCAAACTACAAGGATTGCACAAAAGGAAGGATCAGAAAGGTCAAATAACCTCCTATGTAGCATAGACCCACAATGTCAGAGGCACCTTTAACAGTTTGCACATTAGCAGGCCCTCATCCCTAGGGACAGAATACCCTCCTCTGTGTGTAACACAGTCATGAGGAATGCAGTAGTAAAAAGTGAACCCTACTGGATATGCCAGGAATGTCAATATGCAATCAATTAGCAGAACATAAGCCCCTCAATTTCAATTAAATATTACAACAATCAGAAACAAAAATTCAGATGTACCAGAAATATGCACTGATTTTTACTTTCAATGTTAACATACTATTCCTGGACTAGCAACCATAAAACAGTGATAATGTCTTTCCAGAGTTGTATTCCTACCTTAAAGATTGCATGGCAGAAACAGAAGACCTAAATAAACAGGTCCATCTACTCCTAGAAACCCTGGGGGATAGCCCCAAATCTGGAAGTTCTTGAAACATTTTAAAACCTTCTCCAGAGTCACTATCTCTGGACCTAGGGAGATGTAGGGTGAGTAGAGTCGTAAATTAATGGTAGTGGATTCCAAAGGGGATCTACCATGCTCCAGGCAACTCCCAGGACATCGAACCCTGCGAGTAGGGCTTATCTTCTTTCGGATCACTGTCACAACAAAAATGCAAATTCCTTTGTACCTCACAGGGGCTTCTAGTGTGTAGCTTGCCTGTAAAAGATGCTCGCTTTGATGTGGGCTCTTTTGAACCCTTTTTCTTTTGTTTTCTTTGTACTTTAAAGCACTCGATCAGGGGAGGCTGGGGAAGGGGAGCTACCCAAGCAGGAGCCTTTATCTTTGAAGCACACCCACACAGCACAGGTTGCAGACACCCCAGCAGGCTAAAATACAGTGCTGTCAGGCCTACTCCTGGCCCACCTGGCACACTCCTCATCAGTGTCAGCAGTGGAGGTGGCTTCTCCCGCTTGTCTCCTTATCTGCCTCTCTTGCTGTAGCCCAGCAATGTGCTGCAAACAGGCAGTGGTTGCTCTCCCACTCCCTCTGGATACAGACACAGGTAGCAAGAGGGGTGTAAGCTCTCCAGGGCTCTCCTGGTATGGAGAAGCCCCCTCCTCACAAGCCACGGTGGATAGTCCCAGGTGCCCCTCAACCTAATACTGCTATAGTGCACTCCCACCTCTAAAAGGGGTATTCTAAAAACAGTGTGGCAGTGGTCTCAGCAAGTTTTTGGAGATTTGCAGCTTGACGTATAGAGGTTCCATGAACGGAGGTGCGTTCTCTGTGGTCGTTGAGCATTTGATGGTGCATTTGTAAACAATCGCAAAGCTCCTTCCTGGCTTCTGAAGCCGGTCCTGTTGCGCAATCTTGTAGCCTGCCTGGGATTGCTGTGGCGATTTTAGATGCTGATGTAGGGTTAGGCCAGGTTTCTCTGATGAATAGGAGGTTTGGCGAGTCGCTGCTCAGCAGGCCCCAGATTTTAGTTGCATATTTGCTGAGTGAGTGGGTGTTAAGTGGCATGCATGTGAGTGAGTCTTGGGGTGCTGGTTTGCTGTTGTATGTGGTGCTGTTAGGATCTGTTGTTGGTGTGGCTGGTGCTTGTTTGAGGGTCTCAGTAGGTTACTGTAGGTGAAACGGCAGTGGATGCAGGGTAAGGCTCCTACTGTGGTGTGTGGTGCTGCAGCAGCGGAGGGAGAGCCATCCCAGGTTGAGTGAAAGAAGAAGAACCGTGGGGTATCGCTAGGGGGGCGGATGGACCAGGGTTCGTGGCGCTGGGTGCAGTCCAGGCACAGACACATTCGCATAGCAGCTGCCGTTAAGTAGATCCTAGAAGCGTGGAGGAGCATGGGGTGGTTGGTTGTGGGCAAGGTCTAGTGAGGATAAAGGCATGGGAAGGCAGAAGCAGGGAAGAAGTGGGGGGGGGCAGGAAAACGTCCCGGAGGGTCGGAGGTGCCAAGGTAGCAGAGAGCACCAAAGGATGGTCTGAATAGCAAAAGACCGAAAAAGGTGGAAAAGAGAAGGCTCTAAAGCAAAAGTGCAAAATTGGCTGAACCAGAAATAGCTTAAAAGGGCTGAAAAACGGGGTGAAAGAGCTAAAAGTGCAAAAGAGAAATGGCTAACAAGTAGAAAAGAGGCATTCGCAAGAGGAGGACAGGTGGAGACCAGAAAGAGTATAAAAGGGCTGAAAAACTGGTGAAGAGAGCAAAAGTGCAAAGGGAAAAGGTTAACAAGGAGATGATAGGAAACTGCGACGGGGCAGGTGGAGACAGAGAGAGAGAGAGAGAGTGTGTGAGAGACCGGGGGAGATGAAGGAAGTGACCCGAAAAGGGCCACCCGGGTCACCCACAACCACCTTCTCTGCCTTCCTACAAATGAAGAGTCGGTCAGACAGTAGAGAATACAACCCAGACTATTTATTGAAATTACACTGCAGCGGAGCCCAGTCTGACCAGCCTCCTGGGATGGCTGTCTAGGGACTGGACCCCGTAAGCATACAATTACATTATGTACGTTCGAAGTCCACAAAGGCCCGCCTACTATGGAAAAACACTAGCAGGTGTAGTAATACAATGGGTGTACAGAACATAAGTTTCGATTCTGCAGCCGGGCACAGGCTATCTACTGCCCAAGGTCGTCTGGCCTATCCTCCCTCCTTACCAGACAGGTGGGAGAAGGACTCTATCTAACGAGAAAGGCATGCACTAACGAGGACACTTGCACTTACAGAAAGAAAAGCTCAACGTTGTGAAACGAAACTTACCAAAGGCCGCTTTCTCGAAAATAACCAAGCAGCAGTTTCGATTATAATACAAAATGGCGTCCAGATTACAAGATGGTTTCGCGAATGCTAAGATATACAGACAGGAGGGCCCTTCAGTATTAACAAACCCTCCTGTTAGCATGAGCTAACCATCTACAATCGGAAACCAAAGCAAAACATAAATGAATAATAAAGCACATAGCTGTTTTATACACATGTCATGTCGTCAACAGTAGGAGTGGGCTCTAGGAGAAGAGAAGATGTTTCGAAGATACCCTCGTCTATGGCCATTATTTCATTTATTTATTTCTGTAACATTATTGCAGCATTGGTATCATGAATCGATATCTTCCCCTTTGGAGTCAATACAGAGATACAATATGTGCAGCACATTGGAAGACATTGAATAAGGACACAGCAAAGTATTAATATAGCAACGAGATATATTGCTTTTTCTATTAGCCAACCCCATGTTCCCAAAAGGGACCAACTCCAATTACCTGGTTCCATGCCTTTGACATTCTCAATAATGTCCAAGATATGCTTAGTGATATTCTTTTCCATAATGGTTATTCCCACTATGCACTGATCGCCAATAACTGCGCATGCACCACCATTTTTTGCTAAAATAAAATCAACTGCATATCTAGTTTGTTCAGAATAGATCCTCATACTCTCCAATTGAATGGTGATGTCACATAATGCTGCTACTGTGGTATTGAACAATATCTGCAATTTACAGCCAAAATATTCCCGGGCCTTTTCAGTCCTACTCATAGCCATTCCCCCCAACGTGAAAATAGCAGACAGGATATAACCAAAAGTAATACCATTACTGTAACTGTTGATCTCATTATCCGTTACTCCTTCGCAAAATTCCTTTGTGAGTGTTCTCTTCACCCATTTTACCTGTCTGTGAGCATATTTACAAGGGACCCCCAGGGGCAGCACCATCCCAAGAGCTACATCATTGGTGCCATTATGAACATTTGAGTACGTTCCATTAGTTAAAAAGAAGAACCCGGGATGGGCATATATCGGTCAGTCATAATTCACAGCTGAATAGCGAGAATTACCTATAATGGTGCTAGAACCTCTCGAACCTTTCAAAGGGAATGTCTCTTTGGATATGATCACCCCTGAGCAATTGATATACAATATGGTATCAGCACTATTTATGGTGGGGCAACAGGCAGGGTAATAGCCAGCTTTTCGAGAAACCGTCACTTCTTTATAATGCCAACCCACCAACGTAATATTTTGCTCTTCCAAATAGAAGTTATCACAATACATATTATTGTCACAACCGGGATAACCTGTTCTTGTGGGCTTACGATGGTACAAGCAAGGCCCTGGGTAGCCAAACCCAAACTCCCCTTTTACCTCAACAAAATTTGTCGGCTTAGAATACGTGTAATTTATCAAAGACAAAGGATAAGCAATCCATAGGCTAGTCACAGATTCAGTAGGATAACAAGCGACACCATTACCAAAAAATCTCTTATGAGTATCTAGAAAAACATTATTAGAAAGCATTCTCTTCCGTCTTGGTGTGAAAAAGATATCATTGTTAGGCCTGGGCGTAGTTCGCAGAGTTTTGCTACGCGGAACTCCGCGAAGTTACAAAAAAACTCTGCGAAGTTCCGCGAGTGGCGGAGTGCAGTGCGAACTGCAGTTTGTGCTGGTATTCCTGCCGCTCGGGTAGAAATTCTACCCGAGCGGCAGCTCGCGCTCGCGAACTTAGCGTTCGCGAACTTACCGTTCGCGATCGCGAGCGGGGAAAAAACTCCGCTGCACATCGCGAAGCGGAGTTTTCTGCACTCCGTGAGCTCCGCGGAGTGCAAAAAACTCTGCAAACTCCGCGAACCGAGCGAAGTTCACCGCCCAGGCCTAATCATTGTCAGGAGTAGGCGAGTTACATGCATATTCTAACGCCCAAAGAACCCCACAAAAGATAATCATCAGCAGAATAGCAAAAAGAAGGAATATTACTCCCCGCTGTTTTACCCATGATGATCGTGGCAAAACAACAAGACCCAATGGCTGTTCTTCATCAATCATTGGCCTGCCAAAAGGATGCATGATAGCAGAGCGAAAAGGTACTATTAAAATAACCTCAATGAAACCAAATAAACAATCTTCTTTCCAGCGTCCGTTTTTCTTCTCCTTTGAGCCTCGCTGGCAGGCTCCTATTGTTCATCCACGGTGGTGCTATTGAGCACTTCTCGTTGGAGCTGCGCAATTGCAGCCCTTCGTGAGGAAAATCCACTTCTCTCAGGATAGGGTACCCTCCCTCCTAGGAAGACACCCCAAACTTATCCTGTCCAGGGTCTCGGACAATGCACCAATCTCCCTGTCCCTGCTCTATCGTCACTATGCTTCATCCATGAAGTCCATCCCTACTAATCTGACTTTTCCTTTGGTGCACTGTCCCTCCGTCAAGGACGCAAATTGTACTTAACAACTCCAGGAACAGAGGGATCAAGAAACAAAGGCTCACTTTCAGCGGGATTGACTGATTCAGACTCAGACACAGACGGGCCAGCTAACTGGAGCTCTTGGCTAGCCTTAATCTCAGGTGGCACTGCTTCATTCAAGACTGCATCACTCTCTTCTTCAGAAGGTGCCCATGTTATTCTGGCATCGGAGAAAGGAATGAAACGGGGAACCTTCTCCGTCTCAGAATCCCCAATGCCGTCGAGCCTCCATTGATCATAGGGCAGAGGGAGTGGCACCCTCTTGCAGTGCGCTGAATGAATCCAATTTTTCCGAACGTCCACCTTCACCGCTGTACGGGTAGCAAGGAGGATCTGGATAGGCCCCTGTCACCGGGGCTCCAGACTGCTTTTGCGCTGAAAGTGGTGAACCAACACGTAATCCCCAGGCCGAAGGTCGTGGCCTGGTCCCTCTGTACCGGATTGCAAGGCCTCTTGAATCTGCTGATGAATAGAACGCAAATTTTTAGTCAACTCACATAAATAATCTATCAACAAAGGGTGATCTATCTTGGAAAAGTGGCGGGGTCTCGGAACGCCCCAGACATTAGCAGGCCTACCAAAAACAACCTCATAGGGGGACAACCCTATTCTAGTATGGGCTGTAACTCTTGTCGACAGCAAAGCCAATGTTAAAGTATCTGGCCACTTCAATCCTGTACTCTCCTGAATTTTGGCCATCTTTAGTTTGAGAGTACCATTGTACTTCTCAGCTAAACCTGCTGACTGAGGGTGATTCGCAGCATGAAACTTTTGCTTAATGTGCAGGCCATTGCACACCAACTGGATGACTTTCGAATTAAAGTGGCTGCCGTTATCACTCCAAATCAAACGGGGCAAACCAAAGCGAGGGAAGAACTCCTTCAAAAGAGCCTTCGCCGTCGCCAAAGCTGTATTCTCCTTGGTAGGATAAGCCTCAACCCATTTACTGAATGCACAGACCACCACTAACACATACTTCAGATTATTCACCCGTTCCATCTCAATGAAGTCCATCCGCAGGACTTCAAAAGGGAAAGAAGGGGGTGCAAAATTACCGGGAGTTGTGGGAGTGCCCTTTCCTGGATTCTACATCATGCACACCATGCAATGTTTTACTAAATGGGCAGCCAACTTTGGGATATTATCATTCTGCCATACAGGGTCTAGCAACTTACAGATACCCCTAGCACTAATGTGAGCTGGTCCATGAGCCATAGTAACTACAGGAAGAACATATGCATCTGGCAGCATCCATCTCTGCTTCCCCGACTTATCTATCCAGCACCCATCATCATCCAATTGCGCTGTACTTTCCTACCAAATTGCTAATTCCTCAACCGTCACCTCGCTCTGTATTTCCTTCACGTTATCTAGTGTGTCCTCAAACATCGTAACTTCTGGCACCCATCTAGCAGGACCTGCTACAAACATCTTTTTCATTTTAGATCGGGCCGTCTTCTTAGCTGTTTGATCTGCAAAAGCATTTCCCCTCCCCACATCATCAGTAATTGCTTCGTGAGCGCTACACTTCACTATTGCCAGTTTCTTGGGCAGGGTCAAAGCCGACAAAAGTCTATTTATTAAAGAGCCATGCTGAATTTTCGAACCATGGGAAGTGAGAAATCCTCTCTCGGCCCAGAGCCGCCCAAAATTATGAGCGACTCCGAAGGCATACTGGCTATCAGTATAAATATTAACCACCAATCCCTGACTCAACTCGCAGGCTCGAATTAGAGCTACCAGCTCTGCAGCTTGGGCCGACTGATAGGGAACTTGTGATGTCTCAACTATTGTGTGCAGTGTTGTGATTGCATAAGCAGCTGTTGTGGTGCCATCTGGTAATTTAAAACAAGAACCATCGACATATAGTTCCTCTTGGGGGTCAGATAAGGGAACATCAGTCAAGTCTACCCATCCCTTCGTCTCATCTTCCGTCCGAAACATACAATCATGTATGCCTATTTCCTCACTCTCCGAAGGGAGGGGTAGTAGCGTGGCAGGGTTCAGAGTGGCACATCTTTTAATCGTAATGTGTGGTGCAAAAAGGGTTAGCTCATAGCCAGTCAGACGTGCACTGGTAAGGTGCTGTGTCTTTGTTCTGTTCAAAAGCGTATCCACAGCATGAGGTACCATAACTGTGAGATCAGTATCAAAAACAAGCCCTGCCGATTGTCAAATAGAGACAGCCGCGGTCGCTCTTAAACAGCTCGGGAGGGCGTTTGCGACGGGATCAAGCACAGCAGAAAAGTACGCACACGGCCTCTGCTTACCTCCAAAGGCCTGTGTTAAGACAGAAAGCGCACAACCGGCCGACTCGTGTACATATAACACAAACGGCTTGTTGTAATCAGGTGTGCCAAGCACAGGAGCCGAACAAAGCGCAACCTTCAATTGCTCAAAAGCTTGTTGACATTCAGGCGTCCAAGGCAAAGGTTCATGCACATCTTTAGTTGTTAGATATAGCAATGGCTTTGTTAATGAAGTAAAATTCGGTATCCAATGACGACAATAGGAAGTAATACCAATGAAGGCTCGTACCTCCCTTTGGGTCTTTGGAACAGGCATGTTAATTACAGCATTAATACGCTCAGGAGTTAGTTTCCGACCCTCCTTCGACAGTAGGTGACCTAAATAGGTGACCTCCTGTCGACAATATTGAAATTTAAAAGGGACACTTTGTGTCCATATTGAGCCAAATGCAGCAATAATTTTACTGTAGCTTCTTTACATCCTTCCACAGTATCGGACGCAATCAAAAGATCATCCACATACTGTAACAATACATTACCTGGGTGAGGAGTCCAATTGACCTTTCAAAGCCTGGCTATATATGCTAGGACTCTCAGTGTACCCCTGAGGAACTCGACAAAATCTAAAACTACGACCTGCCAAGGAGAACCCGAAAAGGTGCCTGCTATTTGGATGAACAGGGATGCTAAAGAAAGCATTCTTTAAATCAATAACAGAAAAGAATTTAGCAGAAGAAGGAATCATAGTCAAAAGAGCAGTAATGTCAGGGACCTTGGGGAACTGAGGGACTACAATTTTATTAACTTCGCGCAGATCAATCACAAAACGATAAACATCAGCAACATCATCAGAGGAACCCGGAGGTGGCCTCTTGAGAACAGGAAGGATGGGACTATTACACACATTCGCCGCTGTCTCCTCTACAACTCCTGACTGAATCAAATCTTGTATTATGCACAACAACGCCTGTTCTCCTGCATGCAAAATTTTATACTGAGGGATACGAGGCAATATTGCATTTTCTTTAACCTGAATAGAAATTGGAGGTATTTGCAAAAGTCCTACATCTGTGTCACTTGTGGCCCACAACGTAGATGGGACATCCTTAAACTCAACTGGGAGGGGGCATCTTTAGACAAACATTGCGTAGTACTAACCATACTCGGACCCATTGTCATATGGACACCATCCAGAGAACAGTAAATAGTAGCATGTAACTTCTTTAACAGATCTAATCCCAACAAGTTCTCTCCACAATTTGATGTTAGTAAAAACGGCGAATCAACGCTGAAGGGGCCTATAGTCAAAGCAAGGGGTTTGGAGATGGGGCTTACTAACGGCACACCAGAAAAACCAACCAAAACATTGTTATGGCCAGACAGGCCTGCCCCAGGGACCAGTGACCTCGAAACAGAACTATTCATTGCTCCTGTATCCACCAAACATTTCTTTTCCGAGCCCTGCAAATCCACACTAATATAAGGTCCATGCTGATCTACAGGTATCGGAACTGGTCCCTTACCCTGTCCCTGGCTGTCCTAGCTATAAGACATCCCCGTCACCTCATCCAAATCATAATCATCATGATAATACTGTCGTCCCCGAACGTCATCAAAGTAATTCTGATTGGAACGGCCCAGTGATGTCCCAGTAGCCTGATCTCCACCCTGACTGCATGCTCCCCGTCCTCTCTCCCCCCGTCCTCTAGGAGCCGCAACCTTTTGCAGCAAAACTGGGCACTCGCTGCGCCAGTGCCCTTCCTCTTGGGGGTCAGATAAGGGAACATCAGTCAAGTCTACCCATCCCTTCGTCTCATCTTCCGTCCGAAACATACAATCATGTATGCCTATTTCCTCACTCTCCGAAGGGAGGGGTAGTAGCGTGGCAGGGTTCAGAGTGGCACATCTTTTAATCGTAATGTGTGGTGCAAAAGGGTTAGCTCATAGCCAGTCAGACGTGCACTGGTAAGGTGCTGTGTCTTTGTTCTGTTCAAAGCGTATCCACAGCATGAGGTACCATAACTGTGAGATCAGTATCAAAAACAAGCCCTGCCGATTGTCAAATAGAGACAGCCGCGGTCGCTCTTAAACAGCTCGGGAGGGCGTTTGCGACGGGATCAAGCACAGCAGAAAAGTACGCACACGGCCTCTGCTTACCTCCAAAGGCCTGTGTTAAGACAGAAAGCGCACAACCGGCCGACTCGTGTACATATAACACAAACGGCTTGTTGTAATCAGGTGTGCCAAGCACAGGAGCCGAACAAAGCGCAACCTTCAATTGCTCAAAAGCTTGTTGACATTCAGGCGTCCAAGGCAAAGGTTCATGCACATCTTTAGTTGTTAGATATAGCAATGGCTTTGTTAATGAAGTAAAATTCGGTATCCAATGACGACAATAGGAAGTAATACCAATGAAGGCTCGTACCTCCCTTTGGGTCTTTGGAACAGGCATGTTAATTACAGCATTAATACGCTCAGGAGTTAGTTTCCGACCCTCCTTCGACAGTAGGTGACCTAAATAGGTGACCTCCTGTCGACAATATTGAAATTTAAAAAGGGACACTTTGTGTCCATATTGAGCCAAATGCAGCAATAATTTTACTGTAGCTTCTTTACATCCTTCCACAGTATCGGACGCAATCAAAAGATCATCCACATACTGTAACAATACATTACCTGGGTGAGGGAGTCCAATTGACCTTTCAAAGCCTGGCTATATATGCTAGGACTCTCAGTGTACCCCTGAGGAACTCGACAAAATCTAAAACTACGACCTGCCAAGGAGAACCCGAAAAGGTGCCTGCTATTTGGATGAACAGGGATGCTAAAGAAAGCATTCTTTAAATCAATAACAGAAAAGAATTTAGCAGAAGAAGGAATCATAGTCAAAAGAGCAGTAATGTCAGGGACCTTGGGGAACTGAGGGACTACAATTTTATTAACTTCGCGCAGATCAATCACAAAACGATAAACATCAGCAACATCATCAGAGGAACCCGGAGGTGGCCTCTTGAGAACAGGAAGGATGGGACTATTACACACATTCGCCGCTGTCTCCTCTACAACTCCTGACTGAATCAAATCTTGTATTATGCACAACAACGCCTGTTCTCCTGCATGCAAAATTTTATACTGAGGGATACGAGGCAATATTGCATTTTCTTTAACCTGAATAGAAATTGGAGGTATTTGCAAAAGTCCTACATCTGTGTCACTTGTGGCCCACAACGTAGATGGGACATCCTTAAACTCAACTGGGAGGGGGCATCTTTAGACAAACATTGCGTAGTACTAACCATACTCGGACCCATTGTCATATGGACACCATCCAGAGAACAGTAAATAGTAGCATGTAACTTCTTTAACAGATCTAATCCCAACAAGTTCTCTCCACAATTTGATGTTAGTAAAAACGGCGAATCAACGCTGAAGGGGCCTATAGTCAAAGCAAGGGGTTTGGAGATGGGGCTTACTAACGGCACACCAGAAAAACCAACCAAAACATTGTTATGGCCAGACAGGCCTGCCCCAGGGACCAGTGACCTCGAAACAGAACTATTCATTGCTCCTGTATCCACCAAACATTTCTTTCCGAGCCCTGCAAATCCACACTAATATAAGGTCCATGCTGATCTACAGGTATCGGAACTGGTCCCTTACCCTGTCCCTGGCTGTCCTAGCTATAAGACATCCCCGTCACCTCATCCAAATCATAATCATCATGATAATACTGTCGTCCCCGAACGTCATCAAAGTAATTCTGATTGGAACGGCCCAGTGATGTCCCAGTAGCCTGATCTCCACCCTGACTGCATGCTCCCCGTCCTCTCTCCCCCCGTCCTCTAGGAGCCGCAACCTTTTGCAGCAAAACTGGGCACTCGCTGCGCCAGTGCCCTTCCTCTTGGGGGTCAGATAAGGGAACATCAGTCAAGTCTACCCATCCCTTCGTCTCATCTTCCGTCCGAAACATACAATCATGTATGCCTATTTCCTCACTCTCCGAAGGGAGGGGTAGTAGCGTGGCAGGGTTCAGAGTGGCACATCTTTTAATCGTAATGTGTGGTTCAAAAAGGGTTAGCTCATAGCCAGTCAGACGTGCACTGGTAAGGTGCTGTGTCTTTGTTCTGTTCAAAAGCGTATCCACAGCATGAGGTACCATAACTGTGAGATCAGTATCAAAAACAAGCCCTGCCGATTGTCAAATAGAGACAGCCGCGGTCGCTCTTAAACAGCTCGGGAGGGCGTTTGCGACGGGATCAAGCACAGCAGAAAAGTACGCACACGGCCTCTGCTTACCTCCAAAGGCCTGTGTTAAGACAGAAAGCGCACAACCGGCCGACTCGTGTACATATAACACAAACGGCTTGTTGTAATCAGGTGTGCCAAGCACAGGAGCCGAACAAAGCGCAACCTTCAATTGCTCAAAAGCTTGTTGACATTCAGGCGTCCAAGGCAAAGGTTCATGCACATCTTTAGTTGTTAGATATAGCAATGGCTTTGTTAATGAAGTAAAATTCGGTATCCAATGACGACAATAGGAAGTAATACCAATGAAGGCTCGTACCTCCCTTTGGGTCTTTGGAACAGGCATGTTAATTACAGCATTAATACGCTCAGGAGTTAGTTTCCGACCCTCCTTCGACAGTAGGTGACCTAAATAGGTGACCTCCTGTCGACAATATTGAAATTTAAAAGGGACACTTTGTGTCCATATTGAGCCAAATGCAGCAATAATTTTACTGTAGCTTCTTTACATCCTTCCACAGTATCGGACGCAATCAAAAGATCATCCACATACTGTAACAATACATTACCTGGGTGAGGGAGTCCAATTGACCTTTCAAAGCCTGGCTATATATGCTAGGACTCTCAGTGTACCCCTGAGGAACTCGACAAAATCTAAAACTACGACCTGCCAAGGAGAACCCGAAAAGGTGCCTGCTATTTGGATGAACAGGGATGCTAAAGAAAGCATTCTTTAAATCAATAACAGAAAAGAATTTAGCAGAAGAAGGAATCATAGTCAAAAGAGCAGTAATGTCAGGGACCTTGGGGAACTGAGGGACTACAATTTTATTAACTTCGCGCAGATCAATCACAAAACGATAAACATCAGCAACATCATCAGAGGAACCCGGAGGTGGCCTCTTGAGAACAGGAAGGATGGGACTATTACACACATTCGCCGCTGTCTCCTCTACAACTCCTGACTGAATCAAATCTTGTATTATGCACAACAACGCCTGTTCTCCTGCATGCAAAATTTTATACTGAGGGATACGAGGCAATATTGCATTTTCTTTAACCTGAATAGAAATTGGAGGTATTTGCAAAAGTCCTACATCTGTGTCACTTGTGGCCCACAACGTAGATGGGACATCCTTAAACTCAACTGGGAGGGGGGCATCTTTAGACAAACATTGCGTAGTACTAACCATACTCGGACCCATTGTCATATGGACACCATCCAGAGAACAGTAAATAGTAGCATGTAACTTCTTTAACAGATCTAATCCCAACAAGTTCTCTCCACAATTTGATGTTAGTAAAAACGGCGAATCAACGCTGAAGGGGCCTATAGTCAAAGCAAGGGGTTTGGAGATGGGGCTTACTAACGGCACACCAGAAAAACCAACCAAAACATTGTTATGGCCAGACAGGCCTGCCCCAGGGACCAGTGACCTCGAAACAGAACTATTCATTGCTCCTGTATCCACCAAACATTTCTTTTCCGAGCCCTGCAAATCCACACTAATATAAGGTCCATGCTGATCTACAGGTATCGGAACTGGTCCCTTACCCTGTCCCTGGCTGTCCTAGCTATAAGACATCCCCGTCACCTCATCCAAATCATAATCATCATGATAATACTGTCGTCCCCGAACGTCATCAAAGTAATTCTGATTGGAACGGCCCAGTGATGTCCCAGTAGCCTGATCTCCACCCTGACTGCATGCTCCCCGTCCTCGCCCTCTCTCCCCCCGTCCTCTAGGAGCCGCAACCTTTTGCAGCAAAACTGGGCACTCGCTGCGCCAGTGCCCTTCCTCCTTGCAATAAGCACATTGATTTGGGCCCACAGGCACAGCATTTCGGCTCGTACGAGGAAGCTGCCTGGCCGGTCCAATACCTCGACCCCGTCCCTGCCCCCTGGATGCCTATTGCATCAGTACCTTCGTCTTCAGCTCCTTCGTCTTCTTTTCTACCTTCTCTTTCTCCTCGTTCTCTCTAAGCTCATAATACTGAGCCATACTCAATATCACCGAAGGGGTAGAAGTAGTCCACGTGCTCTCAGCAGCCTGCAACCGGGTTGCAATCTCTGGGAGCAAATTTGTGACAAACCTATTGACAAACAATCGGATACCCCCTTCCAAAGACAAATCCTGACCACTAAAATCCAAGAACACACCTTTGAACCGGGTAAAGAAATCAGACACACTTACATCTTTCTTCTGACGACATGTGGCCAGCTTATCCCAGTCCACCTTCCGAAGTGGAATAAGAGAGTGCATATAGGTAATAATGCGGTCTGGCAAAGCCAAGATCTCAGCCTTGGGCTTTTCACCAGGCTTCCTCTCCTTATCCCACGTCCTAATCTCGTCCCAAGTACCACCCAATTCTAGGGCATAGTTCTGAGTGTGCACTTGTCGCCAGATATCCACTGGCACCAATAAGCCAAAAAACATTTCAATATCTGCCAACTTCATTACCGTCGATGCAGCAGCCTCTGTCAATTCTTTATAGTAAGCAGTAGGATTTTTTCTGGGGTCGGGTAACTGAGCCTTAATTGCGAGGACTTCACTCCTCTTCCATGAAGTATAAACCCATTGTTCTTGAAAACGGGCCTCTACTCGTTGCCTAGTCACCTGATCGTGCTGATCACGTAGCTCCGGTATCTCCGGGTGGAAAATGGGGCGAACTTCCCTCATCGGGAAGTGAGATATCATTGTCGGAGATTTCTGATGCAATCTACCTCAATATCCAATCAATGTAGTAACACTAGCGAAAACCTCATTAGGAGCCATGCCCGTGGCATACACTTGGTCCCTAATATCTTAAACAGCCTGGGGTGCAACACCTTTAAAACACTGTTCCCATAGTCCAATCAAAGTAGCCGACATGTGTTTAAGGGCATGCTGCTGGACAAACGGCTCATAGTCCTTCAACACACTCCATACATCTTCAACACCAAAAATAGGATTACAGGCCCACTGGGCAGCCTGATTGGCCACCATATTTTTCTCCATATCTCCCACATCAGACCGAATCAACACCCGTCCTAATCGCTCCTTTGCAACTGCCCCATCCCCGTCGTCCTGGCCACGCACCGGTGTCTCGGCACCTAACCAGGGGGTAGAAGTGAGAAGAGGGGACAACACAGTAATTGAAGGGGGGGCACCAAGGTCAACATCGGCTGAGTAGTAAGTGTCTGTGAAGGAGAAAGTGACGCCGTAACAACAGGAGTGACAGGAAGACTAGCAGTCACAGCGACTGTGGGGGACGGAGCCAAAGAAGAAGCTGGTGATGCCGGAACCAAAGCACTTTGATCAATACCAGAAACAGTAGGAACAGGGGGGGCAGAGGCAGATGACAAGGGCTGTGGGACGACAGGATATATTCTATGCAGGGCATAAGGGGAGGCAGTCTGTCTTCCAATAATTCTTCCACAAAAGTGTCTGCCTCCTCCCTAGCAACATAAGACTTATCACATTGCAATCGAAACCTCCTATCGGCACATTCTATACCCTTCTCCACTTTCTCTTTATTATGTGCCACTGCTTTCTGAGTCAGTGTCTGCGTTCTCTCCCTCTGTGCCTCCCTTTCCGCCCTCAGCCGTCTCTGTTTAGCTTCCTTTCGCCATACATGAAGATAACCAAACATCGACTGCCTGCTACGTTTAGCGAACAATTTTTCCTCCAAATAATTCAATTTCTGTTCATCAAAGGTGCCCGTTGACGGCCACTGCAATTCAGCATTGTCCCTGGCATATTTGTGCCATAATGTACTAAATATAATAGGGCAAAGACCGTATTTGACATACATGTCATCATTTGGAGCACCCTCAGCAGGTGCGGGCTGTCTTTCCTCCAATCGAGCATCAGCAGAACAACAACAACACCTCACACAACACAACTTACTCCAACAAGGCATTCTGTTCACACAAAGAAACACATTCACCACACAATTACACTAAAATGCACTCGTGCCTTTACCAAAAGTCGTTTCTGTGGATTGCATCAATCACAAATTAACAAAATGGTACTATTTTTCAAAAGATATTCAAAATCAAATGCAAGCGCTTGTCTAAAACTAATTCCTAGACGAACCAAAGTACCCACCAAACAAACTTCATGACCACAAAGAACCAAACAAGCTCACCTGGTGCACACAGGTCAAACAAATTTATTCTCCACTGCCGACTCTTTGGACCAAACGGTCAGATCCAAGGGTTTCGCCTTTCCGGACCCCAGCCGGGATGACCGCCGGGCGAGGCACCGCCCGATCAGACAGGCGGAGCAGCTGCGAGAACTAAGCTCTATCGTGTGGGAATCCGCCCATCCGACCTGACGCGGCCCCGTCCTCCACACCCGGTTCCGGGCGAGATGGGTCAGCCCGATGGAGTCCCTGTTCGGGCGCCAACTGAAGGAAGTGACCTGAAAAGGGCCACCCGGGTCACCCACAACCACCTTCTCTGCCTTCCTACAAATGAAGAGTCAGTCAGACGGTAGAGAATACAAACCAGACTATTTATTGAAATTACACTGCAGCGGAGCCCAGTCTGACCAGCCTCCTGGGATGGCTGTCTAGGGACTGGACCCCGTAAGCATACAATTACATTATGTACGTTGCGAAGTCCACAAAGACCCGCCTACTATGGAAAAACACTAGCAGGTGTCGTAATACAATGGGGGTACAGAACATAGGTTTCGATTCTGCAGCCAGGCATGGCTATCTACTGCCCAAGGTCGTCTGGCCTATCCTCCCTACCAGACAGGTGGGAGAAGGACTATCTAATGAGAAAGGCATGCACTAACGAGGACACTTGCAATTACAGAAAGAAAAGCTCAACCTTAGGAAACGAAACTTACCAAAGACCGCTTTCTCGAAAATAACCAAGCAGCAGTTTCGATTATAATACAAAATGGCGTCCAGATTACAAGATGGTTTCGCGAATGCTAAGATATACAGACAGGAGGGCCCTTCAGTATTAACAGAGAGAGACATGAACGATTGAGGCAGGAGCTGCAAGGCAGCAAGCCGCATCTGAAAGGGCCATGGACTGGTCGGAGGACGGGTCGCAGGTAAATGGGGGGCTGGGCCTAGGCCCCCCCAATGTGAATAGAGAAACTAGTAGCTCTGAAGTCAGAGTTCAGTTGAGTCCAATAAGCTCAACACTAGATTCTTTCCATTCTGGACAGGGTTTCATCAGTGCAAGGATTCATCAGTGAGCTTGTCCATTCTTCCTCATCTATGGTCCCACTCTTGTCAAAGTGTCTGCAAAGGGGTTTCAAAGTGAAATTGAAAAGTTCTCAAAAGTGGGTGTCCCCACCGAATCTAGAGATGCCACATTGCCTCTCCACCCCTAATTGACTTTTTGTGGAGCTAAATGCAGGCTCACCCACTCCCCTTTACAACCTACTTGGGATTTTCAAGATGGCAAAATCAACTGAACGTCTGGAAGACCTCATCCCTTAGCTTTGCTCCTTCCACCCAAAAAGGGTTACTTCCTTTCAAAACTTCAAAGGTTAAACTGGTGGAACTGGTTCATGAGTTCTACTTTAGCTTTACAGTGTGTGAAAGACATGCTCTTGGGACAGAAATGTACCCCGAATGGTGTACAGTCATTTTCCAATGCCTTGAGTGCTCGACTGCGAGTATCATGGATCGTGATTTGTTTTTTGGCCTTGTTTTTTATCTAGCGTGTGCGTGAAGGCCCAGGCCTGTCCCTTTACATGAGTGAGGTCCCAGACCTGTCCTGGGACCTGGAGGATTGTACCAAGTGTGCCCTCATTCAACTAACTGAGGACTATTGTCCATGTCATGTGGTTAGCGTGTAGAGTGGCGTTGGCAATATACCATGTTTTGTGAATCAGTAGCTGTAGTGCTTGAGGCACTCTTATGGTTTGACACCACGTGATGACCTTTGACTACCATTATTTTAATTGACTTTCGGTGTTTTACTTTACCCTAGCATGAATGTACGTCCTGCATATGCCTTGTTTCTCTCGAAGATTTCTTCTCATAGTTTTAAAGTGGGAGCTGTCACAGAGTAGAACAGCCTTGCCAGGAACAGAATGTGTGGGATGTGCATTTGAAAGCATGAGAGAGGGAGAGAGAGAGAGAGAGAGAGGTGTGGAATGTACTTTTTGGTCTCGAAGTGCAGTGTTATGAGCAGTGGTGCTCAAATGTGCATTGTGTTGTAGATTGGGAAGTATTATGAAGTTCTTACTATTGGCTTTGACATGGCCTCATGTCATCCTGAATTCTGACTCTGCCTTGCTGGAGCTTTCTGCGCGCACAGGCCTACAGAGTGCTCAAGTTGTTTGGGTTAATCACGTTCAAAGTTGTTTTGTTTTTGGAGAAGAGGTTGTTGAATGTACCGTCGGAGAAGCTTTGTTAAGATAAAGAACATGTGAGAATGCAGAGAGAACGTGGGAACTCCTTTTGCCCTGGAATGCTTGAATGGAAGGTGGCCAATTCCAGTAAGTTTCCTTGGCGCGGAAGGAAAGACTCTTGAACCTTCTAGTGTGTTTTGAGACTATAAAGCTGAGGGACTTAGAAACCGGGATTGTGTGAGTCTGAACGATGGACGCATCTTCAGTGCAGGCATCTGGTTGCTGAGTCTCCTGGCTTCGGCTGTAAGTCCCCCAGTCTGGAGTGGGTCAGGAGGAAGATTGCACCAGGTGAAGTGTTTGATTTTAGATTAGTGCCATTGTGATGTGTGGCCAGTGGCAATAATCAGTTGAGGTGTTTTCTTTGTGATGTGTAAGTGAGTCAGTGTGCACATCCAAAGTAATCATTTGATGTATTTAGTGTATATATCTTTCTGATTTCTTGCAGGACGTCCAGTATTATTTGCTGCTTGTTTATTCATTATTATTATTCATGCATTCAACAGTTGCATTTGCCAAGTGTGTTATTAATATTGCTTGCATATATATATATATATATATATATATATATATATATATATATATATATATATATATATATATATATATATATATACACACATTTGAATGTTGTTCATTTGTTCATTTGACATCTGGGAAAGCCTTTCTGTTAGAGAGCATTGCATAAATAAACCCCAAGCCTTATTCTAAAAAGAGAGTCTTTGATGTGTTTCATTTTGTAAAGTGAAACCCCTTTCTAGGTGTTGTGTTATATGTCTCCTGCTTCGTCGTGTTTGAGCCATCGTGTGGGAGTGGTATTTTGGGAGGGCGAAGCAAGACAGTAGCTATGACCTGAACTTTTTCTGTGTCACTGGAGTGGAGGCATATTCATGTAAAGTGCTCTTATCTAGTGTGTGCGTGAAGGCTCAGGCCTGTCCCTTTACATGAGTGACGTCCCAGACCTGTCCTTTGTCCTGGAGGGTTGTACCAAGCGTGCCCTGATTTCAATAACCTAGTAATCAAGGACTATTGTCTATGTCATGTCGTAAGCATATAGCGCGGTGTTGGAAATATACCATGTTTTGTGAATCAGTAGCTATGACCATACCTTTTCATCTGTGTCATTGGAGTGGAGGCATATTCATGTAAAGTAACACTTGAATGCACTATCACAGGTTCTAGCGCTAACATCCCGAGTGTATGTTATGCATATGCTTGTACTTGTCCTATGCGGTACATGTATTATGTGTGTGAGTTAACCAGGGTAATGGAGGCCTGTGGGTTACATTTTGGAAGAACATGATCTGTTCCTGCGCACAAGATGCAGGTGAGGTTGTTTTCTCAGACAGTGGAAGTGTATTGCTGACATCCCTGAAGCTGGAGGGAGGGGAACCAGACACTGAAGCGGGGAAAGCAGAGACGGGCTCCTTTTGAAATTCAGTAAGGTTCTTCTCCTGAGAGGCGCTGCTAATAAGTCTTTCTTAGTACTGCCATTTGAGGGATGGTGGGGGTGAAGTGTGGGGCTGCTGTTTCTGTTGTCAAGGTTGAAAAAGGTTCCTTTAGTTGAGGCCAGTCTTTTGTCTCTTTCCTGATCACTATCAGTGTGGCTGTGGAAGAGCTGGGTGCAGAAACCTCACACCTCTTAGTGCTTCTGTTGTGGGCACTCCCGACTGAAGACTACTGTGCTGTGAGAAGCATTACTTTGCACAAAGGCTGTGTCTGGAGAACAGTCTGTGAGTACAGAAGAACCACCCGAAAATAGTTCTAAAATTGCAGACAATCTGCATCCCCTATCTGCTTGGACTGTATAAAAGTGAGAGCCACTGACCCATTTGTTTTTCCAGTCTGGTCTTGCTGGAAGAAGCTGAATCTCTGACCTGAAGCACCTTGCATCCAGCCTGTTCCTGATAGAGGGAAGAAACCTGCCAACCCTGCAAAGGTGCAACTGACCTTAAGTGCTTTAGTAGCTTGACCCCCACTGCTGTGTGGGTCCGCTGGCAGAAGGAAGGCTCAGGAGAGTATTCTGCTTGCCATGAGGCATGTTGGCTGCAGACTCTTTGTGTGGGCGATTTTCACATGAATCATGGACAGTGGTGGTTGTTGCTATCAACAAAAAGCTTTTTCTACCCTCCAGACATTTGCCCCAAAGCTAGACCATGCCAACACCATTCAACAACTGCATCGAAGGAGTGCTGTGCCGCTGCACCAATGGCTCCCATGGTAGCTGACCTTGTGCCGCTGTAACTCTGACTTGGGCGGTCTGCCGACCACAAATGAACTGTGACTTAGAAGGGGGTCCATAGCTCACCAGAGTTGCCACCGGCCTGCAAGTACATTGGCTCCTGCTGTTGTGATGCTGTGGTCCTCCCTAGATTGAATTGTGGGTCGAGCCTTCAGCCAGCAGATGACGTGTGCTGCTGGCCCCCGCCATCAAAGGCGCTGAAAGTTAAGAACTAAAATTTAGGGTAATCTGCACCTAAGCCTTAACACTTGCCTGAGGGACACGGGACACGCAACCCCGGGGGCGGGAGGGTGCAGAGATCTGCCTAGTCTTTCCGGGGAAGCACCCAAGAGAGGAGCTAGGTGGGGCAGATTACAAGGCGCAGCCGCCCATCGCCAATATGATAACTGTGCATGTTATATGTGCTGTGAAGTACTACGTTTTAGGTAGTACTTCTCAAACATTGGATCTTTTATATATTGACATGCTTGAATCATTCCCCCTTGTGAGGCTGGGAATCCCCAGTACATTAAAACAACAGCATACAGTATAAAATATACAAAACATAAAGAACACAGTGTAAAATTGCCATAGGCCTGAAACAACCTTATATAATTAATAGTACATCCACCTCATTAGAAAGAACCCAAACTTCAGCCAATGAGCTGGAAGCTCAAGCACACATACTCC
Organism: Calotriton arnoldi; assembly: GCA_963921515.1. Taxonomy (NCBI): domain Eukaryota; kingdom Metazoa; phylum Chordata; class Amphibia; order Caudata; family Salamandridae; genus Calotriton; species Calotriton arnoldi. The sequence continues at coordinate 1,257,835 of CAWUFW010003224.1, read as the reverse complement.
CCCTAGAGGCCACCATAGCTCAGAATTCTTCTGCACAGCATGTGTGAGGGAGTCTCCTGACACAGCTCTGAGCTGTCAGTGAACCTTAGATTTGTTACTTTCTTGATCTGCCCTGGATTTGGACCAGTCCTATCTTCAGTGCAGAAGTACTGTGAGTTGTTTTTAGGGAAATTGTTAAAATCTCTGGGCCAGGGAGGTTCAACTTACTGGACAGTCAACTTTCATCAATTGTCACCATGCCTGACAGGGACAAGAAATCTATGTTCAAGGCTTGTTCACCTTGTGATCTTACAAGATTTTCATTGAAGATCCACATTTACAGTGTATTTATTGCCATTATCCTAAACATAAGGCATTTGTAGGGGATTTTCTTCTAAGACTCTTAAGGAGAGATAAAGGAGGTTGGCTCTGTATCTAATAGCAAAAGAGAATATTCCTCCTTCTAAAGGAGGTGACCTCTCTGCAGGGGAAGTGTCAATGAAAAGTGTTCCTCCAAGCACTTCCACAAAGGCAGCGCAAAAAAGGAGGCTTATTCAGCTTTGAGTTGGATCGGGAACAGCTCTTACAGCCTCCCCCTCTGAATGTAAACATGGAAAAACATGCCTCTAAGTAGTCATCAGATGCCATTGAGGATCAGCATCTAAAGAAGAAGAAAAAATCTACAAAACCTCAGTCCTCGTCGACGATCTTGTCAACGGCGTCATCTACAAAACCGTTCATAACAAGACTTTCAGCGTCAATGGCGAAAGCACCATCTACAACGACAGTGCCAATAGTATCGAAGTTTGACCCATCGACTTCAACCCTGTCGACAAAGAAATTAGCACGTCGATGACGGCTATGTCAACGTCGACCATGCCATCGATGGTAAAGACTGTGCCCTCGACGACGTTGACATCAACGTCAATGCCATCAACGTCAATGCCATAGTCGATGATTACATCAACGTCAATGCCATTGTCGACGATGCCATTGACGGCAATGCCATTGACGGCAATGCCATCAACGACCATTCCTTTGACACCATCAGATGCAGTTTTCTTGCCTCTGCTTTCAACATTAAAGGTATCAGCAATACCACCAGCGCAAATTCTGCAGTCTGATCAGGAAGGTGAGGCAAGTAAATATGGTTTGCAGACTGCGTATTGCCCAACTCAGTTGAATGTGCCATATGTCCCGGCATTTGGTGGCGACATGGAGGAAAATTAGTTTTATTCAGACTTTGAATGTCATCAGTATAGCTTTCCTCATGATTCAAGGTCTTGCATTACTCCTAGACTCAGACGCCCTGAAGTTGTTCAAGTGCCTGTGGCTTTTCTGACTACATTACAACAAATGATGGAAACTTTCCAAAAGTTGGTAGAACAACCAATACCGCAACACCCTACTCTTGTATCAGCTAATTCTCGTCCACAGCAGTTGCCAATTCCCTCTCCACCATCCCTAGAGCATCACTCAGAGTAGTTCATCGACCAATGGTTCCACCCATGCTTGGGGCCCTTATTTATGAGGGGCTTACGCCGATGTTTCATCACTTTTTGTGACGCTGCTGCTGCGTAATCATTGCGCCACACTGCACCCTATTTACAAAGTGATGCATCTAGGCATATGCATCACTTTGTAAAGCCCTGCGCACCATTATACCTGCGTCAGGTCTAATGTATGCAGGGTGGGCGTTCCCCCGTATAAAGGCTTGTAGAAGTGGTGCAGTTAAATCTATGAGATTTCACTGCGCCACTTCTACGACTTCACTGCATCAAATTCTTACGCCTGCTTCAAGCAGGGGTAAGGACTGATGCAGGGCCTGTCACATTGGACTCGCCCATTGTTTAATGACACATTGCTGGAGTTGCGTCTGTTTTCCGACACACTCCATCAGTGCGTCATTACTGCGGCACTAGAAACGTCAGGATTCCTGACGCATCTGTTCAATCCTTGTGACATGGAGCGCCATAGTGTAAATACAGTGATTCCATCATGTCGCAAGGAGGGTGCAATGAAAAGTGTTGCATCGCTGTTTTTAACCAGCGATGCAATACTTTTCATAAATGAGGCCCTGGATATATGGGTGACGATGACTCCAATCATTCTATTTATACCGATGTAGATGAAAAAGAAGGTGAACTTTCACCAGATGATGGAAGTCAAGATGATATAGTGACCCCTAGAGAAGGGAATGATAGACCTTTCCCTCAAGCTCAGATAGGTAATATTTGCAAATTTCATTCTCTTCTGGAAAGAGTTGCAAAGAGGTGTAATCTTCCTATGAAGCCCGTTGATCAACAATGTTTTCTTTACGACTTTTAAGAGCAACATCAGAAACCTATGAGCTATTCCAATCTTGTATTTTATTCGGTCAGAAGGGCTTAAACTAATGAAGAATCCAGCTACAGTTCAGGCTGTGATACCTCGCCTGGTAAAGAAATATGAAGCTCCAGAGACAGCTTCAGCTGGTCCTACACCTAACTTTTGAGTAGAATTCTGATTCTTGAGCGAGCTTTATTAAATTGCTGTTTCTGGCTTCTTGGCACCAACTGTATAGTTTGTTGAGCGTCGTTCCCACGATGAGCATTTGAAAAGCTCTGTGATTCACTGACGTAGATATCTACTTACAGGTGATGGTGTTTCTTGTTGTGTAAAGAATATCTCTTTGTTGGCAATCATCTTAAACTCCTTGTGTTGCCAGGTATGGCTTTTGGTATAAGTAGCACAGAAGATTGTGTTCTCTATTGTGAATCTTTTGGAACTCTAGACTCCTCCCTCCCGTCTGCAGGGGCTTGTCTCACTTGCTTCAGTTTACTGCTTTTGTATGGTATTGTAGCACAGACATTCCAAGTGTTGAGAAGAGTTTTCACCTGTTTTCGTTGTGTGAAGATAGCAGGGTAATTTTGGTTACTCTTGGTCTTAGAATGGCTTTTCTTGTTTAGTAATTAGAAACTGCTTTCTATCTTATAAGAAAAATAACAGGATTTGAATTCCAACTCCTGTTATTATTTCTTTCAAAGTTGTTCTCCACAGTCTGAATGTGGCATTTCTGAATTTCCCATTCCTCAAAACTGTGTTCACCTCCTGAGCAGTGGCTTTTTAGTTCTGATTGAAAATTGGGTAAGGCAGATTCATTATGTTTTTGCAAGCTCAAAATTCTGGATTTACAAGTCAGCCCTTAACTGGTGCATAAAAGTGGGCTGGTGACACAGGCCATCTCTTCTGTTTTCCTTGAGGCCATCCATCATTCTACCCATATTCATTCATACTGTAGATAGTGGTTGTGTCGTTATCTGCTTCCCCAAATAGCGAGACTGCCAATTCTCCCACGGCAGGCCCACCCTAGGGAGGTCAGATGCATCGATCCCAGCCAGGAATGCCAAGGGGAAGAGCACCGTCCTATGTCGATTGACATGAAGGCCCGACACTCTCCCGAAACTAGTCATAAGCCAGAGGAGGAAGGAGACTGAGTGCTCAGGGTTAGACACATACACCAGGGTGTCATCAGCATACATTGACACAATATGTGTCACAGCGCCCGCAAGCACACCGCAGTCCCGAAGTTCGGTTCTCAGATGTATTGCTAATGGCTCCATGGCGAGTGCGAACAGGAGCCTCGACAGTGGGCAGCCCTGTCGTGTACCCTGTTCAATGGGGAACGTGTCGGAATCCACCTGTCAAGAATGCACCCTCGCACTTGAGGCTGTGTATAAAAGGCGCACCCATTACAGGAATCCCGGACCCAGGCCTATCTGCCGAAACACCTCCCATACATATTCTCAGGACAGAGAATCAAGCGCCTTTTCAATATCCAAGGCGATCAACACCGCCCGTATTCCTGTGTCTCGGGTTCCATGCATCACATGGGAGAGCCTCCGTAGATTCACATGGGTACCTCTCCCTGGCATAAAACCACACTGGACTTCTTAGACCAGATGGGTGATCACCCGACCCAACCGTAGTGCTAGAACTTTTGCATGCAATTTAACATCTATATTGAGCATAGACAGCGGTCAGAATGAACTGGGGTCAGCAGGGTCTCTGCCCGACTTCGGTAGCATGATTATTAGGGCTTCTCGCCCTAATAAGACAGATCTTTAGCAAACACAAAACAATTCCTATTCAATAACTCAGTGTATGGGACCTCCTCAAATAAGAAACTAGGGCTCTCTGTGGCTCAGATGCAGAGAAGTGCATGCAGTATCTTACACTTTACCTACTGCCGTTTAGGTTTTCTCTTTCTATTCAGGACTCTAGCCCGCATCAATCGACTCATCTTAAAGAGTTGACTGTGGTTTCGTGGTCTGGACCTTGTCCTCGCTGGCAATATCCCACTTCTGACACAATCCGAGTCGGGTTTAAGTTGTGCTCCTTGGCCATCGTTTTCTGGTGGTGTGTCCAGGCCCTTGCCCTTCATGCAGTGGTTTGATCAGTCTTACTGTTGCTTAGTGGTTTCTGATCTGAGTGTCTTCCTTTTCTTTTCTTCCTGTTAACAGGGTTGGTTGTATTCTTGTCTCATCTTAGTATTTATGGCCCCTTTGCTGAGTGTCCAAACCTTGCATTGCCAGGCAGGATTGTGCATCCATCTTTATGCACAGTAATGCTGATTCCTTCCTCCTGGTTTCACATCAGTGGGGCTAGTTGTGCTTGCCCTAAGCATTCATCTGTCATTTGTATGGCTCTTTGCCATATGTGGAAGTTGTTTGCTGTCACAACTGTAACCATTCTTATGAATTGTGGTCTCATACAGCCATTTACTCTCCTCTGTTTTGGGGTTGGTTCCTTGTGGAACTTAGTGCACGCTGTGCATTCCAGTGGCTGCTTCCTTCTTGTTGTTCTACCAAATCTTTGATTTGCTTTTCTTTGGGCAAACTGACTTCTGTATAGGTGTCTGATCACTTCCTGCACTTTGCACCTGGTGTTCCATGACTGTTGGTACTCCTGGGACTGCTTGTTTTGCACTTACTTTCCTTTCACACGTTATGCCTTTGACTTTCTGTGCTCCGTTTCCCTCTTTTTCAAGCATACACAGTAATATTTATCATGAACGCCAGGTCAGATGCTGAAAATAAACTACAGTCAATGTCGTCACGGATTCGGGAAATCACCTCAGGAATACGACAATTGCCAATCGGAGCGATCCAGATCAGGTTTTGCGGATCACCAGGAGCAGAGTGTGCGAGAGTGAGTTTGAGCGCTGGGAGGTCGCTGCACCCCGCTGTATCTCTACCCCTGCTTCGCCCAAAGCCTACCCCGCTGGAAGCTGGGAGCCGGCCGGCGCCGCTTGGACTTTGTCGGACCTTCCTGCGGCCTCCTGTGGGTCCCGCAGTCCTTGTGGTCGGCGGCAGGGGAGTGCAGCGGGGGAGCTCACTGGAGTGAGTGTGAGTAGTTGCGGGAGTAGAGCGGCGGAGATCAAGCGGAGGTTGGGACCGGCGAGATCAGCAATAGACACCGGCAGCTGGAGGTACAGGGGGCCGGAGACACAGGGATATAGGGGTTGAAGCTGGGGTTGGAGCAGCACCAGCGGCACCAGTGGCACCAGTACGCGGGCTGGGGGTGAAGGCGGGTGGAGCAGGCTGGATCGGCAGCTGGCAGCCGTGCCAATCTCCTGCTCCTCACTGCTCTTTACTGCTCCCCGCTCCCCGCTCTCCTCTCCCCCGACCCCCTCTCCCCTTCTCCCTCGTTTCAATGGTCTCACCTCCCCTGGCCATCAAAGCATTGCCGCTTTACCTTCCATTTTATCCACTTTATTTTCCACTCTCTTTCACTCCCATCACCGAGCATCTGCTTCCTTTTGGTCTGAGGGGGGGATTAAAGTGCACCCCCGGTCATCAGCCCAACCAGACCACAGGCACCGGTCGCGCTGACTGGTTAGCGGAGCCTGGAGTAGCACCAGCACCAGTACCAGCACTAGCATTAGGCATTTCCACCTTGGGGCTTGGGGCGTTTCTATAGCGCTCTTAGCGCCTCCATTCTACTGCCTTGCTTGGGACATTAGGCCTGCTACGGCGGTGGCAGCAACGGTGGCACTAACAAAGAAAGCATTAAAACAGCAACAGTTAAAAAGTAAAGACAGCAGAGACAGCTGGACAGAGCTCCGACCCACGGATTCTCTGTGTGGCAGCCCCTACAGCAAGTACGGGGACACAAGGATACAAGGATACAAAAAAGTAGAAAGGCAAGGGGGCAAGGAGCGAGCGCTACCACCATTAGCAGGTGGCGGCAGAGTGCGTGCCCGTCGGTCCCATAGAAGCAGCCTAACTAGGTTGGGCAAAGCTTGTGGGGTCCGACTGTGAGCCCTGCTCGCTATACTCACCCCCCCCCTTTTTCCTTTCTCTGTGATCATAAAATACATCAGCAGAGCAGGCCTTCGCTGCCACTAAAACCATTCCAGCCACAGCCCTCAGGAGGTCTGGGCGCCAGTAATACTAAGCATATAAGGCCATCTCAAGGATTTTAAAACCAAAAAACACCAAGGAGATCTCAGGAGACCTAAGAGACTTAAGGAGTACAAGAGAAATGAGATCAGGGAAGGAGAGGCGGTCAGTTACATCTATACTCAGCAAGAGGAAAAGGAAGAGTAAAGGCCTTAGCGAGATCTCGAGCAACGAGAAGCAGGCTATGGAAGAGATGGCATCACATTGCAGCATGGTGGCACTGGACGGCAATCAAACGCAGAATCGTGCAATGTGTAGTGGCGGCTTTCAGCCCAAAATCTACTCAACATTTTCATTTCTAAAGGACACAGGGGCAGTGCTATCTCTCAAAAATGAAAGCTTGAGTGATCTTCCTTCTCCCCTCTGCCCAGAGTCAGCACCCAATTCAAAACAACAGTACATAGTAAAAAGAGAAGATGAAGAGGGCAAGGGTGAGGGTAAGAAAGGAGATAGGGCTGCCTCGGGCCTGGAGGGCACCCAAGACGAAGTGCCTGATTTAAATCCATTAAGGGCACCCTCACCCAACAAAGCCCTCCGGACTCCCTTAAAAACCATCGAAAGAGGAACATTGGTCTGTTTAAACCAAGCTGCGCCTAGAGTCTATGGCGCGCCATCTGAATTAAGAACAGGCCAACCACTTGAACCCTTAGTCACAGTAGTGATAGGAAGAGAGGATTTAAACTTCAAGTATTCACAAAATCTCAAGGAGGAGCAAACTAATATTCCCACGGTCGTTTCCTCTTCAATTTCAATCACGGAGGTCAATAATGCTGCACAAGAGACCACAATACAGCGCACTATGATACGAGAGGAACAATTATCTATAGTCGACGAGCATCCTACCTCACAAGGGGTACAGGGAACCGCAGACCAAACCTCCCCTACACTGGAGCCTGATTTGGTTGCCCTGTGGTTTTCAAGTATCCCCGGATTGGGGGAGGGACAAGATGAGGCAAAAAATGGAACACAGCACTGCGGGCCAGAAGCTAATAGCAATACTACAATGGCATCCTTAGGCATTGCGTGTAACAAATCGCCCGAAAATCGAACAGGAACCATCTTGACCCGTGACTGGGGGGAATCAGATGTGCCACACTCTGAGCCCGATACCAGCGGGCCCGATATGTGGCCAGAACAGAAGCAGTATGATTCACCAATTACCTCTTGCACAAGGCACTTAGAGTCTCAAAGTGGGCACCAAATCCGACCCAAGGAATCGGACGGCCTAGGCACAGGCAGGCTGTGGTCGTCCCTATTGGATACTATGCAGCTGTCCATCAAGGCAATGCAATTTCATGCAGACAAAATGGATATACAACTAACTATTCTTAATTCGGTTGCTAATCATGTTGCGAATATTGACCAAAGACTTACAAACATGGCTGAAATGATACACAGGGTGCAGGATGGAACACATTTAATGCAAGCACACTGTACCTGCTACACCATAGTGGACAAACTGTCCACACTGCCGGCAGCAATGGGGGATCTAGTGAGCGACATCAAGAACCTAATGAATACCGCAAGGACAAACCCTCAAGAAATCAATAAAAAATACGACATGGAGGCAACTGACAGTAGAGCATTAGCCCCTGAGGAAAAGGGTAGGGATATACCCCCCTCAAAGGCCCACATAAAGGAGGATAGTTCTAATATCCGCTCAAGCCCTCGCTGGCTTATTACATCAGACGCCGCAGAGGGTCAGCAAATAGAGCTAACTTGGGCGGAAAGGTTAACCAAGGAGGGGAACAAAGTAGCGGAAGCGAGTAGCAACATAGAGGAAAGCGAACGCATGCAGGAGCCAGGAGGGGAACCACTAATAGCACAAGCCCTTAACATCCAAGGCGTGGAAAATGGGCAAGGCAAGGAGAAGAGGACTCAAAATCGCAAGAAAAAGAGGAAAGGGAGAAACAGGAAGAAGAACATAACGGACTACTTCCCTCTTAACAGACCAGAGTTGGGAATAGCAAGTTTTGTCACCACGGTTACTACTGAACCCTGCTCGCTAAAGACAGAAAGTAAAGCAGGCCGTTCAATCACGAAGACCTTCCAGGCAACGTCCCCCGAGCTACCTAGGGTGACGCTCGAACTAGAGGTGAAAGCTCCCGCAGTAGAACGACCCAAGCAAAACTGCTTCACGGGATGCAAAAGTACATCGATGGGCAGAAAAAGTAACCCGGCCTGTACAACTAACAGTATTGCACATATGCATGTCGGTCACAAGCAGACCTCCGAGGCATCGCAGGAAGCCCCAGAACTAGAGGTGTCAGCTCTTGGGGTAGAACAGTCCACGCAAAATCGCTCCGCGGGTAGAGAATGTACGCCGACTGACAGTAATGGCAACCTGATCGGCATAACTAACAATACACCAGTACACCCGCCTGCCGGACAAAAGCATGCCGTGGGGGGACAGCCAGTGGTACCGATCGCCCCCACCAACAGGCCAGTTAAACCAGACCAAGCATCTCTCTATTAACACCGCGAACCAGAAGAGCCGAGCAATATTATTCATCCCTGAATTCAAATCAAGAGGCCTGGGGGACACCCTTAATAGAGGGAACATCTTGCGTCTGATTCAATCAATCAGGAGCTTGGCAGACATCAACTCAGCTGATCTTGAACGGATTGAGTTTAAAACCAATGAAGAGCTGTCAAGAAGAGAGATGACCAAGGCTACTTGGGCTTCAGAGGAAACGGCAAGGAGGATCCTCGCGGAGGGTGTCCAATTTAAAGGCTGGGGAATTAAAACACTTTTATACCAACAGCCGGGCTATCCTGATCCTCTTATCTTTAACAGACTAGCTGACTCAGACTATCCACATTCCAGGATCGGTCAATCAGTCCTCAAAGGGGCGCGGAGCACGGATGCGCATCCATCGGGAGGGAAAAGACAGGATGACGAACCCCCACAGGACGACTGGACTTGGCTAGCTAGAACAATAAACTCACAAGGAGAGGGCACCTGACTTAGTACCATCAAAGCCCTCGAGGGAGGCCCGAACCTTCGCATATGTTCATGGAATGTAAATGGCCTGGGAAATAAGGCATTGGATATAGAATTTCTCTCCTATATCCAAGGCTTTGACTTAATTCTGATGCAGGAGACGTGGCTGGAAGAACCTCAGCACTTACTTGGCTACAAAACCCATCATCTCCCAGCAACTAAGGGAGCCAAATTCGGCCACCTAAGGGGTGGCCTTTCTATCTACTCCTCAATTAGCACCATAAGGGGGACAAGAGAAGTTGACTCCATTCAATCTCCAACAAATGGGCTTCAAACTCTTGCATTGGACATAGAGGAGAGCAACGCTAAACAACAAATTATTGTACTAAACGTTTACATTCACCCACGAGATAAAGCTAGAGGAGTAAAAATGGTGGGTACGGAAATAACAAAGTTGCTCTCGGAAGAGTCCACAACCAACCTTGTACTGGCTGGGGATTTCAATATGCATTTAATAGGATCACAATCGAGGGATACCGAGCTGGAGGAACAACTTATGGCAGGGAAGATCCCCATCCAGGTACAGGGCAAAAAGACTAAGCTGACATCCCTGTCTAGGAACTTCATACAGGACATGGAGCACTTAAGCCTTGTGGTACTAAATGGTCGCTTCAGGGGAGACCAACCGCCAGCGGCAACTTTTCACAAAGCCATGGCAAGCTCTACAATAGATTATACGCTGGTTACTCTACAATTGTTTAGCAGGATCTCTAGTTTTTGGATTGGAACAAAAGAGCATAGCGATCACCAGCCCCAGGAAATTTCGTTGTGTATAAAGGAGAGGCCCTTGATCTTCCCAGTGGAGGATCCGGCAACTATTTATACTGTGAATCTCAGAAGGCTCAACTGTAAAACCAGCCAACCGGATAAACTGCAAACCATAGCCAAGTCAATCTGGGAAAATCAAGCAGAGACATATAGTAATGCGAAAGCCCGCTGGGAAACATTGACAAAACAACTAGGGGAACAATTTGCCAAAAGATCAGGGCGCCCGGTACAAGACAGACGATCGCCCAATACACAGATTGTAAGATCTCAATCTGGAAATCAACTCAACCATTTACCAATTTCGTGTATACCAAATCTGAGGGCCCTAAATAAAGATATAAATAAAACTTTACGAAAGCTAAGACAAGGGGGTAACGAAACTATTCTACAAAATACCCTTGCGCAACTAAAAGCAACAAAGAAGAAAACGATCTGGCAAGCAAAAAGGGCAGCAGAAGATACTTTGTGGGCTAAGCTCCTGTTTGACGCAAAGAGAAATCAAAGTGCAAAATTCTGGCGAACAATAAATAACTTAGGTAATACCCACGTGCAGAGTATCAATTCCCATCTAACAGAGGAAATTTGGGCAGGCCATCTCCAGGAACACTTTAACCCAAAAGGGGAAAGTCCCGTTACAGCACAATTAGGGTCAGGACAACTCGACAAGCTGGGCCCCCATGGAAACATCAGCAGGAGGTCAACAAGAGAACTGCATTTCACGATTCTGCAGATTAAAAACCGAGTAGCCAAAGGTAGGCTAGAGGGTGCACCTGGCCCCAATGGTATCCCCCCAATATTGTTTAGAACTGATCCGAACTACTGGGCGGCTGCATTACTACCAGTGTTCAATTCCATAGAAGAAGGGGCTGGTATCCCAGACTCCTGGAAAGGCTCCATAATATCTCCAATCTACAAGAAGGGAGATAAGAATAAACCTACCAGCTACAGACTCGTAGCCCTAATTGATGTCGAGGCAAAATACTATGCCGGTCTCCTTCTGGATGAATTAACAGCATGGGCAAAAGAAAAATCCCTCATTCCCATCAATCAGACAGGCTTCACCGTAGGCACAGGGACCATCTCAAATCTATTTGCCCTGACGCTACTGATGGACGGCGCTAAAGCAGCAAATCTCCCCTATTTTTCTGCTTTATCGATTATTCAGCTGCTTTCGACAGTATAAATAGGCACAAACTTTGGGCTAAACTAGCGAAGATGGAAATCGCAGCAGCACTATTAAAGCAGATAATCCTCCTACACACTAACACTTGGGTTCAAGTAAAACTAGGAACCAGTGAATATTTGTCGAGGAGAATTCCAACAGCAAGTGGATTAAAGCAGGGGTGCGTGCTGGCCCCCACGCTTTTTAATCTGTTTATGGCAGACCTTTCGACAGAATTAAACAACAGCACCTCTCATGCACCGGGGCTGGGTGGGCTGACACTCTCTAATTTACTGTATGCTGATGATGTTGTTCTAATTAGCCGAACCCCAATCGGGCTTCAGCACTTGCTAAATACAACTGCCAATCATGCAGCAACTAACGGTTTAACCATCAACCTAGAAAAGTCAAAGATCATGCGATTTAACCCGAAAAAGAACACAACCGGGTTTCACTGGAACTTGGCAGGTGCACCCATGGAAGTCGTGTCAGAATATAAGTACCTAGGGGTGATACTAGATGAGAAAGGTACTTTTAAGCCACAAAAAGAAGCCATAAAGCGGAGAGGAAATTCCATAGCGGTAGCTCTAAAATCTCTGAAGCTTAAAACTGCCGGGCCAAGTTTTTACCCCTTACTACAAGTACTACAAGCAAAGTTAATTCCAGCTATTACATACGGGAGTGAGTGTCTCAGGGGAAAAGATGAAGAGACTTTGGAACAAACTGTGCTAAGATCAGCAAGAATAATCTTTAGCCTACCAAATTATGTCTCTCCCGCGCAAATCAGGCTGGAGCTTGGCCTTCAGTCACAAAAAATAGCTCGAAACGCTGCTTATGTGAAATGCTGGTTTAGGATCAAAAACTCTGACAAGTGCTCTCTGAATTTCCACCTATGGAAAGAGATAAACTCAAGTAGAGCCTGCACCCCAAGAGATTACCTGACCGCATCCATAAACCGCCTAGGCTTAAAGGAGCTCTGGGCAGCCATGGGAACGCAGAACAGCTTTAAGTCTTTGGTAAATAAGACAGTAAAAAAGCTTTCAGTGCTTGAAGACAAAGAAGCGCTCAGGAGAAGGTCTCACGGTTGGTGCGTGTTGCAGAGCTATACAACACCTGGCCCGCAAAACTACCTGCACGCTGGCTTCAGCAGGAGGATAAAAGAGAAATACCTCCGGTTTCGACTGGGGATTCTCCCGGTCCTCCCGCATCTTCCACCATGGAAGCGAACCGCAGAAACAACTCAGTGCCGCCTTTGCCGGAAAGCAGAAGAGTGCATTATGCTTCTATTATGCATATGCCATGGTCTGGACCTAGAACGACGCCTGTTTTTTAAATCTATCTTTAACACCAAGAGGATAAGAACTTGCAGGCAAGCAGTGAAGGCTTGCTTTGGCAGAGGTGACATTCAGCTGGCATGCCGGTTTGTACAATTCATGGGGGCAGTAGAGGAGAAAATGAAGAGATCTGGTGCACCATAAAATAGCTCTAATTGAGGGCTTCCCATTCCCGGACTCGAGATTGGCCTGTTTTTACACCGGGGAAACCCCTGATACAAAAAAGCTTTCCTGCACTGCCTTGAAAACTATTGGGCTTTGGAAAGGCCAAGGATCAGTAGTATTTATATTACAAAAACTGATACAATCCTGATAAATGTAACTATTAATTCTGTGACTTTTAAATATAAATGTAATTTAAGCTCTTTATTATGTTTTTAAATCATATATTTCGGATTAAGGACTGACCAAAGTTCATTTGATGAAATAGACACTCTGTCGGAGGAAGGCATAACCCAACTGAAAAGGAAAAATAGGGCTATGCCAAATTCTCCCATAGTTCCCTTTCCTTTTTTTACTGTTTGCATAAATGATGAAATTGTAGTGCTTCTCTTTATGAACTTTTTATCTGAGTAATTTCCTTTTGTAAAGGTTTTTATTAACTTGTACAATAAATATTTACATTACATTACAGTAATATTTATACACCGCTCTGGCTGAATGCTCTGGCATTCTCAGTTGTTCACTGGCTCTACTTGGTCAGTGCTGTTCTGCATGCTATTGACTTTTCCGGCTCTGGTCTGGTCACTTGTTCTGGATGTCGTTTTCTCTCCTCCTGTCAGATGGGGTGTTTTCCCTCCATGTTTTTGGGCAAGGGTTTGGGTCTGTACTTTGATGGAGTTGAGGTCCTTCCTTGTAGCAATCGCCTTGGCTCTTTCACCCAGTCTTTTGCAATGTACTTGGAATATTTCTTTTCTGGCCACAGTGTAGTTGGTGGCCTAGCACTCTCGCAGGCATGGTGCCACCTCTGGTATTTTTGTGCTTTCAAAGGTCTCTCTGCAACTGTGGTTGTAGCTTTTTTGTGCCTATATGTCCGTATTTCTCTTCCTTTGGGGTATGTGCTGGTGTGGCCCACTGTTTTTCTGTTCAGGTTGTTTGGTCTTCGCCCCTTCTGGGGTTCATTTTTGTTGACCTTTTTCTGCTTGGCCTTTCCTTTAGTCGGTGACTGTTGTCCACTGGGGGTCCCTTCTGTTTTTTGTGCCTGGAGTTTTCTCTGATTATTTGCCCAGTGGTGTTTTCCTTATTCCAGGGAGCTTGCCCTGATGATTTTCTACTAAATCAAGTGTTGGTTAACGTTTGGGATCCTTCGGGCACTCTGTTTAGTGTGGCGTTTATCTGCCTTGGCTTCCTTTTAGCCTCCTCCTAGAGTACCTGCCCTTTTCTGTATGTTCCACTTCGAAGCGTCTGCTTCTTGGGCTGTGGCCGGGCTGTGTGCCTTATTGTGGTATAACTGGTAACTGTTGGGTTTTCCACTGTGTTCTAAATTGCCTTTTCTCTGGCCACAGTTCTTTGTCCTGCCACAGCTTTTGGATCAGCTGTGCTGAGCTGTTGTGTGATTCTTGTTTAATTCACCCTGTCGAGTGTTGCTTCAATTTGGTAGTGTCCCTGGAAATGGGTGTGTCTTGGTTCAGTGGCCTCTTAACTGCTGGCTAAAGTGAAGAAGAGAGGTGAAATGCGGCTGCTCGGGGCACACGCACTGGGCCCCTTAAGAAGGCGGCCCCCTTAGTGCCGCTTCAGGCACCTCCCCGTGCCTTGTCACTGGGACCCCTTCCTCTGGGAGTCCCTCCTCGGGTCTGGCACCTCTGCGGCGTCATTTCCGGTGCGCGGTGGGCTGGGGACAGGTATTTATACCTGTCCCCACCCACTGGCCACCCTCTTTGTCCCTCGCTGAACACGCTGTCCCCCGCTCAACAAAAAAAAAAAGCCTATGGTTAGTCTTGCCTTCTCCTAAAGGCCTCTTTGCAACTTTTCTTTGTACGCTCGGTGACTGAATTAGGGCGATGGCTGTTGTGGCTGCTCTGAGACTTTTGCGCCCCTTGATGCTCTGTAATTTTCTCCTTTGGCTTCTCAGTACAACCTCCTGCCTCTCACTCCGCTGTGTCTTGTGTGGCCGACGTGGTTCATCGGATGCCTACTCCGCGACTTACCTCTACTTGTGACTGCTCTGTAAAGTCACTGCCGCTCGAGGCGCCACAGCCAAGAGACCCACATGCGTAACTATTTAGTCTAATAATGCTTATATAGCATTTTCCACCACTGACAAGGCTCTGAAGCGCTTTACGCAGGAACAGCACGCTACTCTGGGGGATGCTTACAATTAGAATCTTAGATACTTTGTCAAGCATATGGAGTTATAATTGACATGCTGTTTATCATGCACATTAATTTTCTATTATATCATGCTGTTTACGTTCTGTTTTTGATAACATAGCACCTCCCATCCCATAATACCGCCTCTCTCTGTATTCATCAGGTGTTGCATGCACTCACCCTTTCTAGCCGCCCGTGCTGCTGATACAATCAATTGTCCTTTCATCCTAACATGCTCATTATTTGCCATTCTTTGAAATTGTCGATAAAGTGCGGCAAGTGCCCAGCAGTGGTTAATATCCCCACATGAACTCACCTCTGTAGGCAGGCAGCTTAGTCTATGAATGTGGTCGCTGGTGCGTCAGGGTGTCTTGGTGGGTTAGCCTGGTTGCCGGGTGGATCTGGGCGGGAGTTCGGACCCTGGAGCTGGATCAATTTCCCGTGCCTGGGGGCCCAGGCCGCCCTGTGTCCCGACTTGTGTTGTGGAGAGGGTGTGTCGTCCTGACCGTCACACCTGGCTGTTGCATGTGGCCGCCGGGTTGTCTGCTGTCTATTCAGGTGGGGAGCGGCATGGGTCAAGAGCCCGCGGCCTGGCTGTGCTCTGGTCAGGCGGTTTGATGCCATGGGCGCCCAAGCAAATCGGTGTTGATACCTGCTCCTCTCCTGCTGTGTGGTCGCAGGCTCTGCCCTGGAGGGCCAATGCTCGTCCAGTGTCAGGCGGGTTAATTTTGCGCCTTCATGGGTTGCTGAGGTTCTCGTCGGGGGGTGGCGGGACAGTCCCGCCAGCGCACACTGCAGTACTGGTGTATGCCCTGGTAAGGGGTTGTGGTTTTGGAGGGACCCGGTTGGACGCAGGGGCATGCATGAGCACAGTGTCCACACCCTCTTGCCATTTTGTTCGTGCATGCAGTGCATCGAGGCGATTGTGGTGGACTAATTCGAGCAGTTGGGGGGGTGCTTTGTCATGCGCAGTATTGGGCGGCTCACGCGGCGTGCCCCTCCTTCACCAGGAGATTCACGAGGGTGGCCCCTGCTGCCGGTATGGGGCGAACAATTAAGTTGCCATGCTGCTTCCAGGTTGGAGGCGGCAATGGCAGGGGTTAAGGGCCCGCGGCTAGGTTGTTCACAGGCCCTGTCGGGCGTGCTATGGCGACAGGAAGCGCTTCTGCTCGCGGGTAATGAGCAGCAGAGCTGCCCATCAAGTTTCAAGTTGCCCATGTTGAATACCCCAAGACAGGCTGGTCGAGGCTGCGCATTATAGGACTGCAATATACATAAGGAACGCAACGCAGGGGGTGGTTTTGCGAGCAATATTACCTGGCAACAGTTGGGAAAGTGACAGGGAACCGATAGGCATTTTGCCAGGTGGAATGCAACTGTGCCCAATCTTGAGCGCCACCAGTCCTTTGGTCGCTACACCTGTGGCTTGATACGGTATTTGGCAAGGGGGAGTTCGTGATGTGCAATTAAGGGTGCCTTGCTGACTAATGTCTAATCCTTAAAATGTGTTGCATCTGAAAGAAACACATAGTGATAGATTCCTTACCTTAGAATATCCCCAGGCGTCAGACTGGATCCGGAAAGTTTTCGTCAGCAGTACCCCTGCGCGTCGGTAGGTGGCGTTGTGCGGCTCCGCGTCAGTCGTTGGCGTCGTGGTCGCCGAGATGACGTCGTGGGCGCTACTTAGACGCCGCCCACGCGCGCTGATGTCAGTTCTTTTTCCGCGCTAGCAAGCGCAGATCCGGGAAGAGCAGGAACCCCCAGTCTATTTTTGACTGACTTTTTGAGGCTTTTTGTCTCTGTTTTTTTCATCGAGTCTTCGACTCCTGGTGCAGATAGGATGCCCGGTTTTAAATCCTGCGGAGACTGTCACCGTATGATGTCGGTGACGGACCCGCACCGTGTGTGTCTTTTCTGCCTGGGGCGCGACCACGACCCCAAGTCGTGCACCGACTGCCGGGCCATGGCGCCGAAGACTTTGCGGGAGCGGTCCCGAAAGTTTCTGGAAGCTCGGCAGTCGGCTCCGCGCCGTTCGAGGTCCCGGTCCCGTGGGAGGTCGAGGGACGTGCGCGGAGTCATCACCATCGGTCTTCGGGATCAAAGTCTTCGCACTCGGGGTCAGGTAAGGCGAAGCACAAGAAGTCGAAGAAACGCCATCGTTCTCCGACTTCCCCTCGCCGGTCGCGCGACGCGGCTGAGGGTGCGGGTGGTGCCTCCCCCGCGGCTCCGGCGGAGCCTATGCAGTCGCCGTCGCACTACCCGCCCTTTCCGGGTTCGTCGGCGACTCCGGCCCAAATACAGGAACTCCTGTCGGCCATGGCTCGCCTCTTTGGGCTGTCGGGTCCCGCTGGTGCGCCTTCGGGCCCTGCGGTCCCGACTGGGGGTCCTCGCCTTTCATCGCCGGTGGCTCCGGCCCCGGCGTCGCCATCGGCTCCGGCCTTGGCGCTGCAGGACCCCCTTGGATCCAGGCCTGGATCCCGGTCGACGCCGGTCGACCTTATAACACCTCCACCGACGTTGACCCCACCTGCACCACTTTTGACGCCGCCCGCTCCTCGGGACGACGTCGATCCCGGTTTCAGCCCCGAAGTGGACGCGGCGTCGAGTCAGCGTCGATCGATGCCGTTCTCGACGTTGCTTGGGGATTTCTATCCCCATGTCCCTGCTCCTTATTTTACACCTGTTGAACAGCCTGAGGAGCTAGGGGAGGACTGGGAGGGGTCTGAGGACCCTCTTGCAGCTGCTTGCGAGTCTGAACAGGACTGGGCTGAGGAGTTGGGGGGTGACAGTTGTCTGGATACCTCACCAGAACTTGGCATGCTGTCTCCTCCTACCGTGGCTACGGAGGAGGGTTCTAGTTTTGCTGTGGTGTTGCGTAGGGCGGCCGAGGCCCTACACCTTGAGCTTCCTACGGTGGCCGTCAGGACCAACCTCCTGACAGAGGTGCTTCAGCCAGCAGCTACTTCTGCGGAACCGCTGCTTCCTTTCAATGAAGCCCTTTCTGACGTTCTTTTGGGCACTTGGTCCAGGCCCACCACAGGGGCTCCTTTGGATAGGAACGTGGCCCGACGCCATCGCCCAGCTCCGGGTGACCCTCTCTTCCTCTCCCAACATCCCACCCCGAGAGCTTGGTTGTCCAAGCCTCTGCTTCCCCTACCGCCTTCCCTTCCGCACCACCGGATAGGGAATCCAAGAAACTGGATCAGTTTGCAAAGAAAAAGTTTTCTTCCTCCAGTTCTGCGCTGCGGTCCGTGAACACTGCATGCCTCTTGGGCCCTTATTCCCACTCTCTGTGGGATACGGTGGCGAACGTGCTGCCCCACTGTCCGGAGGAGGCCCGGCCAGCTCTCTCCCAGGCTGTTGCAGAGGGGAGAGACGCAGCTAAGTTCATGATTCGTTGTGGCCTGGACACCGCCGACTCACTGGGCAGATCGATTGCAATGACGGTGGCGGTTCACCGCCACGCCTGGTTGAGGACCACTGGATTCTCAGGGGATGTCCAAAACACACTTATGGACATGCCCTTTGATGGCCGTCGCCTCTTCAGCGACAAAGCAGACAGCGTGTTGGAGCGGTTTAAGGACTCACGGGCTATGGCCAAGTCCTTGGGACTCTCTGCAGTCTGCCCTCCTCCGCCTTCTGCTTTTCGCTCCTTTCGTGGCACCGGAAGGGGCGCCCGCAGCATTCGCAACAGAGCCACAGGCCTGCGCAGCAAGCATCCCAGCGCGGACGCGGGTTCCGCCGTAGCGGCCCAAGGGGCCAGCGGGCGGGTCAGTCCACCACCACCCCGGCCACCACTGCCTCCAAACCTTCCTAGTCCGAACTTTCAGGCCCATCAAACGCCAGTGGGCGGCAGGCTTCGCCATCACCTCCCCCACTGGCACACCATCACTTCGGACAGGTGGGTTTTAGAGATAGTCCGGAGGGGCTACTCCCTCCCCTTCGAGACTACCCCTCCAGCCATGCCACCTCAGTACCACCGCATATCGGGGGATCACTTGGTGCTTCTTCAGCAGGAAGTTGCGGCCCTCTTGGCCAAGGGGGCCATCGAGCGCGTTCCAATGCCAGAAGTAGGTCGTGGTTGCTATTCCCACTACTTTCTGGTACCCAAGAAGGACAAGGGCCTGCGTCCTATCTTAGACCTCCGGAACGTCAATCGCTTCCTCCGCAAAGAGAAGTTCAAGATGCTCACTCTGGCTCAGGTCTTGTCTGCTCTCGATCCACAAGACTGGATGGTAGCGCTAGACTTGCAGGATGCCTATTTCCACATCCCAGTCCTGCAAGCCCACCGGTGTTACCTGCGGTTCACGGTAGGCCACGAGCACTTTCAGTTCACCGTGCTCCTTTTTGGCCTTACCAGCGCCCCTCGGGTGTTCACGAAGGTGATGGCGGTGGTCGCAGCTCATCTGCGCAGATCAGGGGTTTCAGTCTTCTCCTATCTCGACGACTGGTTGTTGAAGGCGGGCTCGCCCCAGGCAGTCGTCTCCCACCTCCAGACTACGGCCGACCTCCTGCACTTGCTGGGGTTCTCCATCAACGTGCCGAAGTCGCACCCGATTCCCTCTCAGAAGCTCCTCTTTATCGGAGCGGTTCTGGACACGGCGCAGTTTCGGGTCTATCCTCCCGAACAGCGAGTCCGGGATATTCGGGCTCTGATTCCCATCTTTCAACCCTTGTCCCGGGTTTCGGTCAGAGTGACTCTGAGGCTGCTGGGCCTCATGGCCTCCTGCATCCTGCTGATCGATCATGCCAGATGGCGTATGCGGGCTCTGCAGTGGGACCTGAAGTTCCAGTGGGCGCAGCATCAGGGGAACCTGTCCGATCACGTCCAGATCTCGGAGGGCACTGCACAACAGTTGCAGTGGTGGCTCACGAACCGGCATTGGGTCGACGGCAGATCCCTCTCCCTTCCCCAACCGGAGTTTACAGTGGTGACGGATGCGTCCCTCCTGGGATGGGGCGGCCACATGGGAGAGGCGGAGATCAGAGGCCTCTGGTCTCCGGCGGAGTCCAAGCTCCATATCAACCTTCTGGAGCTTCGGGCGATACGGCTTGCACTGAAGGCATTCCTTCCCTCTTTCAAGGGGAGAGTAGTGCAGGTGTTCACAGACAACACCACCGCCATGTGGTACTGCAACAAGCAAGGCGGGGTGGGGTCGTGGACCCTCTGTCAGGAGGCTCTGCATCTCTGAACATGGCTGGAACATCAGGGCATGTCCCTGGTGGTTCAACACCTGCCAGGTTCTCTGAACGCCAGGGCGGATGAACTCAGCCGCAGGTGCATGCTCGATCACGAATGGCGTCTTCACTCGGAGGTGGTGCAAGGTCTCTTTCAGCAGTGGGGAGAGCCTTGGTTAGATCTATTCGCCACCGAAGAGAACGCGCAATGTCATCAGTTCTGCGCGTTGGAATTTCCAAGGCGGCACTCGCTCGGCGACGCTTTTCGTCGCGAGTGGAGTTGCGGTCTGTTGTACGCCTTTCCGCCTATACCACTTCTGCCCAGAGTGCTGAAGAAGATCAGGTGCGACCGGGCACAAGTCATCCTTGTGGCCCCGGACCGGGCTCGAAGAGTATGGTATCCCGAGCTACTCAGTATGAGCATCGATCCTCCGATCAGACTGCCTCTTCGGGAGGATCTTCTGTCGCAGCAGCAGGGGACGGTCCTCCACCCGAACCTGTCCAGCCTCCACCTCTTTGCGTGGAGATTGAGCGGCGGCAGTTGATCCCTTTCGACTTGCCTCCTGAAGTTTGTGATGTCATTCTGGCAGCCAGGCGTCCCTCTACTAAAGTGGTATACGCCTGCAGGTGGAACAAGTTTGTGGCATGGTGCACAGCAAAGGCTGTGGATCCCCTTTCTGCCCCTCTTTCTGAAGTACTTCTGTTCCTTCTTTCTTTGGCCCAGCAGGGCTCTGCTCTGGGCACTATCAAGGGCTACCTTTCTGCTATTTCGGCCTTTCTCAGGCTCCCTGATCAGCCCTCTCTTTTCAAGTCCCCTGTTGTAAATAGATTTCTTAAAGGCATTACACACCTTTTTCCTCCTATTCCTTTCGTGATGCCTCAGTGGGACTTGAATTTGGTTCTTACATACTTGATGTGTGCTCCCTTTGAGCCACTTCATAACTGTCCTCTTCGTCTCTTGACCTTGAAGACTGCTTTCCTGGTGGCCATCACCTCCGCTAGGCGAGTGAGTGAGCTCCAGGCTCTTTCTTGTAAGCCTCCTTCCCTATCAGTCCATCCGGACAAGGTTGTGCTCAGGCCCCGTCCTTCCTTTTTGCCAAAAGTGGTTACGGCCTTTCACATTGGGCAGACTATTACCTTGCCCACCTTCTTTCCGCCTACGCATCCTTCCAGAGAGGAAGAGAGGCTCCACCGTCTGGACCCAAAACATGCGCTCTCCTTTTATCTCAACCGCACACAGCAGTTCCGGGTGGATGACCAGCTCTTTGTTGGCTACGTTGGCACCAAGAAAGGTCGGGCGGTACACAAGAGAACTATCTCCCGCTGGGTTGTCTTATGTATCAAAGCCTGTTACTCTTTGGCTAAAAAAGAACCTCCGGTGGGGCTGCGTGCTCATTCCACCAGAGCTACTGCAGCCACTACTGCATTGGGACGTGGTGTCCCCCTGCAAGACATCTGTCAGGCAGCCACGTGGGCCTCGCTGCACACGTTTACCAAGCATTATTGCCTGGACGGCCAAGTCCGGAGAGACGGCTTCTTTGGCCGTTCCGTTCTCCGTGACTTTCTGGTGTGATCTTGGTTCGCAGACCCACCACCGGGGTTGGTATTGCTGGGGTATCTATTCTAAGGTAAGGAATCTATCACTATGTGTTTCTTTCAGATGAACAAGTTACTTACCTTCGGTAACGATATATCTGTAAGAAACATTAGTAGTGATAGATTCCTTACCGCCCCACCCATCCTCCCTGTTCTGCGAACTAATTTCTAGGGTTAAGGTCATCCCTTTCAGGGCCCTAGTTTCAATGCACCAGTGGTCAGTATCTTGCATAGCTCTGCGTTCCTGGGGCGGAAAGTCGTGCACAGAACTGATGTCAGCGCGCATGGGCGGCTTCTAAGTAGCGCCCGCAACGTCATCTCGGCGACCACGACGCCAACGACGGACGCGGAGCCGCACGACGCCACCTACCGACGCGCAGGGGTACTGCTGACGAAAACTTTCCGGATCCAGTCTGACGCCTGGGGATATTCTAAGGTAAGGAATCTATCACTACTAATGTTTCTTACAGATATATCGTTACCGAAGGTAAGTAACTTGTTCTTCTAGTACATTATAAGACTGTCAGTATTTACATGCTTGCCCATGTTATGCAAATGGTAGGCCATTGGGTGGCACTGCGGCTATGTTTACCATTACTAAGCCCGAAGGAATCTGAAATGGGGGAACATGTTATGGGATTAATGTCCTTTATCGGGTGCTCCACTGTTTGACTAATATTAGGCCACAGATGAACAGAATAGAATGTTGCCATTCATTGCTTCGGCTGTTCATTTGCTCCTGCTTCACCGACTTATTAGCATGATCCCTGACGTAAACGAGGAAGAAGGATGCTGGTAGCGGTTCAGTCAAGGCAACTACCTACGTTGTGCGTCGCACAAGGTTGAAACATGTGTAGCTTGCAGTCTTCTGCATCATGCAGTGGGTGCTAATAAGCACGGTGCATGGCGTGTCGGAGCGGTTCTATGTCTGTCCTGGTGCTTTCGGCACGGGTACAGAGTGTGATTCCCGTCTGAAAGGTCTTCGTCCAAGCCTTGGCCTGCTGAGAGCTAGATTTTACCTTGGCATCTCTGAGAACAGCAGCGCTGGTGGTTTGCCTGCAGACGGGAAGTGGAAGAGCTGGGAGAGCCTTTCCTTCAGAGGAGGCCCCTTTATATCTTGTGTATGTTCCACCATCCTTGCCTTTTTATCAGGGCCTCTCCTTGTGTGGTGAGGAATTGGCTGTCTGTTGGTATTGCCTTTTCAATGGAAGCCGCTGTTTTGCTGTTTTAAAGGTGCAGTGGGAACGCCTCATTGTCACTGCCTACGGTATACAAACTGCTATTTTGATTGTTTATGGTCATGCTAAGCGACATGGGGACTGACTGACCCCGACTCCAGAACCAGAAATGTGAAGAATAGGAATAAAATAGCCACTTACGCTGCCAAGACAGCCACGGTCTTCCCCCGTCCTCCAAGTTATACTAAGAAGACTCACAATAAGGTGGGTTGTGGGAGATTTGAAACTTCGACTATTAGATGTCAAACATCTATGTCATTAATAAGCACAGTCCCGGGCACACGTGGTGAGGGTATAACGATAGTGTGACCGTATTGTTCGAATAACAGTTGTAGTGGTCGACACCTGTTAGAGTTGAAAAGTTATTTAATGAAAAACAACTGAATTTACAACAAACAACCAGCCGACACGTGTTTCGTCACTCAGAGTAATCCGGTGACTCTTCAGGGCTGGGAAGGATACAAAAAATGGGGTGAGGGGGTAAAGGGAAAACAATAGGAAAACATCGATCATTATAATCTCTATAGGATCAAGGAGAAAAAGGGATTACCTAAAGTGCATGTGCTGTGGGCATAACAGCAGAGGCGCATGGCAATAAGTGACTTGGGTGTTGGTGCCGCTCTCATGGTGTAAACATCATGAATAAATGCGCGGGAAAAAAAACAAGTACATAGTAACGTGACAGGGTCAAAAACGTGGGCACACGTGAGCGTGAATCACCTATAAACATCATGTACTCAGCGGATATGTAAGACTAAATCCATAAAACAGAAAATAATAACAACATGGAATGTACAACACTAAAGTGGGGCGCGAAAGAGGACTGGACGCGGTAGTGAGAAACCCAAATCGGAATACTAAACTAAGGCGGGAAGAGAGACAGTAGCAGGGAGAGCGCATGGTGGAAAAAGAGAAAAGCATAACATAAATGGAAGGGAAACAGGAGGTGGAGGAGGAAAAGGGGTGGGAGGAAAACAGAATTGGAAACGAAAGGAGGGAGTTCAGAAGGCAACAAGGAGGAAGTGAGATATTACCTGTGTAGCATGAGTGAGGATAGAAAGAGCAGAACCCTGCGGAAAGAAAAAGTGGATGAGCTGGGGCCCCAGGGCGAGCAAACTGGGAGGGGGATCAAAAGTAAGGTGGGCAAAGGAAAGGGAGTAAAGGAAACTCACCGTTGAACCGGTGATAATTCCAACCCGGCCGGGGGTGTGCGCAATGATCGTATATAACGGAGGAGACGGTGCTCCACGCAGAGACCAGGCACGGGGTGCGTGCCACGGGAGTAGCAGGGAAGCCTGTGGGCGGTGAGGGCAGTTATGCCGAAGGAGAGGTAATCAGCGGAGTATGGCAGGCGGGAGTACTGGAACGAAGGTAGATGTGTCAGAGCTGCAAAAAAATATAGGTACCGAGACTTGGGTTGAGGGAAGAAAAGGAAAAAGAAGCTGGTGGCGTAGAGTGGAGAGAAGGGTGGACTTACCAATCAAAGCAATCAAGTCCAGAAACTGCGGGAGGACAGGGTTCTAAAGCCAGGTGGCGGCGGAAGTGGTGGAGCTGAAAAAGAAGGAGTGATTGAAGCAAGGAGGAGCGGGGCTGGGGGGGTTTGGGAGCGAAAAACAGTAAAGTAAGCAGAATCTTACCAAGGAGGAGAATAACGGCGCTCCATGGATATGAAGCGTGCCGGGAGGCGGATAAGCCTGGAAAAGGACGGAGAGAACAGGAGTGAGAGCAAGGAGGTGGCGAGGTGAAACCGAAAGGAAGCGGCAGCAATGGACGCCACTATACCTGTGAGGTAGCTCCGACGAATCCGGAAGGTGCTGGTGCCGAGGGATAGCTGGAATGGGACTGAAGAGGGGAGGGGTGTAGTTATAGAAATAGGCACCATGGCGACTAGACCGCGCGAGGGTGCATCACGTGGTCTACTTGTGTATGGCTGCCATGCTGGGAGGGTGGAAAAGGGCAGAAGTGACGCGCTGTGAAATGGAATCTCCAGGTGGTGGGACAGTGCCACCCTCAAACAATACCAAAGACTCAAAAGGGTCCCAAGGGGACTACGCTCACAAATTTTTCCCACATTTGATGATTTAGATGACGACTTATTGGGCAAATGGGAAGAAACTCTCAATTCTAACTCCAACACATTAATCGACATCCTAATTGAGAAGGCAGAACGCAAGGTTGCCAGACTCCAGATTGAAATTGCCAACCTCGAAAAAGAGATAGTTGACCTGAACTTACAAGAAGCGACAGGCAAGAATTACGTCATCTTGAATGACATCTTGGCTAAACACCAGAACGAAATCAAAGACAGAAAGACACGACAACTTAAAAGAGACGAGGCTGATTATAGGGAGGGACGTGTCTTCACCTTTGCCAGAAAATACGACAAGCTAGTCAAAACCAACACACAGGGAGACAGACAAACCGTCACTGATACTCCCTCTCTCTCATCCAGCTCCACTTCACTCAATACCACACACACTAGTGACAGCGATAACGAGAACTTAACTAGAAATACACACAGACTGGGTCTAACGACATCGTCTTTTTTAAAGGGGGTGCAAGCCATACGGAGGGAAAACAGGGCACAACAAAGACAAGGACCCCCAGACAGAAGACCCGTAGAGGGAAAAGGGCAGGACTCAGAAAACTACAGAAAAAAACTGAGATACGGGAAGAACTAGTTAACCCAGGGGATCTAGGCATACAGGTAGTCAACCTCTCCTCCCAACAGCTTGACAGTGGGATGATTTCTCTACTCAGCAGAGGCCTAAGCTTTAATCCCCATGAACAAGGGGATACCTGCAGACACAAAGTAGACTTGTTTAAATTCATCAGGGGTATCAAGATCAGAAAACACTTCAACGGCACTCCATCCACCACTAAGAACATCAGTAAGATCTGTTCAGATAACTCATCTGGTGCTCAAAGTATCAGGGATATTCAGGACACACATCTACTCTTATCACTCACGGACTCAGATGAAACACCCACCAATATGGAGGATCTTCTCCGAGATTTAGATATAGAGGCAGACCTCAGTCTCAACAGTGGCCTCAAAACCAAGTCTAAATGGACACCCACACTACCAGGGGGCAACGCTGTCGACACATTCCACAACCTGGTCCTGACGGACATTGACCGATACGAAAACAAAGTACAGAAAACCAAGCATAGAACGAGAGACAATCTTCACAGGGAGGAACGCACAGCTCTTAAGAATCTCAGTTCCAATACAGATATCATAATCAAGGAAGCAGATAAGGGCGGGAATGTAGTGATTATGAATCGGTCCGACTACCATGCGGAAATCCTGTCTCAACTCCATGATACGTCATGTTATGAACAGCTTTCTTACAACCCCACGCCCGCACTTGTCACCAAAATTAACAAATGCTTATCCAATTGGCACACGCAGGGTCTCATTGATGATCAAGAACTTCTCATTCTCAAGGTCCACAAGCCTGCATTCCCATGGCTTTACACCTTGCCCAAAATACACAAATCTGCACCCTTCCCACCAGGAAGACCTATAGTATCGGGCATCGGTGGACCTACCGAAAGACTCGCACAATATGTGGACCTCTTCCTTGGAACGTTGGTCAGAAACCTGCCCTCATACATACAAGATACTAAACACATTCTTAGCATCTTGTCGGATGTCCAATGGCAACCTGATATGATCCTAGCCACCCTAGATGTAGTTTCCTTCTACACCACCATCGAACCAGTACTAGGGCTGCAAGCCGTCACCGGCTTACTCCACAACAGACCAGCTACTTTATGGCAACATACTCAGATGCTTGGTGCCATGATGGACATCATCCTGAATAACAACTTCTTCATTTATGACAACATCTGGTACAAACAGAACAAGGGTGTTGCCATGGGCTCCAAGTTCTCACCTTCTTTTGCGAATCTGTACATGGGTGCCCTGGAATCCAAATGGATCTGGAGCACCAAAGGGGCACCATGGGTTGACTCCATAATCTACTGGGGACGCTACATTGATGACTGTCTCCTACTCTGGTCTGGGTCACAATGTAAACTGGATGAATTCTGCAGACATCTCAACACGAATGACATGAACATGAGGTTCACTAGCTACTCCAGCACCTCCAGTGTCCCTTTTCTGGATGTTGAAATCTACGTTAAGTCAGACACACTTCACAGTCGGTTACATAGAAAGGCAACATCATGCAACGCCATCCTCCATGCTGAAAGCTCGCACCCGCAACATCAAATACAAGCAATCCCCTATGGTGAATTCACAAGAGCAAGGAGGAATTGTAGCGAAGAATCTGAGTTCCAGAAATGTCTGATCAACATGAAACACAGGTTCAAGGCTAGAGGTTATAGAACTCGCACTATCTGCACTGCCGAAAAGAGAATCAGTAACATAAATAGGCAAGAAACACTACACACCCGACACACAACCACTGAACATAACCAGCCTGTCAGATTGATCACCGATTACAGTGACATGGGTCTAGCTATGAGGACAAGCCTCAACAGACACTGGGGCGTTCTACTAGCCGACACCACTCTTAGAGAGGTCATCCCCCCCAAACCTCGAATCACCTACAGACGAGGCAGAACACTTAGAACAAGACTCAGCCCTAGCGTGCCTAGTCCCACCACCAGCCCCTCTTGGCTCACCACCCCCAATCTTGGTTTCTTCAAATGTGTTTGCTGCGGGGTCTGTAGACTAGCCCAACATGGAATTAGAGGCTTCACAGCTGTGAACAAGCAACATTACCAAATCAAGCATAACATTAACTGTAACACCAAGTTTATGGTATACATTCTGGAATGTGCCTGCAAACGCTGGTACATCGTCAGTACGATCAGACCACTGAAACAACGCATCGGCGAGCACATCAGAGCCCTGCAACATCAGGATACCAGATATCCCATGGCTATCCACGCAGCCACCTGCCCCAACCAAGGTGCAAAGAAAAGGATCTCCTTCTTTGGATTTGACACGGCAGCGGTCAGCGCCAGGGGTGGTAACAGGGGACTGAGACGCCTGGAAGCCACATGGATCATGCGTCTACGGACGGTTCAACATGGACTCAACACAGACCATGAGCTACATTATTTTCTGGGTGAATGACCTCCGCACCCAGAAACTGCATTTGAAACTTCATGTTCTTGTTGTTTTGGCTCTCAGAGTCTGTACATTTGATCATTCACTAGTACTGCATGTCATCTCGGTACCTTTACCTCTTCACATTGGGGACAACTTACTTAGCTGTTTTTTTCACACATTCGCTTTATTATTATACCTTTTGTGAATTACGTGGCTGATTACTTTTAAAACGAGTTCCTGCCCGCTCATTATTCTCATTGGGACGCATTCTAGATTCTACAGCTTATGTCCGGTTGTTCGTGTCGTTTGGGCTCTCCGAGTCTGTACATTTAATTATTCACGAGTACTGCATGTCATCTTGGTACCTCTACCTCATCACATTGGGGACCACTTTCCTAGCTGCTTTTTACACATTTTTTTCATAATTAATCCTCTTGTCATTTACGTGGCTGATGATTTACAACGTGTTCCTGCCCACTCATTATTCTCGTTTGGACGCCCCCTACATCTCATTTCCATTGGGCCTCCTAGGTATGCTCTTCTACTGACTCATGTTTCATACGATCAACTATTGTCTTTCCCCCCCTTGTGCCTTATCCCTTGCCCCACCTTCCCTTTGCACTACTTAATAATCCCCACCGTTTGGACATACGGGCATCCCCTCCGGGCTCAGTCCAGTCGGTGGTCCGCCATTCTTTGCCCCTTCTCTTTACTCCCTTCACTTTAGGCATTCTGCATTCACCTTTTGGCCTCTGTCTTTCTTTTCCGCCGACCTACCGTCCCAGGCGTTTCCATTGCCTTTAGTCCCTGTTCGTCAGCTGGCCGGCGCCAGCATTTCTCCCCGCCCTTGGGTCTCTCTCTAGATTCCATTTCACAGCGCGTCACTTCTGCCCTTTTCCACCCTCCCAGCATGGCAGCCATACACAAGTAGACCACGTGATGCACCCTCGCGCGGTCTAGTCGCCATGGTGCCTATTTCTATAACTACACCCCTCCCCTCTTCAGTCCCATTCCAGCTATCCCTCGGCACCAGCACCTTCCGGATTCGTCGGAGCTACCTCACAGGTATAGTGGCGTCCTTTGCTGCCGCTTCCTTTCGGTTTCACCTCGCCACCTCCTTGCTCTCACTCCTGTTCTCTCCGTCCTTTTCCAGGCTTATCCGCCTCCCGGCACGCTTCATATCCATGGAGCGCCGTTATTCTCCTCCTTGGTAAGATTCTGCTTACTTTACTGTTTTTCGCTCCCAAACCCCCCAGCCCCGCTCCTCCTTGCTTCAATCACTCCTTCTTTTTCAGCTCCACCACTTCCGCCACCACCTGGCTTTAGAACCCTGTCCTCCCGCAGTTTCTGGACTTGATTGCTTTGATTGGTAAGTCCACCCTTCTCTCCACTCTACGCCACCGGCTTCTTTTCCTTTTCTTCCCTCAACCCAAGTCTCGGTACCTATATTTTTTGCAGCTCTGACACATCTACCTTCGTTCCAGTACTCCCGCCTGCCATACTCCGCTGATTACCTCTCCTTCGGCATAACTGCCCTCACCGCCCACAGGCTTCCCTGCTACTCCCGTGGCACGCACCCCGTGCCTGGTCTCTGCGTGGAGCACCGTCTCCTCCGTTATATACGATCATTGCGCACACCCCCGGCCGGGTTGGAATTATCACCGGTTCAACGGTGAGTTTCCTTTACTCCCTTTCCTTTGCCCACCTTACTTTTGATCCCCCTCCCAGTTTGCTCGCCCTGGGGCCCCAGCTCATCCACTTTTTCTTTCCGCAGGGTTCTGCTCTTTCTATCCTCACTCATGCTACACAGGTAATATCTCACTTCCTCCTTGTTGCCTTCTGAGCTCCC
This sequence comes from Calotriton arnoldi, assembly GCA_963921515.1. NCBI lineage: Eukaryota > Metazoa > Chordata > Amphibia > Caudata > Salamandridae > Calotriton > Calotriton arnoldi. The sequence goes on along the minus strand of CAWUFW010003224.1, from coordinate 1,227,885 downwards.
TCCTTTCGTTTCCAATTCTGTTTTCCTCCCACCCCTTTTCCTCCTCCACCTCCTGGTTCCCTTCCATTTATGTTATGCTTTTCTCTTTTTCCACCATGCGCTCTCCTGCTTCTGTCTCTCTTCCCGCCTTAGTTTAGTATTCCGATTTGGGTTTCTCACTACCGCGTCCAGTCCTCTTTCGCGCCCCACTTTAGTGTTGTACATTCCATGTTGTTATTATTTTCTGTTTTATGGATTTAGTCTTACATATCCGCTGAGTACATGATGTTTATAGGTGATTCACGCTCACGTGTGCCCACGTTTTTGACCCTGTCACGTTACTATGTACTTGTTTTTTTTCCCGCGCATTTATTCATGATGTTTACACCATGAGAGCGGCACCAACACCCAAGTCACTTATTGCCATGCGCCTCTGCTGTTATGCCCACAGCACATGCACTTTAGGTGATCCCTTTTTCTCCTTGATCCTATAGAGATTATAATGATCGATGTTTTCCTATTGTTTTCCCTTTACCCCCTCACCCCATTTTTTGTATCCTTCCCAGCCCTGAAGAGTCACCGGATTACTCTGAGTGACGAAACACGTGTCGGCTGGTTGTTTGTTGTAAATTCAGTTGTTTTTCATTAAATAACTTTTCAACTCTAACAGGTGTCGACCACTACAACTGTTATTCGAACAATACGGTCACACTATCGTTATACCCTCACCACGTGTGCCCGGGACTGTGCTTATTTTCCCAGTGTGGGTCCTGTGACTCACACACCTCCGAGGGTTATTGGGTAAATCCCCGACCTGGCAGCACCGTACCTACTCAAGTTCACATTTACACCACGCATACTAGTCTGAGCGCCACACTTCCTGACTACGCCAAAACCCTAGCTCTAGTCTTCACTCTACAGTCTCAGGAAGGGCAGCCGCAGCACTTATATACTCACTATACCTTACTTCAACAGTAGGTTATGGATAGAGATAGGGTCGCATCTGAGCTATTCGATAATCTATCAAAAGGGATCACCGATAATCCTGCGTCCACTAGCAGCAACCCTACACACAAAGAGGGTCTTAAGGACAAATTCCTTAGATTAGAGAGACTTAAAAAGACAGAAAACTCCAGGTGGTGGGACAGTGCCACCCTCAAACAATACCAAAGACTCAAAAGGGTCCCAAGGGGACTACGCTCACAAATTTTTCCCACATTTGATGATTTAGATGACGACTTATTGGGCAAATGGGAAGAAACTCTCAATTCTAACTCCAACACATTAATCGACATCCTAATTGAGAACGCAGAACGCAAGGTTGCCAGACTCCAGATTGAGATTGCCAACCTCGAAAAAGAGATAGTTGACCTGAACTTACAAGAAGCGACAGGCAAGAATGACGTCATCTTGAATGACATCTTGGCTAAACACCAGAACGAAATCAAAGACAGAAAGACACGACAACTTAAAAGAGACGAGGCTGATTATAGGGAGGGACGTGTCTTCACCTTTGCCAGAAAATACGACAAGCTAGTCAAAACCAACACACAGAGAGACAGACAAACCGTCACTGATACTCCCTCTCTCTCATCCAGCTCCACTTCACTCAATACCACACACACTAGTGACAGCGATAACGAGAACTTAACTAGAAATACACACAGACTGGGTCTAACGACATCGTCTTTTTTAAAGGAGGTGCAACCCATACGGAGGGAAAACAGGGCACAACAAAGACAAGGACCCCCAGACAGAAGACCCGTAGAGGGAAAAGGGCAGGACTCAGAAAACTACAGAAAAAAACTGAGATCCGGGAACGGGAAGAACTAGTTAACCCAGGGGATCTAGGCATACAGGTAGTCAACCTCTCCTCCCAACAGCTTGACAGTGGGATGATTTCTCTACTCAGCAGAGGCCTAAGCTTTAATCCCCATGAACAAGGGGATACCTGCAGACACAAAGTAGACTTGTTTAAATTCATCAGGGGTATCAAGATCAGAAAACACTTCAACGGCACTCCATCCACCACTAAGAACATCAGTAAGATCTGTTCAGATAACTCATCTGGTGCTCAAAGTATCAGGGATATTCAGGACACACATCTACTCTTATCACTCACGGACTCAGATGAAACACCCACCAATATGGAGGATCTTCTCCGAGATTTAGATATAGAGGCAGACCTCAGTCTCAACAGTGGCCTCAAAACCAAGTCTAAATGGACACCCACACTACCAGGGGGCAACGCTGTCGACACATTCCACAACCTGGTCCTGACGGACATGGACCGATACGAAAACAAAGTACAGAAAACCAAGCATAGAACGAGAGACAATCTTCGCAGGGAGGAACGCACAGCTCTTAAGAATCTCAGTTCCAATACAGATATCATAATCAAGGAAGCAGATAAGGGCGGGAATGTAGTGATTATGAATCGGTCCGACTACCATGCGGAAATCCTGTCTCAACTCCATGATACGTCATGTTATGAACAGCTTTCTTACAACCCCACGCCCGCACTTGTCACCAAAATTAACAAATGCTTATCCGATTGGCACACGCAGGGTCTCATTGATGATCAAGAACTTCTCTGTCTCAAGGTCCACAAGCCTGCATTCCCATGGCTTTACACCTTGCCCAAAATACACAAATCTGCACCCTTCCCACCAGGAAGACCTATAGTATCGGGCATCGGTGGACCTACCGAAAGACTCGCACAATATGTGGACCTCTTCCTTGGAACGTTGGTCAGAAACCTGCCCTCATACATACAAGATACTAAACACATTCTTAGCATCTTGTCGGATGTCCAATGGCAACCTGATATGATCCTAGCCACCCTAGATGTAGTTTCCTTCTACACCACCATCGAACCAGTACTAGGGCTGCAAGCCGTCACCGGCCTACTCCACAACAGATCAGCTACTTTATGGCAACATACTCAGATGCTTGGTGCCATGATGGACATCATCCTGAATAACAACTTCTTCATTTATGACAACATCTGGTACAAACAGAACAAGGGTGTTGCCATGGGCTCCAAGTTCTCACCTTCTTTTGCGAATCTGTACATGGGTGCCCTGGAATCCAAATGGATCTGGAGCACCAAAGGGGCACCATGGGTTGACTCCATAATCTACTGGGGACGCTACATTGATGACTGTCTCCTACTCTGGTCTGGGTCACAATGTAAACTGGATGAATTCTGCAGACATCTCAACACGAATGACATGAACATGAGGTTCACTAGCTACTCCAGCACCTCCAGTGTCACTTTTCTGGATGTTGAAATCTACGTTAAGTCAGACACACTTCACAGTCGGTTACATAGAAAGGCAACATCATGCAACGCCATCCTCCATGCTGAAAGCTCGCACCCGCAACAGCAAATACAAGCAATCCCCTATGGTGAATTCACAAGAGCAAGGAGGAATTGTAGCGAAGAATCTGAGTTCCAGAAATGTCTGATCAACATGAAACACAGGTTCAAGGCTAGAGGTTATAGAACTCGCACTATCTGCACTGCCGAAAAGAGAATCAGTAACATAAATAGGCAAGAAACACTACACACCCGACACACAACCACTGAACATAACCAGCCTGTCAGATTGATCACCGATTACAGTGACATGGGTCTAGCTATGAGGACAAGCCTCAACAGACACTGGGGCGTTCTACTAGCCGACACCACTCTTAGAGAGGTCATCCCCCCCAAACCTCGAATCACCTACAGACGAGGCAGAACACTTAGAACAAGACTCAGCCCTAGCGTGCCTAGTCCCACCACCAGCCCCTCTTGGCTCACCACCCCCAATCTTGGTTTCTTCAAATGTGGTTGCTGCGGGGTCTGTAGACTAGCCCAACATGGAATTAGAGGCTTCACAGCTGTGAACAAGCAACATTACCAAATCAAGCATAACATTAACTGTAACACCAAGTTTGTGGTATACATTCTGGAATGTGCCTGCAAACGCTGGTACATCGGCAGTACGATCAGACCACTGAAACAACGCATCGGCGAGCACATCAGAGCCCTGCAACATCAGGATACCAGATATCCCATGGCTATCCACGCAGCCACCTGCCCCAACCAAGGTGCAAAGAAAAGGATCTCCTTCTTTGGATTTGACACGGCAGCGGTCAGCGCCAGGGGTGGTAACAGGGAACTGAGACTGAGACGCCTGGAAGCCACATGGATCATGCGTCTACGGACGGTTCAACATGGACTCAACACAGACCATGAGCTACATTATTTTCTGGGTGAATGACCTCCGCACCCAGAAACTGCATTTGAAACTTCATGTTCTTGTTGTTTTGGCTCTCAGAGTCTGTACATTTGATCATTCACTAGTACTGCATGTCATCTCGGTACCTTTACCTCTTCACATTGGGGACAACTTACTTAGCTGTTTTTTTCACACATTCGCTTTATTATTATACCTTTTGTGAATTACGTGGCTGATTACTTTTAAAACGAGTTCCTGCCCGCTCATTATTCTCATTGGGACGCATTCTAGATTCTACAGCTTATGTCCGGTTGTTCGTGTCGTTTGGGCTCTCCGAGTCTGTACATTTAATTATTCACGAGTACTGCATGTCATCTTGGTACCTCTACCTCATCACATTGGGGACCACTTTCCTAGCTGCTTTTTACACATTTTTTTCATAATTAATCCTCTTGTCATTTACGTGGCTGATGATTTACAACGTGTTCCTGCCCACTCATTATTCTCGTTTGGACGCCCCCTACATCTCATTTCCATTGGGCCTCCTAGGTATGCTCTTCTACTGACTCATGTTTCATACGATCAACTATTGTCTTTCCCCCCTTGTGCCTTATCCCTTGCCCCACCTTCCCTTTGCACTACTTAATAATCCCCACCATTTGGACATACGGGCATCACCTCCGGGCTCAGTCCAGTCGGTGGTCCGCCATTCTTTGCCCCTTCTCTTTACTCCCTTCACTTTAGGCATTCTGCATTCACCTTTTGGCCTCTGTCTTTCTTTTCCGCCGACCTACCGTCCCAGGCGTTTCCATTGCCTTTAGTCCCTGTTCGTCAGCTGGCCGGCGCCAGCATTTCTCCCCGCCCTTGGGTCTCTCTCTAGATTCCATTTCACAGCGCGTCACTTCTGCCCTTTTCCACCCTCCCAGCATGGCAGCCATACACACGTAGACCACGTGATGCACCCTCGCACGGTCTAGTCGCCATGGTGCCTATTTCTATAACTACACCCCTCCCCTCTTCAGTCCCATTCCAGCTATCCCTCGGCACCAGCACCTTCCGGATTCGTCAGAGCTACCTCACAGGTATAGTGGCGTCCATTGCTGCCGCTTCCTTTCGGTTTCACCTTGCCACCTCCTTGCTCTCACTCCCGTTCTCTCCGTCCTTTTCCAGGCTTATCCGCCTCCCGGCACGCTTCATATCCATGGAGCGCCGTTATTCTCCTCCTTGGTAAGATTCTGCTTACTTTACTGTTTTTCGCTCCCAAACCCCCCCCCAGCCCCGCTCCTCCTTGCTTCAATCACTCCTTCTTTTTCAGCTCCACCACTTCCGCCGCCACCTGGCTTTAGAACCCTGTCCTCCCGCAGTTTCTGGACTTGATTGCTTTGATTGGTAAGTCCACCCTTCTCTCCACTCTACGCCACCGGCTTCTTTTTCCTTTTCTTCCCTCAACCCAAGTCTCGGTACCTATATTTTTTTGCAGCTCTGACACGTCTACCTTCGTTCCAGTACTCCCGCCTGCCATACTCCGCTGATTACCTCTCCTTCGGCATAACTGCCCTCACCGCCCACAGGCTTCCCTGCTACTCCCGTGGCACGCACCCCGTGCCTGGTCTCTGCGTGGAGCACCGTCTCCTCCGTTATATACGATCATTGCGCACACCCCCGGCCGGGTTGGAATTATCACCGGTTCAACGGTGAGTTTCCTTTACTCCCTTTCCTTTGCCCACCTTACTTTTGATCCCCCTCCCAGTTTGCTCGCCCTGGGGCCCCAGCTCATCCACTTTTTCTTTCCGCAGGGTTCTGCTCTTTCTATCCTCACTCATGCTACACAGGTAATATCTCACTTCCTCCTTGTTGCCTTCTGAGCTCCCTCCTTTCGTTTCCAATTCTGTTTTCCTCCCACCCCTTTTCCTCCTCCACCTCCTGTTTCCCTTCCATTTATGTTATGCTTTTCTCTTTTTCCACCATGCGCTCTCCTGCTTCTGTCTCTCTTCCCGCCTTAGTTTAGTATTCCGATTTGGGTTTCTCACTACCGCGTCCAGTCCTCTTTCGCGCCCCACTTTAGTGTTGTACATTCCATGTTGTTATTATTTTCTGTTTTATGGATTTAGTCTTACATATCCGCTGAGTACATGATGTTTATAGGTGATTCACGCTCACGTGTGCCCACGTTTTGACCCTGTCACGTTACTATGTACTTGTTTTTTTCCCGCGCATTTATTCATGATGTTTACACCATGAGAGCGGCACCAACACCCAAGTCACTTATTGCCATGCGCCTATGCTGTTATGCCCACAGCACATGCACTTTAGGTGATCCCTTTTTCTCCTTGATCCTATAGAGATTATAATGATCGATGTTTTCCTATTGTTTTCCCTTTACCCCCTCACCCCATTTTTTGTATCCTTCCCAGCCCTGAAGAGTCACCGGATTACTCTGAGTGACGAAACACGTGTCGGCTGGTTGTTTGTTGTAAATTCAGTTGTTTTTCATTAAATAACTTTTCAACTCTAACAGGTGTCGACCACTACAACTGTTATTCGAACAATACGGTCACACTATCGTTATACCCTCACCACGTGTGCCCGGGACTGTGCTTATTTTCCCAGTGTGGGTCCTGTGACTCACACACCTCCGGGGGTTATTGGGTAAATCCCCCGACCTGGCAGCACCGTACCTACTCAAGTTCACATTTACACCACGCATACTAGTCTGAGCGCCACACTTCCTGACTACGCCAAAAACCCTAGCTCTAGTCTTCAATCTATGTCATTAAGCTACTCACATTGTTGGCAATTAAGCAGCCTGGTAAGATTGTGGGCAGAACACTGAAGAGTAACCTACACACTAGTCATTCCTTTAAGAAAGGTTGGGCATATTGGAATTACATAGGAGCATCTATTACTAAGGCCATCCCATCAGATAGTGTGCCGCCCACTCAGCCTTTCATCCTCCTGAGGTCGATAAAATGAGTACCATCAAGTTGGGTAGCAATAAACACCTGTTAATCAGTGCCAGGATATCCCTCGGGGTGAAGGTGCGCACACACACTCATATTATGTTTGGCATAGTCTATGTCAACCACAATTGGCCAACTTTCCTCCCTCTGCGGTAAGGACAGGAAACAGAAACACATGCAGAGGGTCACATCTGCCTGACACAGCGCTGAGATTGCCAAGTGCCGTCTGAAGCGCTAGGTAAAACACATTATTTTGTAACAGTCCATTTCTATAGATATTAATTTAAACGGATCTTCCCCTCTTCATTACCGTGTCCGGGGGCAGCATTTGCAAGAAGGATTTAAGATACTGCAGTCTAAATCGCATCAGGAGCAAACGAATGCACGTCCCCACTACATACACAGAAGTACAATCTTGGTAATGGCATGACTGGCATCTCTCACTAAACCACCAAGCAAGTTAAAAATGAAACAACCCATGTTCGCAAAGGTTACACATAGAAGTAGCACATAGCCCCAAATGACAGCAGGTCATGGTATTCGACGACCAGTCTTTATGCAAACGTTTTGTTGCAACCTGGAGCTCGTGGCTGCACATATCAGGGTACGTATGGCCTCAAAACCCCCGCATGCAAAGCATGCACCCTGGGGCATTAAGCACAAATGACTGCCTTCACAATATGAACAATGATGGCCAAAGCCAATAGGTTTGGTATTTTGTACAATAATAATAATGGAATAACATTTACTTTCAACAGGCCTGGGCGCAAACAATTGTAATGCATATCTGAAAGAGATATAGATTAGTTATAGATTCCTCACCTTTAGAATTACCCCCGGGCGTCATACTGGATCCGGAGAATTTTTTCGTCAGCAGTACCCCTGCGCGTCGAAAGGTGGTGTCGGTCGGCTCCGCGTTCGTCGTTGGCGTCGTGGTCACCGGGATGATGTTGCGGTAGCTACTTAGATGCCGCCCTCGCGCGCTGACGTCAGTTCTTTCTTTTTCGGCGCCAGCCAGCGCAGATCTGGAGAGAGCGGTACCTCCAGTCACTTTTTGACTGACTTTTTTGCGACGTTTGTCGACACCGTTTTTGAGTCTTCGTCTCCTGGTGCACGCAGGGATGTCCAGTCGTCCTCGGCCCGGCTTCAAGGCTTGCGACACCTGTTGCAAGCTGATGTCGGTTACGGATCCGTACCGCATGTGCCTGTGGTGTCTGGAACGTGACCATGATCCCAAGTCTTTGCGGGAGCGGTCCCGAAAGCTTCTCGAGGCCCGGCAGTCCGCTCCATTCGAGGTCCCGGTCGCTTGGGAGGACGAGGGACCAGTCGCGGAGTCACCACCACTCGTCATCAAAGTCTTCGCACTCCTCAGGTAAGTCAAAGCACAAGAAGAAGTTGAAGAAGCATTGTCGCTCTTCGACTTCTCCCCGTCGGCCGATGTGACGAGGGACGTGGACGGTGCCCGTCCCGCGGCTCCGCGTGCGGAGCCTGAAGGGTCGACTCAGAGTTTCCCTCCTTTTCTGGGAGCCGTACCGACCCCTGCCCAACTTCGGAGTTTCTACGAAGCGATGCTTGCCATCTTTGGGCAGCCCGACTCTGCCGGCGCTCCTTCGAGCCCCGGGGACTCGGCTTGGGGCCCTGGGCCTTCGACGCCGGGGGTTTCGGCCCATACACCACAAGGTCCCCTTGGATCCAGGCCTGGATCCGGATCGGCGCCGGCCGACTTGTAACGCCTCCCCCTGCGCCGATTCTACTGGCACCATGTCCGCTCCCGACGCCGGTTGGATCCCCTTTTGTACCTCTGTTCGACCCTGGTGTTTCCTACAGGCCAGATTGGCAACCAGAGGAGGGTGAGGAGGACTGGGAGGGGTCTGTTGACCCTTTGGCTGACCAGTTAGATGAACCGGACTGGAGAGAGAAGTTGGGGGAAGCCAGTGGTCTGAATACCTCCCCAGACCTTGGCATGCTGTCTCCTCCTACCGTGGCTACGGAGGAGGGTGCCTCATACGCAGTGGTGTTGCGTAGGGCGGCCGAGGCCCTCAACCTCGAGCTACCTACAGTGGCGGTGAGGACGAATCTCCTGACCGCAGTGGCCTCTTCGGAGCCCCTGCTGCCTTTCAATGAAGCCCTTACTGACTTCCTTTTGGGCACCTGGTCAAGGCCCAACACAGGGGCTCCTGTGGATAGGATGATTGCCCGACGCTGCCGCCCGGCTCCGGGCTACCCCTCTTTCCTCTCCCAACACCCCACCCCTGAGAGCTTGGTGGTCCAAGCCTCTACATCCAAAGGCGCATTCCCTAACGCACCTCCTGATAGGGAATCCAAAAAGCTGGACCATCTTGGGAAGAAGATGTTTTCTTCCTCCAGCTTGGGACTGCGGTCGGTGAACACTGCATGTCTGTTGGGCCGTTACACCCACTCAGTGTGGGATACGGTAGCGCAGGTGCTGCCACAGTGCCCGGAGGAGGCCCGGGCCGTGCTCTCCCGTGCAGTCGCCAAGGGGAGAGAAGCAGCCAAGTTCACCATAAGATGTGGACTGGACACCGCCGACTCGCTAGGCAGGACAATTTCAACGTCGGTAGCCCTTCGACACTACGCCTGGCTGAGGTCGACTGGTTTTTCTGGGGATGTCCAAGCTACCTTGCTGGACATGCCTTTTGATGGCCGTTGCCTGTTTGGTGACAAAGAAGACAACCCGCTAGAGCGCTTCAAGGACTCCCAGGCTACGGCCAAGTCCTTGGGCCTCTCCACCCGCCCTGCGCAGTCTGCTTTTTGCCCCTTTCGTGGCTACAGAAGGGGTGTCCCGCCACGTTCCACCCAGGGCCATAGGCCGGCGCAAGCTGTCCAGCCTCTGCGCAGCCGGGGACGTGGGACCCACCGTCATGGGTCTGGGGTCCAGCGAGCGGGCCAGTCCACCAGCGCCCCTTCTGCAGCAGCCTCCAAACCCTCCTAGTCCGACCTTTCAGGGCCACCAATCGCCAGTGGGTGGCAGGATTTGCCATCACCTCCCCCACTGGCGCACCATCACGTCGGACAGGTGCATTTTGCAGGTAGTCCGAAGGGGCTACTCCCTCCCCTTCGAGACTACCCCTCCATCCATGCCACCTCAATACCATCGCATGTCGGAGGATCTTTTGGCCCTTCTCCAACAGTAAGTTACGGCTCTCTTGGCCAAGGGAGCTATCGAGCGAGTTCCTGGTCCAGAAGTAGGTTGTGGTTGCTATTCCCACTACTTTCTGGTGCCCAAGAAGGACAAAGGCCTACGTCCTATCTTGGATCTCAGGAACGCTTCCTCCGGAAGGAGAAGTTCAAAATGTTGACACTAGCTCAGGTCCTGTCTGCCCTCAACCCTGGAGACTGGATGGTAGCGTTGGACTTGCAGGACGCTTACTTTCACATCCCCGTCCTGCCGGCCCACCGGCGTTACCTGCGGTTCACGGTAGGCCATGAGCACTTTCCGTTTACCGTGCTCCCCTTTGGCCTTACCAGCGCCCCTCAGGTGTTCAGGAAAGTGATGGCGGTGGTCGCAGCACATCTGCGCAGATCAGGGGTTCCAGTCTTCCCCTATCTCGACGACTGGCTGTTGAAGGCGGGCTCGTCCCAGGCAGTCGTCTCCCACCTCCAGACTACGGCAGACCTCCTGCTTTCACTGGGGTTCACTATCAACGTGCCGAAGTCACACCTGACTCCCTCTCAGCAGCTCCTTTTCAACGGAGCAGTTCTGGACACGACGCAGTTTCGGGCTTAGCCTCCCGAGCAGCGAGTCCGGGATATTCGGGCTATGATTCCGATCTTTCAGCCTCTATCCCGGGTTTCGGTCAGGATGACCCTGAGGCTGCTGGGCCTCATGGCCTCCTGCATCCTGCTGGTAGATCATGCCAGGTGGCATATGCGGGCTCTGCAGTGGGACCAGAGGCCTCTGGTCTCCGGCGGAATCCAGACTCCACATCAACCTTCTGGAGGTCCGGGCGATCCGTCTTGCGCTAAAAGTATTCCTTCCCTCTGTCCGGGGAAGAGTAGTGCAGGTGTTCACGGACAACACCACCGCCATGTGGTACTGCAACAAACAGGGCGGGGTGGGGTCGTGGGCCCTATGTCAAGAGGCCCTTCGCCTCTGGACATGGCTGGAACATCAGGGCATGTCCCTGGTGGTTCAACACCTGGCAGGTTCACTGAACGCCAAGGCGGACGAACTCAGCCACAGGTGCATGATGGATCACGAATGGTATCTTCACTCAGAGGTGGTGCAAGGTCTCTTTCAGCGGTGGGGAGAGCCTTGGTTAGATCTATTCGCCACCGAAGACAAGGCGCAATGTCAGCAATTCAGCGCGTTGGAATTTCCAAGGCTGCACTCGCTAGGCGAAGCTTTTCGTCGCGAGCGGAGTTGCGGTCTTCTATACGCCTTTCCGCCTATACCACTTCTGCCCAGAGTGCTGAAGAAGATCAAGCGCGACCGGGCCCAAGTCATTCTTGTGGCTCCGGATTGGGCACGAAGAGTCTGGTATCCCGAGCTGTTACACATGGCCATCGATCTTCCGATCCGACTGCCTCTTCGGGAGGATCTTCTGTTGCAGCAGCAGGGGACGGTCCTCCACCCGAACCTGTCCAGCCTCCACCTCCTTGCGTGGAGATTGAGCGGCGACAGTTGACAGCCTTCGACCTTCCTCCCGAAGTCTGTGATGTTATCTTGGCAGCCAGGCGTCCCTCCACTAAGACGGTATACGCCTACAGATGGAACAAATTTGTGGTATGGTGCGCAGCAAAGGCTGTGGATCCCCTTTCTGCCCCTCTTTCTGAGGTTCTCTTGTTCCTCCTTTCTTTGGCCCAGCAAGGCTCTGCTCTGGGCACTCTTAAGGGCAATCTCTCAGCCATTTCAGCCTTTCTTAGGCTTCCTGATCAGCCTTCTCTTTTCAAGTCCCCTGTTGTAAATCGCTTTCTTAAGGGCATTACTCATCTTTTTCCTCCTGTTCCCTTCGTAATGCCTCAGTGGGACTTGAACTTGGTTCTTGCGTATCTTATGTGCGTTCCTTTTGAGCCGCTAAATAACTGTCCTCTCAGACTTCTCACTTTAAAGACTGCCTTTCTGGTTGCCATCACTTCTGCTCGCAGGGTGAGTGAGCTCCAGGCTCTTTCTTCGAAATCTCCATTTCTGGCGGTTCATCCGGACAAGGTTGTCCTTCGAACTCGACCCTCTTTTCTTCCTAAGTGGTTACTTCTTTCCACATTGGTCAAACCATCACTTTGCCCACCTTCTTTCCGCCTCCGCATCCTTCTAAGGAGGAAGAGAGGCTCCACCGTATGGATCCAAAACGTGCACTTTCATTTTATTTGGATCGCACCAAGCAATTCCAGGTGGATGACCAGCTCTTTGTTGGCTACATGGGCGCCCAAAAAGGTCGGGCGGGCACAAACGGACCATCTCTAGGTGGGTCGTTTTGTGCATTAAAGCTTGCTACTCTTTGGCAAAGAAGGAGCCTCCAGTGGGGTTGCGCGCCCATTCCACCAGGGCGACGGCAGCTACCACTGCTTTGGGACGGGGAATCCCCCTCAATGACATCTGTCAGGCAGCTACGTGGGCATCTCTGCACACGTTCACTAAACACTACTGCCTGGACAGCCAAGTCCGGAAAGACGGCTTCTTTGGCCGTTCTGTTCTCCAGGACTTTCTGGTGTGAACTTGGTTCGCAGACCAACCTCCGGGGTTGGTATTGCTGGGGTATCTATTCTAAAGGTAAGGAATTCATAACTAATTGTCTCTTTCAGATGAATAAGTTACTTACCTTTGGTAACGATATATCTGTAAGAGACCTAGATTAGTTATAGATTCCTTACCACCCCACCCATCCTCCCCGTTCTGCGAACTGACTTCTAGGGTCAGGGAATCCCTTTCAGGGCCCTAGTTTTGTGCACCAGTGGTCAGTGTCTTGCATGGCTCTGCGCTTCTGGCGTGGAATGTCGTGTAAAAGAACTGACGTCAGCGTGCGAGGGCGGCGTCTAAGTAGCTACAGCGACGTCATCCCAGCGACCACGATGCCAACGACAAACGCGGAGCCGACCGCCGCCACCTTTCGACGCGCAGGGGTACTGCTGACGGAAAAATTCTCCGATCCAGTCTGACGCCTGGGGGTAATTCTAAAGGTAAGGAATCTATAACTTATCTATGTCTCTTCCAGATATATTGTTACCGAAGGTAAGTAACTTGTTCTTTAGTCGCAGCTTCAGCCAGCTGATCTCATTTAGAGTTTCAGAGGCTATGGGGTTGTTACCTCCATGCAAAATATTCCCAGTTCAGGAGCAGGGGGCAGCAGATTTTGGGGCAGGTTAATAGACTGTTGTGGCCACTCTACTAATTTCTACTAATGGGAGCATTAAATTATTCATATATGCATTCCTCAAAGCCACTCGTTCATAAGCACCAGAAGCTGGGCAGGCATATGCTTGGTAAGGTCGGTCACAAACGTATATCACGTGTGGTGTCCACTCTAGCAAGACATTGTCACACCCTTTCTACTACCGGGATCCTCCATGTGGTATACAGTTAGGATGGAGGGTGATTACAATGGGCCGAGGATGGGTGATGGCAACGCTAAACTGCCAGCTTGCTTAGTAAAATGGATTGTATCACCAAGTAGATGGGTACTAGGAGGCAAACCGGGTAATAGGCATGCCTTTTAGTCTGGCGGACGGCAATATATTCCGGGGAGAAACCTAGTGAGCTAGGTCCTATTCAGCGAATGGGCTCACTCAGCTGTGAAGAAGGCAAGATTTTAAAACAAATCTAGGTACTCACTGGCAGATGCACAAGAGACAAACATGCACTGAAACTAGATTTGACACCGTTAACTTGTTCGCCATATTTTATCAATAAGACTGTCTGTGCACATGTCTGGTCAAGTCAGCAAAGTATGTACATTCCGTAAACAAAGGCAGGTTACAGGTCATAGCAGTTCATACCACACCACAGAGGGTTGCTTCAGCTAAGCTAGAAATTACTCGCCTGCAGCGAGGTGGGTTGTTGAAGTTGTCATCTAACAAGGGTGCTGTGGTTCCAAAAGTTGGGGGAAACGCTGGGTTAGAGCACAAAAAGGCTACAAGGTAGTAAAAGATTGCCTCTATTTATTCGAGAAAGGGCAGGGAACGGTATGTATGGTTCTTCTCCTGTTCCCACCCAGTTGCTGGCTCCTGGTATACTTTAGCAGAAGTTTGGAATTGGACGACTTATGCCAGGGTGGGGACATCAGCATGGCGACACAGCACCCAAATAGCAGTCAGACGGTGAGGGGCCTGCATGCAATATGGTCATGAAATAAGCAGAATACTGGGGGTGCAGGGCTCCCCTCCCTCTCCTTAGGCATTAGAGGGTAGGGTGGTGGACCAGCAATGCTATAGGCTTTTACATGGGCCCACGTATGGGCAGATGGGTACAGTGGCAGGAAACTGCAATAGAGTGGATTTCATAGGTTTTTCTCTTGTCCATGTCTATATAAGATGTGCACCCTGTAAAGTGAGGGGTCGGGTAACGGGATTCTGCAGTTAAGCAATCCTGGTGGGCTGCGTAAGTTGTCACTCCAAAAGGGTGCGGTGACTGCAATAGTGTGCACAATACAAACATTCCCTCAAACCAGATTTGACACCATTAATGTGTTCGCCATGGTTTAGCAACCAAAAAGGTCTGTGCAAACGTCTGGTCAAATTCAGCAAAGTATGTGCACTCTGGAACCGAGAGCATGTTACAGGTTGCTTCAGTTAAGCAAAAACTTCCCCGCCCTGATAGCCATAGTAGCTAGGCTGGTTGTGTAAGCAGTCATCTAACAAGTGTGCTGCTGTCCCAAAAGTTGGGGAAACAATGTGTTAAAACACAAAAAGGCTACAATGTATGAAGAACATTTGGCATGTCCATTATTCAAGAAAAGGCAGGTATCTGTACTTATTGTTCTCCCCCCCTGTCCCCACCCACTTGTCTGCTCCATGGTACACACTAGCAAAAGTTGGGAAATGCACGACTTGCGCTGGGAGGGGACATCGACATGGCGTCTTAGCAGCTAAATATCGCAGTCGGAAGGTGAGGGGTTGGCATGCTATATGGTCATGTAATGAAGCAGAATACGGGGGGGGCAGGCGCGATGCTATAGGCGTTACATTGGCCACACACGGGCAGAAGGGTACAGTGCCAGGAACCCGCAAATAGAGTGGGTTTTTTAGAAAGGGGTTTTGTAAGTTTGCCATTCCATAAAAGTGTGTGCTGCGACACCAATGAGGGGGAGAAAGAAGGGCTTGGTGCACTTATGCTGACAGTTACTAGAACACAGCGTGCATTCAAATTTGGAAGGAGCAGGTAAATTTCACTGCTGGTGCAGTACACGGTTATCAGTTTAAACCCGCAATTTTGGGAATAATCATGTACGGGGGTAAACAAGGGCTTAGTCAACCCTAAATGTAAGGCACATATTGCACACAGCTGGCAGAGATAAGGGTATGGTGTTGGCCACAAGCAATAACTTGTTAACAAATACTCTATTGGCCTGGGAGGCGAACTCCAATATGTTTTTCAGCGTATTCTGAAATCAGTGACTGGGTGGTGATGGGTAATGCACGACCAGGCAACACCTAACAAGTAGGCCCTTATTGGCACAGTGCACCATAGGGATTTCACCCTGAACTGCGGTTAAAGTAGAGAGCAGTAGTTTCAATTCCGGGCAGGCCATCGAACATGCCTATAGATGGGTAAATAAAACTGTGGTTAAAACAGAGAACAGTAGTTCCCAATTTAAGTGGAGGCCATCAAACTTGCCTACGATGGGGTAAATAAGCCATGCACTAGTCCACCAAGCAGGAGGGCTTGACTCATCTTTAGACAAAATCAAATAAAATAAGTAGGGCTTGGTAAATAAGGCGTGGTCTCTTGAGTGCATACGCCACAAGGTTTCCCCGATAGGGACAGGTAACACCTGCAGAGGTAGATGGGAATTGTCCAACTAGAAGGACTGGGAACCTTCAGAGGTAGATGGGAATTGTCCAGCTTAAAAAAGACTGGTAACCACACGTTGCAGGGGGTTATGGAGCCTGCCATGAATGAATGAATGAGGGGATTTATAAAGCTCTGGACTCACCCCCGGAGGGGTATCTCCGCGCTAGCATGCCATGCCATGGTGGGGTGGGGGCCCTGGATATGACGGCGGCCACATCCAGGGCTGTGGCGGACTTACAGGGCGATCCAGAGGCTGATTGGTACGAGGGGTACCCTTTCAGGAGCACAATAATGGTGGATTATGCCAAAATCCCAGGAGTCTTTACGGCAGGACCCTGGTTGAAAACAACGGCGCCCTGCTAGTCCCTCGGACGGTTGTAAAACTGAGCAACCGGGGGCTGGCCTTGTTACGCTCACCCCCTAAAAAGGCGTGAGTAAAAGTTATGGACTGGTGGTCCATGATATGTAAGGGGGATAACCCCCACATAAATGGTAGCACCGATTGGATTGGCCACGATGCAGTTGGCTCATCAGGTGGGCAGGGCAGCTTAGGTGAGTCACCGCTGCCTGCCCTTGGATCGCCCGTAAGTGACCCCACCAAGTTGGCATACTCCTTGTATGTAATAAACCTGCAGCAAACTGTTTTCCAACAAAAACTTGTGTGATCTGTTTATTTTGTGCAGCGTGACTAATTACTGCTAAGCGGGGGGTTGCCGATATCGGCACTATGCCCTGAATACTCACCAGTAGCATTCATTTTACTGAGCTCTACTCCTTTTCGTCCAGTCCAACTACAAATCTTCTAGGAGTGGTGGGCATTGAGTATTTTATGGCTTTGTGAATAGGGAAGGTGACCTTATACTTCCCCTTGGAGAAAGGGGAGAGGTTTGAAGAAAAATGTCAGTATACGCTTACAGGTGCCTGTCTGACTCTGTGTAATGAAGACTACGGCTACGTAACCTGAAGCGCCAACCCTATGTGACCCCCAGCTCTGCAGCCAGGGGGCACTCATGAACAAAAATACGCTCCTCCCACCTCCATCTCTTCGGCAATTCCACAGACAAGTGCGTTCAATTACATTTTACTCTGACTGATACCATAGCGACATTTCTGATCCTGCCTACTCAGTCCCCCTGACTCTGCTCCCATCGAACAGGAATCACATCATCTTTTTCCTTTCTCCAGAAGCAGCACATCCTCCCACTAAAGTAAACTGTCTTTGCAACTCCCTTATTAGCACCCGGGTGTGTCCATTCTAGAAGTGCAGACTAGCTCTCTGGGTGGGGAGGGGTGAGATGTAGAGGGGAAAGGAGGAGCAAAGGAGAGTAACAAGGCGCATTCTGTTTGTTTATTAGAATCAATTATGAGTTGTAATTGTATTTACTTTTCTTTGCAGGGATTTAATCAATTGGAGAGCTTTGACTGGACTTACGAACATGATATTTCATGGCAATTCAACTCAAATAAGACAGATTCAAGGCATCATTATTCATCGATATTATAATGAGCACACTGAGGAAAACGACATTGCCCTACTTAAACTTGCTGCACCGGTAGAGTATAGCAACTATACACAGCCAGTCTGTATACCTGGTGAAATCTCATCCACCGCCACTAATCTACAGTGCTTCATAACTGGTTGGGGAATGACATCTCAAGGCGGTAGGTAATGTTTCATTTGTTTTGTAAAGCGTCGGGCACGTAGCCTTACAGCTACTACTGCTTCTAGTAATAAGGTATCTATTCAAGCTACAATTGTGTGCATGGAATGACAGCAGCAGTGCTATCCTAATGGGACAGCTAGAGAACTGCTTATTTGATGACTATCAATCAAGCAATCAGGGTTGGTAAAGCGCAACTACTCACCCTTGAGGGTCTCAAGGCTCTGGGGGGGAGGCGGGGCGGCTCCGTTTAGTGCTGGGGTCATCCGAAGAGCCAGGTCTTGAGGTCCTTCCTGAACTGGGACTATATTCAACCCTCATGCGTATTTTCTCAAAATTCTGAGGCTTCTTCCTACTTGTTTGCTTTTGTAGATGTCAAGGTTCGGCTCCTTCCATTCTTCACACAGTGGTACTTAGAAACCTCCGAGATTATTTAGAACACGGTCTGACACTCTGACCTTTTGTATATTAAAGGTGTCCTAGCTACATTCACCAGCAAATGTTGCCTCCGATCAGGGCTGGCTTTAGGGCGGTGCCAGCGGTGCAGGGGCGCTGTGTTTAAAAATAATTATTGGTTTAAAAGCACGCAAACCTCCTTGTGCACGCAGCAGTTTTCAGGAAAGAATAAACATGTCAAGATAACTCTGGTGAGAAATGTGCATACAGGTGAGATATGAATTTTGTGCCAGCTGCAAAGAACTTGTACCATGCAGATCACAGAAATTAGTGTGAATGAAGTGAGTAACGCTATAAAAAATGAAATGTATGTCAGAGAGGGACTATGGTGAGGTGCACTGTTGGAGGGTCATAGTGAGGGAATGTGTGCAGAGGGAGGTCATGGGGGGCTCCAAAAAAGACTGTCGCACCCGGGGCCACCAGTGCTAAAGCCAGTCCTGTCTCCTATACGGATCGTGTTCGCTATCCAAGATAACTACTTTCCGTCCTGACTTACAGCACTTCCTTTTCTGGGCCCCCTGCTCCTGAGATCATCAGGCGGCCTTCGGTGTTTGCACTGTCAGCGAGGCTGAGAGACGACCCACACAGTGCGTGGATGTGCTGATAGTTTGGTAAGGGGTTATATTGAGGACTTCTCATTTACAGAAAGGGTCTTGCAAGTGTAGGAAGGGTTTGATTTAAGGGTTTGTAAAACAAACATTGGCAAAACCAATAGGTCTCACCTTGCAAGAGCTATTGGCTTTGTCAATGTCTTTTCGTCTTGTTGGGCAGCAGTGTAGCTGCTTTGCAGGATGGCTGAAAAGTTAGAAAAACAGTGCTAGGACGCGGCCAGTGCTGACCATAAGGGGCAGTGATCTGCTTTCTTAGTATGACTTTACCCAAGGTGTGGACATTTTATGGATGGGTGACTTTATTTTAAGAATTTGTCAGAGGATAGAGAAGGCGGGGTGTGGGCTGGTTGACCAGGAAGGAGAGAATGTGGTGCATTTTGTTCACAATCTGTGTGGGAATGCTTTGAACAGTTTATTAATGAAGCTGAATCTGGTCATCCTAAACCCTGTGAACCCACTAAATAATAAAATGGAGGCAACATTTGGTAGTGTAGACAAAGGCTCTACTATTGATTTTTTAATGGCTACAGAACCTTTAATTGACAGATTATACAATATTCAGGTGAATTTTACAGGGTTCAGTGAACACGCGGTCCCTAATTTTTTGGTGAGTTGGGGGCTGATGGGTAGGCCCCTTAGTAAGACTGTCCCGAAACCATTGTTAGTAAAGAACAATTGTTATATTCTTAACTGGGTGAAGGTGGATAATCACACAATTCTCTCAAAGGTGCTTCATAGTAAACATATAGCTCTCTCAGTCTGTTTACAGCCTGAGGAGGATCTAGCTCTTATAACAGTCCTTTGAAGAAGTCCTCGAAGCAACTATTCTTTCCTTGACGCGCCCTTTCCCCCGTAAATCTTCATCGATGGAATGTTGGTTCGACTCCGCCTGCACCAAGGCCTTTTCTAACTTAACAGAGGCTCTACATAAGGTTCTTCGAGATATCGCTTTGATTCGCAACTTAAGAGCCGAATACAGGCACATTCAAACGAGGAGGTTGAAAACGTTGAGGGATGAAGCTTGGCATGCTTTGAGACAGGCAGCTCAAATCAAGTTTTCCAAAGCTGTTTGGAAGATTGCGAATGCCCGCAATTTGAAAGACCAAGCTGCTTCCTCTTTAGAGGTCCATATAGAGGAAGAAGGTTGGGTGTCATATTTTTAAATTATCTTAAAAAACCCTCCGGGGACAGTTATTCATTTGGAGCTGCCATCCTTCGAGTCCAGCAATACTCATTTTTGCTTCCATATGGGGGAAATTTCCAGAGCAGTATCAGAATCACGCCCCTTAAAAGCTCTGGGTCCAGATAGGGTACCAATTGATATGTTTCTGGAAACTCTTGATCTATGGGCTTCTCTTATTACAGAAGTTTTTAACACCATAGCTTGAGTGGGCCCTTTGGAGTCATGGAAGCACTCCATACTTATTCCCTTATTGAAGAAGGGGGACAAGAGTATCCCCCAAAACTATAGACCAATATCCCTAATAGACAGCTCAGTTAAGCTGATGGGCTGTTTGATCTTAAATAGATTGGAAGACTGGCTTGAAGATGAAAATGCCTTGACTAGGGTCCAGTATGGGTTAAGGAAAGGCATAGGGACAATCTTAGGGGAGAGGATGTAGCCTTTGGGTTAGAGCGGTGGACCTCGAAGCTGGGGAACCTGGTTCGAGTCTCGGCAATGACGCTAAACATCCTGTGATTCTGGGCAAATCACTTAATCTTCCCGTGCCTAACAAAAATGAATGTGTCCTTCTGTAACGAAACTGGTGCTCATGTAAAGCGCTTTGATACCCAATGTCTTGGGTCTAGTTCGCGCTATATAAAACTCTTAAAAAATATTTTTTTTAAATCGCCCAATGTTTAAATAAAAGTTTAAAGATAGCTAAGTACTCATTAGCAAAAAAGGGTCACATATATATGGCTTTTATGGATCTCTCAGCCGCATTTGATTGCGTGATTCACACCAAACTCTGGGAGATCATGGCCCATATGGGAATTGACCCCTGATTATCAATTTCATCAGGCAGCTATACTCAGGGGCTACAGGTAGTGGCTAGTGTAAGATATGGAAGAGAGGGGGAATGTACAAACCGTTTGGTTATAGAATGTGGAGTGAGGCAGGCTGCATGCTCGCCCCCTTTCTCTTCTCCCTTTATACGAATCAAGTGGAGATGGTATTAAAGACAAGCGCCAAGGATGTACCATATATTGAGTCATCCCCTCTCCCTATCCTCCTTTATGCGGATGACGCAGTCCTGTAGGCAAGAACCCCAAGAGCGCCACAGAGATTAATTGAGGATTATACTAGTTTTATGGCTGCCCTGGGTCTTCGCGTCAATGAGTAAAAATCTAACATCTTAATCACTGGTACTCATTCAAAAAAACACTCATCCTTCTACGCAGCCCAGCATAAAGTTGAGGTGGTTGATTCCTCCCTCTATTTAGGGATAATCTTTGATAGTAAATATAAGTGGAAAGATATGGTTACAAATAGAGCCCTCCTTTTTGTAAGACGTATAGCAGCATTATTTAATTTTTCCAAAAAAGTTAGGAACAGACCTATCCCAGAGTTTCTCCTTATCTATGAGGCAAATGCTAAGACCATTGCCACGTATGGTGTGGCAGTTTAGGGCATGGCAGATATTGATTCTCTCCAACGTGTGGAGGATAACTTTCTTAGGAGTCTTCTGTCACTTCCCAAAAGTTGCTGCAGTTAACAGTCCCATAGCGAGCTGGGTCTACCATATATAGCAAACGTTATACGTCTTACCCCATTGTTACTGTGGTATTCTATAAGGCCCAGACAGACGGTGATGTTAAACCAAGAGGTTTTAAAAGATTGCCTCAAATTAGATCTGGTTAAGGAGGTTCCCTGGTTAAAGTATGTTCAGGCAACTTTGACAGAACTGGGATTGAGCGATTTGTTTGACGCCCCTGATAACTGTCTATCCTTCCCTAGGGCTAAGCTGAAACAGGCTTTTCTGGTTTCAGCAGTGAGGAAAAGACAGGATAAGTATAAGAACAAGACCTCTGTAGGCCTATACCATTCTGTTTCCTCGGTGGGCCATGGTTTTCACTCATATTTGGCATTTGTTTCAAACTTACATCATTGTTTCATGTTGGTGAGATTCAGATTGAACCTCATCCCTTTGATGATGGGTTTTACAGCTAACTCCTATTCTTATAATAATCTTTCACGTTGCCCATGTGATGGAGTCTCCCATCAATCTACTGAGCATATTCTGTTCTTTTGCCATTTTTATAAGTAGCAGAGGCACCGTATTAAAAGTTCCTTTCTTACGCAGTAGGAGTGGATTTCACCGAAAGGTTGTGTTACACTTTTTACAACGCCTCGAAAAACCTGCAGTGTTTTATATAATGGCCTCTTTTCTTTGGGCAGCCTCTCTACGTAGGAAAGAACTTAATTGGCTTGATGAGAGAAATGTGTTGGTTCAATTGGTCTATGTAATCAGGTATGAGTTAGCTAAATTAGGACATTTTAATGTGCTTCATCATTATTCCTGTGGTATATTATGTTTTTATGTGATTTCTTTGTCCTGTTAATCTCTTGATGAATTTTACATGTTTACTGATTTTGCTGCTATTGGATACATCATTTAACACTTTAAAATTGTATGTACTAATGTGCTAGATATGATGGAGAGCTTTTAACTTTGAACGTATCCTGGTATATGTTTTTAACATTGGATGTACTGTTTTAGCTCTAATGCAATATGTTGTTATCAATTTTACTGTGTGGCGTTTATGCGATGGAAACATTGCGAATAAAGTTTGACTTGACTTGTATGGGATTATTCTCTGCCTTCACAAAAAAAAGTGATTTCAGGAAGAAAGCACAATAACCCATTGTCAGCAAAGGTAAACCAACAGTAAATTAATAATACACATTTCTGCATCTATCTTTTTTAATGGGGGCAGGAAATGGGAGCCAAAGGCTGAGGGTGCTGAGCGAAACACACATCAAGCAATATTAACAAAAATAAATGATAACCACCATCCACAAATGAGTATGAGGCTTGCAATCTACTTAACACGTTCTGAAATTGTCAAAAGCGAGAAGGATCACAAATACATTAAAGGCATTGAAGGAAAAAAAACTCACTTGTTTAATTATCTTACCTCTGAGCTGAAAGTCACTATCAACGACAAAGATAAAGATAACGGAAGCAAAGACATTGTCGTCGAGTCCACCGTCGACGAAAGTTTTAACCTCGACGAGGATTCCTTCACTGCCAAAAACACTGTCAAAGACCAGATCACCATCACAGATGGGTTTTTCACAGTCAACGACGACGGTTACTCATCTAGGAAGACAGATTACACCAGAACATACTTTCCCCAGTAAAATTATGCCTCTCTTACCCACTAATCTCCTGGAGTAGGGAGATTCTGAAGAAGAAGAAGGCATATAGTCCGTCTGACTTCCACGTTAAGTGTCAACCGGATGATGAGGATGAGCAACTGTACTATAGTCAGGCCTATTATGGCCAACCTGAACCACGCCATCAGCAATATCAGGAAGAGATGGTTACAATGCCTTCTGTGTTGCTTTCGGATCTGCAATTTATGCTGGAATATTTCAGAAGGCGCTTTCCACCCTCAGTGCCTGTCAATAAATCTCCACCTCCTCATGTGGGATCACCAGTACAGGTAAATACTCCTACCGTGCTTTCTGTTCCAAATACTCCGCAGTCTATTCCTCTGCAGGAACAGATCTCTTCGGATGAGGAAAGAGAAGGAGAGCTTCGCGACATGGTCACGGAAAGGGACAATTACATGATGATTTTACCTGCCTCACTAACACTTCCTCCGGTAGATTCCCCGACATAGGAGGGTTTTCACAATCTTCTAGAGCGTGCAGCGGATCGATTTGCTCTACCAATGCCTTCTAAACAAGCACACACCGAAGGATGATGATGAAGCATGACATCCTTCGGGGTGTGTGAGGGCAATCCATAAAAGACCTGAACTCTCCTTGACTCTCCTTCACTTGAGGAACTGCACATTCCTTCATTTTCTGCATATCCATGAAGGTATTAAGATCATGAAAACCCCAGCCTCTATACCGGCGGTACTTCCACGCCTTGATAAAAAATATAAGACCACAGATGACACCCGAGCGTGCCTCACAGGGCACCCAAAACCAGATTCCGCAGTCATGCAGGCTGCTCAACGCCGCTCAAAAAATCCTGTGGCAGCTCTTTCTGCGCCTCCTGATAAGGAGGGCATACGTCTAGATTCCATCGGCAAACCGTTTTCGGCAATGTCAGCACTGACAGTGAGGGCAGCAAATTCTCTGGCGATCTTAGGGCGCTATGATCACCAGATGTGGTCAGACATTGCTCCCTACATTGACCAACTGCCGGAGGATGCCAAGGAAGAAGCAAAAAAGATCTTGCATGAAAGAGAGAGGGAGTCCAATTAGATAATAAACTCGGCAATGGACGTTGCTATCACAGGATTCAGGCAGCTAGCAGGAGCGGCAGTTCTAAGAATGCAGGGATGGCTCAAAGCCACATCATTCCGTTTGGAAGTTCAAAATAGGATCCTGGATCTCCCGTATGATGGAGAAGCTCTTTTTGGAAGTCATGTGGAAGAGGCCCTCAAAACCATCAAAGCGGACACAGATACCGCCAAGTCTTTGGGGATGCTGCAGTTCAGGAAAGCCCCTTTTCGAGCATCCAAAGGAAGAGGGCAGCCATCCTATACAAGGGGGTATAAGTAGTACTGATTCCCTTCCCATACCTGGAATCCTCAGTCTTACCGGCCTCAATTCCAGCAGAGACAACCACCCAGACATCCTACATCAGATCAAATAGGAAACCACCACGGGCTGGCAAAGATACTAACCGCTGACAATTATATTATACAAGCTCCAGCTCTTCCTCCTCCACATCCTCCTCAGTCTTTTCAGCCTCAATCTCCCTACCTAGGACGCAACATTTCCAACTACCTCCACCACTGGCAAGCCATTACCACAGATTGGTGGGTTCTACGCCTGGTACAACTTGGACACACTGTAGAATTTATTCAAAAACCACCGATAAACCCCCCCCACAACCCTCCCTCCAGAGGCATCTCAAGGATCTTCAACAAGAGGTCAAGGGCATGCTTTGCAAAGGAGCTATAGAGAAGGTCCCTCTATCCAGCAGGGGCACAGGTTTCTACTCCTATTTATTTTTATCAGAAAGAAGTTAAGGCAGTGATGACCAATTTTAGACCTCAGAAACCTCAACCTCTACTTGAAAAAACAATTGTTTTGGATGGTCACATTGTAGGAAGTACTGAAGCTCCTAAACCAGCGCGATGTCATGACAACTCTAGCCCTTCAAGACAACTATTTCCACATACCCATTCACCCAAGACACAGAAAATATCTGAGGTTTAAGGTAGTCGGACACCACTACCAATTCAGGGTGCTCCCTTTTGGTCTCAAGTCCGCGCCCAGAATTTTTACAAAGTGCCTTACTCTGGTCGCAGAATTTTTCAGACAACACCAACATCAAGTCTTTCCATATCTGGACGACTGGCTGATCAAGGCACATTCCAAGACAGCAGCGAGAGCATCCACACAAGCCTGTACAACTCTCTACCGGCAGTTGGGTCAGTCTCTCAATCTACAGAATCCAGATAAAATCCATCGTAAACAATTGTCTTTCTTTGAGCCAAGTTAGACACGGTATGCTTAAAAGTATACCCTGCGCAAAAACGACAACAACGGCTTCTCATTCTAGCAAATTCCATAAAAAGAAAAAAGTCTCTTTCGGTCCGACTATGCAAATCACTCTTGGGAATGATGTCATCATAGAGACCGCTGATCCTTTTCTGTCATCTCAAGATGTGTCCCATTCAGGAGGATCTGGACAAACAGTGGGTGCAAGCCGTCGGCTCCTTCAATGACATCATCAAAGTAACTCCACGCATGCTGAAAGCCTTGGAGTGGTGGACAAACAAAAGTCATCTGTCAGTAGGGCTGTCCCTACAACAAATAACGGCACCATTGGTAATTACTACAGATGCATCCATGGAAGGATGGGGAGCTTACCTCCAAGAACTCCAAGTAAGTGGCAAGTGGCATCGGACTCAAAGTCAATCCCACATAAATTTGCTGGAACTCAAAGCAGTGCATCTGGCCCTCCAAGCTTTTCTTCCCAGAATACGAAATTCTACAGTGCTCGTCCGTACAGACCATTCCACAACAAAGCACTATATAAACAAGCAGGGTGGCAGAAGATCTCCTACACTTTCCAGGGAAGCACAGAAGATCTGGGAGTGGGCAATAGCACACAAAACCTGCCTCCGAGCAGAGCATGTTCCGGGGAAACAAAATACGCTTGAGGACACACTCAGCAGGCTCACGACAAAATGCCACAAGTGGGAACTCCACCAGCAGACCCTACACAGAGTCTTCCCCTGCTGGGGCAGACCAGACGTGGATCTATTTGCAATTCCCAAAACCCCAAATGCCGGTACTATGCAAGTTGGCATCCCCAACCGGGGTCATGGGGGAATGCCTTTTCAATTGCATAGTCCAGCATCTTTGCTTATGCTTTTCCTCCCATTCCTCTCCTCCCAAGAGTCCTCAGGAAGATGAAGGTCGAACTCTGCAAACTGATTCTCATTGCTCCAGCATGACCACGTCAATACTGGTACAAAGAGATGATTCTCCTATCCAAGGTCCCACACATCTGACTTCCAGTTTTTCACGATCTTCTAACGATGAACCAAGGGCAGATCCTACACCCGGATCCCAGACACCTCCACGTATCGGCATGGCTCCTGAGTTCAATGAGTTCCCTTGTTTGAACATTTCCAGGTAATGTAGAGAAATCTTAGCCAGGGCCAGGGCGGACAGTACCAATAAAACGTACCGCCTCAAGTAGAAGCGTTTCTGCATCTGGTGCCATCAAGCAGGAATACATCCGCTTGCTTCCTCTCCAGACTCCAGCCATGTCCGAACTGGGGTGGTGGAGTGAGCTAAAGAATGATGATGGATTATACCCAGATCAGTTGACTGGGGGTGAGTGTTTGATTTGCTCTAACGCTTCGTCCATCATCCCCTTTGGTATCGCTTTGTTCGCCCTAAGTTGGCAGGGTATGCCCAGACGTGGGTCCCTTGCTCACTTTGCCACTGGATTCAAGATAGCCTGGCTGATGAGGGTTATGAACCCGAAACCGGTCCCAGGATGCTTGTTTCCGGTCCAGGGAAGACATGGCTTGGCAGTTCGGGCTGGACTGTTCCCATGACGATACAAAAGGGGATGATGGACGGAACGTTTGAGCCAATCAAACACTCACCCCCAGTCAACTGATCTGGGTTTAATCCATCATCATTCTTTAGCTCACTCCACCACCCCAGTTCAGACATGGCCATATGCAAATCAGTCTGACCCTGTGCCTCATGGGAACAGTCCAGCCCGAACTGCCAAGCCATGTCTTCCCTGGACCGAAAACAAGCATCCTAGGACCGGTTTCTGGCATTCCAGCCGTCATCAGCCAGGCTTGCTTGAATCCAGTGGCAAAGTGAGCAAGGGACCCACGTCTGGGCATACCCCGCCAACTTAGGGCGAACAAAGCGATACAAAAGGGGATGATGGACGGAACGTTTGAGCCAATCAAACACTCACGCCCAGTCAACTGATCTGGGTTTAATCCATCATCATTCTTTAGCTCACTCCACCACCCCAGTTCAGACATGGCCATATGCAAATCAGTCTGACCCTGTGCCTCATGGGAACAGTCCAGCCCGAACTGCCAAGCCATGTCTTCCCTGGACCGGAAACAAGCATCCTAGGACCGGTTTCTGGCATTCCAGCCGTCATCAGCCAGGCTTGCTTGAATCCAGTGGCAAAGTGAGCAAGGGACCCACGTCTGGGCATACCCCGCCAACTTAGGGCGAACAAAGCGATACAAAAGGGGATGATGGACGGAACGTTTGAGCCAATCAAACACTCACCCCCAGTCAACTGATCTGGGTTTAATCCATCATCATTCTTTAGC